>CM042888.1:11455128-12655128 GCA_023653495.1 Melastoma candidum | reverse complement strand
CTTGTCCGTCGCCGTCGTCGACAAGGCCGTTCCCTGCGCCGGCGCTACAGGAGCTGGTACTCACTTCACTTCCGGGTGCTTGTTTTGCTTTCCTTCTCCGGTAGTGATCTTAGAAGGGATTTTTAGTTCAGGGAAGGAACTTCTCTTTAGGATGATTGTTTAATTATGAAGGCAAAAAGAAAGAAGGCTTTGCTTTGATAATCTGTTGAAGACCTGAAAGAACTCTGGATTTTGATGGTGAATGTAGGGCAGGGGTACATATGGATGTCCCATAAGACCCCCGGGACGGACATATGGGAGCTTTCCGTGAGAAGTCAAGGGCTTTGGGAGCAGCTTGCTGATAGCATATGCGGCGAAGGTTTGGATCCTGCAGACGTCATTGGCTGGAAAAAGACAGGTAACTGCTTAAGATGCAGGCGCTGTGTGGTTTTTCTGCCAGATGTTTGTCATGTGTAAGACCGGGGACTTTGATGTTCACAGGAAGCTTGTTGATTGGTAATACCATTGAGGAATCGATCATATTACAACAAAGAGTAAAGCAATTCGTTGAGGCTTCCGTTGCGGCAGAGTACTTGTCAAGTGATGATTTAATGCTGGAGGAGCCCGATCTTACCGTGAGCAAAGAAAGTGGAGCTGCTTTTCTGCCTAATGACTCCCAGTTGGATGCTAAGCAGACGGTTGCCTTCATCCAAAAGGTCTGTATGCTTCTTTAATGAGGCTTCTTTTGGTATGATGGAATTGGAATTGAAGTTGAAAAGGAAACCATGAAATATGTCCAACATTAGCTTATCCAAATATAAACCGGAGCCAAACAAAATCCAAACATGTTTTCATGAAGATTTCACAGGGTTTAACCTTCATTTTCTACTCTAATCTTCACAATCCTGCAAACTAACCGATTTTTTAGACATCGCAAATTTTCTTCTATTACGTAATATGTCAAGGTATTTATCTTCCTTTTCTTCTGCAGGGAAACAGAAATTTTATCTCACAAGGAAGGTATGCAGAGTTCTTCCACAACCCAGTCAAATCCTTGCTAAGGTCATGTAACACTTTGGTTTGTTTTCGTGTCTGTATATGGCATAATTGATGTTTGGTGTCTAGATGACATGCTTGCTGTTTGACAATCTGACCTTATTATAAAGAAATGAACTACAGATCTGTTGGGAAATCTGAGGTTGAAGGCATTGTTACAACTAAACACACTGTGCTTGGTAAGAAGGCTGTTGTTGTCGCCGCGGGTTGTTGGAGCGGTTTGCTGATGGATGAACTACTCAAAGAAACAGACATTGGAGTAGATATTCCTGTAAAACCTCGAAAGGTAGAGAAGATGAAATTATATGCTTCAATATGTCAGGAGAGCGAGTTTTCTGGTGTAAATTGGACTATTAAAACATGATACCTTTTAGAATTTCCTTGGTTATATATTTTTGTTGTTAAGTTGTTCCATGATTTCTGGTTTATTTGTCGTTTTAGACTCAGTGAGGCGTGTATATGTCAGGGACACCTACTTGTGTTGGAGAATTGCGATGTACTGCAAGTGAATCATGGACTGATGGAGGTTGGCTATGTGAATCATCAACGTGCAAAAGCTGACATAGGCACAATCTCTGATCCCGTGAATGATGACCAATTATCAATCTCAATGACAGCTACAATTGATGTTCATGGGAATCTTGTCCTAGGTGAGAGATTTTTCAATGGTGCCGGCTCACATTGTTGTTCTTTTGTGATATCTTAACTTCGAAATTATCCATTGACCTTCCTGGGATGATTTTAACTTAAAAAAAGTAGCATCATTCCCTAAAAAAATCTGCATTTTTATACTTATCTAAAGATTGATGCCTGCAAATCATTGTAGAATAGTCTTATGGCCGAGATAGCTCATCCTCGTTCATGGTTTCATCATGTAATTAAGTATCTTTTATTAGTCATAATGAACTCTTCCATCATTCGCCTTGCTAGTTATCAATATTTTCTACAGGAAGTAGTCGACAGTTTGTTGGGTTCTGTGACAAAGTGGACAAGTCCGTTATTGACCGGATATGGAAACGGGCTGGAGAATTCTTTCCAAAGTTGAAAGACATAAATTTAGATGAAGTGGATAAGAATAGTGAAGTGAGAATTGGATTACGCCCTTACAGTAAGTATAGTCATGTGGTGTTCCAAAACTTTATAGTTCTTATGAGTCCTTTGTAATGGTTATCTGAAGCTTATGAAATATCGTATTGCTGTCTGCAGTGCCTGAAGGAAAGCCTGTGATTGGTCTGGTGCCTGGTCTCTCTAATTTGTTCGTGGCAGCTGGACACGAAGGAAGCGGACTTTGCTTGGTACATTTTCCTCTCTCTTAGCATCTTCCGCTTCTCCAATGTGCCCAAGTAGTTGTAAACTGGACTCCTTTTTATTTTCAGTATGGCAACACAGAGTGCACTAAAGAATCTTATCCGTGTTTTGCAGGCCCTGGGGACTGCTGAAATGATTGTGGACATGATTTTGAGGAATCCTGCTAAAGTAGATGCCAGCCCATTCACACTTAGAAATTGATGGTGCCGAAAAATATCATAGCTTATTCTTCCTTGCCCATTGGTTTGACCCTAGGACTAGCTCTCAATTTTATGGAGGTAAACGGGGAGAGGCTTTCAGGTTTTTTGGTCTCTTGGAATCGATGAGGATGTCATGCAGCCTTTGCTTTGTTAATTTGTGTGTTGGTCGTGTGGTGGTTGATCCGTAAAGAACCCCTTGTCATGTTTTTCCGTGAGTTGAGTGGCATGGCAAATCATTTGAGTTTGGTTTAAATTTGGGTACTTCAGCATTTAGCTTTTCCCTTCAACTATGAATGTCATTCTATTAAGCTTTTTGTGCCGTTACTTTTGCTATATTCTGCAGCATTATATTTGCCACCTGATTCTGGAGGAAAGTCGATACCTATTCAGCAAATCTTCTGGTAGGCTTTGTTCTTTGAATCTCCATTCCTTGTTCAGCTCAGAAGTCAGCTCTGTGGATGCTTCACCAGTGAACAGGTTTTTCCAGGCATCCTCCGCAGTTACAATAATGCTTCGGTATAGCGCATTTATGTGGATGGTATCTCTGAAGTGTGGACGCAACAGCCAGCGGACTGGATACATTATGCTCAGTTGCCTTCTCGCGGCTCACTGCACGTGTTTGTAACCCTAAAAATCATCACACGATCTTCTGCTGCAGGTCTAATAGAGAAACTGAAAAGCGAGGTGTGATGAGACATTTCATCATTACCCGTGGGTTATGAGTGGATGGTAGACGCAGTCATTTGCTGCCACATTGTGGCTTCGATGCCTCTACTCCTGGGACAAAACACCCAGTGGATCTCCGACTCCGATGATGATCCAGGTAAGGTAAGTTCTATCGCCACGGGCTTTAGAGTCGCATCTCCCCTGAGGGATAACAGCGTTCTAGACGCATAGGTGCAGATGCCCCTCGTTTCTCCTCTGCCTAGGAATGGTATGAGGTAATCATGATGATCCAAGATAAACATCCCGCATTGCTTCACAGCGTGTTTGGTAGTAAGGCCATCGAGGCTGTCCTCTATGTATGCTTTCTTTATGAAGCTCGGGGGAATTCCTAAAAGCATGGAGTTTATTCAGCAGCGTATTCGCAGAAATTAATAGTGCAAGAGTGTGCTGGAGTAGGACTTACCAGCAGCCTGCGAACTCTAGTAGGATTTGTTCCTGCGAGCATCTGACGGGCAAACTCGATATCTTCCAGGCCCATTGTTTTGCTGATGAGCAAAGAAATCAATCGGAAAGTATACAAACGACTGCCTCTATGCCGGCGTCTTCACATTTTAGATAAGTGCCTGTGTTGTGACCGGTTAGGATATGACTAGGATAAGGATGTTGTTCTATTCCATCGTGGAAACGATCGTAGTTGAAACCATGTTCACACTCTTTCCGCTGCCCCATCCTGCCCCTCAGGCAGCGGAGTTCTTCCGTCCTAAAAGGCAGGAGAGCTGCCGGTGGTTGGTTTGGCAGATATCGCTGCATATGCAGATTGAACATTAATTCCCCTTTTCACCCTACTAGCAGAACCTAATATTTCGAGAATGTATGGGACATGGATGAAGAAATGCACGACTTACATTGCTGGCGATGAAGTCGCTGATGGGATACACCCAGGAATAGCACTGAAAATGTACGCTCTTGTCGCCGGGGGAGATTAAAATTGGCATGCTAGAGGAAGAGCTTACACCGGTGCTTATTAGCCATGAAGGAGAGCTCCTGGAAACCCGAATTTCCTCTCAACCTGGATATCCACACCGTAATCGGTGACCTTCCCCCCTTCATCTTTCACGAAGTCTCTGCGCTCAAGGCTTGCCATCCTGCTCAACCTCCCATTTCCAGTATCTGTGACGCAATGCGAGCAAAACCCATGGAGTGCCTTTGTTCGAGGTACGCAGTGTAAGAAACCTTACCAAGCTTAAGCTGTTAGGTTTGAACACAAGATCGCTCTAATACTAAGTATCTCAACTTACCGGGCACGGACAGCCCTGCATACGTTGACGAGGACAATCTATCTCGTGATGACCAGCATAACGGGGCTGGCTTTCCCCGGGACCGGAGATTCTTCTTTGGATGGAAGCTGCTATCCTCATAACGCCCTTCATCGTTCGGCCGAACTCCGCGGAAAAATGCTTGACAAGAAGAGCAAACGCATGATGGCGCTGAACTTGAGTATATCGCCGAATCTTACTTAGCTTGTTCATGAGTTAAAAAATAAGCATTCTTTCCACATCGATCCGAGGAAACTGCAACAACGTAAATTACAATATTATTAGAGATACGACGGTGATCCAATTGCCCGAAAGCAGAAACGATCAGATCGTCTGCGGCGACCTAATGGCCCTAACCACCGCCGTCCGCCTCGCCTCCTCCTCCTCCTCCTCCTCCGTCGCCGGAGGACTCAGCCACCGCGTCCTCCCGTCCATCCTTCTCCACGCCAAGCTCACTTCCTCGTCCTCCTCGGCGGGTTCCTCTGCCAAGGTATCCGATCGCATCGTCAAGTTCTCCGCGATCGACCCCAGCGGCCAGAAGCAGCAGGTAGTCGGCCTCACCGGGCAGACACTCCTCAAGGCCCTCGCTAATACCGGCCTCATCGATCCGGCCTCCCACCGCCTCGAGGAGATCGAGGCCTGCTCCGCCGAGTGTGAGGTCAACATCGCGCAGGAATGGCTGGAGAGGCTCCCCAGTAGGACTTACGACGAGGAGTACGTTCTGAAGAGGAACTCCAGGGCTAGGGTTTTGAATAAGCACTCCAGGTTGGGTTGCCAGGTCGTCCTCACCAAGGATTTGGAAGGGATGGTCGTCGCTGTCCCTGAGCCTAAGCCTTGGGACATCCCTTGATGTGGTAAAGATTTTATTTTGTTTTTTCCCTTGTATTTCTGCCGGACGTCGAAGTAATAAGGTTCGACTCCTGCAATCTGGGTGAAGTGAAATTCTTCCCACATTGGCTGCTCTTGATGTCGTGCTCCATTTCGAGGGAAATATTGCTGTTTTCACATGATTTGCTGTTGCTCTGACTTGAGAAGATTTATGATGAAGAAATGATTTTTGGAGGATGATGATAAAATGCTTTACGTAGTTAAAAGTTTTTAAAGTGATGTATCTCGATGTGTGATCATAGATAGCGGATGATGGAAATTCTCCGGTTTGCAAAGGTGCCGTGCCCCGACGATTTCTCTGCCGAGACGGGGTCGAGCATCCCTCTGAAGAGTGAGTGATCCCTGTGTGTGGAGGCTGTGTAGGTACTGAGGGAAACATGGGTGTGACAGCCAGGGGAACTTGTATTTCATCATTGAGAATTCTCAAAATAGACAGCATTGACGCCATATTGGGGGGTTTCATGGCTTCATCTTGTATTCATGTTGATGTGTGCTGCTTTTGCTGTTGAAGGAAAAGATGGCAGGAGTCTTGGTCCAAAATTGTTTAGCTTTACCACGCTTCCCGACAACAAGCTTAGCTTTCATCTGCATTTTCTGGGTGCTGCTGATGGGTTACTTAGGATTTGTTTTATGACCATTTTACTGGGGTTTCTTCTCTTCTTTTCCTGAAACTGCTGGTGCTCGAAATGGGGATGTTGCTTAATCAGCTTTCTGTTAAGTTGGTTATAGTCTGCATTTTGTACACGCCCAAAATGCAGGAAGATATCCGATAACTTCCGATCTATCTAGGAGGTCCTTTGCTGTAAAATTTAGCCCTGCTAGTTGGTGGTTCTGTCCTCTGTCTGAATTTCCACATCATTGTTTATCAGCGACAGGCCTAGCGGAGATTTCGATCTGGCACATCAATAATCAGAGTGGTTACCCGTTATCTTATGAAAGCGGACCGGCTGATCTTTTGATGATACGGTCTGTAGTTCCCGTCGAGTACCTAGTTTTTCGAAAAAGTTCTTTATGGGGAAAAATCTCATAAAGATCTATAAACTGCTGCTAGGTAGTCTGGATATCCCTGCTATTATTCTCTCCAGTAGCTGCGAATAAGGACATTCAGGTTCAATATCGATCGCCCTTGTCGACCTTCCTTTCCTTCGTTTCCGTCACCGTTTGCCCTGCCTGCCTCCCGCATTTCCTCCCCTGAGAGGCAAGCTTCTGTTGAAATGGTAAAATGCATAAGACTATATGCCTGTCAAACAATTTGCAATCCACAAAACCAATGTTCAATAACGTTACCCTTTCCTTCTTTCTAACAGAACCTTTTTTTTTCCTTCTGGCTAAATGTGTAATAATTACTCAACCAAAACCAGAAAACAGATGAAGCAAGTCAGCTTTATTATTTTGGCTTGAATGTTAATCAAAATTAGGGGTGTTGAATCCAGTTTTAGGAACCAAAAAAGAAAAGAAAGAGGAACAAAACAAGGTGTAAGAATTTGGGTGGTTATATTAAGGCATTGAACAGGCGAATTCCATGGGTGTGGAGAATTTAACCATCTCTGTCTCTTTTTCTTGGCGAGAAACAACACCTTCATATTCCAAGAACAATTTTGTACATCCCCCAATCACCCCCCCCCCCCCCCCCCCGGGCAGGAGTTTCTTCCCCATCTCTCCCTGAGATGCGCGGCAGCAGGCGGGCGGGTGTACCATTCTCTTGCCCTCTGCAAAGGAGGGTGTCAGCTCCGCTCCCTCGCCCGCGTGCGTCTATATAAACTTAGATTCCCAGCTTGTATACCTTCTTCCTCGGCGAAGAATGGATCCGGCCGAACTCCGCAGGGTCTTCTCGATGTTTGACAGAAACGGGGATGGACAGATCACAAAGAAGGAGCTCCATGACTCGTTGCAGAACCTGGGGATACACATCCCCGAAAAGGACCTCGTCCAGATGATAGAAAAGATCGACGTGAACGGGGATGGGTATGTCGACATCGACGAGTTCGGGGTGCTTTACCAGTCGATAATGGACGAGAAGGACGATGAGGAGGAGGACATGAGGGAGGCATTCAACGTGTTCGACCAGAACGGGGACGGTTTCATCACGGTGGAGGAGCTGAGGTCGGTGCTGGCTTCCCTCGGGCTGAAACAGGGGAGGACCCTCGAGGACTGCAAGAAGATGATAACCAAGGTAGACGTTGACGGCGACGGGATGGTCAACTTCAAGGAATTCAAGCAGATGATGAAGGGCGGGGGTTTCGCTGCCTTGAGCTCGAGTTGACCGATCGATTTTTCCTTCCCACCGGTTTCGTTCCCAATACATCGACTTGATCCCACCCGAGGTCTCATCGTCACTTCTTCTTCATCATCTTCTTCTCCCTCTTAATTTTTTTTCTTCCTCTTCTTTTACGTGTAGATGGAGATATAGAAAAAGTTGTTTGTTTGTTGCATCATCAGGAAGAAGAATCAAACCAAAAAAGAGAACAAGTATATATATACACACACATACACTTACATTCTACATGAACATAAATATATCCATATCAAAGGGTTCGATCCGAAACGCAAATGCAGGTCCACCCAGAAAATCTACTATCCGACGATGCTACAGAAGCGAACGCTATTTGTTGCTCGTCCGCAAGCGAGATGATGCATCCCTTCCGGTTGGATTTGTTCGCAATCAGTAACGCCTTCCAAGAACTATTCTGCAATTCTTTTCGCTGCTGTTCTGATGCTGTTGTTTGCTTTACGTTCTAAAAAATGGGGTTTGATGATCCAAAATACCGAAAAAATATTTTGCGAAATAGGACGCTAACTCTCGAAACTCATTAAAAATGCATAATTCGCTCGTAAAAATTGAAGAATTTCAAACACCGGTTAACTCTACGTAGATTTAACTCGGTGTTTGAAACGAGTTTTTTTTTCCACCTCGATGAATAATTCTTTCTGGCTGGGTAAATTTCTATCATATTTTTAAAACATAAAGAAAATTATATGACATAAATCGGGCCGAGAGAAATAGGCGGCAAAAAGAGAAAAGAAGAGCTTAAAACGAATCAAAACCCTTTCTTTCTTCTTTCGTCGCCCCTCTCCGCCGCCGCCGTCGTCGCAGTCTAGTCTGTTCCCGGAGGCTTCCGGTGGCACTTGGCTAACCGTATTAGTAGGAAAGGGGAGGGGTGGGAGATGGAGTATGTAAGCCCGGAAGGGCTAAGGATTGATGGCCGTCGTCCCTTGGAAGTGAGAAAGCTTCTGCCTTTTCTCCTCTCCTTTCTCTTCTTGCTTCTGGGTCATTCTTCAGGAACTGAATCGGTCTAATTTTTTTGACTGTTTTGTTTGGGCGGTGAAGATGAGGAAGCTTCACTCGGAGATCGGGGTCGTTGCCAAGGCCGACGGGTTTTGTTTCCTTAAAATCAAGACCGGATTTTTTCCTTTTGCTATTCATCCTGGCTATATGAATGGATTGGTTGTTGTTTTTTAATGCTGCAGGTCTGCTGTTTTTGAGATGGGCAACACTAAAGTCATCGCAGCAGTATATGGCCCCCGGGAGGTTGGTATCTGTTTGGCCTAAGATGCTGTGCTTTTCTTTGCTCTTTGTCAATGCTTGAAGTTGTTTCTGCATCTACAGTAGACTCTGTGTCGGTTTTGGACATCGACAGTCGATTTGTTGAATGTATTATGTCTGGTCTTACCATTCATAAACACGGTGCACTGTAATTCAGTGATCTAAGCATCAGTTTTACAGTTAGCTCTTTGATGGTTTTTCTTTTCTATGATCCATCATTTAGGGTGTTATGTTCTTCTAGGTACAAAATCGGAGCCAACAACTGAATGATCAAGCTTTGGTGAGAGTTCTCTCACATCACAAGAGAGCCTTCACTGTTAATTTCGTTTCGCCTTTTGTTGTTTCTCCTCACAGAAAGGGTTATCCCCTTTTTTGCCCCTTAGGTGCGATGCGAGTACAGTATGGCTAATTTTAGCACCGGAGATCGAATGAGGAAACCCAAGGGTGACAGGTCTGTTATTCTTCACTTTCTCTTCCTTTCGGCATTAGGACCACATTGTTCATAATCATATAGTTATGATGAAATCTTCTGTCTTAAATTACTTTCGTTCGTATGTACTGTTGTTGCCTTTGGCTGTGCAAGAAAAATGATCTAGTTGGAATTGGTAATGAATATCAAATCATGTAAAAATTGTCAGTTGCTCAATGTTTGAGATTTAAAAAAAATGCTTTTAACATAGCATGTCCAATTTGAATCCACCATTTTATGGTGCCATAGGATACTGTTAAGGGGTTTCCGATAATAATATTCGTTTCTGTCTCTTTAATAATGCCTAGACGATCGACAGAGATATCTCTCGTTATCCGCCAAACTATGGAAGCATGTATAATGACCAACCTCATGCCAAGATCTCAGGTACGCAATGCCGCATAATTTGTCAAAAAATTGCTTTCATTTTTCTGTCTTAGCGCCAATTTGTGCTTCTTTTCTGGCAGATTGATATATACGTTCAAGTTCTTCAGGCCGATGGAGGTTAGCACGATATACATTCTGCTAATTTTGTTTTTCGCACTTGCACGTGTCATGGACAATGAATCCTACTGCATGGATATTAGCCGATTGTAGCGTCGTATTTGCAGGAACCAGATCTGCGTGCATCAATGCTGCAACTCTAGCCCTTGCGGATGCTGGTATTCCAATGCGTGATCTTGTCACCTCATGCAGTGCTGGATATCTTAATAGCACACCTCTACTTGGTTAGCTCACAGTTTGTCATCATTTATTTAATTGATTAATGCTTCGATCATCATCTATTTGATCTCTTCATTGACGTTGGCTGGAGAGAGCTTCAACCACTCACTGTTTGGTCCCGTGACCCTATCAGACTTGAACTACGTGGAAGATAGTGCCGGTGGTCCTGATGTGACTGTTGGAATTCTGCCTAAGTTGGACAAGGTGACCCTTATGCAGGTGATTTTATGGGATACATACACATGGAACCTTCTCCATTGTCTGGTCCTGTGGAGGCTATCGCCTTTTTGTCTTGATCGAAGCATTGATGTTGTTGTTGGTTGCATTGTTCGCAGATGGATGCTAGGTTACCCCTTGACATTATTGATAATGTAATGCAACTGGCAATAGAAGGATGCAAAGCCGTTGCAGCCTACATAAAAGAAGTGAGATTTCTTCGACCGATTGCATGTGTCAGTTCCGATCCTTGTTTTGGATACGAGCATGTACCAATCATTACTTGATTTTGCCTTTGTGTGAGCAGGTTTTGGCTGAGAATTCCAAGCAGCTGGAATATCGACGAGGCATTTAACCAACAAGGGAAGATCACTGGCAACAAGTGTGTTGACAGCAGCAGGATGTCTGGAGTGAAGTCCAGGCAGCTTAAGAGAACATTTGAATTTGAGCGACGGCAATGCCATGGTCATTTTTCAGCCAGTAAACTTTGAAATGCATGGGATTGAACCATTGTGGGATGAGAAAATGGTCTGCCGAAACGAGACATTCCCTGAGGGTGGATGCTCCATGAGAAAGAGAAAATGCCTTTAGAAGGAGCTGGCAATATTAGGTTCCAGGTGCAAGCGAAAACCAGCAACTTTCATGAGAGACCCTTTTGTAACTTTTGGTCATACGCCAATGCGAGATTACCTTTTCAGCTTCATTGATGTATTCTTCTGCTCGATCTAACTTAGAAAGCCCGAGATGGCAAAGACACAGCACCCTATATCCTTTGGCCAGAAGTAGTCGGTTTTCTACAACACTTGGGATGGACAGCTTTGATTTCTCGAACATTTCAGAGCTGCTTCTATAGTCCTTCAACCTGGAAGTGTTCTGCAGCGCTGTCATGGAGACAAATGAAAGAATCCTCGTGCTAAGATTCTCATAGTAGATGAAACTTGGTAATCCAGAAAAGCAACTGCATTCAAGTAAAGCACTGAACAAAGCAATCCAAATCACTCACCAGTTCCATTAAAACCGCATGCATTGCTTTCCTTTCTTTAGCTGCCTAGTCCCCGACGAACAAGCTGTGACTCTGTCCTCGGAAACCAGCTACGCTACCTCCTTCGCCCTTAGTCTTCCAGCTCTCCCTCACATCGTCGGCTACCCTAGCAACAACTCTGACTGCAGCACCTGCACCGACATGACACCTCCCTAACAATCCCAGAAATACTCCCTTGGCAGTCTCAGCCCCAGCAGTTCCCACCACCTTCTCTGCCTCGCTATGCTTCCCCAATCCAAGCCATGCCTTCATTGCGAGCACCGGTAGGCTCGGATGACGATACTTCTCCTTCTCCTCTTCATTCGAAACCCTAACGCATTTTATTGCCACTCAAATTCCTTCATCTGCAAGTGCACGGCCGCAATGAACCGCAGTGACCGCAACTTGATATCATGCAAATCAGCCGTGTCGATCTGAGTCCATGGTGTTTGAGCCCCTTCTCGCAAAGCTCAAGCGCCCCATTAATCAATTTCAACGCCTCCTTAAGGATGCCGCTTCTGCCAGCATCCCCCTCGCTGTTTCCTAACAAGGATTTCCCAAAACTCATATATTGATTGGCCAGTGCCTGGTGATGCTCCGCGGACCCCAACAACATACCTTTGGAGCCGCTGTTCGCATCGAAAACGGATCACGTCGGAAATATTTGACAACAATACTCACGGAGTTTGTAGATGTGGTCGCCAGTAAGTAAATGAAATAGATTGAATTAAATATGTGAAGTCTTACAATAAAAATAAGGTGCTTACAGCCATAAAAATAAAGCAACGACGGTGATGTAACGTCATAGACATGTTTTTGGGCGCTGCAGACTAAGAAGCGAGGTCGTAGACTTGCCGCTGAACGCTGCAGTCTTGCGAATCTGGACGATGGGGACGTCGTAGACTTGGCGCTGGACGCTGTGGACTTGTGAATCTGGGCAAGGACGTCGTAGACTTGACAACAGAGCGCTGTAGACTTGCGACTCTGGACGGCGAAACTGGTCTACTAGGCTTGGTGAATAGAGTGTGGTCGAATATAGAGGCGGATGTGGATACCAAGGCTACGGTTGCTCACCCTGGTGGCGGAGTCGAAGGCGGAATTGCGTGTCGGGACTACGGTGGCTCGTCCTGACGGTGGAATGCTGGCGGGGAGTTATTACCAGAGTTATGGTTGCTCACTCTGATGGTGGAAGTGAAGGCAGAGTTCGACTGTCGGAGCTACGGTTGCTCACTCTAACGGTAGAAGTAAAGACCAATAAAACTTTAAGAGTTTCGCCCAGGCCGGGGAATCCTTGTTAGGGGTGACGAGCAAATAAAGCTCTATTGATTGATTTGATTGTGAATTTTCCAAGAGAAGATCTCCTCCCTTTTATACCCGGTCTGTTAGGACGTCTGAGGATCCTCTAATCTAAACCACCCCGTGGATCTCGGAGTCAACAAACTATCCTCTAAGACGTGCCACTCGTGCAGACGTGGGTTGTAAACTCCACTGATTTCGGAGTTAATAAATCGTCTTTGAGACGTATGACCTGTGCAGACGTGGGCCGTAGACTCCCACTGATCTCGGGGTCACTAATCAGTCATGTAGTTTGTGTAGATTGGGGCTATAGGTCTGGTGCGAGCGTCCCGTCTTTTCTCTCATGGGCGTCGCGTCCTACTGTAGGCTTTGTCAGAGAATAAGCCCAAGATAATCCATCATGTCAACACCCGCTTAACAACAAGACCGCCAGAACCACATCCTTGCATTCCCACGTGGCCCTTGCTCGCGCTAGGTTGACATCCAGGAACAACTTGCACTCGGTGGAGTCAGCAACCTTGCAAGGATTGATGCGGGAGAGGATTTCGGAGGATTTGTCGAGGCAGGAGGAGGCGAGCTGGAGCGACTGCAGGGAAAGATATAGCGATCCGGTCTTGAAGAAGAAGAAGGTGGTCTTCATGAGAGGCAAGGGGACGGAGGGAGGCGATCCCACGAGGAGGAGCATGTCCGCAGCAGCATGGTGGGAGCGCACAAGGTGGAGGCAGTTCGAGCTCGAGCTCAAGCCATTTAGAGATTGACACAGGAGTTCCAGAGGGGGAAGCTGAGCTTCCAAAGGTGGAGGGATACGGCAGGAGGGGGAACGGCCGGGAGTCGAGCGAGATCAGAGAGGGAGGCGCGAAGTTCGTGGGCGAGGTGTGGGAGGTGGCGTTCCCCAGGGTTGGACTCGAGCAGGGCGATGAGTGATTCAATGCGGACGAGAGCAGGGGAAGAATCCTGCGCCTCCTCCGTGGTCGAGATTCTAGCTATCCTCATTTCTCTCCCCTTCATCTTCGTCTTCGTCTTCCCGCCCGAACTCAATGGAAGGCGTTCGCGCAGGAAGGGTATAAAGGTAAAACCACTACCAACGGCCGCTTTCCTTCAATCTTGAGAGAATTTATGGAGGATTGCAAAACACAATGCAACGCAAGTGGACAACCCCAACATTATCCGCGGCAAGGAGCTGCCCTCTGAGGGATTCTGGCGATGGAGCTCCAGGATTCTTCTGCAGCGATACCGGTGTCCTCCGCCCCGTCGTCGAGGAGGAAGCCGATCGGGCTTTGGCCGGGGATGTACCACTCACATGTCGTGAACGCCCTGTGGGAGACGCGGCCGGAGGTCTTCGAGAGGCTCCTTGACCCCCCCAAGGACGCTCCCCCTCAGAGCGAGCTCCTTACCAAGACCCCCTCCCTCTCCAGGACCGCCGTCGTGTACGCCTTCTCCGCAGATTACGTCCTCCGCGAGCAGTACAGGGACCCTTGGAATGAGGTCAGGATAGGGAAGCTTCTTGAGGATCTCGACGACCTGGCTGGCACCATATCTGTCATGGTAAACCGCACTTGATTAGGCCACTGTCCGGCATTTGTACGTGGTCTGCAGTTTTATTGTAGTTGCTGTAGTCGACTTCTGGTGCCTTCTAGGTTTTTACATGATGAATGTGGTGTAGAAGTGATGCAGGGCAATGTTAATTGGAAATTTTTTAGAATTTAGCTATACATTCCCAGGATTCGTCGCGGAAATGAGTCGACTTTTGTATGCTCAGCACTGCTCTGCCAAGGACAACACCACGAGGCCATCGTTGCTGGTCACAGCCTCTGTCGATCGGATTGTCCTGAAGAAACCGATTAGCGTCGATGTCAACCTGAAAATAGCCGGCTCTGTCATATGGGTCGGTCGCTCGTCTGTCGAGATCCAGCTTGAAGTTAATCAGCTTGCCCAAGGTAACTAAACAACATGAAGTGGGCCCTTCGATCTCTTAGGGATATGTCGTTATGAGATTTTTACTATGGTGGCGCATGTTCTTGGAATTCAATTATCTGAGCATTCTTCTGTTTTTTCCATATATTGTTTTAATTTTAGGAGAGGAGTCTGATGGCGTGAATCCAGTCGCGCTGACGGCTAATTTCATATTTGTCGCTCGGGACTCCAAGACGGGGAAAGCAGCTCCAGTCAATCATCTTCTGCCCGAGACGGACAGGGAGAAGTCGCTCTTTGTGGAAGCTGAAGCCAGGAATAAGCTAAGGAAGAGGAAAAGGGCTGCAAAAAGAAAGGAATTTGAGAATGGAGCAGCCAAAAGGCTCGATGCGCTGCTGGCAGAGGGAAGGGTTTTCTGTGACATGCCCGCTTTGGCCGACAGAAACAGCATTCTTCTAAGAGACACTCGCTTGGAAAATTCTTTGATCTGCCAACCACAGCAGAGAAATGTCCACGGCCGGATCTTCGGAGGCTTTTTGATGCACCAAGCATATGAGCTGGCTTTCTCCACGGCTTACGTGTTTGCTGGGTTGGTCCCTTATTTCTTAGAGGTTGAT
This sequence comes from Melastoma candidum, assembly GCA_023653495.1. Taxonomy (NCBI): domain Eukaryota; kingdom Viridiplantae; phylum Streptophyta; class Magnoliopsida; order Myrtales; family Melastomataceae; genus Melastoma; species Melastoma candidum. Next base: position 12,639,918 of record CM042888.1, on the reverse strand, counting down.
CACGTCGACTTCCTGAGACCTGTGAGCATTACTTGAACCAGCATCCACGCAGAATCCCATCTGCTGTTTAACATTCCATCGAACAGTCTCTAGTTATTTTGAAAAGCCTTAAGTTCTGAGCACTGGATTTTCTAGATCCAACCTTGCATTATTTATTCATATTGATCCAACCTTGATGATTCAGGTTGATGTTGGCGACTTCCTGCGCCTTTCATCGTGTGTTCTATACACCGAACTCGAGAAACCAGATGAGCCACTCATCAATGTTGAGGTAGTTGCTCACGTTGCCAGGCCTGAGATGAGAACTAGTGAGGTAAAACATCGATCATCTCGAAACTTCTAACAATTGTTAGTTATCATCATATCTGATATTCTTATTACCTCTATAGCGATCACTCTATCGTTCATTTTGCCGGGCCATCTTGATATTCCGTTCGCTTTCAATTTAGACAATTGATCTCATTTATTCACTCAGAACCTTTCTTCGGTTGTCGCAACAGGTCTCAAACACTTTCTACTTCACTTTCACTGTGCGGCCAGAAGCAAAAGCTTTGACAAAAGGGTCCAAGATCCGGAACGTAGTCCCGGCGACAGAAGAGGAAGCACGACGGATTCTTGATCGCATGGACGCAGAGGCCTCACAACCTCCCGAGTGTACCAACTAGAATACGCTGATGCTGGGGGGATAATACAATTGGAGAGCATCACTCTCATCAATGTCGGCCAGAGCGATATTCTTCAGTACTCTCGTGCTTTGTTAGTTTGAAGGTTCTCCCCTATATTATTTACTGTCCAAAAACATTTCATGGATTACACATAATTTATACAGGGGATTAACTCCATAGAGTTACATAGTATGAGCAGCTTACACTATGCCAGCAGCTACATCCTGCGAAAACTTAGGGATTTAAGCTTTTCTCAGCTGAGGAAGTGAACCCAGACTAAGGAGTCGAGCTTTCATCATCGGACGAGTTGTCTCTTTGCTGTCTGTGAAATGGTAGGAAAGCCTGAGGTAGAGTCGGGTTGACAGGAACTGGCAGCATCGGGTTGACGGGTATCGGCAATCTGTGTGCAGAAGTGACTATGGTTTGGTCGTTCACGGAGCCTACTTCTTTGCACACCCTGTCGAGGACTGCCAAGAAGTCCCTCACTACCATGAAGATCCTGAAGGGGTGAGCTTCTTCTTTGGCCGAGTCCCGTGGAAGTACTCTGTTATTTCCTTTACTAAGGACATAGCGACACTTTCCTGCGCTTGAATTCTAATTATTTCCTCCTCAGTGGCGACGGCGAACTGGTTCATGTTCCCCGAGAACTTGCTCGTGTTCTCATCCGATCCCATCGACTCAACCAACCTCGCTACATCTCTAATGTTCCCGATTCCTTTGGAGAGCTTGTTGACGTCGCTGCTGAGGATGTCGGAGTCCATGGCGGCCGCTTTTTTCACATTGACGAGTTCCGTAGTGAGTCCAGAGACGACTTGTAGCCCAACTCTTTGGCACTTGGCCTCATCGTTAGCCGTGGAATTAGACGACTGGTTCATCCCCGAGTGACGGGCCCCTTCGGTCCTTATGATTTCTTGCACGACAAAATGTAGCAGAGTTGTTTTCTCATCAGCGCCTTCAACATCAACTAGCTTGAGAAGGGTGTCGAGCTTGAATGCCTGGGCGTCGCCACGGTTGGTTCCAACATTCATGCGGTTACCTGTCTTGAGCAAGCTTCGAGTAATTTCAGGAACATCCTACTGTTTCTAAGCTCTTCACAGGCACCCTACAGCGGAATTAGAGATCAGCCATTGTCAGTCTAAGGCGGAGGAATGTTACATCCCAAGGTAAACAAAGCCACCCGAGACTTGAGAGGATGACTCACCTCCAGAGTTTCGAACGAGCTCCTAAGGTATTCGACCTCGGATTCAAAGTTCGACATGTATAGCATTGCGCCGACTCTTTTAAATGCAAGGGGCACGTCAAGTAAGGTCTTCAGGAACTTCTCGGCAGGACCGAGCTTGACTGGTGAATTGTCTTTATAGTCCTTTAGTTTGCGCTCTTCTTCTTTAGTTTGAGCCATCTTCAACAGACTCTCCAGAAGCTCGTTCCGAGGGTTTCAGCATTGCCTGAGACACAATATCAAGTTCAAGAAAAGAGAGGCAAAAGACGGAAGCTTCATCCATTCCTCCCGAAATTACCTTCCAAGAGAGCCTCACAGACCTCTTCTGTAGTTACATTCACTGTTCTCAGCAAGATCTCGATGTTCTGCAACTTCTTCGGATCGAGCACTCTATTCTCCGATAGTGGAGAAGGAAGAACCGACCTGGGGATCATATCCTACATCCTTGTGGCAGGCATGTTGACAACGATCAACGTCTCAATCATTTCCTCGTTCAAACTGCATGCGAAATAGTGTTTCTTCAGAGAACTAGGGCCAAGAACAGACATGGTCGATTTGGTTGATTCAACATCTTTCTTACTTGAAGGAGCTTGATCTCAGATGGTCCCACACCATCTCCCTGTCCAAGCTCGCCCTCACTTTATTCCAATGCAATGGCTTCAGCTTCGGTTTCGAGGTCTCGTCAAACTTCTCCGAATTCTCTAGAGTTTGTGGCAATGGCTCCACAGGAGAAACCTCGACAGTGCTTTGCACTATGAAAGGATTTGCTGGCATCACTAGCTTCGGTGGCTGTAGGATCGGCCGGTCAGTTTGAAGGCATGGGAACTTGCAAAGGCCTCGGCTGGGTTGGGAGCAGCAGAGGTGGTGGTGGTGGTCCAAGCAAAGGCGGAGCTCCATCCGTAACTGACTCCAAAGATCCGACCAATCGTTCTGGATACGAGGAAGCTGGGGATGCCAAACTCGACTTCTTTGTTGATGCATTCGATTCTCTTGGCGGGGTAGTCTCCCAAACCTGACTTGAAGAGCGTGAATGCGGTGACGGAAGAGAGAACTTCTCGCTTTGAGCCGGAACATCAGAAAGGCGTGTTGATTCGCCCTGGTTGTCTCCCCGAGCTCTCGGCGGTGACCCAGATAGCGAGGATGACAAGCGAGATTGTGTTCCAATCCCATTGGAAACGCTCGATATCCCCGGTGATGATCGAGCACTGTGTTCCTCATTGACCGTCTGTCATGAGCTCTTTACCTGGAGGTTGGTGCAGTTCGTGGAGTTGCAGAAGAACTCTTTATCTGCAGAATGGCGCAGCTGGTGGAGCTGCAGAAGAAGGGAGGTGGGAAGAAGAGAAGAGGCAGGAAGAATATTAACTGAAAAAACAGTTACTTCTATAGGGGGGAAGTCAGTTAGTTGGTTAGAAGAGTATAAAGGGTGTGTTGAGTTTGTTGGGGAGAATTCATTCAAGCTTTCTGTAAACACTTTTCCTCTATTCTGGAGTTGTACTTGTACATTCGACTGAATGACAGATCCGATTGAGTTTCGACTAGCAATCAATCCGTCTGCATTCTCTTGCTTACTTCGATTGTAATCTGCAATCCTAGAAGGCTATTCCAAGGGTATCAGAGCCCATCCACCCGCGCAGTGCAAGCGAGCGGCGCAGGCAAGCTACGCAGACTGAGCCTCTGGCTTGGCCCGCGTGGGCGCCGGACTGCGGAGCGTGGTGGTATGATGCGTGGGAAAGTGTCCCACACCGGTTGTATGGGCGACCGGTGTAGGATATATATGGGCCTTGGGCACTCCCTACCTTTGAGTCGACTTTTGGGAAGGTTCTCCCAAGTAACCCGTATCAAGGGTATCATTTATTATCCATAAAGGAAATAGTTCTGGAGAAGTGCAGTTATTCGCTTTAACAGTTCAGCCCGCGACTGTTCTGCAAGTCATCACAGCAAAGCCACCACCGGTAGCTGTTCAGCATGTTTTACAAGACTTCCCAGGTATTTTCAACGAACCAACTGCTCTTCCTCCGCATAGACTCCATGATCACAGCATCCATTTGAAGGAGGGGACCTCTCCAATCAATGTTCGGCCTTATCGGTATCCAGTGGTTCAGAAGGATGCCATTGAGAACATGGTTAGAGAGATGTTAGCTGCAGGAGTTATTCGGCCGAGTCAGAGTCCTTTTTCTTCGCCGATTGTCTTAGTCAAAAAGAAGGATGGTACATGGCGTCTTTGTATTGATTACAGGGAGCTAAACAATCATACTGTGAAGGACAAATTTCCTATTCCGGTGATAGAAGAACTCCTCGATGAATTACATGGGGCTGTGATATTTTCCAAGATTGATCTTCGTTCGGGTTACTGGCAGATACGAATGCGACCTGAGGATGTTTCTAAAACCGCATTCCGAACACATGAGGGGCACTATGAGTTCCTTGTGATGCCATTTGGGCTCACAAACGCTCCCTCGACTTTTCAACATCTCATGAACACTGTGTTCAAGCAGCAGCTACGCAAGTATGTTTTAGTTTTTTTTGACGATATTCTGATTTACAGCAAGTCCCTCGATGATCATGTCTGTCATGTGCGAGCTGTTTTGGAATTATTGCGCAGCAATACTCTATTTGCCAAGTTGTCTAAGTGTGTCTTTGGTGCCGGAAATAGAGTATTTGGGCCATATTATTTCGGGACAAGGTGTGCAAACAGATCCCGCTAAGATTGAAGTGATGCAGCAGTGGCCTCAGCCTACAAATATTAAAGAACTACGAGGTTTTCTTGGTTTGACAGGATATTACAGACGATTTATACAGAATTATGGGGTAATTAGCAGGCCGCTGACCAATTTGTTGAGGAAGAATGCTTTTTTTTGGGATACGACTGCTACAAATGCGTTTCAGCACCTCAAGTTGGCGATGTCTTCAGCCCCCGTACTTGCTCTGCCTAATTTTGCTGCCACTTTTGTTATAGAGACTGATGCATCCGATAAAGGGATGGGGACAGTTCTGATTCAGAATGGGCATCCTCTGGCTTATATTAGTAAGGCCTTCTCTCCGAGGACTCAAGCTTGCTCTACTTATGAGAAGGAATTGCTGGCTGTCGTTTTTGCAGTTGACAAGTGGAGGCCTTATATAACTGGTCGTCATTTCATCCTAAAGACGGACCATTTCAGCCTCAAATATCTGTTGGAGCAAAAAATAACCACAGCTTTCCAGAGTAAATGCTTATCGAAGCTGTTGGGTTTGGACTATGAGGTGATATACAAGAAAGGCAAGGATAATGTGGTTGCGGATGCTCTTTCTAGAATGCAAGGTTCCGAATTAATGTCTTTGTTGATATCCCAAGTTAGTACAGATCTGGCAGACCATATACGCAGCACTTGGCAGGAGGATGATCAATTACAATGTTTGATTGGTCAGCTGCAGAATGTTCATACCAAAGGCCATTATTCTTTGGTACAGGGAGAGCTGCGAAGGAAAGGAAAATTGGTGGTGGGTTCCAATATGTCTGTCAGAAAGAAAATCATTTCTTTATTCCATGATTCTCCTACAGGGGGTCATTCTGGAATTCAGGTTACTCTTAAGCGGATAAGTGCTTTATTCTATTGGAGGAAACTCAAACGGGATGTCCGCAATTATATCAAGACCTGTGCTGTTTGTCAACAATGCAAACCAGTTTTGCATCATCCTGCTGGTTTGCTATAGCCATTGCCCATTCCCGAGGCTGTTTGGACGGATATTTCCATGGACTTTATCGAAGGTTTGCCTAAGTCCAAAGGTAAAGACACTATTATGGTGGTGGTGGATCGGTTAAGTAAGTATGCACATTTTATTCCTCTTAGCCATCCTTTTACGGCCGTTTCTGTTGCTCAACTTTTCTTGGACCATATATTCCGGTTACATGGTATGCCTCGGACAATTGTTTCTGATCGGGATAAGGTATTTACTAGCTTGTTTTGGAAGGAATTGTTTCGGTTGCAGCAAGTGGATCTTCTTATGTCCACTAGTTACCATCCTCAAACCGATGGCCAATCGGAGGTTGTCAACAAGTGTTTAGAAAATTATCTACGGTGTATGACTGGTGAACGCCCAAAAGATTGGTTGCATTGGCTTCCTTTAGCGGAGTGGTGGTACAATACTTCGTTTCACTCTTCTGCAAGAGCTACCCCTTATGAAATTGTATACGGGCAGTCTCCAATTCTTCATATGCCGTATATTGGAGGTGATAGTGCGGTGGCAGCAGTTGATAGAAGTCTGCAAGCCAGAGAAGCTTGTTTACAGATGCTGAAATATCACCTCAAGCGTGCTCAAGATAGGAGTAAGCATCAAGCAGACAAGAGTCGAACTGATATGGAGTTTGCGGTTGGGGACCTCGTTTATGTGAAACTCCAGCCTTATCGACAGAAGTCTATGGTTCACAGATTGTCTGCCAAGTTATCACCACGGTATTTTGGTCCTTTTCCAATTATTGCAAGGATAGGGACAGTTGCGTACAAGTTACAGTTGCCACCGGAAGCGAAGGTGCACCCTGTTTTTCATGTGTCATTATTGAAGAAGCATGAAGGTCCACCTCCCTTAACCTGTTCTGTGCCAGAGGTTGATGAACAGCAAAATTTGTCCGCTCAACCTTTGTCCATTCTGGAGAGGAAACTAGTTAAGCAAGACAATGCGGCTGTTGTGTATGTTTTGGTCCATTGGTCCAATGGAGACATCAATGATGCAACGTGGGAACCTTATGAAGATTTTGTGCGGCGCTTTCCGGATTTCGAATGATTTCTGGTGTTTTACTGCGCTTGTGGACAAGCTATTCTTTTTAGGGGGATGGATTGTCAGTTGGGATTGCGCGTCGGGAGGATTGTGATGTAAAGGATAGGCAGAATTATGAATTAACGGCGTGATAGCTTGAGGACAAGCTATTTCTTAAGGGGGATGGATTGTCATGAGCTCTTTACCTGGAGGTTGGTGCAGTTCGTGGAGTTGCAGAAGAACTCTTTATCTGCAGAATGGCGCAGCTGGTGGAGCTGCAGAAGAAGGGAGGTGGGAAGAAGAGAAGAGGCAGGAAGAATATTAACTGAAAAAACAGTTACTTGTATAGGGGGGAAGGCGGTTAGTTGGTTAGAAGAGTATAAAGGGTGTGTTGAGTTTGTTGGGGAGAATTCATTCAAGCTTTCTGTAAACACTTTTCCTCTATTCTGGAGTTGTACTTGTACATTCGACTGAATGACAGATCCGATTGAGTTTCGACTAGCAATCAATCCGTCTGCATTCTCTTGTTTACTTCGATTGTAATCTGTAATCCTAGAAGGCTATTCCACCGTCCCAATCCTCAGGGATACCTCCGGGATATGATCACTCTGCTTCCTTTTGAAGTTCCTGCTCGGAGACAAAAGTCATTGGAGACAATGAGGGTGAATCCATTCCCCCGTTCATCAGATCCCTCTCGGGCGACGAAGAATTTGAATCAGATAGCAGCAACAGTGTCCTGTTTTCGTCTCTGGCGTGGGACGAGATATGCTCGGGAGATTTAGGCAAAGATCTTCGAGAACGGACGCTGAAGGGCGGGGAAAGACTTTTTGAATGAGACTTAGACCGAGTTTGTGATCCCGACCTAGAACCCAAGCTCGAGGAAGAGTGAGAGGACGATGTGCTCGAGACGCTCTGCCTTCTGCTCTCATCTCCGACAGCCATCGTCTCGCTCCTTTCAACGGCAAAGAAAGCTCTCCTCGAGCTCGATCCATTGCGGGTGAACTCTCCGGGCGGGCTTGGGGTCAGGGGAGGAGGAGGAGAAGTCAGGTCTCCGGGAGAAGCCACTTTTGGTTCGTTGCCATCAGGAACATGATTCGAAGTTGAAATCTTGGAGAATCTAGCGTGTAATATTACATAAGATTTCGTATAATATTATGAGATATCATGATATTGTCCTAGATTATATTGTCTATTATAAATAGATGGATTGTCTAGACTTTGAATAGGAGAGTCGGATAGGTGAGATCCACGGGTTAGTGCGATGTAGACTCTGTAACTAGGTTAAGGGAGACGACGGGTTGTCGCGCTCCGGGATATCTAGTGAGTCGTTGTACTGGGGTGATACACGGTGAGCGGTGAAAATGTTCGGATAGTCGGGTAGGGGGTTTTCTACGAGGACTCGGGGTGAAACTTTCTCGGGTCTTGTAATCGTGTAACTTGTTGGTTATAGTGGAATCTCAAGGAGGACCTCCCTGTAGACGTAAGCCGGTTTGGACCGAACTATGTAAATCTGTGCGTTGGACATCATCCCCCATTATTCATTCCGGATTTCGTCTGTAATACCTCAAATTGAAGCGCACCAAGAGACAATACTACCTGAGACATTCATTGAGTATCGGGCATGATAAGCCTATCTATTTCTTAATATACTGGATTCTTTTTGGGAATCCATCCATGTTTGCGACTACAGCTTAACAATGGAATTTCGTCGTTTACATAGACAAAAGAAATGATATAGAGACACAGGAGAAAAAGTCCAAAGGCACCCCGAAGCCAGCAGTTGCTGCAGCATCCTATGGGTTCCAACGGTGCTCAACAATTTCAGAATGACAATAGCCAAGCTCTGCAACACCAGATGATTAAGCAATTTCGTCAAGACATCTCGAGTGGCAGTGGAAGAATGCAACAACAGTTTTCTTCTTCAAGTGTATTGGGAGGTGGCACCATAAGGTCTTCTGCCAGCAAAAGCAACAGCTTCAAGCGCTGTGTCAAATAGTGCGGCCACCACGAACAATGGGTTCGATGTTGCAGAGTCATTTGCAATTGCTGAAGGGAGGACTACATCGGCTCCTGTAATTGCATCGCAAGATGGTCAGTCGGTGAAGAAGCCTCGCCTCCTTCGGCACACCATCCCCAACAACCCCGGGGAACTCCCCCTGCCTCAGCCCTCCAGCAGCGGCCAGACGCCCCGTCAACAGCTTCCCATCGTCTCTCACAGCGGCGCACCTAGCTGCCCCAAACCCAGCAGCCACGAACCCCCTGTTCCTCCGGCGACCCACTTCAATCGGCAGCAAGACTCCTTCCCAGCCCAGATCCAGCAGCTCCACGGCAGCCCCGCCTGAAATCCACCTTTTTCGACGGCCTTACCTCCCTCCAGGACACGAGGGATTTCAAGAACCAACGTTCTTTACCCGTCCTCCGACGTCCCCGAGCTCTGCAGCAACCGGCCCTCCTTTTTTCTCCCCCGCTCCAGAACCCGCAGCGACGGACGTCCTCCAGACAGCCCGCGACGGACTTCCCTTATCCGGCTCCCTCAGGTTCAGCATCCAGCCGGCCCCAGCTCCAGCCCTCCTAGACCAACGACACCCCCACAGCGGCCGCCCCGCTTCCCGGCGTCCCTAGGCCTGGCAACCAGCTCAGACAGCATCTCCGTCCCGGCTTCCTCCCAGAATCCAGCAGCTCTTCCCGGCGTCCTCAGATCCGGCGCTGGCAGACCCGCTTCCCTGGCGCCCATGGAGCTCAGTCGAGAAACCACGACCTCCTCTCCAGACGCTCAGTCCACCCGCCACGACGGACATCTCTGGTAGCCACCTGCTCCCGGATTCCTCCTGGTCAAACCCACGTCCCCAAGCCTGCCACAGCGAAACCTCCGGCGCCCCGTCTCAGCTTTCTCCCCGGCGTCCTTCCCCAACACTGGCGGGATCCGTATCACCCAAATCTGACCACAGCCTTGGCGAACCCACATCCTCGTCAAGCTTCCTCAAACCCGGCGGCGACAAATCGCAGCTCCTCCGACGAGCACAGCAGTAAACCCCTCGGATCTGGCAGCCACAACCTCCCCCCCTTCTCTCCGACATCCAGATTCGGCAGCAGATCTGCCGGACCCAAGCACCAGCGACAAACCTCCCGGCGCCTCCCTTTGTTGACTCTCCTCCCGCGTCAGCCAGCCCAACAAATCCTAGCCGTGTCCGCACCCCCCTGGAGTCCCCCTCCGCAAGCATTCAGCTGGGCAGCGACTAGGAGGCGTCGATCTGCAGGTGCGTCTTCCCCAACTCACGTCAAAGTCCTTCAGCTGGAAACCCTTCCTTTTTAATCGTTTGACGAAACTGCTCGTAGCTTGCCAGGTAAGTCGGTTTCCATTTATCGTTTATTGATTTTAATTTAATTATTGTCCGTGTGTTAAGATTTTGCCGAAGTCCAAAAAAAATCTTTTAGACGGTTAGGCTTTAAAAAACATAATTATAGTTACACTTGCTTGTTTACATTTCATATATTCGAATTAGTATCGATTACTAACCCCTATTATATTTTTGTCTTCGTATCTTGTTTTACATGAAAAAAATACGACGGATACTTGGGCATCTCGAAGAATCGCAACCCCACTCAATCGATTCATACGGTAAGACATGTCTTACTAATTCAATTCGATTGAATTTCATTCAAATTTAATCGATATTAATGGCACCGACCATGGCATTGCATTTGTTTCTTCCTCTACTTTGCATGTAAACACCGAGGAATTTACTACCAAGGAATGTCATCCTTCGACGGCGCGAACGATCGACATCAACGGGCTCACAACGCCTCGTAAGTATCGCTCTTATTTCATTAAGTCCTAATTATTCGTTTCGATTTACATTGGGACTTTCTGACCACTTCTTTATTTTTCTTCACATGTACATCGAGTTATTAATCTCGAAAGGTCAACCCCACAATTTCGAAGATTAACTCGAAGGCGCGTATATCAAACCGCGTGGATCTACCCCGGCCTAAAAAACCACGGGCTTGAAGGCTTAAAGCGGCCCCAACCTTCTATCAAAGGTACAAAGGGGAGGTGCGGGCCTCCCCGAATTTTATTTAAAGCCCACTTATAACGGATTCAGGGCCCAAGTGTATAGGCCCGCAATCACCGCCCTTCCCCGCCCCTTTTGATCTAAATACTTGTTTGTGGTTGCGCGATTGCTTAGGCTCTAGGATTGACGTCGCATGTTTGTTTTAATCAAATCAACCAAAATTCGGATCCAAAGCCCGTTAAAACGTCGATAAGAGTCCGGCCTACTCCCGGATCGGGCCCAACACCCATCAATCAAAAGTTAGATTTTTGGACAAATCGCCAACCTTTTCGCATGTTGTAGAATACAAAGGTTAGTAAATAGGAATCCCCGAACCCAAACTCTGATTTTTCCGACTTAAAATCATACTTTTAAAACTAAATCGGTGGCGACTCCGAACAAGTTTTCCAAAGCTAAAACTAAACACCACACCCTTTTTTCGGAGCCATTTAGGATGAGGTGATGGCAAATCGAGCCGCTCCTTGGGCCCTCCTAAAAATTCGTGAGCGAGGTCTTACGCAGCCTTTCGTTCGCCACCTTCAGGGAACTGGAGATGGTTGGTGAAACGTCCCGCAAACCCGTTCGCGAATCAAGGGAAGGCCCAACCCTGGGTCCCTTTCCGCAGCGTCCGACGTTTGAGCCGTAACGTCTACCGGACTGGGCCTCGGGGGAGCGGGCCTGGATCCTCAGGCTGCCCGAACCGCCGCGCGCGTGCTAGGCAGGAGGGCGCACGTACAGGCGCCGGCGGTTCCCGCCCAACAAGTGGTATCAGAGTGTGATCGTGAAGATCAGTGGATTTTCTCGACAGAAGTTCAGAGGGGGCGAGTCTTGATAAGGCGAAGGATGATAATGCAGTAGGCGAGATGTCGACAAGAATGCAGATTGGTAAAAAGAGTGCTTGGAAGAAGCACATATGCATAGATGTGTGCATGAGCTCATAGATTTTGAGCCAAGAAAGGACGTCGACGGGAGTTAGCGCATTGGGTTCGACATGGATATTTGCGGGATCGACGAACGCCTTGAGAGCTAGGAGAACGATTCTAATATTGTCCTAGATTATATTGTCTATTATAAATAGATAAATTGTCGAGAGCTTCGAATAGGAGAGTCAAATATGTGAGATCTATGAGTTAGTGCGATGTAGACTCTGTAACTAGGGTAAGGGAAGCGACGGGTTGTTGCGCTCCGGGGTCTCTGGTGAGTCGTTGTACTGGGAACGAGTGATACACGGTGAGCGGTGAGAATATTCGGAGAGTCGGGTAGGATGTTTTCTACGAGGACTCGGAGTGAAACTTTCTCGGGGCTTGTAATTGTATAACTCGTTGGTTATAGTGGAATCTTAAGGAGGACCTCCCCATGGACGTAGACCGGTTTGGGTCGAAACACGTTGTGAGTTGGACATCATCCCCCGTTATTCTTTTCGCTTTCGTCATCGGCGCAGGCGGTTCCCGCCCAACAGTTGCTGTTGTTGATGTTGTTGTCGCAGACGTAGTCGGCGGCGGTGAAGGACGAGGAAGAGGGCGAGGGAGAGGAGGGCAAGGGCAGCGAAGGCGGTGACGATGGAAGCGAGGGTGAGCTTGGAGGAGGAGTTGAGCGGGGGAGGATGAGGGAGGAAATGTTGGGAGGGAAGGAGGCTTAGGCGAGTGAGGAAGGAGGAAGGGGTGGGTTGGCGGGAGGGGAGACTTGAGGGGGAAGAAGGGGGAGTCGGAGGAGAAGGGGGGATTGGAGGAATCCGGGAGGAAGAGGAAGACGACGATGGGGATGAAGGAAGAATGCATTATAACGATGGAGAAGGGAGAGTGTTACTGAGTAGAAGAAGCTAAAAGCTTAAGATGATAATGATTGATGGGTCTTTGGTTAGTGTGTGTGGGGGAATTCTATTCCGGGGCGACTACTTTTACCACTTCCTACTACATCATCGTCGGACGACATGTGTATTTTAGCGTATGTATGTTATGTGTTTTTTGTTGTCTTTTTGTTTAATGATGTTGTCTGTCGTGGGTATAAAATATAAGTAAATGATAATAACTAAAAGATAATGAGGTCAAAAGCTTTTCTTGTCCTCTTTTTTTCTCTTCCTTCTCTTCTCTTCTTTATTATTATTATTATCATCATCATCATCATCATCGTCGTCATGGCAATGGCCATAGAGGGTAGTTTTAAAAGAGTAAGAACCCACCAAAGCCCCTACCCGATCCACCTTTTTTAGCCTTTAGCCGAAATGCCAAATTATCAATTTTATCTTAAATTTTGTCCGTTTTTTCCGATTTACCGTAAACTTTTCAAAATATCGTCAATAATCATAATATTTGTCCGTTATCTCAATTTTAACCATCGTTAAGCCATTATATGGACGGAATACTACGCGACGTACAAGTGGCCATTAACACCGTCTGCCTACCGTTATCTTTAGCCAACACCCCCAATTAAACCCAAAATCGAAAAAATCCCTAAAATCTGAAACCCTAACCTCAAAGCTCCCCCGATTCTCCCCTTCCTCCAGGACCTCCCCGACATCCCCAACCTCTCTCCCCAACATCCTCGACCTCCCTCCCCGACACCCCGTCCTTCCTCCTCGAAACCCTGGACGATGCTAATAAATTAGTAGAGTTATGATCTGACACAAAACCTACGAAAAATGCATTCGTAACTGCCAATCTGATATTCTACCTATAAAACAACCCACCGATATCAAAAACATTAGGAAAAATATACGTTTATGGCCTCAATTTTGAGCCAACTTTTTGTTTTATCATTAACTTAGTTTGTTATATAATTTTGTCACCAACTTTTGTTTTTATTTTGATTTTGACCAATTATGAATTTCTTCTAGTGAAAGCCAAACAAGGCCTTAATATAGTCTGATCGACATCTCATTCATTCGTCATATAATCCACTTTATCCGTAATAGTCGCCCCTTAATAGAACATCATCCGACCTTCATCGATTTTTTATATTTTTTGACAACATCAGCAACTATTTTTAACTTCGGCTTCCAATTCACTTAATTTGTCCATCAAAATTTTATAATAAAAAAAAAATAAAAGGTTTCAATATTTTTTCCTTTTTTTATAATTTTTTTTTAGTCGATAAATGAGAATTATATATTAAGGTCCGTTTGGCTTACGCACGATAAAATTCAAAATTGATCAAAATCAAAATAAAATAAAAATTGGTGACAAAATTATATAACAAACTAAATTAATGACAAAACAGAAAGTCCATAAATTAAACATTAAATTAATATTTTGTCGAAACATTAAATTAAACGACCAAAACAAGAGAGGGAGGAGGGGGGATTAAAAAGAATAAAAATAAGAGGACTCTCTCTGGTTGGTTGGGACGAAGATTCCCCCTATCCATGGGTATAAAACGCCATACAGATGACCCCCCCAAAAAAATGGCAACCGATGAAAAAACAAAAGACTCCTGTCACAAAAATAACACCAAGAATCTTAGTACTAAACATTTCTAATCAACAAACACCCTTTCCTCAAACTCACATCCTGAATAATAATAAAAAATAAAGGGTAGTAAGAAAAGGTTGCAAGCTCCCCCCCCCGGGAAAAAAAAACATTTTGCAACCAATCACACTCTCATTGAAAGAAATACACGGTCAATCCCATAATCGCGGCTCAATCATGGTTTCACTACACCCAAGGAGCCAATCGATTCCCCCTTTCGGCCATCTCTACTCGGGCTACCTAAATATCAACAGAAGCCGAAAACACAATTACACTCATGGCCAGGCCCATCTCCCTATGTCCTCGTCATCCCAACAAAAACCCTTCACACATATGAAATCAGCTGCCATCATTAAACCTTCACGGCGATGCAACAAACGGGAAAATAAGCCAAACCCACCCTCCACTCTGGAAAGGAGAGATCAAGTCTCTCGATGAGACACCCAAATAAAAATCCAAACATTAACATCACCCAGACAGCCCGGGCCTCAACAGAATGTGCTTTTGGAATGAAAACCGTCGGAGTCCATGTGACATTTAGGGAAAATTTGAACCTACGGAACAAACTATGGTACAGAATTGAGCCACTCCCACCAACACCGCCATCAAAACATTTGAGGGGGAAAGAATAGGATATATACAACACCCCCTTTTTTGCTCAAAGGCTAAAATCCTCCTCCACCCCCTACTGGTTAAATCTCTAAGAGACTCCAATCAGAGAGACTATCCACAAATATTCTCACTCTTGCCTACTAGAGAAGAACAAAAAACACTAATGGCAGAAAACTTGCCCGAGTTCTCGATGCACTGTAACAAATGAGGAGAGAGTAAAGAGGGAGGGAAATGACATTCTACTTGACAAAAATGTTCCCTTACATATTGAATCATAAATCTTCCAGGGGTAATCCCTCCTCTGCGTTTACTCTGCACAAAGCCAAGTACAAGCTGGTGAGCTAATTCTATTCCCATGCATAAAAGCTCGGAAAATAAAGAGTTTGTCAGAAACTGCAACCAAATGATTATCATAACAAACAACAAACACCATCCAACTCTGCAAAAGAATGTTTTCACAAGTGCCGTCATTTTCTCAAAAATCATAAGCACATGAATTAGATTAAAGAGCCGAGAAGTTATCATTAGAGCAGTTGTCAAAATTTAGCACTGGCTACTTCAAATAGAAAATGCACGTCCCTGAACATGTCACTGTAACACCCTCATGACCAAGCACAAGGAAAATATTACACATCCACAGAACCTGCTAGAATTCTAAGCACAAGTCTATTCAGTACATGAAAATGATACTTAGTTCCATCTATAGAGACTACCAAATAACAGTCAGTCTCTCAATAAAAATATAAAACTTAAGCTTAGCTCACTGACATCTGAGAAATCAGTCCTCGCAAATATCCAACATCTAAATGATATGAAAAATCCTAACACCAATAACTGACTATTCACAGAAACTCCTAAATATATCTCGCGTTGTAATGTATTACTGAGATTTAATGCATCTTCCTTGCAAATAAAAAAAATCACGTATTCCACAAACAGCAGTGTGGAATTCTCGTAGCATGAGCACATACATAAACCTTATTAGTTTCCCTCTGATTCCTAACCAAGCACTAGATCCTTGCATGCGGACAAAAATTTTGATATTGTCCATGCACCAAATACAGGACAGTACTTCCTTAAAGGTATCTCACGATCACGATTGATGACACAAGAAAGTACATACTCAATCAATACATAAGCTTTAAAACACCATCATTGCATAACCATTTTAATTTAAGAAAAGGCTATGATAATCAATACCCCAAAAAAGATCAACAGAAGAAGCCATCCTGTCATCTATTTCTGAAGATACATGAAGAAAACCCAACTCCTCCATCTTAGCCAGCAACTTTTGTCACACCCAGCTCATCGAGTTTTGAACTTCTGTGCTGCAAGTCACCAGGAAAACCACCGGTTTAGTGTGAAATAAAGATAAAAAATAACCCATGGGATAAAGTTGTATTTGCAGCAAAGAATGCCCAAAAATGACTCACCTTGCTTTTCTTTTGTTTGTGAATGTCGTTAATATCTTCGTCGCCCTCATGTTTCCTTTTCTGTCAAACAAGCACAACAAAATAAGAAAAAGGCAACACAAGTGAGTTAGAAAGCCTCCTTTCAATTTTACGGGTCATATGGTCAGGAAAGCACTGTCTAGACCCTGCGCATCTGAAATTCCTAAAATGGTTTGCTACATCGTCAAAATAGTTCATCATTACCTTACCATCAAACTCATTATTTCAAAAAGATATCGACAAAGAATATTTTCAAAAGCCCTAATATCATTAGGTGAAAAGATATCTCTACATTCAGATTTAACCAGTTTTGCTGAACTCACATTAGACACGGTTACCTTTTCGCTGTGCTTTTTTGGATCTACTGCAGAATCATGAAGACCACTTCTTTCCTTCTTTTTATCTCTCTCTTTGTCTTTACTTCGATCTTTATGACGATGCTTATGCTTCTTATGTTCTCTATCCTTTTCTTTTTCTCTATCTCTGTGCTTCTTGTGCCTTTTCTCTTTGTCTTTCGACTCAGCTTTTGCCTTCCCTGAGATGGTAGGTATCCCCTTATCTCCCTAATTAAGAATTAGCTGTGTCAGATAACAAGTAGAAGCAGAATGCTAACAAGAGAAGAAATCATGATGAAATTCGGTCCTAACGATAATTTGCAAGCATAAGTTTGAAAGAAATCACAATAAAGTGAAGATGGAATAAGAAACAGGATAATTCATAACTTACTGGAGGCAAGTCAATTGGTGCAGCTTCTTTGAGTTGAAAAACATCACTAAGAACACTGAGATCAAATGGCTGGATACGCACGCCTGGATCTCGGCCATAAGATGTCCCAGGAATAAGTTGATCAAGTTGCATCCCCTCTCCTTTTCTTATTTGTGTATCACCCACAACATTTCGAAGATAATGCGTATCCGAAATTGACAAGGGCAGCGACCTCTTGCAGAAATATTCATAATGGGGCAATAGTTTGAAGCTGTTGATTAGATCTACAGCACCAGTTAATTCTCTTGGTCCTGTAAGAATAAAACAAAGCAATAGATTAAAAGCAGAAATGGAATTTCGAACAGAAAGGTTGACAACTGAAACTGCCAACACCACATCTGAGATGTGTAATGTGATATATAGCCCACAAGAACCCCATAAAACACAGAGGAGGGGAGAGGGGAGGAGTAACGTAAAAGAATTGACGAAGGAAATGACAGAGGAATGTTTAGCATATCAGATCAGGGCCCACTTTTGGAGGAGTGATAATAAGGTGGAAATGGTTGTACCATTTGGATGGAAGCTGTACATGGCAAAGTGTGATAGGAGGTTTAAATGCATTTTCTTTTTAAAAAATAAATATAAACTTAAATAATTAAAATTGAACCAATAAATGCATACCACATATAGTTCTCCCTTATTTTCTGCATGCAACCGTTCTTACTCTATCAAAACCCTTTCTAGGGACTCTAATGAGGATGTCCAGTCTTACATAACATACATGGTTGGCGGGTTACTGGTGCCATCGGAGGGACTAATACACAATGGAAATAGACAGTTTCAACAACTAGAGCAAGCAATGACAATAAATATTACCACTTCCGAACTTCTTGCCTTCCGGGTCCATCAGTCTGACAACACCAAGCAGTTCAACATTGACTGCAAATTGTTGGGACTGATCAGTTAAACCCAACCAAAAAATTCTGAAGCAATGGGCTTACTAGGGCAGAATGCCAAATAAAAAAAGGATACACTAACACTGGTTAAGTACTTCATGGATATCATTTTGAATCATCAGCAACAATACCAAGAAATGAACAGAACCCTTTGTAATATGTGACTACAATTTGATCAGCTTAAACCTACCAAAAACAAAATTTCTCACAAAACACAAGCAACTCAACCCCTTTCATAATATCAATCCGTCCCACGGCAACTTGTGTTTCGACGGACAGCAAGACAGGAAATCACGAACACCACCATTAATCGGATTTCTACCCCAAACAGGAGGAATGATCCCACAAACGGTCAAATAAAAGTCAACCAAGCAGAGGCCGAAATCCAAACCCAAGCCTAACAGGAAACATACACAAACCTGTAGCATGGACGCACTTCCTCGAAGCACAGCCCTCCCCTGCCTTCCGAGCAACAACCAAGCGAATCCCAACTCCGACCCCTCCTCGATTCGTCCCGCCAACCCTCGCAGCAGTGGCGACCAAACTAAACCCCAAGGAAAAAAACTAACAAGAATCAAGCGGAGTATTAAAAATTCTCACACCCATGGGAACCGGCAAAAGCAGACAACCGAATTCTCCCTCAAATCGAGCCCAACTCACCCGCACAGAGCAACCGAGCGAACGAATCAGACGAACGAATCGAATGAGGAGAGATTCAGAGGGACGCGGGAGCGGGAAGGCGATTGGAGGTCGATGGTTGTGAAGAGGATCCGAGGGAGAGGAAAATGATGACGAAGGAAAATCGGTGTTAGGGTTTGGGGAAACAGAAAGGGAAATGGTGGAAGAAGATGCGAGCGCGATTTCATATCATCCATCCCCTTCCTCGATCGGGAGACGGAGCCGCATTTACGGAAATGACCTCCGTCTTTGACCGTTTTGCCCTCGCTGTTATTGGACTTTAATTGTAAAGTTTTGAGAACTCGTAATTGTGGTTAGAAAGAGGAATATCCGCCGGAGCCCCCGGTTCCGAATATAATAAACGACCAAACGGACATAAACGACAAAAGAAACTCCCTCTCTGTCTCTCTCTCTCTCTGGGATTGGCGATGGCCTCTTCGTCGTCGTCGTCTTCTTCGTTGTTCCTCGCCGGGGCGATTCTGTTGATCTCGTGTTCGCTTGTGGCGTCTGGAAGAGTCGAAGGTCTCGGAGACGGCGTCAACCTCAGGGAGTTCGATTACTTTAAGCTGGCACTCCAATGGCCCGGCACCTACTGTCGCCGGACGCGCCACTGCTGCTCCACCAACGCATGCTGCCGACGGTAATGGATTCCGTGACGATGATTCCGCCGTTTGATGAAATTGAAACCGTGCGATTATTGATGGGTGATGTGCCCGCGAATCTGGAGTTGTTTCTAGCCGTTCCGTTGGGCGAATCGGGATTTTAGGCTTGGATTTCGGGTTTCTTGATAGTGTGAATTGTGATGGATGATGCATCGATAGAGGAATGGAGCTCTGGGCGATGTTTGGGCTGTGTATCATGGGGAATAGATTTTGCATTCTTGATTACTGTTGTTCCTTTTGATCTGATTATTCTGCATTTGGAGTTATTTTGTTTTTGTGCATATTCTTTGGTGGTGATCAGCGGTGTGGTGTGAAAATTAAATGATGTTAACAATTGGGCTTTTCATAAGCTGACGTCTGCATATATTCTCTCTCTGCAGATCGAATTCTCCTGGAGAATTCACTATACGTGAGTACTGGGTTAACCTTTTACTTGCTTCTAGTCAGCATAACGCATGAAAAGTGCTGATGCAGCATGTCTTTAACTGAAGGGCAGATGGATTGTGGCCGGATTACAATGATGGAACTTGGCCGGCATGTTGCAGCCGATCGCATTTCGAAGAAAAAGAGGTAAATTTTCCTGGTTGATACTCGGTTGTTGTAATCCCTCATCCACAATAAGATTCTGTGATTTAGCTGCATTTGAATGGCAGAATTTCATATCGTGCAGAAAGAATTCTTTCCGCACAAGCGGTAAACACTTTGCTTTTTGGTATTTTTTGCTCATAAAACCATGCTATTGATTTGCTTGCATGAGCATTTTATTGGGGGATGGATGGAATTTACTAGGGATTCTCATGTGAAAATGAATGGACGTGCTGAGTGGCAAGCGCCTGTGTTAGCGGCATTTATTTTTGTACTTATTTCAGGACCAAGGAATCCGTGGAGAAAAACTTTGGCTACAATTTACTGAAGTGGTTTTCCTTTTATGTGCAGATCTCATCATTAGTCGATACACTTCAAAAATATTGGCCCTCTTTAAGTTGTGGTTCAACGTCGACTTGTTATGGTGGAAAGGGATCATTTTGGGCTCATGAGGTGATGCTTTCTTTAAATATATATTTCCTCTAGTTTGTTGATTTTATGCTGGTATAACTGATAGCTTGTTCTCCTTTTCTTATGGATGCCTGTCACGATGGGGATCGACAGTGGGGTATTATTTCTAACTCTTCTGTTTTTAGATGAAATTAATGATGCTGAGATTCTTTGGCTGATAATGTCTGTTTAGGCTAATTACTATTTCCTTACAGCAGTTGACATCTCTCTGATATATTTTGATAGGTGCAAGGTGATTGAAATTAGATGGGACGTAATGATCTATTCCTTAGCGAGATCCAAAATAGTTCACCTTAAGAAAATATAATAAGGTTCTGTTTCCTTCCGGAGTTTCTGAAAAGGTTTTTTTCTTAATATTAACTGCCATCTGCAAATTTAGATGCATCCTCCTGAGCATTATTTCAGTATATTTTTGACACTTCCTACCTTTGGCAAGCCCTTGGCTTTTAGTTTGTATGACATTTCTGTAAAACTACCCGTCATATGGTCACAATTAAAACTCAATGGTCCAGGCTATTAGTTTGCAATCAGATGCCTCATTCAGTCGTCCAAGAATAACCGTTTCTTTTCCCGTGTCTTGCATCTCCTGACATTTAATTCTTGACTTCTAGAGAAACATGGGACCTGCTCTTCTCCTGTTTTTCGAGATGAACATGAGTATTTCCTCGCAACAATTAACCTCTACTCCAAGTATAATGTGACAGTATGTTCTCTGATCCTGTTCCAAACAAATGCTCGTCGCTCATAACCTGTTGGTTTTTTACTTGATTTCTCACTTTTTGGCAGAGAGTGTTGTATGATGCCGGATACGTTCCCTCTAACACGGAGAAATATCCTCTTGGTGGAGTTATAACAGCTATTCAGAATGCTTTTCACTTGACTCCACAAGTATCTTGTTCAAATGGTGCTGTGCAGGAACTCTATATGTGCTTCTACAAAGATTTCACGGTAAACTCTATCTTCACATTCCCACTTCTCTCATAATGTTTGAAATAGACTCGGAATAACATCCAGCGATGAGCCTCGTCCACTGGGATTCGTGTAGAAACTTTCAGTCAGATGTTTTACTAAATGTGCTGTATCTATACAGCCTCGAGATTGTGCCGTCGGAGTTCAGAGTGTGCTGATGAAATTAGCGTCAAAAAGCTCGTGTCCCAAGTATATCAGCTTGCCAGAATTCGTGTCCAAGGGTAAGTAAACTGCAACAAGTCGTCCCCCATTGTTTTCGGAAGTCGTTCAGTTTCTTAGAACCGGTTATTCTTCGAAGAGCTCATTCCGAGATACATGAAACCTTTTGCACTAACTCGATTTGGTTTGGGTTCGACAGGACAGGAGCTCATCCAGGAGGATCTTCTGCAACAAGCATTTTAAGATCGCCTCCGTGCTACAACCATTTGCTTCAGGAGGGCCCATATTGATGTACTGGTAGTAGTAAAAGCTGGTGTTGTATTTCTATTGCCCTGTACATAGATGCTGCTCCAAATCTTCGTCCCTCCAATTGGAGATATTATCATGTGAATTGTGATCCAAGTCTTATTATGTCTGTTGCTTCTGGATTTTGATATTGCGTCCATTATGAAAAATGAATGAAATTCCAAGAATGGGCCGCTCGGGTGTCGGCAAGTAACAGTTAGGATTAAGGGCAGTTGGGTCTTTTTACTCGAGTTTGGCATGGACTTCTTCGCAAGACGCACAGAGGGTCTCGTCCCCGTCCCCCCCTAACCAACACACGCAGCTTTCTTCCTTCCTGCATCAGGAGGTCTAGGGTTAGGATTAGGGTTTTGCGATGAAAGGTTGTCGTCATGCGACGCCCTAACCTTCTGAAGGTGTTGTTTGCCGTCGGCATCTGGTGCTCCGCCTACGTCGCGGCCGCTGTCCTCGAGTCTTTCCGGGTTTTCGAGTCGCTCCTTCGGTTTTGATCCCGGCTGAAGAGGGAGGTGGTTGCTGCTTCGGGGAGTTGACGTCATGGGTTACGCCCAGCTGGTCATGGGACCCGCCGGCAGTGGCAAGGTCGTAGGGCTCGGCGTCGGATTTGATTATGAGTCGCTGCGTAGTTGTTTGGTTGCTTTGGGTCGGGTGCTTATTGAAGTGTTTGATGTTTTTGTAGTCTACTTACTGTTCGAGCCTGTATGATCATTGCCAAACCATTGGACGAACGATGCACATAGTTAATCTCGATCCTGCTGCGGAGAACTTCAACTATCCTGTGGCCATGGGTGAGTTCGCTGCGTTTTCTCCTCTGTTCTGGTTTATCTCTGTTGAAATTTGGTAGGTTGTTGATTATTTTTGTCCTTTTTATTTTTTATTTTGCAGATATCAGGGAACTCGTTTCTCTCGACGATGTTATGGAAGAGCTTGGACTTGGCCCGAACGGAGGGCTGATTTATTGCATGGAGTATTAATTCTTTTTTTTTTTATCCCCCTCTGATTTTCTCAGAGTGGATTTGCATCTTCTCTAACCGAGTGTTCTTCGTCAACATATCTAGTTCTATGATATTTAACAATTCTTGGCGGTTTGAAGCTGGAAGTTTTTGTGATTATGGGGGTGTTTTGCAGACATCTAGAAGAAAACCTGGATGAGTGGCTTACAGAGGAGCTGGATAATTATTTGGATGATGACTACTTGGTTTTTGATTGCCCAGGTAAAGTCGTGATCAATGACATTGTTGTGCTGGATTTATGTCTTCATTCACGCTGGCTAATTCATTCATATAACCATGCTTGGTAAAATAGTAAATAGATTCATTTTTTTGATCTGCTTGCCTTCCTTTTGGAGCTCAGTGATATTTCAGTCTTCATACTTTTGGAATCCTTGTTAATATCCGAAATTCTTCTCAGGCCAGATAGAACTATTCTCGCATGTTCCTGTACTCAAGAGCTTTGTGGCCCATCTACAGCGGAAGAACTTTAATGTCTGTGCTGTGTACCTTCTGGATTCACAGGTTTGTTTAAAAAAGTTGTGGTTTTTGACTTACAAAGAAATGGCATGTGTTTTATATGATACAACAGGGATGAAGTTGTTATTTCATTTCTGGAATTATTTTTTACATTTGATGTTGTGTATTGCAGTTTATAACAGATGTCACCAAGTTCATTAGCGGATGCATGGCTTCTCTCTCCGCAATGGTTCAGCTAGAACTGCCTCATGTCAACATCCTGTCTAAGATGGACCTTGTTAGAAACAAAAGGGATGTGGACGAGTAAGCTTCATCATCATTTGGTTGTCCTTGGACTTATTTTCCATGTAGACCATCTGAAGCCGAAACTTTGCCATGCATCTTATTTTTTTTTTATTTATCCATCAGATATTTGAATCCGGATCCTCAATTCCTGTTGTCAGAGCTGAACAAACGGATGGCTCCTCAGTTTCAGAAGCTGAATAAATCTTTGGCAGAGCTGGTATGCTATAAATCCAAGAATTTTTCTGAACAAATGTTTTGTCTGCCAAGGGATTAAGGTTGCATGTAGAGGAATTCTTTATAGTTCTCGGCTCTCACATTGCTTGCCTGTGCATTACCTGAAAGTACGACTCTTTTGGGGGTTGCATCTTCATCCCATATTTTTTCCTCCTATAGTTGGCTTTGTGCATGACGTTCTCTTTTTTGACATCAAGATATTATTTATGAGGACAACTCTTGAATGTACTTACGTTTTATACTCTGTTCTTGGGTACTCGTTTGCTTTGTCATCTGAAGCTGTAACAATCGTCTCTTACTTATTTCTTGGACTGCTTCTATTAGGTTAATGATTATAGCATGGTGAGCTTCATCCCTCTGGATCTTGGAAAAGAGAGCAGGTAATTCCTTCCTTCTCCTCACAGCGAATGATATTGATTCCTCGTCTATGCCACTGGCCTCCCATGGAGGGAACTGCCGGACAGGCTGTATGATGTTTGCTGTTGTTGTCTCCGCAGCATCCAGTACGTGCTGTCTCAGATCGACTGCTGCATCCAGTACGGAGAAGATGCCGAGGTCAAGGTGAAGGACTTCGATCCTGAGGATGACTAAGTTGTCGCCCCGCCCCCCAACAAACCCCCAAACCCTTAAAACAACTCCTGTTAAATATTTACTTGGATGAATTGAAATGGAAGCGTTGGATTTCTCGAGTATCAATTGTTGGATTGGACGAACAGCATTCTGTGGACGTTTGGGAAAGAACTTCAAAATCACGTTTTTTCAGAATTCAAATTCTAATAATTTTTAGAGGTCATCGTCCGAAAAGCTAGTCCAAGAGTGCTCCGATGTGAGATTGAAAGCCATCGTTTGGGACAGTTTTTAGCGGCTGTCTGAAGCCAGTTACTTTACGGAACTCTTCGTTTGAATTTGGGAGAGAATAGAATTTTTTCTAAATACTCATCTTTCGCTTTGAAATAATAACTTTCCTATAATCGGTCAAAATCGTTATTTTAGGCAAATTATCGATATTTAGCCTGACAACTTCCTGTTGTGGCATGTCGTTTAAAAAGTTTTGGATTTAGCCTTATTTCGATTTTAGTTTTGGATTTGGCCAAATGTCCGACGTGTATGTGACGTGGCAAAATTGTTTTCCAACTTAACTTTTTCATTGCGCACGTGGGTTGTAATAAAATAAAAGAAATAAATAAAAATGGGGATTAGGGTTTGGTGTACGCAAGTGATTTTAATTAGCGTTGGTCCTCCTTTCCTGGGTTGTTCTAGGTTTCTCCTTCTTGCCTTGTTCATCAGGTTCCTCGCTCCTTCTTGCCTTTGGTTGTGTGAGGGAGGGGGAGGTGGGTGAGAATTGGCTTTTGGAGTAAGATAAGAAGTGGGGGGAGGAGAGAGGTGGGCATATGGCCAGGCCTTTCCACTTTTCCACTTTCCAGAAGATACTGTGAAATCGAACTACTTGATGTGAGTGGATGAAATCCAGCCAGCCAACCAACCGATGACTACCCTCCCATCCCTTCCCTTTGCACGACTCGGGCTGGGTTGTTTTCTTCTCTTAGCATTTTGCTTTGGGCAGAAAGGACATAAGATAATGCCGGCGGCTTCCCTACTACAATCGCCTCCATCCGCACCATCGTTGCCCCGAGGCCATGGCCGACTACGACTTCAGCCACGCTTGCCTTTAGGAGGATCGTCCTCTTCCATCAACCCAATTCATAACTAAAATCGAAATAAGGCTAAATCCAAAACTTCTTAAACGATATGCCACAACAGGAAGTTGGCATATTAGTCAGGCCAAATATCGATAATTTGCCTTTATTTTATTTATAATTTATTGAATATTTTTTAAAATTCGAATAGTATTTTATAATATTTTTAAGGCAAAATATACGTTTATGTCCCTAACTATAGGCGAACTTTCTTTTCTGTCAATATCTTTTTTTCATATACAAAAATGTCACTAACTATGTCATCAACCTTTTTTCTGACCGATCTTAGAAGACGTTAGACAAATTGCCGACGTGGACATAACGGAGGTCCACATGGCAACACCGTAAGACGTCCTATGTGGAAAAAAAGCAGAGACGTCCTATGTAGAGAAGGGTTCTATGTGGAGAGGGGTCCACATGGCTTTCTCTTCCCAAATAATCCACAAAGAGCTCGTTCTCGCGTCCGCGGGCGGCAGCCCCAGCCAGAGCAGCACCGTCGATGACACGTCCCCTCCCCATCCTATTCCACTTACCGCGGGTTCCACGTCCCAGCTCCTTGGCCTCCGTCGTCGTTCTTTGACGTGTTTGCGAGAGAGAATTCCTCCGGTGGCAAGGGGATGAAGAGCGAGTCGGACTCATCGAGCGTCCCGGACTGCAACGCGACCCCCAGCCGCGGAGGTTTCTCATGAAAGATCTCAACCTCCTCCCGTCGGAGTCAGATTGATCTGGCATTTTGATTTCCTCCTCCTTCCAGTTTTGTTTCCCAGAGTCGTCCCTCCTTGGATCGAAATCGGCAAGGGTTTAGATTTTTGTCTTGTTTTAGAGAGGTAAAAAGTTCAGTTAAAATTCGCTTGCAATCTGAAGTCCAACTGCAATAATCGGACCAAGAAAAACGTGCAGTGGAGAGGACCAATAATCGCCCCCAATGCAAATGGGGGCGGCTGCCGCCCGTGGACGCTAGGACGAGCTCCTCGGGGGTGGGGAAGTTCGTCTTGGCCTTAGACCCACGGAACTCCCTAGCGACAGCGACGTAGGCTCGGGCGACATCCTCGGCGGTGTCGAAGGTGCCGAGGCAGACCCTGGTCATCTTGATGGGGTCACGGATCTCAGCGGCGGCTTCTTGCGTTGCGTGCTGTGCTTCGAGTCGTGGATTGTTTGGAAAGGGAAAGCCGAGTGAACCCCTCTCCACTTAGGGCTCCTCCGTTCTTTTTCCATGTAAGACGTCCTACAGTGTTGCCACGTGTACCTCCGTTATGTCCACGTCGGTAATTTGCCTAACGTCGTCTAAGGCTAATGACATAGTTAATGACATTTTTGTATATGAAAAAAAGATGTTGATAGAAAAGAAAATTCGCCTAGGGACATAAACGTATATTTTGCATATTTTTAATATCTAATGCATTACAGCTATAAATACTGTGTCGAATCAAACAAGAAACTACCTTAGGTGGCTGCCGACGTAAGAGGAAAAAGACGGCGAGCAAATGAACAAACAGGTTGCGTTCTCTCCGAGGTAGTAAGAATGAGGAGTCGTCGCGCGGCTTCAAATCCAAAGGAAGGAACCATGAAGCTCCTCCGGCCGGCGATCAATCGGAGGTCGTTGCTCCCATGGAGATAATCCCCCATAATCTCGACCGCTCTACTCACGTCTCTTACAGGTGAAGTTTTTCTGTCCTCTGATCCCTCAGATTGCGATCGCATCCTTGTTGACTCCTCTTATGTTATTGTTTGATCTTCTGGCAGTTGTGGTTCTTGTGGGTACCCGTTGAACTTGACGTCTTCCAATAGGATCACTTCTGGGATTGGTTCCGAATATCGCAAGTCCATCAGGAAGGGTTACATCGCCTTCCTTTCTATTGATCCCAGCCGGTTCACGCAGGTTGACGAGGTGAGCTGCTTTCCAGGCGTTTTGTGGGTTCGTAGAGGCATCAGAACCAAGCTCCTCTGTCGCAAGTGCGGTACCCACATTGGATTTGCCCACGGGGAGTCGTCCTCCCTTTGTGGTGTTGACCACCCCGATGAACCTACCTCGGCCTTTAACAAATTCACCATGAAAATTCGAGCCCTTCAGCCCTCGGGAGATTGTTAATCGTTCTTTTCGAATGGGGGAACCTTTAGGAATTATTGCCACCTCCGTTGTGGACCTGACAGATGATTTGCTCATCTTGATATTCAGAAATTGGGTCATAGTTCTCATCGTGAATCGTTTGGTTTGACATGCCGACGCTGGCTTCACATCGAAAACACATGTTGACGATCCCTTCAGTTTGATCATTCCTTCTACATACTGGACAACTCTCCGTTGCACAGAAGTCGAAGTATCAACTCCCCCTTTCACAAAAAGTCGAAGTTTCAACTTCCCCTTTCACAGAAGTCGAAGTATCAACTCCTTCCACGTTTTCCGGCTTCTTTCTAGGTTCAAGCATCTCGAGTCTTTGGCCCTCTCTGGATGCACGGAAGTGCCCGATTCTGGGTTGGCCCATCGAGTTCGTGCAGTTCAAGTCTTCGGATTCTTTATCTAGACTGCTGCAGAGGAATTACTGACAACAGAATGTTCTCGGTCGCAGCTAGTTGCCCTTCTTTAACAGTTATTAACCTTTCTGGATGCAATATATCTGATGCTGGGTTAGAAGCCATAGCAAGTGGTTGTTTGGGCTTAAGGGATGTAAGTCTCGCATATTGTTCATTGATCACAGACCACGGTCTACAAGCTCTCACAGAAAGATGTCGCAGTCTCCGTGCGGTTAAAATATCGCACAGTTGGAAAATTTCTGGGATTGGTTTTTCCGGGTGTTCTCCCACTCTAACACATGTAGATGCAGGATTCTGCGATATTGATCCACGTGGCTTGGTGGGAATACTCAGCGGCGGTGGCCTTGAATACCTGAACGTTTCTGGTTTCAACTGGGGGCTTAATTCCGTGGCGGACATTGGGATAGGATGTGCCCAGAAGCTCAAAATTCTTAATCTCCAGCAGTGCAGAAGCATTGGAGACGAATCTGTACTGGCCATTGCTAAGAGTTGCCCGTTGCTGAGGGAATGGAATAGGTCATTGTGTGCGTAGGTCAAGATTTCTGGGTGGGAGTCTGTTGTGAAGTTCTGTAATAACTTGGAAATCCTTCACGTGGACTGCTGTTAGAATTCGTGTGATGGCGGTCTGCAGGCACTGAGTGAGGGTTGTAGGAAGCTCAGGGTTCTTAACATAGGCAGGAAATCAAGGGATAGTAGCCTGGGATTAGAACTGTTTAAGCTGAAAGGAGGATATGTTGAGTTAAACGAAGAGGTGGTCTTTATAGGACCAGACTGGACATAACCTTTCATGACATGCGGTTTGGTAAAATTCTCTGCTGGGCTAAAACGTTTAAAACACTGGGTCTGTATCTGCTTTGACTTCAAAAAATTTTCTTCTACTCTTATGAATATAAAAGTTTGGCCTTCATCTGGTAGAATCCGAACAACGAGAAAGAAGAAAAGTCAGGGAACCATCAGAGAGCTATGCTTGAAAAGAAGTTTTAATAACTTCGCAGGCCAAAAAGCTTATGTCAGTCATTAATATGTAGTCTTCAATTGTACATGTATGTGAACCAAAGCAAGCAGACCCCATTGCTGATACAACCGTATAGGACCATATTTCCCATTCCAAAGTTAATCATGCCACAAGTCTTTCCTGAGGGTGTGTTTTGCCCCTGGCCTTGTGGTCATGAAGGCGGCGTCTGTAATCACATTTGATTATTTTCTGTATGCCTTGGTAGAGGCAAGTCCAGAGAAAGCAGGTTGTGCGGGCAAAGTTTCATCGACAACCACCGATGACTGCAATCTAACTGCTACCACCCCCTCCCCACACATTATCCCATCCGCTGGTTGGAGCTGGCTTTGGTCCATCAATGAGATTCTGATGTGGCATGGGAGGACCCGGAAGACCATTTTCCCCCGGCGGAGCAACCTTACGATGCTTTGTTCTGATACCTAGGATCCTCAACACGAATCGTGCCAACTCACCATATAACATCCCCGAACGATCAAAGAGCTGTGCGAATAAGTAACTTAGGGTTAGGAATAGGATTGGGGCAAGCACATTCACCGGATAGAACTGCTATTGGTCCTAGAAAGATATATTTTATATCCAAAATTACCAAGGAAAAAGCTACACGCTCAGCATGAAACAAAAATCAAGTCAAGCAGGTAAAGCAATACCTGAAGAAGTGCAGACATGAACATATGGAACGCCTGGGTATTCTGATCTATCAGCATTGCTAAGCGGCCGCAAAAGTTCACAACACCTTGCATCTGCCCAAGAATCCCATAGCATAATTTTAACATCTAGATGTCGCAACTGAAACATTGAACACTGAAATGCCTTCATGGATTTGACCAGAATAACATCAAGCTTAGAAATATATAAGAAGCCTGGGAAGCCAATATAAAAAGAATAAGGTATGGGCAAGCCACCATGGTAACATCCAAAGCAATTATCTTTTCTAATCACCAATGGGAAGGATAGGACAGGTTTCCATCTACAGAAGGAGGCAAAAAGACTAAACAACTCTTAAGAAGATATGGGCACGTCATGCGTTGACTAGTTACAGCATTACACACTATGCTAACTAAAATATTCTAGCCAGGAACAACAATTCACCTATGTAATGAATACCAGTTAGTTCGAATTGGAAAAATGCAGAGATGAAAACATCCTATAAAGAACAACCAGCAAGCAGAGGGATAGGCCGATACCACGCGGAGAAAGGAGATCCAGAATCCCGGAGGGGAAGGCGGAGCACCATAAGGATTGGTAGGGTCTTGCTCCCCATATGGGCCCATGCCAGAACCATAACCACCCATTGGACCTCCATATCCACCGCCATACATGCCACCACCGTACATTCCCGAACCGCCATACATGCCACCACCGTAACCTCCTCTATACATGTTACTACCATATAATCCGCTCCCATATGTTCCCCCATATCCGCCATAAGAAGAGCCATACATCCCGCTGTTGTAACCCGAGTTGTAGTTCATGCCTGAACTGAAACCTGCAAAACGTCGTGTAAATCAACTAATGAGTTCCAGCCATTTTGAAAATTGTCTCTTTGCAACAATGTAAAATAACCACAGAATTGGGTCTTCTTTCGTGTTTCTCGTATGATAATAGTTTGCAACAGTGGGAGGGTCTCTATTATAAAATATGTCTAGTTATGGCCAAGAGCCCAAAAGGTTTAAGTTTTACAAGCTACAACATCACAAATTATAATCTTTCATAGATTTATCCTAACATACTCTATAGATCCGCCTGGTCGAACGTCGGGAAATAAAGGAAAATAGTGTAGACCACAGACATTACCTCCGTAGCTGTTGTATGTATTCTGCTCCCAAGGCCGAGTGGGAACAGTCCTGCCAATAGTGCTTCTGTTGACAGAAGAAGTCTGGACAATCTCGCCGGGTTTTGCTGTCCCGGATGCCTCGACCACCTCACTGGTGCTGCCAGGCGAGGGTGGCTTAAACGGAGAGGGGCCGGACGAGGCAGTAGCGCCTGCTCTTTCCCAAGGCTTCAGGGGTCTACCAGTATCACCTGCAACTACAGGTGCGTCACACCCCTAAGATCAACAACTCCAACACCACAATCCCAATACCCAAACAAATAGAATCCCCCACACAGGCCCAACGACAAAGCAATTCGCGAGCAATCCCTAGTCGAAGGTCAGAATTCGGCCTCCGATCACATATCTAACCCCTTGTCTTCGAACCACCTCGGACATCGTAAAAATCCCAGAACCCACAATCCATGAACCCGCACAGGGAAAAGACCTTGCCATTCAAAAAACCCTAATTTCACACGGGGGAGGGGCGGAAGCCAGACCTTGAGACCCGGTGTTACTGGAGTCCATGAGAAAAAAGAAGTAGAGGGCGGGGGGAGGCGCGAGCTTTGTGGGGGGGTGCCGATGGGTCGTTGGGTGGGTCACGCTCCGATTATCGTCGGCCGCCCAATCGCCACCGCCGCCGTTGTGGTCTTTAAACTTTCTTCTTCGAAAGAAGCAGAAGATGATGATAATTATGAAGTCAAAAAAGGGGGTCGATCGATGGCTTCAGGTTTGGCTTCGTTATTTCAATTATGAGGCGCCCCGGTGCCGACCACCTTTTTGTCCTTCTTGTTGTCCGCTTGTTCCTAGAAACTCGACGATCTCTCTGTAAGTAAAATATACAATTTTTTTACCTTAATTTTTAGGAATTTTTATATTATTTTTTCTCAATTTTAAATTTCATAAGGCGAAAATAAAGCAAACAACTCGGGACATCATGCATCATATATCTCAATTTTAAATTTTAAATGAAATTCCTTTATCCAACCTCCTCTTCTGCTTTCCCTTCAGTAGCCTCCACGATTAATCAGTCCATCTTCATTGATTTTGTGCGATCTTAACAACCACCTTTAATTTTCAACTCACTTAATCTGATTATCATTATAATCATAAAACCATACAACGGAGACTCCAATGTCTAATCGACTCTGCCACCATTATCAATTAAGAAATCCAACTGTGACTATTCCCTCGGCCTCTTTTTATCTCATTCTTTTAGGATTATATTAAGAAGGCGATTGCCTAAGGAATCGTCTCTGTTCCTCAACAGCCGCGTCTATGAGACCACGGTCATGACGATGAGTATGGCGAAAATGATGACTCCGTCAATTGGGCCCAGGCCCATTTTTATCGGCTGCCATCGTCTCGTCCCCCGTCGGCTTCGTAGGAAGCGGGAGCGGAAGGGACGGGACGGGGCAGCGTTGGAAGATGCTGCGGACGACATTGGTGTGGTTCGGGTTAGGGTTTGGGGCGTCGGCGGCGGCGATCTCGTAGCTCGTTTACCGGGATCTACTCGTCGATCGGCACGCGTTCGTTGCTGAGTCAAGGATTCCTCCTCAGCGCGGTTCTTTTACTGTCTTGATGCAATGAAACATAGGGAGGCGATCTTTTGTCGTGGTTGTAGATGAAGGAGAAGTTGGAGGAGATGGAGGTCAGAGTGAAGAACGTCGAGGCCGTGGCTACAGACGTAATCGGGGTGGCAGTTGATTGGATTCCGGTTTTGTGCCTCTTATGGTTTTTCTTTTGGGGTTGTTCGGCGGCCGTTCTTTTGATGGGTTGCTGTTAGTTGTTAGCAAATGTGAGTAGGATACATAGGCTTTTGAAAAATACCATGTGCTTCTTCTTGGAGCATTTCGGGAGAGGTTAGGAGATGGCGATGCTGCTGCGGTTGCTGCTTCTCCTGGTTGCATCCGAAGTTTCTAACGACCCTATCATGCGTGACGGACGGGGCATTGGTGGGAAATTTCGGGCTGCCCATGGGGGAGGGAAGGTTGGATGTTTTGAATCTCGATGTAAGCGGAAAATTATTCGTGGGGGCAAAACGACCATCTTGCCTGGTGTACCAACACCGACAGTTGTAGATGAGGGAGCGAATTTATTACCAAGTGCAACTATGTAGTTATGGTAGTGATTCTCAATTCCTACGCATTGCCTGTCATAAGATGTAGTTGAGGATGCACAATTGGTGAAGATTTTTTGCAATTCTTGTGGAGTTACCCCTCTCCGATGAGTTCCCTGTTTTCCAATTGCAGGCGGAGGGTTGCTGACCACGTCTCCATAAGATGGACGTCACCTGCTTCCTTCCCCACTCTTGACCATGCTGGAGCGGAGATTCGCGCTATTCTGTGACCAGAACTCGGAAGTGGCGCACCCATACAATAAGAACCGAGCTTCTTTTATTTCATCGCAGCCAAAATGTTTCCCTTGGCTCTGCATATTTTATTTCCCTCTGTAAGATTCAACCAGGAGTAACTTCGACGTAGCTATGATATAATGCCACTATGGTAATGGCCGGGTACTTCGAGCACACGTTAATAGAGCCTTCAAACACCCTCGCAACTCGATTCGCCCTAGCCGGGTTTGAGGATGCGTAAATTTGAGTTTGAGGCTCTTCTCCCGGCACAAACTTATGGGCGGGTAAGGTATGGGATTCAAAATCATTGATAGTTGAATGAACTTCTTCCCGACCCATATCTCGTCTTCCCCTCGCATGACCATGTCCGAGACCCAAGCTGTTCCCCGGAAGAGGGTCCGAAGGGCGCCGGAACAATCCCCGGTGGTGGGGCCTGCAAAGCTGCCGTCTTTATCGAGGCGGGATACTGATACGCCGGACATAGAGGACCTCTGTTTCACCAGAGAGGAAGCAGCCGCCGTCAGAGAATCGCTCCTGCTTTGGTACGACGTTAACAAGAGGGACCTCCCTTGGAGGAGGAAGGCGGAGGTAGTGGAGGAAGAAGATTGCGCGGATAAGAGGGCTTACGGGGTTTGGGTGTCGGAGGTGATGCTTCAGCAGACGAGGGTTCGGACCGTCGTGGATTATTACCGGCGTTGGATGGCGAGATGGCCTTCCCTTGAGCTGTTGGCTTCTGCTTCCGTCGAGGTAACCGTCTGCCTTCTTCATGTAAATCCCTTGTTCCTGCGTGGTTCTGATTCATCTCGCCGGAGTTTACCTTGTCGTCGCAGGAGGTAAACGAAATGTGGGCTGGTCTCGGATACTACAGACGGGCGCGATTCCTTTTGGAGGTAATGCTTGGATCAACTAGCTCTCGAGCCTTCAGTTGGTTTTTTTTTCCAGTGTAGCATAAACTTGTTTTTGTGGGTGTTATCAGGGAGCTAAGATGATCAGTTCTTCTGGAGAAGGGTTCCCCAGGACGGTCGCTGCGCTGCGTAAAGTTCCAGGAATAGGCGATTACACTGCTGGTGCAATTGCTTCTATAGCATTTAACGAGGCAAGTTGTGCAAGTTTTTGGCTTTAAGGATGGTTGCTTGAGAATGATCTTCAAAACCTCAGGTGGTCCCGGTAGTCGATGGGAATGTGATGAGAGTAATTGCCAGACTGAAGGCTATTACCGCGAATCCAAAAGAGTCATCTACTGTCAAGAAGTTCTGGTGAGCTATCTATGCTAGAGTCGATGAGTCTTGTATTCGTTGCTGTTGCGTTATGCTGGGTCTGTTTCAGGAAACTGGCGTCAGAATTAGTCGATTCTATCCGGCCCGGAGATTTTAATCAGTCTCTCATGGAACTTGGCGCGACTGTTTGCACCCCTGTGAATCCGAACTGTTGTACATGCCCTGTATCAAGCCAATGTAGTGCATTTTCCATATCCGGAAGAGATGAGTCGGTAACTGTGACTGACTATCCAATGAAGGCAGTAAAATCAAAACAGAGAGAGGAATTCTCTGCAGTTTCTGTGGTGGAGATATTGAGAGGCCACAATTCGTGTGACGCAATGAAGCCAGAAAGCGGTTATCTTCTTGTTAAAAGGCCAGAGGGCGGTTTACTCGCAGGTCTATGGGAATTCCCATCTGCAACATTGAAAAAGGATTCTGGCTCGGCTATTAGAAAGAAAGCAGTTGATCGTCGTTTAAGAGAAGTTTTTGGACTTGATTCACGAGCGTTCTCCATCGTCTCGAGGGAGGAGATTGGAGATTTTGTTCACATTTTCACTCACATTCGTCTTAAGATATGGGTGGAATATCTGGTGTTACGATTGAAAGGTGAGGAATTTTCTTATTCCCAAAACACTTTTACTTGGCACATGTTTTCATGCACCAATTTCATTTTTTGTTAAGATGCAATCTATGAAAGTAATAGCTGTGTATTTTGTGATGAACACAAGGGGAAGCTTTTATATTTTGCATTCAATCCTCTAGTTGGTGTGCTTGACCCCTGTATTCTGTTCTCAGTAGATGAAGAGGCTTTCTTCAGTAGGCTCAATGAGGATGTGGCAACACTGAAAGTTGTGAATAATGAAGCCCTTTCTACCATGGGATTGACATCAGGAGTTAAGAAGGCAAGCCTTGTGTCATGACAGTCAACTTATCTCCAAATCTGACATCATAAGTCAGTTTTAGAAAATTGGACCACCAAAAAAGAAACATTGTTCTTTTGTCACACGCATCGGGATGATTCCCGTTTTAGACATGTTTGTCTTATCTCCTTCATCCTCCGATGCCTCCACTTTTACTTTTGCAGGTTTATAGCATGGTTCAGAAATTCAAGCAGAATATTTGCCGTGGACCCTAAAAAAGACAGAGCAACTGTGGATAGTATTAGTTCTTGCCAAGGTTTTGGCGGACATTGGAAAAGCCGAGGGAGATAGGTCATTTAAATTAAAAGCTCCATCTTGGATAGAACTTCTGCAGAATAATGCTCATGTTAATTCCTACTCATTATTGCGCAATCGTTTTATTTTTGCTGTAATGGCGAACTGTAAAAATGGATGGTTTGGGATGTGTGGTTTGAGTGTAATGGAAACCCAAGAAATGTTTTGGCTTTTTGTGGGGAGTAATAAGTGGCATATTTCACAAGAGAGAACAGCCTATAGATTAGAGGGAATTCCTCCTCTCATTTCTATCTGGCTGCCCTTTTCTCTTTTCCATCCTTCTCAGATTAGCTTTCCATTAGAAAATCATTCATTACTTCATGCTGAGTTAACCAGTTTTCTAGGAAACAAACATTGGTTGTTAACAAGTGTGCAGTGATCCTTGATGGGATTAGGGGTATAGCAGAAGCACCAAGGAAGCAGCCGTTTTTCTGAACTGAATACCGTTGCAAATGCTGAAAATGGCAGCCACACTAGGAGGACAAGCAGTAGGAATCCCCAGCTTCTCATCTTCGCCTTCTAAGTCGTGCTATGCTCGGCCGAGGAATCCCATCAGCAACCTCCCAATGGTATTCCTTCCTCTGCACCAGTTCAGTTTCCCCAAACCTGTTTGAATATCCTGCTGTTATTGACGTTATGGTTCAGTATTTTTGCAGCAGATGGCGTACAGATCGGAGTATACCTGCAGATTAATAGTAGCTTGCCCTGCCATTCAAGAATCATCCACTTCCGCCCGTAAATTCTCATTCTCAACGCAAAAGGATAAACACCTGCGCAAGTCTTAGTGCTTTAATCTGACATGATGAAACAGAATGTTTTAGTGGCGACTTCGGAAATTAAGGAAGCTAAAGCAGCCACTCCAGAAGAAGCTGCTGCGCCAGAAGGAGCTGCCCAACCAAAGCCAAAGCCAAAGCCGGCAGCCAAAGCTCTGGCAAGACCTTTCCCTCAGCTGATGGAAGAGGAAATAATCCCGCCGCTCCTGGAAATCCTCCAAACTCAAAAGGATATTTTGGATTTTGAACTGTCTTTCCAGGAAAACCGGGTGAGTCTCAGATTTCCAGAAGCCGAGAACTCATTCCATCGAACTGTAGAAGAAGAACATTGTCCGAGACAGACAAATGGTCTAAGGCTACTGTTCATGACTGGTTGAGGGATGCAATTTTTTTGCTTCAGATTTTATTGATTGTAAAACCATGTTGTTGCTGTCTGCTCTGTTTCATGCAGTTGGAAGGTTCATTTCTAAAGAAGGGTAAAAAATATTCATTCTGGGCATTTTTTCACAATGATGACCTCACAGGTACCTCTAGTCATCAATATATGATGCGAGTAGTAGTTAAGATACTGGTGTCTCAAACTGCTGCTATTTCGTAATTCACGTGTAGGGCCAAAAGGGTTCTCGTTGTCGTCCTATGGGTCGGACGTGAGTACGGTCGAACCTTTCCTCATGGACGAGAAGAAACCGACGGCAAAACTTGTGGTGTTCTGGGTCGAGAAGCATTTGGCGGCACAAGGTATCATTCCTGTATGGGACGAATGACTCCAGACTCTATTAGCGACTACGGGACAAACCATGGCCTTCCACGAGGTGCCATTTCTTCCCTTATACTGATGGACTTCTGTAGACATTGTGTATTAAGAAATGTTCATTCTGGACTTTTCTTCAACACTTACATAGCGGAAAAGCTTGCGACTAATATTTAGAACTTGTGTCCTGCGATGACCTGCAACTGTGTCAAAGCTGATGCTATGAAACTAACCTATGAAAACTTTGCTTCTGGATTGCCTTGTCCTGGTTCGGTGTGGCCTTGTGTTTGAGCCGATCCACAAATGCAAAATCCTTATACTAAGGACAGAACAGTAGTTACCAGGATTTGTGAATGGCCAAGACACTCTCACAGTCCTCTCATACCCCTGGATTGGTTGCTTGAATAAGACCTTCAAGAAGGAGACTAGTGCAGACCACTGGGAGGTATGATAGTGTTGAGGTTTCCTTTTGATTGTCGAATTGCCCTCCTCATGAAGTAACTCCTGATCCAAGGAGTCATGTCTTCGTTGATCTTTATCATGATGAAGAGAAGCTGTATATGACAATTATGCTGAACAGGACGTTCAGGTCGGACCCATTTCGATCTATTCTGAATAATCTGGAGTATGTTCTGGAGAATGTATTCTCCGGGAATCTTCGGAAGGTCCAGCGACTGGTTGTCGAATATCATGCCCTGCAGATCATTCTTGTACTGACCCTGAAATTAATTTCGCTGATTTTGAGTCTGATGGTGCAATCGTGTAATCGAAAATATTAGTGGCCACACTATCTTTTCCTGAGGGACCAGAAGTGGAAGCTAATATGAGACATCGGATTACGCCATAAGGGTTTCGGGATGTCTTTTGGAAGCCGGAGGAAGCCTGACACGAGCATGAATATCCCTTAAATCGACAGACAAAAACAGGATTATGCTTTGGATGAGAGGAACAAAACATGATGAATGCCGATACGCACAGTGGTTTCGCATCCTTCCCTGGATGGCCACGCCCTATGATTATCCCTATGAGGAAATTCGGGACGATGCTGGCTATCACCATTCTCAAGCTCCCGACGAATGTCACGCAAGCGTAGAGGCATACCGCGAAGAATAAATAGCGCAGGAACCCCGGGTGAAGCGAAACCCTGAAGTAACGGATAGTACCAGAGATGAAGGTAATCGGCATTAGGAAAGAAATGGCCGAGACTGTGTTGCTGATGATGAACGACGCTACGCCATAATGACCATTTAAACTTTCCCGTTGAAATACCTGAAATGACAACGCGAATTACAGATGAACTTGGTTTATCAATATTATTGCTGCTAAGGGCAAGCCAGCAGATCTTCACATCTTTAACAAAGGAAGGAAATTCGCAACTCAAGTATTTCTGATCAAAATCTTAGTACGAAACCGCTTCTTTATAAAATCGCAGTTTCAAATTTCGATTTAGAGTATTAAATAAAATTTTTAAAAGTTTTGTATATCTAACGTAGTAAAGCCGTTCCGTTAAACGGAGACTAACAACGTAATAACCGCCGCCTCCTGATAAATACTAATCAAGAGTAGCCCGGCCCGGCCCGGCCCGCTTTCCCCAATCTTCCGGGCTAGAAAGAGACTCGGGTTGTGTGCGTCTCCGAAGCCAAACGAAGAGTTACCCCTGATCAGACGACGATGGCTCAGCCGCCGCAGCAGCAGCTTCCCTTCCGATCAAGCCTCGCGATCGCCGCCACCCTCCTCCTTCTGCTACTCCTCCGGCCGACCCAATCGAAACATCCCCGCCACGTCATCAGGCTCCGATCCCCCGACATCCTCCGCCCTTCCTCCCTCGCCTACGACCCCTTCTCCCAGCACTTCCTCGTCTCTTCCCTCTCCTCCCCTTCCATCCACTCCGTCTCCGACGCCGGCGTCTCCCAGCCCCTCCTCTCCTTCCCCTCCCCTGCCTCCTCCACCCTCGCCCTCTCCCTCGACTCCCACCGCCGCCGCCTCCTCTCCGTCCTAACCTCCCCCTCCCCTCCCCCTTCCCTCGCCTCCCTCTCCCTCCCCTCCCACCGCACCCTCTTCCTCTCCCCTCTCCCCCCACCCTCATCCCCCGCTGCTACCGCCGTCGACTTCCACGGAAACACCTTCGTGACAGACTCCCTCGACGGCATCATCTACCGCATCCCGGAATCGGGCGAGTCCCCCTCCGTCTTCTCCAACTCCTCCGTCTTCAGCTCAACCGGCCTCGACGGCCTTGCCTTTTTAAGCTTGGGGTACCTCCTCGTGGTCCAATCTGCCACGGGGCGGATGTTCAAGGTCGACGACTCTGACGGCACTGCCAGGAGGGTGCTGCTGAACAGGGACCTGCCGGGCGCCAAGGGGATCGCCATCCGTGGCGACGGGACGGCGGTAGTGGCATCAGCCGATAGGGTATGGTACGTGAAGACCACTGACAGTTGGGGGGAAGGGGCAGTGTATGATGAGGTGGGACTGGACGAGGGGAAGGTGGCGAGGGACGTTGCAGTGGGGAGGGACAATCGCGTGTATGTGCTGTACGAAGGAGGGGGTGGGGAGGGAGAGGATGGAATTGGGATAGAGGAGGTGAGATCGAGGAGAGAGGAGGAGGAGGAAGAAGGAGGTGGGATGTGGGTGTATATGTTGATAGGATTCGGGATGGTTTACTTCACCATCTGGAGGTTCCAGATGAGGAAACTTGTTGGCAGCTTGAACAAGAAGACCAATTGAAGATTGGTAGAGGTTGCTACTACTCCCTAACACACATTCTGGTGATTTGGTCACTGTGGATTAGATGAAGATAGAGATCTCCTTTGGCTCGGCTTTTCATATTCATATACTGAGAGTTGTTTTGGTTATATAATAGCTTGTTGGTAATAATCTCGATGTTGGGTTCTGCGTTTTTTTAGCATCCCGGAACAATGTTGGCGTGGGCCTATCTGTAGCCGTGAGAAGAGTTCAGGGTCAGGTCTAGATATCTCCGGTGGAACCCATCTCAACCCCGGTTTAGTGCAGCTCATCCTGGGTATCTCCAGAGATGGTGGCATTGTGAATCAGATGAAGATAGATTTTGTTGAATTTCCTTATCCTTGGCTTGGTAAGCACACCCAAGAGTAGGCTTGGTTATATATATATATAGCTGGCAATAATCTTGGTGTTGGGTTCTGCAAGCTTTGGCCTTGTGAAGAATGTTGGCAAGTGGTTGAAAATGCCCTGAGAGCCTATGCAATTCCAAACGATATGCTGTTTCCTTGGTTTTTCCCGGGGGGAGTGTTCATGTTCTCTAGAGAGTGTACGATGCTTTTCGTACACGTCAGTTCCCAAAATTTGGGAGTGTTGTTTAAGAAAGGTCATGGCGGTGGGAGCGTGTAAACGGACTCTTTTCATCCCTAATAATAGTTTAGTATATAAATTAATGAAATTGGTTCGGGATTTTAAATAATATTAATTTATTAAATAATTCGATAAAAAAAAAACTCGAATTATTTTCAAAAATATATATTTTGCGTGCATGAATTTCAGTGGGAGTGGGGGAGACAAGTGAATCTGAGCGAGAGAATTCCTTTTAACTTTTTATTTTTCTTCTTCTTTTTTTTAATTGTATCTCCCTCCCTCGCTTCCTTTCCTGTAACCGCGTAACTCCTCTCCGCTCTTTCCCCCACCACCAGACGGTTTTACTCACCGATCTGACACCCGCAATGATCGGCCTCGTCTTCTTCCTCGGCTTCCTTCTCGGCCTCCTCTCCGTCCTATCCCTACAATTCGTCCTCGCTTTGGCTCTCATCCGCCGCCTTAGCCGCCAGACCAACTCTCTGCTTGCTTCCGCCAACTCCCCCCCATGCGACCTCGATTCCCGCCAGTCCCTCGATTTCGCAAAGCGGAAGGAGGTCAGAGTCATTCTTTGTTGTTTCTTGCGTAGGGTTGCGGTGCGCCGGGATGGAGTCCCGGTGCCCTCCGGCGTTCTCTTTTAGGTTACGAGTCGAAGGGATGATCCGGTCTCGAAATTTTCTCGATGCTTGTGGTTTTGGTTGGCGAGGGTGACGTTTGATCTTGATTGCCCTATCTGCTGATCGCCATCGATTAAGCTTGCTGGAGATGCTTGTTCAGTTGTTCTCTTTTGGTTTTCGGGGTGGCGTTTCAGGGGGATGTCTGGATTCTGGAGATGGAAGGAGTGCCAAGAAATTGGATCGAGCGAATAAAGCGAGAGCCGAGTAAGAAGAAGGAATATGTTGAGGTTTCTCCCATCAAGAAGCGGGCAATAATTAAGGACCACTGGCTCATAGTGACCGAAGCTGATGGTTCTCCCACCATTGTCCAGTTGAAGGGTTGCATGATCCAGGCAGTTTCATCGACAAGTCTATCTTCAAAGAAGTGGTATGCTGACAACCTGTTATTCTGTATATTTATGAATTCTAGAACATATTTTCTGGTAAAAGATTTGAAGATGGTTTAGTGCTTTACAGTGAAAAATATGCCGTAAAGCAACATATTCTCTCTTTAGTCTTTCTACATTGAGGAACATGGGTTGTTACGTTCTGTTTTTTGGCACACCGGCAAGCACTTTTAGGTTGCTTTCATGTACTTTTGGCATTTCTCAACTGAGCTCTCTCCGCTTGCTCGTTTTTCCAGGGCCAAGAAGTTTCCTATTAAGTTGGAGAACAAAAGCGCTGCCATATATAAGGGAAGCAAAAGTTTTTTCATTTACCTTGAAACTTCCTGGGAGAAGGAATCGTGGTGTAGAGCATTGCGACTTGCTTCTAGTGATGACAGAGAAAGGATTTACTGGTTTTCAAAGTTGCAACAAGATTTTCGCAGATACTTAACATCTCTGCAGGAAGAATATCCTTCAATGACGAAATCTATCATGGCAGCAACGGATTCTATTGATAAGGAGGGTTATGGTGATAATTCTTCATCTAAAGTTCGTACTTTCTGGAAGAAAATTACGAAGAAGGTTACTAAAAGTAATGCAGAGAATAAGTTGTCTTGGAACTCTTTATCCGGACGTGAAGAGAAGAGGATGAATGAGAAATACATTCTTAACCAAGATGCAGTATCAGATTCGGGTTCGTCAAAAGGCAGTTTGATATCGAAGGGGCCCAAACCATCAAAAGAGAGTAACCATTTTGCTCAGCATGCATTTTCCTTACCACATTCAGGGAGTCAGAGTCATACATCCAATGGCTCTGATGTTGAATGTGATGATAAAATGGGACTCGATGAAGGAACACAGTGTTGGAACTTGCTTATCTCCCGGCTCTTTTTTGATGCT
This sequence comes from Melastoma candidum, assembly GCA_023653495.1. Taxonomy (NCBI): domain Eukaryota; kingdom Viridiplantae; phylum Streptophyta; class Magnoliopsida; order Myrtales; family Melastomataceae; genus Melastoma; species Melastoma candidum. Next base: position 12,597,581 of record CM042888.1, on the reverse strand, counting down.
GTAAATAATGAAGATATTAAGAAAACCTTGCAAGCTAGGATACAGGTTTGTTCCTTTTCTTCATTTGTCTAAATAGTGGCTTGAGATCTGTTTACAAGCATCACGGGAGTAATTCGCCTTGGCACGGACTTTTGATTCTTTTCTTCCATCTCGTTATAGTAATTTGAGCCTTTATAAGATAATTCTGAGAAAGGCATAGCTAGCAATATTTGCTCTTTGAGTCTGTTGATTCAGAAGTATCATATGTGGGAACCAAATTTTCCAAACAACCTTAGGATGGATATCTGACATGGATTTCCTCTAGCAGAGATGTTTTCAACTTTGAACAATTTCTCAATAAAAGAACTGCTAGGCAGTTTTACTTTTATTTTGCCCATTCTAAATTGTTTGTTTTCTGTTTTCTAATCTCAGAGGACCTTGTCCAACATGAGGGCCCCTAGTTACATCGGGGAAGTCATCTGTGCAAACATCGATACAGGGAACGTCCCTCCGTATATCCATGGGATGAGAGTGCATTCTGTGGACATGAATAAGAGCTGGGCGTTTGATGTTGATATTGAATATTCTGGTGGTGCAATATTAGATGTTGAAACTAGAGTTGAAGTCAGTGAGCTAGGACTTGATAAAGACATAGTTGATCCAAACTTGGATGCAAATTCTGGAAGTATTTCATCAGATCTTCTTGAAAGTTTTGAGGTTTACAGTAAGCAGCTCAACCTTGTGGAAGACCAAGATGAAGACGTAGAGCCATTGGGAGGGCAGAATCCCAAAAGGGGTTAGTAAAAGTTGCCTTAAAACGTATCTTATCTTAAATTATTCGAGAGAGGCACATTTGTCAGTTGTTGAAAATGCAGAACCCCACACAAAAGAAAATGCAAGACTCATATAGATCGTTCGTCTTGTTTCAGAGGCACTGAGGATCTCAAAAGGCAACTTATCAACCTCAGTTAACAAGTCCCGGTGGAAGACAATCATGAATTCCATAGCCAAACAAGTCTCACAGGTTCGTAGATTAAATGTATTTTAATTTGCTTTCCTTTGTCATGAAAATGTTGTTTGTCTTCCTCAATGAAGATCTTAGCAAGCGTTTTTCATTAAACTATTCTTACTGAGGAGAGTACCAATTTTCTTGAGATTTTTAGTAGCCTGGAAAAGTGTGGTTGTACATTAGCTTTTCTTTAAGAACCTTAATGTCATTAAATTCATCCTGATGGATCATTTCTGTGGGAAGGTTCCTCTGTCTTTGCGTATTCGGTTGGCATCTATCCGGGGAACGTTGCGGTTCCAGATAAAACCACCTCCATCGGATCAGTTGTGGTATGGATTTACATCTATGCCAGATATCGAAGTCTGCCTGGAGTCATCAGTTGGGGAACACAAAGTTACTAGTAGTCACATTGCCTCCTACCTTATAAACCGTTTCAAGGTACGGACTTATGATATATCCCCTTAAACTTAATGTTAAGGCGGTGAGAACTATCCAGGAATAATATCCTTCGTAATCACGTGTTTGAAGTGTGATCGACAGTTGAATGTTTGCGTCCACAGATAAACGGGTGTTGGTGTTGTTGGATCTTGGAATAAATAGAACTGTTTGCTGGTTTTAAGGCCTATTTCTGGATAATCTTTTGAAAACCTTGGGCTCACATGATTCCTTGGGCAGGCATCTATTCGGGAAACGGTCGTTCTCCCAAATTGCGAGAGTGTATGCATTCCATGGATGTTGGCTGAAAAGGAAGACTGGATCCCCCGCAAGGCTGCTCCTTTCATCTGGCTCAATCAAGAAGTCACCAGAGACGATACTCCCTCCCCGGAGAAGGCAGACAATTCTCCATCCAGAGAATTCAAGTCGAAGAGTGAACGAATCTCGCGATCGCCGTCAGGCGATCAACCCGAAGTCAAGTCCCTCATGCCCGTCAAAACCGAGCACGTGCAAACATCTACAGTCGACAGGACGCCCCAGAGTAGCTCCGTACAAGAACTGAGCGCGCCACTCTTGTCGAGTGATGAACCCCAGGATGACTTGAATTCGACGTGGCAGTCAGAGGTGTCGGTGAGCCGCTCGCCTTCCAGAACATCGAGCTTGTCGGAACATCAGGATCCTTCGGGGGGCAACGACGATGGGAGGCCGAGGAGGGTGGGGAGGAAGGCAAGGATGCTAGACCTGGGGAAGAAGATGGGGGAGAAGCTGGAAGAGAAGAGGAGGCACATAGAGGAGAAAGGTAGGCACATCGTAGAAAAGATGAAAGGACCACAACAATAGTCATTAATTCATCTACTTGTGGGAGTCGTGAGTTGCCATACGTTACTTCATTTCTTGGAGCCCTGGGCAATAGAAAAGAAATACGCTGTACAGACCCTATTAAAAGAGAGTGTAACGATGGGCATCATATGATACATGATGATGATTAAATGTTTGTTTATTCTTAATCGAGAGAGAAATTTTCACAAACCAAACGAGGGATAAGAATCTCGTCCTCCCCCACCGGGAGCTCCGTGAAACCCTAGAGATTTCCGAGGCGTCGTTTAGGAAGAGGACCTACATGTCCAAGTCATGCAAAGGTCTGGCCATGGAGCTGGTCAAGTGCCTCAGCGAGTCCGACTGCATCAAGGTCTCTCTCTCTCTCTTCCGCCTCGATCGAATCTTCTACCCCCCCTACTCATTTTCTTCAACCGCAGGTGGAGAAGCGTTCATACCGGGAGTGCGCCGGGGAGAAGAGCCCTTGCATCCCTGCCGAGTGCGTCGGCCTGAGGGACACCTACTTCAATTGCAAGCGAGGCCAGGTACGTTTCCTCTGATACTCCCCCCCACATCAGTCGATGATGATATCTACGGAGGAGTTTTGAGTGTGATCAAGTTTTACTGGGTTTATCTAGTAAGTTATTAAATGCTTTTGCTGCGCGATTGTTGTTCTGCTGTTAGTTTTGTTATGCCCCGGTGGCTATGAGGGCCCGCTATGCTTTATAGTTTGGGTTAGATATAGTTCAATAACGTTGAATAAGTACGTAAATCTAATGATGGTTGCTTTTCTGATCTGAGCTTTCTTTTTGTTCATGTGACTCCTTTTCCTGCTCGTGTAGTGTGACTCTGAGGCGTGTAATGTGTCCATTCACCTTTTCTCCATACTTTCCACTTTGCCTTTAGGTTGACATGAGAGCGAGGATTCGAGGAAACAAGGGATACTAACCTGCAGAAGTTCACTTAGTTATTGCCAGTATGCAGCATAGATGATGATGCATGCTTCTGGAAACCTGAGGTTTTTACTGGATTCTGTATGTGGCTCTTTAACTGTCGTCGGGCCCTTGATTGTATAGACAGAATAGCAACTTAGTGAATGGGGAATTTCCCTCCAATTTTGGGTGCTTCACTGGGTTAGTGCTCCGTACTTTGAAAAGAGAATATAATTTACCCCTTTATCCTTTCTGGTTTCACTCCATGTATTCATGCGAGACATGATGGACATAAATGCGATGAAACCTGGGTGCTGTCATAGATTTCTTATCTTGTGTCGAATTCAGGGTTGGATTTATTTTTCTATTTTGGGATTCCTCAATAATTTGTTCCCATTATATCAATCTGTTAATGAACTAGCCCAAGCTTGACTATTCCACATTGGCAGCTTACTAGTGCCTGTTAAGTGGTAGATTGATGTAGAGAATGAAAGTGCTATAAGAAAAAAAGGACCCAGTGAGTATGTGTTCAATGTAATAGGTGACAATTGGGATATACAACATGTATAGAAGATAACTGAAACACAAAGGGCCATGTGTGGCCTGATGTGTAGTAGCAGCCTATATTACCTGCTGAGTTATTCAGCAGTTAACGTAATGCTAGTAGCACCACCTGGCTAGGGGAGATTACCATCCATCAAGCAGTGCTACCAGTAGATGCGAGCTTGTTAGCAAGAGCCAGGGCATTGCTTGTGAGGTAGGTAACCTTCACAACCTTATCAATTAGAACTTTCAACTTATCTCCATTCCTTTCACCAAACCCTTCGAAGCAAGTGTTCTCATCTGTTAATGCAGAGCTCATCCATGTAATGACGTCATTCATCTGCTCGTCAAACTTTCCTGCATTTAGTTTCCTGAGAACTCTGAGGGATTGATGCAGATTATCAAGGCCATCCTGGAAGCACTCAATGCAGTCTGAGAGCACCATGCCTTGCTTCCCTCTCACTGAACCGGTGCTCTTCATTCCTCTCATGTACTGAGTGATACCCTTGGCCTCCCTGATTGTGACGGATACTCCCGCCCTCGCCCACCGTCTGGGGCTTTTCCCAGCTGTTCTTGAGAAGGAAGCCAGTGAGTGGACACAGAGGTCATGGTATTGGGTTACGTTGCATGCATCCTGAAGGTAGATGTTGCCTTTCCCGGATGCCACTCGTGCAGCAACACTAAGCCATAATAAAAGTAGTGGGATAAGGAGACTGTTTGTGGCAAGTCTTTCCATCTCTCAGTTCGGAGAGGATGAACTGACATTTGACGCTCTTATATAATTAATTATAACTACGAAGGTGGGCAGGGAAAAAGTGAAGAGCTTCTTTTAGCTGAAGGAACAGCAAGAAGCAGGTGATTGTCATAATTGGGATGAAAGAAGCAGAGCTAGATGTCTCCTGAAGATTAACTCATGGGACATGTGAATTGCAGGTGAGCTTGTCATGAACTTTAAAGCTAAAAATCTTCCTATGCTTTCGTTTTATTTGGGGTATAGTTCACTGATAGGCTGGTTGTGGTGTGCTTTGATAGGGCGAATTGCCAAACCAAAGGGGAAAGGGAAAATGCAGGTAACTGTCAGTAAGTTTTGTGAAGTAATATCACATGAGGCTCAACAATACATGGCGACAGCCGGCGGGTTGAGTGCTGTAGTTGGGCGGTAGAGAGCTTCGGCGGGAAAGCCTAACTGCAAAAGTCAATTGCATCAACTGCAAAGACAAAAAGGTACATTTACGTCACGAGAAGAACAAACAGAGGATTCCACAATCCCAGGAAGCGTTAATTAGGAAGCTTTTATTCTATAAGCAGAAAAACTACTTTTTTGTCTTTGTTAATAATAGGATTCAACTTCCCAGGAGCCTGGGGTAGATGAAGACTCGCAGGGGCTTCTTCATCACCTCTGTGAACTCCAGCTTCTCCAAGAGATCAACTGCGTCTCCGTCCACTGCATTCCCCTGATACCGCCATATCAGATTCGCCAGGAAGTACTCCCGCTGAAGGATCGCTGCCCCGTAACTGGGGTAGATCCTCCTCCCTGCCCCAAATGGCATCATCTTTATCTCCCTTCTCCCAGTGATATCAAAGGCTTTGGTGGTTCCTGCTTGTTCACCGTTGCGGCTACTCTCATCGAGAAACCTCTGGCTTGAACTCCATCGGAGCCTCCTACACTTTTGGGTCCCCTTCAATCTTTGCCACCATGAAGTTGATGCTCCCGTTCTTGGGGATCATGTACCCGTCCAGCTCTGCATCCTCTCACAACGTGCGGAAGCACGACCTCAAGAACCACGGCCTTAAGGAATGGCATACTTTGCAGATGGTCCTCTTTGATCTTCTCTATACCACATAGCTAATGACCCCTCGGATCTCTTCGTGCACTCTGTCCTGTACGTGCGGGTGTGCTTGACCATGTTGGCCATTATCCACTGCAGCCGTTTTAAGTTGTGTCAGTGCCCACAGTGAGTGGAACTCGGAGCACAGGCTGATGACTTCCTCCTCCATGAGCTTTCTCTTTCCCCAATGGCATCTCTAGATTGAGAAGGGACTCTGCATCCGACAGCAATCTGTAAATGCCAATGGCTTTCCTCTCGGTTGTTCCGTGCTCGAAGAAGCTCCTCTTCCCCAAGCCTCTGCCAGAAGTTGAGAATGCTGAAATTCGATCTCGGAATGAACTGCCTCTGACAATCCTCTCGACCTGCTTGATGAATTGGGGTCTTTTATATTATCAGTTCCCAGTAAAGCTGATGGGTCATCAATTTCGTTTGTTACATAATGTTTCTTGACAAAGGAGCCAATTAACAGCCGAGAATTTCCTGCGTAGGTTGAAAATTGTTTCTTCAGAATTCTCCCGGTAGCGTTTAGTGTTCTTACCAGATTAAATACTTAAAAAAGCAAAATCAATAATAGAAAGAAAGAAAGTTCCGGTCTCCGCTTTTCCACCTACACCGACCATTTTAATCAAACACAACTACCAAAATGGCTCAAGTGGTAAAGAGTCCAAGTTGAAAGACCATTCATTATAGCTATGTGTCTTATTGGGTTAACTCCGATTAGTCGATGAAGCTACGAAATCCGGCATGTAACCAAGAAAACCCAATTGCCAGGATAAGATAAAAAAACCAACTCCAAGATCTTTAATTGAGGGATGAATAGGAGTTTTGGAATCAAAACAAGAAGACAATGAATCTCCATATCAGATTATTGAAACAACAAAACTACTAGGGAAACACACCTACCCGGATCATATTCCCAAAATATTTAGTAATTAAAGCCTTCTTTGGGAGATTCCATAAGATGCTTATTGAAAATTTACTAGGAGGTTGAGGCAACCTTTCCCACAAAGCCGCCCTACCTAATCCACAGCCATCATCATGGAGGAAGCAGTCAAGGTTTTCCCCGGCCTTGTCTAGACCTGTTTCATTGTCGGGAGCCAAACACCCTCAAGCGTACAGAGGCAGATCCGTCCACGCGCCCGAGATGTGCCCGTTCTCGCAGACATAAGCACGGACGACGGGCTCCCCATCATCGTGATACCCAAACCCCCTCCTCAGACAGAAGGCGGAGTGGAGATCCCAGGTCTGGTTACAAGAGCAGAACGCACATTGCAGGTTGATCTTACTCCTGTTCCTGTCGTTGATCGTCCTCCAGACGCCGGAACGTTTGAAGTTCTTGAAAACCCCTCGGAACAGCATGTAGTTCCTCTTATCACCTATGTGGACGCAGCCTGGCCAGTCGCATATGTAGAGGCAGTCGCCCCTGAACCGGCTAGCCAACAGCTTGTTCCCTTGCTCCCGGCACAGGTTGCGAGCACCGGAAGCCATGTGAGAACGCATGGACCGGAACACCTTCCTCCTCTTACAAGAGCCCGCCTCCTTACCAACCCTAACAACCCCTGAATCAACCCCCTCCCCCTCTTCCTCCCTAGACCTAACATTAGCACAACCATCGGTGGGGGCTGAATCCTCGCAATTGCTATAGACGGTATCATGATAGAGGTCGTCGAAGAGAGTCCAACCGTGATCAGAAGACGAATCGTGGGGGATGTCGACGTCGAGGGGACGGTCATGGTCATCAGCGGGGGACGTACCAGAGGAGGAGGGAGGGTGGGGGTCGGGGCCGAGGTCGCGGAGGAGGCCGAAGTCGGAGTTGTCGAGGAGGAGGCCGGAGTGGAGGAGGCCGGGACAGCAGACGGAGAGCTTGTGGAGGGAGGACCAGGCGGAGGGGGAGGGGGGGATGGGGAAGAGGGAGGGGGGGAGGTTGCGGAGGCAGAGGGACTTCCAACAGAAGTTGCGGACGAGGGAGGAGAACTTGGTGGAGACGCAGGCGATGCGGGACCAGTGGCGGGGGTCCTCCTCCAGCTTGAACAGTATGTTGAGGATCACGTCGTCGGACAGCCTAGAGAACGGGTTCTCCACCTCCACCTCCACCTCCCCCTCCCACTCCGCCGCCGGTGGAGCCGTCCCCATCCCCGACTTCCCCTCGAAATCTGAACGAACGAACGGATCGAGGAGGAGGCGTGTGAAATGTGGTGGTCTGTTCCCTTTTAACAATTTGTTGTTATCCTCTCATTTCCTGCTCACCCCTCATCAATTAAATTCGTTTTTTTTTTTTTTTGGTTTTTTTGTTATATTAACCAAAATATTTTTCATTTGTTTCCCTAAAACATACATTTAATACTTTTTGAGTGCTTTTCGGCTTCTTCAGGATCGTCCCCCGTGCAGTGGGGCGGAACCAACTCCGGCGATTCCGTTCAAAGTTTGTGCGGACGAGGAATCGCCGGACCATTACGTTTGCCAAGGATGTTGGAACATTACAGCTCGCTTACTTTGGATTTCTGGGATTAAATCTCTTTCTGGAACCGATTTTTTATTACGTTTGCCCTAAAATCGTTGATTTGAAACAGCGTCTTAAATATGATAAGAAGTAATTTCTTTGGTGATCCCCGTGAGCAAAACTAAGGGTGTGCAAGTTCCTTGTTATGAATATGCAAAACTTAAAAACCTCCTCTGTAGTAGTGGCTGGTTTCGTAGTTAGAATATGTGAATCAAAGAACCATATTATAACTAACCCTAATGATTCTAATACCGTTCCGTTTCATGAATCGGTTCCAATTCTCGTGTCTAATTATACAACATAATTGTTTAATGTGTGGGTTTAAGGCTTAAATTACTAGTTAAAATGAGTAGTTAAAAAATTGTTTCAAAATGGACATATATTGACAAAGAGGATTGTGATAAAGGAAAATTAAAGAGAATTTTTAAAACCGATCCTTGAAGGAAGATATTCTTCAACAATGATCACGGAAAGAGTGAATGACAACCACCGCAACGCCCTCTCTTCTGCAGCAGCCGCCACCGATGATCGGACATCGCTGATGATCCCTTACTCTGCCAGATGGATTATTAAGGATCCTGGATGCTTCTGTAGCTTTGACATAATGCGGAATGAATCGGATTTCCATTAATTAACATTCCAGTCGTGATGACAATATGTCCGTAAGCATTATTATATTACAAGGCAAGGCAAGAGACGTGCGTCAAATCAATGGGGTCTCCGAACCCGCGGTGTCGGCACGGCTGAGTCGCTTCTTCCTGTACCTCCAGGCCACCTGAATGATGGTCACCGCTCGTCCCCTCCAGAACGGCGACACGTACCTGCAAACAAACCCAAGAGGCAGGCATTAGCTCCTCCTTGTTGCACCAGGACGGAGGGATGTCCGGCCGTTCAATGAGAAGGATGACAAACCTAATAGCTCCTTGGACGTGCGGGTTCCTCAGGTATCTCGCATATACGCTGGTGACTTCTTCCAAGTCTTCCGCCCTCAGTGCGAAGGCCTCCACGTTCGTGAGGCATGTTACTGTCCTCGTGCTTCGCTGCCGGGTCACGACAGCTCTCATCTTTCTCCCATCTGCGACCGGAAACTGTCATCAGATACTAACCACCCTGAAATTTTATTACCGACCCATCATCCATTGGCTTGAATTAGCAACCTTTGGGGACTGCAGAACTCTCGAGACACCACGCGAGAAGCTCCTCCCCGCAAATATCCCCCTCGGACAATCTCATCTCGCCGTCTTCGCCTGTACTCAGAATCTTGCCACGGACGATGAAAAACATCTTGTCGAGAAGGCCATCGCGGTACAGAATTCTACTTCCGGCGATATACGTCTTTTGCCTCAATTTCTCGCAGATTGCATCCGAGACGATATCATCCATCAAGGCAAATATTCGGACCTGAGATTGTATAAGAAAGGGGGTATTTGTTGAATCAACGTCGAAACGTTCTCACCCCATTCACTATCGAAGACAGATAAGCTATAACCTTCTTTACAAACTTGAAGAGGTGACGCCGAATGTCTATCTGAACGTCTTCCGGCAAATTTTCCAGCAGTATTTCCTCATTGACTCCTCTCGTGGCGGCCCAACTATACCGCTCAGCTAGGCGTACTCTCCTGCAAGATTGTACAAGAAGGTTTCAGGAAATATTACGAGCATAGGATACAAATCATATTACTAAAGTTGACAAGGCAGATGCTTATAGCCCAGTCAGCAGAAGATGGAGAGGAAAAAATCCTTCCGCTGGATCTTATTAAATTTGTAAACAAACATAAATAAATCTTTGAGGTTTGACCCTACAAAAGTAAATTACGACATCGAAGGACCAGTTCATATCAGCCATTTCCTATGAAATAGACAGAAATGTAAAATATCAATGCATTTCCGATGAAATGCACTAGAAGCGATTTGAATGTACCTCCTGAGATTTTCTGGCAGTCTCCTGTGGCTCATCCACTGCTCAACATCGCGGCGCCTTAATTGCATCTCCAACCTCCTGGTAATTGAGATAGAGCAAAAGAATATCGGCTACTACTAGGATATCACAAACTGAGTTGCTACTGAAACAGGAAACTGTTGTAAAACTGCCCGGCCTTTCATTGGAGCAGATCAAGTTCTGATGAACTACCAGTCGACAGAGATCTCTCTAAACCAGGCTAGCATAACAAAGAATGAAAACAATGGGATTGTAAAATTTCTCACCTTCTTCCGAGAGATTGCAGGAAATTTTGCATATTCCCAATGAGAAGCGCGAAAAGCAAAAGACCCATTCCGATGATGCCCATGGTAAACATCACTTCCCCCCAGAAGTAGCTCGGGACTTGATTACCAGCCAGAGTGCTTATTTGCTACAATAGAAACACAAGAAGTCTCAATACAGAATGTTGGCAATACTTCGTCAGCTGCTGTTTCTTAATCATGGGTGGGTGGACGTTTCCTTCATGCAATCAGACAATACCTCCATCAGATCCATAAATTTAGGACAAACAGAAGGAGCAGCCAGTACTTCCCAAAATCACTAAGAGAGTAATAAATGGATTGTCCCCAATGGGACACCCCAGTGGTCTCGAGTTTGAATCCCATCCGCCTCACTGGGAATTTATTACTTATACATAAAATGGATATCATGTCCCACTTTACTCCCGATCATGGTGAAGAAAATTTAGTACCACTACGCATGGTATTTAAAGCAAAGAGCCATTTTTTATCTCACCATAACCAGCTGAGAAGATGCACTATGAATAAAAGCAGCAAGTCAGTAGGATAATATGCCAGGCAATCATTTGTTCCTTATAGCAAGTTCAACCGTTGAGACGAATGAAGAAAAATTACCTGGAATCCCCAAAACAAAGAGTAGACATATCGGGTAACTATACTCCCATCTGCAGAGAGATTAACGGCCTTGACATATATTCCAAAGTCAAATGAACCTCCAGTATAGCAAGCGCTAGCATTTGTATTGTTTATCCACAAGTTCCATCGAGAGTCCCCCTTTCGTTCTTCAATCACCTCTGAACTTACGCAGTCGGTGAAATCACACAAATTCACATTGGAGCAAGCATCTCGAAAACATTGATTTACTCTCTGGGGAATAGATAAACACATGTTCAGTAGAAGAAGGCAAAAAGAGAACCATATGATAACAGTTTCAGGTGCAAAGCAGCTTTATCAGTTAGTGTTAGCTAATATACATATATCCACAAACTTCATGAAGTTTGATGCATAAAACAGAATTTCTAGTATAAGTTCGCAACCGCCGCCGTATTATAGAATATTAGGGACACAAACACTCTCAACAAAGTATATATATATAAAAAAAGAAATATTGATTTCAACCGACACATCGTTGTGTAGGAAACAGTGTATGGTAGGTTCACCCAGAAGAACAAGTTTTGTAGAAGAAAGATCTTCAAAAACTGATTGTGGAAGTCGAAAAAGTTAAACAATAAGCATCTCCAAAAATATCTACTGACATCCAAACAAGCTCTGTAGTTAAGGAGCAAAAGGAAAGTTGCCTGAAATGATATGTAAACCAACCTGTAGCCCTAAAAGATACCAGCATGATCCGACAACATGACCGGCCAAAACAAAAGTAAGAAGATTGAGGACAAAATTTGCCCACGCCGACTCAAAGATAAAGCCGGTAGGAGACTGCCCCGCAAGCAAAGGAAAAACTCTATATAATCTAGGGATCTCCTGAATAAGAACAGTGGCCCGTAGCATGTTCTTTGCATTGTTTGCTCCAGCAGAAGCCTTGAATGGCGAAAAATTTGACAAAATCACGATCTGAGAAAAGGAAGAGGAAAGTGATGGTGAGAAATAAGAGTTATACTTGCATACGTTTGTAACTGATTGGACTGTGCTTGAGAGACAAAACTTACTTGCGGAAGTGGCAATGCTACAAACAGATCTATGAAGAAGTAACTACGAAGGTAGTGAATAGCGATTTTTCTGGGATGATCCTCTAAGTCCCCGGCACCAACTACTCTCGTCTCAGGTGAAACATAGGCCAACCTAAACTGCCAACATTTTAGCACGTAAGAATCATGAGTAAGCATCAAATAAGAATCTATACATCTCAATCCTAAATGATTTATAGAGACCTCAATGGATCAGGCTAATAAATAAATAAACAAATAAATAAATAAAAGTTGCCTCATTAGTAAAAGGGTAGAGAAGATATTTCCAACTAACGAGTACACGACTAAACCTTACAAGACGCCAAGAATTCCCAATTGTATACTGCACATTTACGACCCCAAATGACTAGAATCTGGGATCAGATGTCTGATGAAACACTATTGTTCATTAAGTGTGTTCGGTAACAGCAAACAACTGGGAGGAATAAATGCTACAGGAAAGACAGCCTAAACTGAGAAGAATAGGAACTTTTTAAGGAGTCGCAAAAGGGTATTAATTTACCTGAAGAAGTATGTGTAAGAAGTATATGATATCAGTAATGCTTCTGGAAAACACCAAAGTTGTTGTCATTGGGTGGTTCAGTTCTATACAGTAATATTTCTGCACATCGAGCAGCACAGGCAAGATCAGGAGGCATGAAACTAAAGTACAACAGAAATGCAACGCCTACTATAGGGAAGTCCAAACAACTGCATTCAAAATAAATGGTTTGAGAGACCATACCATCCATAACAACCCACAGCAGAATAAAATTCATCAAAATTCTCCACGATAATATATATAACCTAGAGAGGCGAGCAACACTAACCGCCTTTCTAAGAAAGTCAGCAGACCATAGGACAAGTTTCTGACAGTTACAATTGGCACTTCTACAAAGGCCAGGAAAGCACGTACATTGTTGGTAGTCAGCAAGAAGAAGAATAAAGGATCCATGAATACTGCCAACATGCAAGAAATGACGAAGAACTTGTTCCATTGTTGAACGAATTTCGCATGGGGATTCATAACGCCAGGAATATGGAACCGGATATATGAATAGAAACGTCTTGCCCAGCCTTTGGCATCTTCATACAGAACATTGTGGAACTGCATATCATTATACAACAAGAACCGCTATTACTTGTCAAAAGTAACTTGAAAGCACAAATCATGGAAACAAAGAAGAAAGCAAGAAGCAATTGTTGAATAAACAACATAATCACATGAATGTAGCACATAAAACTCGTCTTTATAATGAAATCATTTACTCAATGATGCCAAATTTCCAACCAAGAATATTCCTATGAAAGACAAATTAAACTACCGCCTGACAAATAAGGGATTGGGGTACAAATGTAGTTGGGGAGAGTCGATAAAAGGAACTAAACAAAAAATAACAGATAAAATGATTGATGAAAGATTCTGATTGGTATCCTCCTCATATCTTCATGAGCGATGGCTCACAAGTCTATAACATAGAGAAATTCAAGCAAACGAATCTCTTATTCTAATCCCAGTAAAGAGTATCACTAGATTCCAAGGCTACAACAGAGGCAAAAGCATATTAATCAACTCGCTTACCCTCTGATCAAACACCGCTGAAGACTTTGAAGGCTTCTGTTGACCAGCCTTATAGTAAGTGGGGCAAGTCGTGCAATAAGGGTCATTACACATGCCCAGTTGGCCCGACCTCATCAAATGTGTATTTTTGGTGTAGTTTTCACTTATGGAATCATCATCATCTTGTATGCGAAAAGAAGGGAACTTCTGTTGCTGCGGTTCTTTCATCCAGCTCCCAGTTGGATTTGGCTTTGAAGTCCTCTCAGGTTTGGTATGGGTAATATACAGAGGGCCACTGAATTGAGAGGAGGGCAACCTCCTTGCACTTTGGAGAGGTCCAGTATGTCCAACCAGAGGAGGCAAACTTTCATAAGGCTCTGAGGTGCTCAGGGGCATACTCATAGATGCACTTCGAGTTTTGACCGCAAAGGAATGAAAACTCTGATCTTCCATTTCATCAGATAGTTGCCTTTGTGCTGCTGACAGCATGGGCACCACGTCTCTTTCATTGTTAGCCATCCTTCTTACATACTATGCTGTTAAATATACACATGAAACAGCTACTTTCAGCCAAAAAGACCTCATGTCAGTTTTCCCAGTGAAACAAGATTCCGGGCAGTAATTACAGACAAACGGATGCACAAAAAGGCTTCAAAAACCACAAGCGAAACGTGTAGATCCGTCGAAATTACTCGTAGCCGAATATTTGCCAGAAACAGCATTCATATTGAAATGAGACTTAAATTCCTCCAAGAAAATCATCCCCTGGCATGGCAAGATGTTCCAACCGAAATGGTCAAAAGCCCAAGTCGACCCCCCTAACGATTATGTATGTCAATCCCGACCTTTGTTCCTAAATAATTCACTGTCTAAACAACCGAGTTCTCGACCCCCAAAAAAGGGGATTTTGAAACTTAGTGCCCTAATGGGCAAAATATTTTTCGGACGAAAGTTAAGATGGAACATAGCTCTGTCGATCCCAACAAACAACATCGGATGAAGGGCAACATACTTCCAACCCCATTTGCTGACTTCATGAGAGACGTACTTCCCCAAAATCCTCCAACAGGAAACAACTCTCACTTTAAAAAAAAAAATTAACGGTTACACTTGAATTGGCCCATCAACAACAAGAAGCTGAACGAAGCTTTCTTTCTCACCAACCTAAACCCAGTACCCGTCACAATCAAACCTACACAAAATCGGAGTACCCAATACCGAAGTCGACTCCAAAGTCGCAAAATGGAAGCAGCTATGGGGCGGGAAAAAGAAAGAAAGATTCGTAGCAAATATTAAACCCAACAATCTAGATAACCTCAACAACGGTGTGAGTAGCGGGGATGAATTAAAAAAAGAAAGAAATTCCCATTATTGTCAGAGAAATCCAAAACAAACGACGAGGCAAAGCGGAATAAGGGAGCACTGAATACCGGAAAGAATATTCTTCAGGGAGAAACGAGTGTAGTACGAGGAAGGAGGCCCAGAAGAGCAGAGTTGGGAAGAGGGGGGAAGTAACAAACGGGGGCAAGCAGGTAGAGGCAAGGCAGTGATGTAAGGGAAGGGATGAAGCGGTGAGGGGAACTGGGGAGGAATAAATTTAAAGGGAAAGAAGGAAAGAAAGAATGGCAAGCGAAGAACTAAGGTAGGAGGAGGAGGAGGACGACCAAGGAGGAGACCAAAAGGAGAAGACTTTTTCCTCCTCGGCATTTTTGGACCGTGACCACGTCTCTGTAAGAAAAAACACAAACCGAGGATATAAGTAAAATTGAAATAATAATGGACTTTTTCTAACAAACGAGAATAAAAATAACAAGGACTTGTTCTACTTGCGATTGGTTTTCCCCCACCTTGCTATATTAATAAAATTCTTTTGCAAAATACACTTGTGTTTTTGGAATTCATATATTATACGTATAATCAATCCTTGGAAGTGATACTTGGAAACACCCGACTTAGATTTTCTGAGAGTTAATCACCGGGTGTTTGATTAAAATCGCTACATACAAGAAGTCTTTTTAAAAAGATAATAACTATCGTCATATTTTTTTTTTTAAAAAAAATTACGATTTCTAGGATGTTTTCTTTTTTATTTTATTTACGTCGCAACAAAAACAGCAACTTACTCGTACCGAAAAAATGATTATCCTTAAAATTTTACTTTTTTACTTTCGTTTTATTAAATCTTCATTTCAAAGAATTAAAGTTGGGACGGGAAGCAAATCCGCAGCGGTAGCGGGCTCCAATTGATGAACAGTAGTATGACTCGCAGTCGTCTTCCACGCCCGCATACTTTTAATGTTATCCTCGGGTCTCCTGTGTGAACAGAAAATGGAGTTAATGTTTTATCCTCCCCACAGCCAAACGCGGCTTTTGCTTTTCGAACTTGTGCGTCACGAGAGGGAGAGGAAGGAGAGAGGGGTGACAGGAACAGCAACGGATTCAAACCCCCCAAAATCTCTAAATATTATTTCAATCAACTCGAAGACGGACTTTGTCACCAAATAGCAAGCACATCAAGTCCTCTAATCAAACAAGAATTCCTAACCACATACACACCTACTTTAAAAAATAAATAAATATTCGTGCAGGTTGAATTATTATTTAAAAAAAAGAAAAAAGAAAAATAAGATGCACCTGCTAATCTTATGCCACTCATTAAATCTTCCCTTGTTCCCTAATAATATAATAACATTTCATTTATGTTGGATAGGAGGGGCCCACCTGAATGTTTCTTTCCGGGAAAGGAGTTTTGTACCTTTTAATCAGACAGAATCCGGATCTCGCCCGTTTCCTTGTCGTCCAAGTATCCACCACCCGCCGCCCACCCCCAATTCCTGTAATCTTACCTGGTGATTGGACAAGTGTCCGCAGCCGCTGCCGGTTGGGGGGGGGGGGGAAGTCACCTGATCACGGCATGGCAGGCATTCAAGGCTCGTCCGCCGTCGAGAGGTTCTACCCAGGGGGCCCTGATCTTCGGCGTCAGGTGACCCTTTTGGCTTCGTATTAAGATTAGTTTCTGATGCGAGGAAAGCGAGCTGACGAATAAGGAAGGGCACCTATGTAGGGGAAAGGAGGACAGCTGCAGTTAGGCAGAGGGGGACGTTTGCAGTTGGACAGAAAGAGGAACAGCGAAGGTGGGAAGAGTGGGAAGGAAAGGGCGAGTGTTTTGGAATCGTTAGTAGCCGTTAGTAAGTTTAAATGTTAGTGGGTCGGGTTAGTTGGATGGGCTTGTGTTTGGGTCTGGCCCAGCCCGAGACGTTAGTTATTTAGGCAGAGCAGGAACAACCGGGAAAGTTAGTTAGTTTTTCGACGTATAGGGGAGAGGGTGGCGATGATACAGGGAAATTGGTGAGAAACCGATTTGGGGGGCTTGGCTGTCGGAGGTGTGAGGGAGTCGCGTTTGAGTGTAGATATTAAACGCGGTGGTACGATGGACGTGTGAATAGAAGCATTGTTGTTCATATTCATCATGTGCAGCGTTGGTAGTGTGCTGTCGTAACACCAGTTGCAGGGGTTTGTGATTACCACGGAACAAGGGTATCAGAGCACCGATCTTGCGGAAAGAGATGGAGACGAGGTATGGAGAGCTGAAAAGGGACCAGGAAGCCATGAGTTCCGTGATGAACGATATAATGCAGCGGATGGAGTTAATCACGACGTAGATGAAGGAGATGCAGACGCAGACGATGTTTCAACTGTCTAAAATGCAGACTCAGCTATCGGAGATGGATAAGCGGAAAGATTCTGGGTCGGCAGTGCTGGAAAGGGGCGTATTAGAACAACCTTTGACACGCGAGGTAGGGGTGACGAGTAGGGGGCCTGTTACGTTTGTTATGCCCAAGATCGAGTTCCCTGATTTTGACGGTACTAATTTAGAGGATTGGCTGTATAAGTGCCAACGCTATTTTGAGTTAGAGGGCGTGTCGGAAGAGAAGAAGGTCAAACTAGCATCATTATATATGTATGGCGGTGCCTTACAGTGGCACTTCACATTTATCAGGAACAGGAGCACGGGAACGCCTTTGAGTTGGGAAGAGTTTGCTGCAACGCTTAATCGACGGTTCGATGCAGAAGTGTTTGAAGATCCCATGGGCAAGATGAAGAACCTGAAGCAGGAAGGAAAATTAGATAACCTCTACGCTTATATGACGGAATTCGATGCTTGTCTGAGGAGGGTACTTGAGAAGATCGATCTGCCCATGCAATTCCAAGTAAGCTTGTTTATCAACGGGTTGAAAGAAGAATATCGGAGCACTCTGTGGTTGCTCCGACCTGTAGACTTGCTTAGCGCTTAAGCTAATGCTAGAATCTTGAGCCAAGACGCACCCATCACTGAGATAGGAAGTGGAACAAGGCCACTGCGGTTCACTAGTAGAGTGGCAACAAGAGAAGTTGGGGTGAGGGATGATCCTGCAGTTACCATGCCCTCGAGCATTGGAACTATGAAGAATTCATGTCCGTCTGACAGCTCTTACAGAGGTGGGGATAACAGAGGATCTTCAGCCGTGGGAGACAACCGAAATTTATCCCAGGGGAGGAGACGTCTAAGTCAGGAAGAGATAGAAGAGAGAAGACTTAAGGGATTGTGTTTCGGGTGCAATGAGCCCTTCACTAGATCCCATAGGTGCACTAAACGACAGTTCTTCTCCTTGATTGTGGAGGATGGACAAGAAGAAGGTGAGGATTGTATGACAGGAGATGGCCATTTGGACAGGTTGTCTGAAGGGGGACGGGAAGAAATTACAGTAACGATGCACGCCATGAAGGGAGAAGAAGGGGGAACAGGAGTGCAAACCATGAAGGTGGAAGGTCAGTTTAGGAGGAAGAGCCTTAATATCTTAATCGACTTGGGGAGCACCCACAATTTCTTAGATTCGGGGGTGGTTAAAGGGATGAATTTAGCTACGGTACCTATAACTCCTGTTAGAGTGATGGTAGCGGATGGAAGAAGCATCTACTGCACTACTATGCTGGAGGTTTGAGTGGGAGGTGCAGGGCCATAATTTTATGGCCGACTTCTATTTGATTGCCTTGGGGGGTGTGAGATGGTCTTGGGCGTGAAATGGCTAGCTGAATTGGGTGATATCACTTGGAATTTTCAAGATGCCGTGATGCGATTCCAATGGAATCAAACAGAAGTTCGACTGGTGGGCAATGAATGAGCCATTGACAGTAAGGTGCTGCAGTTAACAGTCAAAGAAGGTAAGATTAGAAGGAATATGGTTCCGACCTTCATTTGCTGCTGGGTCGAAATAAGAACTAGTGGTTTGGTTGAATCCCCACTACATTGTTGTTCCCTTGACGGTAAAGGAGAGAGTCTGGATTGGGAGGGAGTGATAGGTTCTTTCGAGGACATCTTTCAAGAGGCTAAAGGTATGCCACCTTTCAGAGGCCATGACCATGTGATTCAGTTGAAAGAGGGCGTACAAGGAGTCAAGGTAAGACCCTATAGACACTCGGCAACCCAAAAGGATGTGATTGAGAAGATGATACAGGAGCTATTGAATGCTGGAGTAATACAGCCGAGTAGAAGCGCATTCTCTTCACTGTCTTAGTAAAGAAGAAGGACGGATCTTGGAGGATGTGTGTCGATTATAGGGAATGGAATGCTCAAACTGTGAAAGATAAGTATCCGATTCCCATTATTGAAGAGTTACTAGAGCTACCATCTTTTCGAAGATTGACTTGAGGGCAGGTTACCACAAGATTAGAATGGCCCCTAATGATGAGCACAAAACTGCCTTCCGGACACACGACGGGCATTATGAGTTCTTGGTAATGCCGTTCGGACTCACCAACGCCCCTTCCACATTCCAGGGGCTTATGAATGCCATTTTCCGGCCTTACCTTCGAAAATTCGTTTTAGTTTTCTTCGATGATATACTGGTCTATAGCAAGACTAATGGGGAGCATGCCCAGCATCTGCATCTTGCCTTGTCGGTTTTGAGGAAACATACCTTGTTTGCCAAGCGGTCTAAATGTGCATTTGGAAGCTCCAGGGTGGAATATCTCGGGCACTTCATTGGGGCAGAGGGAGTTTCCACTGATCTAGCTAAGGTACAAGCTGTGCAAGAGTGGCCAACTCCCACAACAATGAAGCAGTTGAGGGGGTTCTTAGGTTTGAGTGGATATTACAAAAGGTTCATGAAGGGGTACGGCGTAGTTAGCAGATCTCTAACTGAGCTGTTGAAGAAGGATGCGTTCCAATGGACCACCGAGGCTCAGAGCGCATTTAATCAGCTGAAGCAATTGCTGAGTTCAGCACTAGTGTTAGCCCTTCCAGATGTCACAGAGACCTTTATAGTGGAAACTGATACTTGTGATGTGGGCATAGGAGCTGTCTTAATGCAAAGGAGTCATCCAATAGCTTACATCAGTAAACACCTAAACCAGAGGCATTATGGACTGTCTGTCTATGAGAAGGAGCTCTATTTCATCGTGTATGCAGTGGGGAAGTGGCACCATTATCTGACAGGGAGGCATTTTATAATCCAGACAGATCACAGAAGCTTGAAGTTCTTGCTGGAGCAGAGACTTCATACAGAGAGCCTATTCAAGTGGCTAGCTAAACTGATGGGATACGACTATGAGATCATTTATAAAAGGGGATAGGAGAATGCAGCTGCGGATGCTCTCTCCCGTATTCAAGGGCCAGAGTTGTTTTCTGCCATCACTCAAGAGTACTCGCCTACTCTGTTAGATGAGATCAAGGAGAGTTGGAAGACTGATGCCAAATGGGCTGGCCTAATAGAACGATTAAAGAAGGGTGCACAGGCTCACTCAAAGTATCAGTGGCAACAAGGTTTATTGAAGAGGGGCTTCAAGATAGTAGTGGGGAATAATAAAGAGTTAAAGCTAAAGATCATTCTCCTGTTTCATAGCAGTCCAGTTGGAGGCCATTCAGGGGTGCTTGCTACCTGCAAAAGGATTACTAGCTTGTTCTTTTGGAAGGGCGTGGAGAGAGAGGTTCGGCAGTTCATAAGAGGTTATGACATTTGCTTGAGGTGTAAGTATGATAATGTGGCTTCCCCAGGGCTATTACAGCCTTTGCCAATTCCTAATGAGTTCTGGAAAGATATCTCGATGGACTTCATCGAGGGACTTCCTTTATCACAAGGTAAGGACAGCATCTTGGTAGTGGTTGACAGGTTGAGTAAGTACGGGCACTTCTTGGCTTTGCATCATCCATACTCAGCCAAAGGAGTGGCACAAGCTTTCCTGGATAATGTATTCAAGCTGCACGGTCTACCAGTCACCATTGTGAGTGATCGAGACACCATCTTTATGAGCAAGTTTTGGAGGGAGTTGATGACCTTACAAGGGGTGGAGCTTCGCATGTCCACGGCTTATCACCCTCAGAGTGATGGGCAAACAGAAGTGTTGAATCGTTGTTTAGAGACGTACCTAAGATGCATGGTGGGAGATTGTCCGAGAGAATGGAGCAAGTGGTTATCCTTAGCTGAATGGTAGGTACTGATGGAGCAAGTGGTTATCCTTAGCTAAATGGTGGTACAACAGTACCTACCATTCTACCATTCGGATGAGCCCTTTTGAAGCCTTATATGAATATTCCCCGCCTATACATATACCCTATATTCCCCACGACCAAGTTTTACCATATGTGGATCAGGAGCTGAGGGATAGAGAATGAATTATTAAACTGTTGAGGTTCCAATTGGACAGGGCTCAGCATAGGATGAAGCAGTTGGCGGACAAACATAGAACAGACAGGGAATTAGATTGGGTGTTTGTGAAGCTCAGACCATATAGACGGCATTCGATTGTGCAGAGAAGTTACCACAAGTTATCCCCTCTGTTTTATGGACCCTACAAAGTGATAGATCGAATTGGTAAGGTTGCATACCGATTGGACCAGCTGGATCAACAATTCACCCTACCTTTCATGTCTCCAAGCTGAGACAAAGTGTTCCTGATCTTACTCGGGTGTCTCCCGAATTGCTCGCTTTCTGTGAGACTCGAGACAGGAGGCCAATTGCTATCTTAGCTAGAAGGATGGTCAAGAGGGGTAATTGAGTTGTCACCAAGGTTCTGGTGCAATGGTCGGGTGAGGTGGAGGAAGATGCAACCTAGGAATTTCTCTTTGAGATGGAAAGGAAATACCCAGGCTGTACACTTGAGGACAAGTGTACTTCAAGGGAGGGCGCTTGATGCGAGGAAAGCGAGCTGACGAATAAGGAAGGGCACCTATGTAGGGGAAAGGAGGACAGCTGCAGTTAGGCAGAGGGGGACGTTTGCAGTTGGACAGGAAGAGGAGCAGCGAAGGTGGGAAGAGCGGGAAGGAAAGGGCGGGTGTTTTGGAATCGTTAGCAGCCGTTAGTAAGTTTAAATGTTAGTGGGTCGGGTTAGTTGGATGGGCTTGTGTTTGGGTCTAGCCCAGCCCGAGACATCAGTTATTTAGGCAGGGCAGGGACAGCCGGGAAAGTTAGTTGGTTTTCCGGCGCACAGGGGAGAGGGTGGCGATGATACAGGGAAATTGGTGAGAAACCGGTTGGGGGGTTTGGTTGTCGGAGGTGTGCGCGAGTCGCATTTGAGTGTAGATATTAGACACGGTGATACGGTGGACGTGTGAATAGAAGCGTTGTTGTTCGTATTCATCCTGTGTAGCGTTGGTAGTGTGCTGCCGTAACGCCAGGGGTTTGTGATCACCATGGCACAGTTTCTTCACCCTTGACGTCAAGTACAGGGAGCACACAGTAACAAGCAAGATCAAGGAGGCCCACCGGAGAGTAATGACGGCGAACCATCCCGACACACCGGAAGTAGGCCTCCATCGTGAAGTTTTCTATTCTTTTATCATGCCTAACTTTCTCAACCCGTGGTTTGTAGTGAACCCGCCACTTTGTCCAAACATGTGAGAAAAGGAGGATGATGAGAAACCATGAGCAATGCCCGATGAGGGATCAAAAGGTTGTCAAAAGTTTCTCTCACTCAAAAGTCCAAGTTACAGGACAAACCGTTCCCAGTAAGAATACAAGTCATCCGTTCATGAAGTAATACTTTGCTAGCAAACAGACACGGGAAACAAGCACTCTAAAAATGAAGTGATAAACTTTGACTTTTGGTCTACATGAAAGCATTACGACACGAGCGGCCGAGCAGAATGAGGGAAGGAAATCACACTTTGCTCACTAAAAGAAAAGCTGATACAATCCCACACACTCAGAAGCAAGATCCCTCACTACACGGGAGACAGGGGAAACAACGATCAGGGTACGAACCCGATATCCTTGAAGTATTCATGCTGGAGCGCAGCCCTAGCAGTGATCCTTCCACTGGGGTTTAAGGACAGCATTTTCTATAGCAAGACAAAGGCAGAGAAGGAGTAATAGATGAAAGCATAAGCAGCCAAAGAAATGAACATAATGTCAGCAGGGGGAAGCACGATAGTGCAACTTTTGTTTAAAACACGTCACTAGGATAAGAATTTTGATCTGATTTTCCAAAATTTGAGAAATTTCACAAGTGTGTTTCTCTTCAATACACCCACTAAAGGTTTTCTAATCTGTCTCCCATACTGATCATCATCATAATTGGCAGTTCAGTTTTCGACGACACCTCATTTAGCGGCAAGGCATCAAGAATATTAAGGTATTAGAGAACAACTCAAGCAATGACACTCCGCCAATATTAAGGTATTAGAGAACAACTCAAGCAATGGCACTCCGCCAAAAGCACTGTATACCAAAATAGTTGAATTGTGGAACACAAAGCAGTCTAACAAAACTTATGGGATTTTGATCATATAAAGTACTCAGGCAGCTAAACAGTTTGTGCTAACATCGCTTCTTACAAACAAATGGAAAAGGTAAATTATGATCAAGTATAGCACAGAAAACTTACAGAAAGAAGATCAATTCCTGCAGAGTCGAGACCAGGAACTACATCTTGGAGGTTCTGAATGATTAGCATGCATGTTTCAATAATACAAGAGTGAAGCAAATAATGTAGAAGCAGCAAACGAAAACACGCATTCACCTTTGGAGGCCACTTGGGAAAGGCAGACTTGAAATCAGGCAAGGATGTCACACCTGGCCACGTGTCTTCATTTGGAGTGCCCATTATCCTTGAGTAGGTAGAAAAAAGTATTTGCAACAGCTCCTCAGTAACAGCTTCACTTTTAAGGTAGTAAAAGCTTGTGGCAATGCTTTATTTTGATATTTTAAGCAAATGTCCTTATTTATAATTTAATGTCCTCCATCAGAGATACTTCAAATCCAGAAAAGAAGACAAGCAAAGTCATCGTGAGATCGCAAGTAGAAACAAACTCCACGTTATTTGATAAAAGATTTTTTGGCAAGTGTTTCCGCAACCAACTTAGGGCAAACAATGACTACTTGGACATAATACCTAACAAAATGTTTTGAAGCACCTGAAAATCTTGAACAATTCGTCTATTTCAGAATCTCCTGGAAACAAAGGTCGCTGGTTCACCATCTCAGCAAATATACAACCCACGGACCATACATCAACAGGGGTTGAATAATGGCGAGAACCAAGCAGTATTTCAGGAGCTCTGTACCATAGGGTAACCACCTAAAGATGCCACATCTCTCAGTTAGTGACAGTTATAGAGGAAACGATGACATGATAACCCAGAATAAACAGCACTCGCAGTGAGGAGATCAGGAACATGATAAAAGACAAGTTTGCATGTTCTTTAACAATTGATTATTTTCAATTCTTCTTTTAACCTTTACAAATGATTCAAAGAATCAAAGACATGCAAATTATGTTGTAAAGTTCCAGAAGAGAAAGTAGAGAGGCACAATTTAGATATTCAATACAGAAAGTATGCATTAATATAAGAACTCTTAATAAACTATTCCATAAAGGACCCCTAATTAATGGTTGAGAGGTGTTTTGTATCCCGTACTACCAGAAGCATGAGTTTATTCATCAAACAAATCTTGGTGTGAAAAAATCAATTAGGGGAAAGCGAGATCGTTTGGAAAAGAATGTAACAGCAAACAAACCTCATGGGTGAATGTCCTGACAGGAATACCAAAAGCCCTTGCAAGCCCAAAGTCCGCCAGCTTCAACGCGTTAGTGCGGCAATCAATCAACAGATTTTGAGGCTTCAGGTCCCTGTGTAGAACTCTGTGCGAATGACAGTAGGCAATCCCCTGCAAAATTTGATACAGAAAGACCTGGAAGGAAAAATATAACAGACCAATGAGAAGTTAATTTAGCACTTCAAACTAGGAGGTAAAGCCATAAGCAGAAAAGAAAGATTTGGAGGGTAAGAGGACATCTTATGTCAGAGCATGCATGATCATTGCACTCACTTTTACTACACGAGAATCCTTAGCAAAATCTGGAGAAGAATCCATGTGCTTCTTTAGGTCCAAGTCAAGATATTCAAAAACAAGATAAAGTCGATTCTCACTGTGCACTACATCCTGTAACCTGTTGCCAAGGCAAGACGTAAATACAAGAGTCAGCGCATCTGTAGGAGAGAGAGCATGCATACTGAAGAGGCAATGACGCAGACACTTTAATTTATCCATAATAGATTATGGTGATGAGCATTTTCACGACCGTAACTATCAACCAATAATCATATTTGACAAATCTTTGCAAACAGCATGAGAGTTATATATTGGACGAGTAGCAGAGTATCTGTGCATGTAATAAGAATTATAGTTCAGCAAATGCTTCTTCGTAGTACAGAGTCAGAAGGGACACCTGACTATGTTCCCATGCTGCATTTCCTTCAATAGCGAGATCTCTCTGATGGCAGTACTCGGCACTCCCTCATCTTCCTGCTCCAAGCGAATCTTCTTCAGCGCAATGGTCTCATTGGTGACACGGTCGCGGGCCTTATAGACCACACCATATGTCCCTTCACCAATCTTCTCAACCTTTTCATACTATAACAAATCATCAAATCACCTGTAAGAACAACAGCAATAACGGCCAATAACTAAAATAAATTCATCGATTCCAAACCTGATCCATCTAGCTCAAACCAGAAGGCCTTGAAACTCGGCTAAGCCCAGAAAAAAAGAAGAAATGTCAGGAAGACAATATACTTAACTAATTGCAGTGACGAAAACACGTACACTGAAACCACACTAAACGCACAGTCTGATCTCGAGAACAGCACAAAAAGAATGTCAAAATCTGACACGAGCAATTAAAAGAAAGATCAAGTCCCCTCAATGCACTTCCAAATCCAGAACAAGCGACCTCAATGCCGCATCACAAGTAAAAAAGAAAACAAAACCACGGCGAGTAAAAACCTCAGTCAAAGCACGCCACCACAAAAAAAGAAAATTCTCCAGCCACAAAACGCACATAAACAAACAATGCACAAAACCGATCGCTCGCGCAAGCGCTCTCACACAAAAATCGAGGACAACAACACCACAGATCGGCAACCCCCGTGGAGGGGGTTCCGAAAACCCTAATCAACCGCAACGCAACAATCAAACCACCGAGGAAGTCAACAATCCGCAAGGCAAATGCGGTCCAACAGAGCCACATTACCGCCGCTCCCCCGGCGGCGATTGAATCGGGGGAGCAGATCGAAGGGAAAGGATCGGGAAAATCATACTGAGAGACAAAATCATCTGAAAGCAAAGGAAGCGGAAAGGGAAAGTAAGGATGAAAACCTTTTTTTTTGGGAGGGGAGAAATGGCGGGGGGTTTGTTTAGCGGCAGCAAAGTGCGACGAGAAGGCAGTTGTTAAAGCGCAAACCGCGCAAAAATTGTAAATATTTTAATTTAAGTAATTTTTTCTAAATATTTGAGTATTTATCGGATTTTTTAAAAAAAATTATCCGACAAATACATTTTTAATATTAGTCTCGATAAACAGTATAAAATTTGATTAGAAATCAAAAAAATTTTAATTTGAAAAGAGACAAATTGAACTGAAAGATGGAGCTAAGTATGAATCCCACAAAAATCAACTCCATAGGAATCAAAACGCCAACCAACATAAATCAACCCCACAGAAATCAAAATCCACATAGATAAGAAATCAGAAATCACAGCAAGAGAGGGAGCGTTTGGGTCGGGATCCAACGGAAGGACGGGGTCCAATAGGGTGACGGACTCCGTCGAGGCGATAGAAAGGAAGGCTTTTGGGAGGGAAGGAGCGCTTCTGACGCCGAGAGGGAGGGCTTCTGGGAGGGATGGAGGTCTTCCGTCTGGCGTTGAGAGGGGGTCGGGGAAAAAAAAGAAAATAGGGTTTAGAATATGGACGATTGCGCCTTTGTCGCTTCGGCTGTGTTTTGCGTCTCGCGCTTAAAGCTTGAAGCACTTCCTAAGCGCGCGCTTTATGCGTACCAATTCAGAGCGGAGCGAAAAGCTGGAAATACGCCTCGCTGCTATTTGCGTTTGCGCGCTTTTGAAAACTGGATGAGACTACTACTATACTGCTACTGCTGGTTATTTCTCTGCCACTCCTGATTGATGGTATTACTGTTTTTACCATTTTCCCGTTTTTTTCAATTTTTTTTACAGCAGCGCCTGCCTGCCCTCCCTCCTTCCTTGCCACTCCGCGTGACTTGCTCCATCCCCCTCTTTATTTATATATATCCTCGCATTTAATGGGGCGTGGGGGAAGTGTTGATTGGGGGTTGGCTTGGACTTGGACTACGAGAGTCAACGCTGTGTCCTCATCCCCTTCATTGGGCCAGGCCCGTTAGTTTGGGCCCATTGGGCCCTCAGATTCAGCTGATGGGTGAACGTTGTAAACGATTGATGACAGTGTCGGCTTGTGACCCTAATACTGATAATCGTGTTGACTTCAATGCAACAAGTGCTTTTCACTGCTTACCGGTCAGTTGGTCTAGAGGTCTAAATTGATAGATTTGTTTGGAGAGCCGTATTTTATTATATCACATGTTTGCGAAATTATTACGACATTTCCTGTAAACCAGTCTAGTCCGGTAGGAAAGTGTTGAAAAAAAATATAAAATATATTACATTTTTTATTAATCGTTTGAGCTTTTAATACAACTTACTTATAAGCCTTTTGTGCGTGGTAGCCTTTTGGGCTTGTTTTTTTGGGACCAAGTCTCGTCTTCAATTGAATGAATACTTATGTACCCCAAACAGAAAAGAATAAAACCTAAATCATATCATGACTTTCTTGATTACAACTAAGCTTTGTTAGAAACTGAGACCCGTTTGTTTACATTTTTTTAACTGATTTAGAAGCATATTCAGAGACACGTTAAGTATTAAACCCCGGTCAAATATTAATTGCTCCGACGGTTCGTTTCCTGCGGTGGAGGCACAGTTGCTGGCTTATCATTGGGATCAGGGGTACCGGTTGGAAACGGTACAAGTGTCCTTCGAGGTTGCACCTTGATGAAGCGCCTAAGGGAGGCATCGGTCATGATCGTCGACGTTGATATCTACCGGCGATTTCGGCGGTAAAGCAGCCTATGCGACGATGAAGGACAGGAAAGAAGAAGCAGGAAGGCAGGCGGAGTCCTGTTTGTAAACATGGGCGGACTCCTCGGGCCCCATGGTCGGGAAGTGGCGTAGGATGGACGTTCGCGAATCCTTCCCCCCCTAAGGATGGTGTCGGTAAGATGTTCCGAAAGGAGATTGCTTGCGGAGATGGAATTACGACGACGCTACTCTTCGAACGATTGTTCCTTGCAATCAATAACAAGCCTTACCGTCTCGGCATAGAACAAGGCATTGTCTCGATGTCATGGTATGGCCCGCCCATTGTCGGAACCTTCTATTTGTAATAATAATGTCTTTAAGTTAACTTCTTGATTTTAATCGACTGTTATTTATCCCGATTATTATTATTATTATTATTTCTGTTATTGTGCTTACATAAACTGCTGCCTCTTTCTTTATCTCTTCTCCAGACAAGCATTGAATATCGGATCTGATCTGACCGTCTCTCCTTTCGTCCCCTTCTTCCTTAGAGGGATTCCATTGTTCTTGGTTACCGTGGTTCGTATAACGAAGATGGTGGTTACTTTGGCGGCCGTCGAGGAAGAATGCGAAGAGCACCTTCACTCAGCCACCTTTGCCAGCCGTTACGTACGCCGTCCTCTCCCCAAGTCGGTCACTCCTCTTCACGTCTTCACCTTTTGATCCTCTCCTATGTCTTGTATATTGTGATTCTTCATTTTTCATGTTCGAGATCGAGTAACAGACGATCTGTAAGACGCCAGAGTTGCTGCTCATTAGATTTTTTTTTTCTTTCCCTTCCCTTGATTGCGTGTGTCGCTAATAGACACGATTACGAGCGGATCCTTGATGTATTTTTTGTCTGTGATCTACTCGGAGATATTGTTGTTTTACACTTTGCTTATGGCTTGGTTCCGATTAAGGTTCAAGATCCCGGAGAGGTCGATCCCGAAGGAGGCTGCATACCAGATCATTACGGATGAGCTTATGCTGGATGGGAACCCAAGGCTCAACCTGGCTTCCTTCGTAACAACGTGGATGGAGCCTGAGTGCGACAAGCTCATGATGGCTGCCATGAACAAGAACTACGTCGATATGGATGAGTATCCCGTCACCACTGAGCTCCAGGTTCGGATGGATTCCACTCGATCCTCTGTTAATGAATAATCTTTCGAATAGCTTTTGCTAATCATAGCAATCACGCCTTTTGATATAACATTACAGAACCGATGTGTGAACATGATCGCGCACCTGTTCAATGCTCCATTTGGGGACACGGAAACTGCAATTGGCGTGGGGACCGTCGGTTCGTCGGAGGCAATCATGCTGGCAGGCCTAGCCTTCAAGCGGAAATGGCAGGAGAGGAGGAAGTCCGAGGGGAAGCCCTGGGACAAACCGAACATTGTCACCGGAGCTAATGTTCAGGTTTGCTGGGAGAAATTTTCGAGGTACTTCGAGGTTGAACTGAAGGAAGTAAAGCTGAGGGAGGATTACTATGTGATGGACCCAGTAAAGGCTGTCGAGATGGTCGATGAGAACACAATCTGCGTCGCTGCTATTCTCGGTTCAACCCTCACAGGGGAGTTCGAGGACGTCAAGCTCTTGAATGAACTCCTTGAGAAGAAGAATGCAGAGACTGGATGGGACACGCCCATCCATGTGGATGCTGCGAGCGGAGGGTTCATTGCCCCGTTCTTGTACCCCGATCTCGAATGGGATTTCAGGGTGCCACTTGTTAAGAGCATCAACGTGAGCGGACACAAGTATGGTCTTGTTTATGCAGGAATCGGTTGGGTTATCTGGAGGAACAAAGACGAGTTGCCGGATGATCTCATCTTCCACATAAACTATCTTGGATCTGATCAGCCAACTTTCACCCTCAACTTCTCTAAAGGTATAAGGAAATTTCATGTTCCGTGTCCGATTCGACAACTTTTACTAAGATGTGTTGATTCTATCGCGATTTTCAATAGGTTCGAGCCAAATCATCGGTCAGTATTATCAGTTAATCAGGCTGGGTTTCGAGGTAAATTTCGGCCGAGTCCTATTTATTTCCAACTCGGGCAGGATGGTTCTCCGACTGGTCGAGTTGCCATCCTCAAGGACACCTTGATTACATGTCTTATGCTATCAGGGATACAAGGATATAATGCAGAACTGCATGGAGAACACCAGAATCCTCCGAGAGGGTATAGAAGCGACCGGGAGGTTCAACATCCTGTCGAAGGATGTCGGGGTCCCTCTCGTGGCCTTCTCCCTCAAGGACAGCAGCCATTTCACCGTCTTCGACCTGGCGGACAACCTGAGGAGGTTCGGGTGGATTGTTCCGGCCTACACGCTGCCCGCGGACGCACAGCACGTGGCCGTTCTCCGAGTTGTGGTGAGGGAGGATTTCAGTCGGAGTCTTGCGGAACGGCTGGTGAACGACATCTGCAAAGTGATAAAGGAGATAGACGAGAGGATGAGCCGCGTCTCTACTGCCGCGGCGCACGTGGAGATGGATGATGGGAGGAAGAGGGTGGAGCAGATCCAGCGCGAGGTCACTACTCACTGGAAGAGGTTCGTCGCGGGGAAGAAACCGGGCATATGTTGAAGCACCGTTCCTCGTCATCGCATCGCAGAGATTGCGGGCGCTTCGCCTTTGTGTGTCGGAGTCTGTTGTTGGTTTGTTTCAGCGTTTCGATTCATTCCGCGCAATAAAACGTTATGAATATCATAACGATCGATTAATTAATGGGAAAGGATGAAAATTCCTTCCCGCCAAAAACATTCTAATTTTCCCGCCCAAAAGACTGACCTGCACTCGAACGACGCTCCCAACCCAACAGGTCAGATCAGACCTTTCAAAGAAAACCCTAAGGGAAGACGGCGGACAAAGACGATGACAACCAACGGCGGCGCTGTCTCCGCCGCCATCAGGAAGAAGGCTCAGAGAAAGTTCAAGATGAGGGGATACACTCTCAAGGTCGACGCACTCGACCCCGTCATCTCCTTCGCCTCTCGCTTCTCCGGAGCCGAGGACGACGCCCTTGACCTCCTCCTCGATCAGCTCGACAGCGAATCCCGTGAGCTGCCAATCCCCCCCGGCTTTCCCTTCGCCATTTTCATGAACTGCCCCCTCGATTTGACCCGAATGCGCTAATTGTTAATTGTTCGATTTGTGCAATTTTTTTAATCTATTTAGATTTTTTATATATGAGGATTTTGGAGAGGAATAACTCCTGCGTCTTAGAGGGTGTTTGGAGATGCAAACTTCATTTGAGGGATCTGAGCCCTAGCTGTTAATCTGCAAATTACCCGTGCATTTTCGGTCGGGTCTGCGATGGATGAACTCACGGTGTTTTTTTTTTGTTTCCATTTCTGTCAGTGAAGTCGTCCATACTTGATAAGGAGCCTGTATGTAGGGTGGTAAACCTACTTTTAGAAGCGGAAGCCGCAGTGGACGAGACTGTAGATGGAGCGGGTGATTCCACGACAGCGATTCGTATAGTTGATGCATTCTTGGTTCCTAAGTTCCATTACGATTCAATCAAGAAAATATTCTTCGAGTAGGTTCTCTTAGCCTTCTTTTTAACAGTATGTTCCTTTAAATCCTGGTCAGCATTTGCTTGGTTATGTTATCGGAATTCCCATACCAGTTAAAAAGCATAATTAATAATCACCTTTTGCTATGTGTTTTAGGCACAAAGCTGGTTTGCCAATTCATGGTAATGCTTCTGCAAAAGCAGCTCTATATAGGGATCGGTTTCTTCTCCTCTATCAGCGGCTATCCCGTGATCGACATTTCGCTAAACCTGCCTTTGAATCTGACACAACCTGTGGTAGCTGCGAGGTATTTTTCCTACCAAGTGTCAACCTATCTCTGTTTCTAGAAATCTAAGATGTAATACAGTGACTTCCATTGTAAATCAAGTTGCTTAAATGTGGCAGCTACATATTTGCAGATATCTCCAATACAGTCACTTGTTGGCCAGATTGGAAGAAGATGGGTTATGGGAGTGATATCCCAACTAGAAGATGGTCATTATTTTTTGGAAGACCTCACAGCATCTGTGGAAATAAGTTTATCGGATGCAATATCCTTGCAGCTTGCTTTTTCAGATTTGTGTTGTACTTCATGTTTCCTAGGTTGTAACTTCGTGTGAACATTTATTTCTGCTTGTCCTGTTGAGAGCCAACTGGGGATTGAACGTTTCCTTGACAATCGTACAAGATAACTACAGGGTTTTTCTCAGAGAACACAATAGTGGTTGCTGAAGGTGAGATGTTGGTGGAGGGGATTTTTAAGGTAACTTTTGCATGTCCTGTGTTCTCACACCAGCAGAAGTAATGGCATTTTCTGTGTTGTTTGGTTTGCCTTATCTGGCTAATTCAATTGGAAAAGAATGAAAGACATCAATACAACCATCTCATGACCTTGCAGCTAAAATTTAGTCAGAGACTTGATTTCCTAGTTTCTCTGCATTGGCTCCCTATTTTCAGGTTGATGTTCTCTATGATACTTTTCAGTTTTGATTACTGATACGTATGGTGCATTGTGGTGATGTAGGTCTTCACATGCGGGTTTCCTCCGCTAGAAGACAGAGAACAGTCACTTAAAGCAATTGCAGGCCATGATTTCTTTGGATCTGGCCATTTGACCAAAGAGGAGACCGTATCCCAAACACGACATTATGTTGATACATAATTATATTGGCGAGTCTTTTATCATAATCCCAATGCATTTGAATTCTTTAACATTTTCTCATAGCTTAGGCTAGCAGATTTGGAAAAAAGATCAGTCAACGACATGTTTGTCATACTTTCCGATGTTTGGCTTGACGACGGTAAGTTTGTTATAACAAGTCCCTCAGTGTATGAGAGTAGATGGTACCCTCCCTGATGACCTAAACCCAATGTAGAGAAGACCATCGGAAAGCTACAAACCGTGCTCGACGGATTCGAGGACGTGGAGGTGGTTCCTTCATTATTTGTGTTCATGGGCAACTTCTGTTCGCGTCCTTGCAACCTTGCCTTTCATTCCTATAGTTACATCAGGTAAAATGTGTTGCTGTTGTAGACGACATGATTTGTTCTCCTTTTGCCATATAGCAATATTGAGTTAATGAACTTGGCAGATCACAGTTTGCAAAGTTAGGGGAGATGATCGAGTCTCATCCACGGATAAAGGAGAAAAGTCGATTTCTATTCATTCCAGGACCCCATGATGCTGGTAAAATATTGTTTCTACAACAACATATAATTATTTAAACCTTCTTGACAAGTGTGAGTCCTATCTTGTTAACTATTTCCCCTCTCCTTTCCAGGTCCATCGACCGTGTTGCCGAGAAGTGCTTTGCCAAGGTACTTCGCGGAGGAGTTGCAGGAGCACATCCCGAATGCTGTATTTTCGAGTAATCCTTGCAGGTCCTTCCTATGATCGCTAAATCTTGGCCAAATACTTGAGAAAAGCTCTGTTCCGTGAATTTCCTGTAACAGGTAATTTGGCATCCTTTTTTCCCGAAACAGAGTGAAGTTCTACACCCAAGAGATTGTCTTTTTCCGGCAAGACTTGCTCTACAGAATGCGCCGTTCATGTTTG
This sequence comes from Melastoma candidum, assembly GCA_023653495.1. Taxonomy (NCBI): domain Eukaryota; kingdom Viridiplantae; phylum Streptophyta; class Magnoliopsida; order Myrtales; family Melastomataceae; genus Melastoma; species Melastoma candidum. The sequence continues at coordinate 12,564,086 of CM042888.1, read as the reverse complement.
ATCCCTCCATCCACCGAGGAGACTGGCGATCCTTTCGAGCATGTAATGTTTGCTCTCACATATGGATATAAAGTGTTTGATTTGATTGTTGTATTGTAGGAATCTTACAGCTTCTTTTCTACAGTTGGTGGCTACGATGATGCATCAAAGCCATTTATGCCCCCTCCCCCTCATCGTGCAGCCTATCATTTGGAATTACGACCACTGTCTCCATCTGTATCCGACCCCTCATACGGTACTGACCTCCAGCAGCCTGCAGACCACCCAACCCCGATGAAAGTCCCCAGACAGGCTGTTCTAACGCCCATTTTTTTCCCATACAGGTAGTTTTGGGTGACAAGAGCGAGCAGAAGGCTTTCACATACGCCGGCATCACTTGTTTCAATCCTGGCCCTTTCTCAATCGACGGCACCTTCGTAGCGTATCGCCCATGTACCAGGGAGGTTGAGTTATCGGCCCTTCCATCATGAAGGTTGCCACTCCAGTCGCTCATTGTAATTGTTACCTTTCAATGTTCAATTCTTTTTAACCCTAGTGGACTGTATAGTATTTATGATGACATTAATAGATTCGACCCACTCTTAAGTCACTATAGTCGCAATACGATGAGGCAGTCTCTATGTGAACTCCAAAAAGAAACCTCAACGAAAGCTGGTGAAATTAGAAGTGTTTTTTTTGTCCGGCAGAATAAGGATTTAGCATCTTTCATGTTATAAATGGTAAATGCCTCAATTCTTAGTTTCAAGACTTGATATGATATATTGGACACATGAAAGCTCCACTAAGTCTTGGAATATGCCCAACACCACTCCGACTCCAATTAGCACAAGGCGTGGATGAGAAAGTTCACAAATAAAGGGCGGGGGACTTAGCTGGGTACTGTGATTGGCGAATTCTCATGACGGAGTCTCGTCTTGCAAGAGAATCTCGTAAATGTCAGTCCTAATATTTAACTCTTTATCCCGCATCACCTCCTGAAGATCCGACAATTCTTTAGCAGTTAAGACTGAACTCAGCTTTAGAAAGCCCTCCAACCACAGCCTTTTTGACCTGCAAATGCATTTCCAGAGAGCAAAATGAGTAATTGCATGAAATCCTATCCTTCCTGGATCCTTTGTGCCTGGGGATGATATTACCATGGACATGCATGAATCGCTCGGAAGAAGATTCTTTTCGCTGAAGAAGGGTTCTGTGCTACATCAATCTCGTAAGCAATGTAGGAGCGCCACAACAGAACTGAACTCCGTAATGTGTCATTAGTCAAGGCCCTCTCAAACAGACCATGTATTCTGTGCTCTGATCCACCTTTCGCCATTTCGAATTCCAAAGCAAAAACCCAAACAACTACTGAAGGATGCCTGGTGTATATACAAAAGAAGACATCACATCTGAAACAAAAAGCCTGCGGGGCTAAATCAGAGGGTTATTGTTGAAAGGCTGCTAATTAGTTTCGAATGGGCACACTTTCAACCCTTTTATCCAACTCCACTAAGGCCGAAGTAATATTGTGGCAAAGTCGCAGTCGAGCAACTTCACCAGCCAAAACACCAGGCACATGAACAAAGAGATGGGAATAAAAGCACGACCTAAGTCTTATCAAGCGGCACAAAACTGAGTCCGTGGATGAAATATTACCTGTGGCAGAGATCATCAAACGTGCATCGCAGCCTGTAAGGTGATGCATATGAGCTCGTCCTAACAAGAGAACTTAAAAGTTCAGGACTGAATGGATATATCTCCAGCCCACGCATTACAGAATCCCAGATCTTTGATAGGCCAAACTCGGGGTGACGTCTTTGTAACATCTTGGCCAAATAGTTATACAGCATCTCAAGCTGATAACTGTACCGTCTTCCCTCTATTGAACAAATAATGGAGGCATAAGACCACTCATCAATGTAAACTGTAACCCATCAAATCAGGAAATTTGCAGACTAAAAACACATCGTTATGGTCCTGACAAGGCTTCAACCAACAATAACTTGATCTCCACCACAATTCTGTTAAGGAAAACGTCACGCAATGCCAACCCTTTTCTTGATAATGACTACAAAAACATGCATAGGTTGAAGAAAAATCTTCTAGTTTCATGTGAAGAAATTCGCAATGATCACGCCCTTCCATTATGGCAAAAGTTCCTACAATTCTCATACAAGTGTATTTGACCTTACTCAAGAAGATAATTAAAATACCTGGAAGTACCATCCCAAACGCTTGTTTTAAGATTTCGATTCCCGCAACAGATCCACTTGTCAATTCCTCGAACAGCGCAGATGCACAAATTAGAGCAACAGTCTGATCATTAATTAAACTGCGCATCCACATGGCCTTTGTGGCTTTCAACTTTTCTTTGAATCCCTGGCGTGCTCGTAGAACTTGCAAATTCGATGGCTGACATTTGTACGGGCTGAATGCAACACCACTACCAAGGCAGGTTAAGATGTGCAATGCACGGTGTGATGACTCCAAATAATTTCCACTGTTGTTGTTGAGCTCTGTTTGAGCATACCAGAAATATAGAAGAGGGGCGTTGTTCTGTAGTTCCTGTAATGTACATTAGAATAAAATAGAAAACGAAAAACCAGAATTGGGAAAAATTGATGTCAAGTTCTGAGGGTAAATCAGTAACTACAGAAGGAAAAAGTTAATAAGATAACTATCAATCTCATGCCAATTGAAAATATATTCAATTAAGGGCAAAGTACCCATTCAGTTAGCCATGGCAAAAATGAAAGTGCTCATAGCAAGATGCCCCCTATAAAAAGAGGATCAGGTAGAGTGTCTTTGTAACAAATAAAGATATAAGCCACACAACTTGCCGTTTATTTTAACTTTTAAGGTCATGTGATACCATATGTCATCCTCAATTCAATGCAAAACCAATTGGCCACAAAAGACAGCTTTTCCATATGCTATGCCATTTTGGACAATACAAATAAAACATGTGATTGGATGATGAAAGCCTCAATATGCACGGATTAATAATACTTTCAACCAAAGGTTGCAAAGAGAAAAGGTAGAACTGAGCACTGGATTAGTTAATCAAGAATCTGAAAGCAAGAAAAGCTAAGTACCATTTGTATCAGGTCCACTCTACAGAACAATCACACATCTAGCAGAAAGGAAAACATTCATTCACCATTGATGCATAAAATGTTCAATAAAATAGAAAGATGCCTAACCACAGGAAGCACTTCAATAGATCCCAATGCCATATCAAACACTTTTCTAGCATGATCAATGTTCTGAAATGCTGCTTCTCTCTGTGCATAAATCCCGCAAAACAATATATCCTACAGAAACAGCAAAGATAAACCATGAGCAGCAAGCAGACATTTCAGGGGATGATGACAATTTCATTGCCTCTTACAAAAAGGATTAGTACCTGACGATCCTTTTTCAGAAGGTTCTTTGCAAGTGTTCGACATGGTGTTACTGAAGGGATAGAGGTACTGCCTGATGTATGTGATAGCTCCTCCGCCATCAGCACTGCTTCTTCTAAGATATAATTTCGTGGAAAAATCGCTAAGCAAAGCAATATGGCATTGCGAAGAAAAACCATCATATTCGCTCCTCTATAGACCTTGTTTCCATTGTTCAAAAGGACTTCCATATGGCAATTAACTGAACTACTTTGAGCCCTCATCAGTGCACCACTCACATCACGAAGGTGAAGTAATATAGAATCAGAAAAATCTTCCGCGCTCAGTGTTTTCTCTATCCAAGTAGGGCTATTACTACAAACCCTGAGAACAACAATTTACAATAAGCAACGACATAGCACTCAAGGTTCATTTACACAAAAATCCCATAAAGTATGCTAATTAAACTTCATTTCCGAGTCACGTACATTGTCCTCACAACTTATATATTGTTCGAAGGCACTAATTTCAATGGTCATCCTTGGTTAGTCACATCTGAGACTAAATGGCAACCACAACAAGGCAAAGTACATGTTATTCGTTTTAAGAAAAAAAGATAAGACGCAAGCACGGATACTGAATCTAGCACCAACCGAAAACCAAACAAGAATGCTTACTTACAGCAAATGTACTGTGTTATCGGTAAGTAAAAATCATTGATAAGCCAGCAACACTTACTCATAAGAAAAATATGGAGAGCTAACATTGATGTAGCAGTTGATTATATTTAAAAGGAAAACCAACTATGGAAGTAACATTCTAACTCAAAAACCCAGAGTGATCAAGTTTTTACAAAAAAAAAAAACTTACCTATGCGATATCTTTCCACTGAAGAAGTCAATAAATTGGGAAACCAAAGACAATCGTGCCTCTTCTGAGCTTATTGAGAACAAGTGCTCATAGACATCTTCATATAGAATGACCCCCACAAGCTGTTCTTCCTCATCCCTCTCATCATTCTCATTCAGAAGCTTATCTGCTGGACAAGTAAAAATTATAATCCCTTTCCATAAGTAAAAATCATGATATTAAAAGAATCAAATGGAATATCCATGCAAAAATGAATAAGCAATGCAATCCTCATCTAGTTGGTTGGGTGAAGTTTAAAAAATAATGAGCACAGTGGTTCCCAATGCTGCCAAGAATGAAGAAAAATCCAATGTGAATGTACCTGCTTTGGCATGTACAGGCAGCCATTGATTAAAATCCCTTTGTAACTCTTCTTTGGACCATTTGTTCCAAGTGGAATTGTCTTTCACATCTACACTAAGGCCAGCATCTACATCAACGCCAAGCATTTTCAATAGGGTTTCAGGATCATCATCCTCTACAGGGTTTCCATCATCCATCTCATCTTCAACATGATCAACTGCCTCATTATTGATCTCTTTTGCATCATCACCAATTTCCTCAGGCTTAGACGTAGGTATAAACCATCCAGTCCAACCACCTTCATCGTTATCTTTCAAAGAATCTTCTTTCATAGTACGTTCCCTTTCTTCCTCCTCCTTTTCCAGCCATATTGACCACCCCAATGCACCTTCTTCTCCAACTCTAGCAGCACCACTGTTCCAGAAATGCTCAAAGAGCCGCTGCTTGCTGCTCTCAGTTAAAAGCAAGGGAGGACAGAACAAACCAAACTCAATTTCAGCCTGTAATAGAGCAGTAGCTAGTTCTCGGTAACCAGCCTGCCACTCCAATCTGCAAAGGTTCATAAAGATATCCACAAGTCCAAGCTCCATTTCTATGAAGGAATGATCAAACTGTGACCCCTCATTTGAGTGAAGCTGCATATAAATATCATTAAATTAGTTCTAATACGAGATATCCAATTAGTGCTGGTAGGAAACGATGGCAAAGAAGCGGTCAACAAACAACTGCAGGACTCTTATGGTTTGTTTGCTAATGGCTGGGAACAAGAGAAAAAAGGAAAAACATAATTAAAAAGCTTGAGTGACACGAGAAAAAATTTGTCCTAGGCTCCTAGCAAGTGATTTCATATTATAATTTCTTCCCAGCAGCTTTAATATTCTATGCCCGCATACAACTAGCAAGAGAAAGACCATTTTTGTAGATTCATGCTCAACGAACACCTTTATCGACTATTAGCAAGAGTAAGACCATCCTTCTAGACTCATCCACGATAAACTCTTTTATCCACAGTAGTTCACACAGTTTACAGAGAAATAGACTAAAAGTTGGACAGCAAAATTGAATATAATCCCCCAATAGGAAAGGGACTTCGCACAATTTAAAGATACAGCAGCACAACAGAATAGAACCTGCCTAGATTGCTTTACGCATGCTGAAGACAGGGCCTGGATTGCATGTGAATACATTTTCCTCATATCAGAAACCTTGAACCTGGAAAATTCACTCTGGAGAAGTCGCAAGAACTCTTTCCACAACCGACAACTACCAGAATGCTGCACAAGGATCTTTTTCCATCTTCCTACAAGTGCATCGCCACTGTCTCTCCTCTGATATGACTTCAGAAGAAGAAGAAGCAATTCCTCATTCTCTGGGTTAAGTTCATTCGCTTTCTCTAAAATACCGATCTTCTTTTCCAGTGTTTGCAAGCGAGCACCTTTCTGGGGTTGCTTACTAGCAACCTTATCCTGGAATTCAGCAAATTCTATCCAAACCTTTCCGTTGCGAGGTTGCTCTCGTGTCATCTTGTTAAAATCACGAGTTCTACGCAACACCTCATCCTCCCATGATTCCTCAAGAAGAGACTTTCCTGCTGCAGAAACACCATCAACTGTTTCATTTGAATCATCTTCCTCCATTAAAGGTACAAAACTGCCCGGAAGTGTCAGTGAAGACTTCACTGGTGCAATCACGCGTAAGTGTTTGTAGGTTTTATTTCGCTCAAAAGCGGCATATTTGGCAGCCCAATACCGGCCAGCAGACTTAAGTTTACTATCTTGAGCATCAATATCACCATCAGTTTCAAGAACTGAGCCACTTTGCCGATGCATCCCTCTAAACTCCAAGCCAAACCTTTCCTCAGAATTATAAGGTTTGTACCGTGCAACATCCATTCTGTAAAACAGGGTCCCGTAGAGAGTGATACAATGCATAATGACCCATCCCAAAAAAAAAAAAAAAAAAAAAAACCAGCCTATAGAACAGCACTCTCAGAAAATGGAAATTCGGCCTGCAAACGCATGTTGGAGTACATTGCAGTAGTTGATTTAAACAAAAAAGCTGTCATTAGATTTCGACAAGCCAAAGGACATCATTTGCCTAATTTACTTTCCTGAAGCAAGCTTCTTTAACAACAAGTCTACCACATTAATCACACTAATCCAGGAAAAACCTATCCCAAACTCCATGATATTCCAGACCCTTAAATTCAAAGCAGTGACTTCACTCGCTTGCCGTACTACCAGTGTCAGAAGCTGTTTGCAAGTTCCTTTTGATACTAAGAGTAGACCATATTCGTTTATGTGTTGTATCCTACTTACTCCAGCCATCAACAAAAAGCTATCCGGACAACATACCTATAGAGACTACCGAAGGCCAAGTTATCCCTATCTCCCTTCAAATCAACGAAATACTCCTTCGACGGCTTCAAGACCCCAGAATCCGCCCAAACCCTAACGCTTGCCTTCCTGTCGCTCGCAACGTTATCTTCCACACCACTCGTCTTCCTCCTCCTCCTTTTCTTCTTCCTCCTCCTCTCCATCTCCCTATCCGACTCCGAACTCTCAACCATCTCGTACGAAACCCTAGCCCTCTGCCCCCTCTCCTCATCGTCATCCCCCCGCTCATCTTCGTCATCGGAGTCCGGGAGGCCCGCAGGTAAGCCACCAGAAAAGGCGGCGGCGGAGGAGGAGTTTATGGTGGACGCATCGGCAGTGAAGCTGGAGTTGGAGAGCCACTGGGGGACGGGGGCGGCAGAGCTCGGAGCCGCGGCGGCCGCAGGGGAGGAGGATGCGGAGGAAACGCCAAAGGAGGGGAAGAGAGACGGGGCGGCTCGAAGTGGCGGTAGCTCGTTCTCTTCCTCGCCGTCGATTTCCATGGCGGATTCCTTCGGTTCATGCGCTTCCATTACCTCCCCGCCTCTTCCTGTTCTCGCTGCGCTGTGCGGGAGGCGACGACGGTGCAACGAGGAAAGCGAACGTTTCGGCCCAAAACGAACCGGTTCGAGTCAGTAGAGCCGAATCGAGTTAGTCGAACCGGGTGTCCTATTTTTGTTTCGAGGCAAAAAGATAGGAACTGTGAATAGAATGAATTCAGAACAGAAGAAAAGGAGAGTTCATACAAAAAGGAACTGGGAAGTTCTAAGCATGTAAGTTTTTTTCCTTTATCATACAGGAAGAGAACAAAGGTCGGAGGGAGGAGGAACGACCCTTTTCTGTTCCTGGAGGTTCTTCGGACCGAAGAGGATCTACCAAAATTACCCGTCGAAATTTCTTCGCATTGATTCTTTTCTATAGTACCACCAACTGCGGCCCAAAGAGAAGGGGCGGAATGGGTGCTTCACGGAGATCTCAGGGGAGGCAGACTTCAGCTACTCGCACTTGATGGAGCGGTATATGTGGCGGACAAATAGCAGGGCTGCTCGGAATCCTACGGAGCCGAGCATGAGGAAGAAGCCGTAACAGATGCATGCCATGTAGCCGAAGAAGAAGGAGGTTTGCATGAAACCAGACATGTCAGACCGAGCGTAGTAGTAGTACAGGCAGTAGGCATAGATGAACAGTCCCGTTGATCCCCCGCAAAGAAAAGACCTGTCCAGGAGAAACACGGATTAATGGTGTCAGTGACTCCAACAACGACAAGAGCTGCAAGCTTGATCATGATTTTTTTTATACCTCCACCACCATTCGTGGTCCTCTGCAGCAAGCTGGAAGTATGTGAGCGCAACGGTGATGAAAGCAGTGACGATCAGGAGAATGATGAAGACGATGAACAAGATGCTGTATATGGTGTAGATTCTGTGACCCCAGACGCTTGCGAATATGTAGTAGAGTTCGATGTAGATGGCGCTAAATGGCAAAAATCCTGCCATTGCCATCTGTGGGATCGTTGACCTGTACCAGGGAAGCGGTGGGATTTCCCTGGGATACTTGGTGGTCCTACAAGGAGCCTGGAATTCTGACTTGCCGTTTTTCCCAGCAATGCCACCCAAAACCAACAGGGGCGACGTGACGAGAGTCCAAATGAGAGCAATGACGACAATGGTGCCGAATGGGAGAGCAGCAGTAGCAGTGTAGACGATAGCCACAGTGTTTAGAAAGCAGAATGTAAGGAATAAGGGCCCGCAGAAGAGGCATCCAGTCAATAACAGATTCCTAACCTGTTTTTTGCAGAGATGCACATCGGGAACATCAATTTCATGACCAAAACCAGGCAAAAGGATCAGTTAAGGAAAGCATACCCAGTTCATCCCTTCGAGCTGACAGTAGAATGAAGTGGCGGTGTAACCAGCAATTCCGGATGTCAAAGCATATATGACGACCAGTGCAGTGAAAAGTGCCCCGCGATTGTACGGGTAAAACACTCCGACTAATGCTAGGACGAATATGAATACAGTTCTGCGCATGCAAGATCAATATCAGTTATGTGCCCCATTTCCACATGGCTTGCAAGAAGACTGTAGGCAGGTCCAGCAGTATATGAAGTACGGTGGTTCGGGTAAGGTAAACTCACAGTGTGAAGAGCTGGGTGCCAGAACCAATCGCGGCTGCAAACAAAGATTTGAATTTTGGATACCTGAACACATCTCCGTGTATGTACTTCCATCCTGTCTCTTCGGCATCTTCAGCCGATTCTTCATCATGAGCATACCTAGATAAAATGGTTAAATACGACAAGTAGTCACGACCAGAGTTATTTGGAAACCTGTCGAAGTTTAAAAAGCTTAGTATCAATGGTAAATACAGTTCTTACTTGATGAAATCATTCTTAAGGACCCGCATGAGAATGGTAGCAAGAAACCCGGTCAACAGCAGCACGGTAACGCAAGAATTGATGATAGAAAACCAGTGGATCTCCAAATGATGAGGCAGAGAAGAGGATTGGGAATACTTATCCATCCTCTTCTCGAAGGGGGTAGTGGTCTCCTTCCACTTCACGGAGTACAAGAACTCGACATTGGTTTCCTTATCCGTGGTCAGATCCACGAGAGCATTAGGATCTGTCCTGACATTGATCTCGATGACCCGGTCGCCATTGTAAAAGACATCGAAATGCACGTGCTTATAGAGGAAGTACTTGTACTCGCTGGGATCTTTGCCTTCCTTGTCAACCTTCCCGATGAAACCCCAGATTGGGAGGTCATCATAGTACATCTGAAAGTAATAGTCCTTCATGACTGCAGACCGGAACTGCGCCACCTCTTCCTTGGTGAGCTTCTTCTTACACACAACCTCAGATTCCTTATTCCTAATAAAGTCAAGCTTGAAGGGTGCACTGACGAGACGATCCCCGTTCAGGACTTCACCTAATGCCTCCTTTTTCTCCTTCACGTGATCTGGATCACAGAAAACAATCAGAGAACTCGATCAACCACAATCCATCCATTAGCAAAAACGAATTACTCTCGTCCAAGCTAACACAAACCTGGCGTGCAGAACGGGAGATCAAAGTAGCGATAAGTCTCGCTGCGAAAATGAAAACACAGAATCAGAAAGAAACGCCCGAGTCATGTCTACATATTCGGAACAGGCCACGACACTCAAACCAGGAGAAAGGTAGCGGATTGCAGATCCAAGCCACAATGACAGAAATCCAAAAACCAACACAAACAGAATTCTACCCTGCCAACCATTAGATACCATATAATCTAAACAGGGGACAAAGATGAGTGCACACCAGGAGATCAAAAAATGTACCTGGGATTATGGAAAGGTCCGACCTTGTTGGCATAAAGAGGGACCTGTTCACCTTCCTTGTACCGGTGATCCGCCGCGTCCGATCTAACCCCTCCCAACCCCGAAACCAACAACAGAAACACTGCCAGGACTGCCTCCCTCGACCGCCGCCCCATCATTACGTATCTGATCATGGCAGCAACCCCAACTACCGCCTTTCTTAGAAGCACGAAAAGGAAAAGGACGATGGGTTGGGATCGAATTGCTTAATAAAGAGAGAAAGCGAGGGGGGGAGGGCGGAGGAGGATTCGCTTTGCTTCGTTGATGGGGAAGATGGAATGGGATGGAATGAAGCGTTTACATGAGCGTTTTCTACGTGCCACAGGGCCTCTTCCCCCTCCACCCCCCCCGCGGGTGGTGTCTCGTTTCCCTCGCGTGTTTCGTTCGTTGGAAGCGAGTTATGACAAATTTGACAACGTAACAACTCGGTCCGATTTCACTCCTACTACTCCCTTTTTCTCTCCATCAAATCCTTTAAATCTAAGAACTGGTTTTCGGGAGCCCCTCCAAAAAAAAAAAGTAATGGCTTTGCGTGTGGATTACATTACGACATTTATTGAGGAAGACACACACTCTCATTTTATTACAAGGGGATAGGGGTGGTGGTGGTGGTGGTAGTGGTACTCCTCTAACATCCATGAATTCCCGAGTAGGGAGTGCCATGCACCAAACATTTTTCCAAAAGACCTGCCTAAATGATAAAGCCAGCCAGCCAACCCAACCCCACCCCATGTATCCCTTTCTTTCGCCTAATCCTCTAAAATAAACCTATAAACTCAACTAGTTGGTCTCCAGATCCCCGACCCCCCCCCCCAAAAAAAAAAGACATTATTCTTGTGTGGAGTTCACGGTGGTCAACCAAAATCCCCCCCTCAACTCATGACATGGACTTACAACGGGTAATTGGGCCTACCGTTAAGGCCCATGGTAATCCTCCACCTCCACAGCAGAGCCGTGGCCCGGCCACAATTGGCTTTCCATTTCTGAGCCCCCTGAGGCCCGTTAAAGGCCACCGTCCACCGTGCGCTAATTGATCTCCACGTCCCCACTGGGGTCCCCTGCACTCGTCACCACCAGATCCTCGCTCTCCTTCAGCGTCCTCATCGTCGTCCCCACCGGTAACGACCTCAGCTCGTCGTTTCCCACGTACCTGTTGGGGAGTACGTGCAGCCTCACGTGCCAGGCGAAGTCGCGGTCGGAGTTGAAGATGGTTGAGTCGTGAAGAACGGAGGCAAGCTGTCTGTCTCAGCTGGAAGCTCAGGTCTGAGCTATTGAAGGTGAGGAAGAAGCAGAGGAAGGGGGAAGAGAGAAAACAAGAAGGAACACGAGGAAGAAGAAAGGAATTCTCTGTGTATTACTTTTCTCTGTAAAAACTCTTACATATATAAGCCAATAATAAAATTCCCAGAATAACAAACTTCTGTTGGTGTACACAGCACCACGCAGCACCTCAGAGTCTGTTGTTTCCGTTTTGGCGCAGCATCCTGGGAGTTGTTACCAACAGAACAGATTCCCACACCTGGGCTGTCTTCGCAAGCCTAGCAGCCCACAGTCTGAGTCAAATCTGGGCTTCAACACTCCTCCGCAAGCCCCAAGTGTACCATTCTGTTCAACAAGTCGTCAACGGCGAAGGCGGTAACGTTTGTCAGGCTGAGGAGGTCGTTGAGTCTGACCTTGATTGCGAGGGAGAGGACGTTGTAGCCGCCATGGTGTAGTCGGAAGATGGCGTCGTGGAGCATGAAGGACATGAGGAAACTAGGAGGAAGGGAAAGGGTGAGGGGAATGTTAAGGGAGAGGCCGAAGTTGGGGATGGCGGAAGAGGGGGATTTCCCGGAGCATAGGGTTGGAGGGAGGACGGAGTCAAGTCCGTGGACAACGGTGAGGCCATCGTTGAAGAGGTCAGGGTTGGAGATTGAGACACCGTTGACACGGACCGTGGAGGTGGAGGTGGAGGCGACGGAGAGGCAGTGGAGGGGGTTTAGAGTTTGGAGGTTGGTGGAGAAGGGGAGAAGGCAGAGGCCGGATGAGGAGAGGAGGAAGGGGACGGTGTGGAGTGGCAGGAGGAGAGGGAGCGAACAGAAGTAGGCAGAGCAGGAGGCAAGGGCAGTATCCGAGGGGGCAAAGATGGTGGCCAGAGTGGCTACGATGGCAGGGAACGGGGAGATCGAGAGGGAGTGAGCAGCACAGCGAGGGAAAACTCGCGGAACCCGAGGTGCGAGAGGATCTGCAAGTGGAGGAGCGGTGAAGTGGAGTGGGTGGCTGCAGTGGCCGTCATCAGGAGGAAGAAGAACGAAGAGATGTCCTGCGGCAGCCATGGGAGACGGGTGGAGAGAGAGAGAGAGAGGAGGGTTTGGGTTTCGGCCTTGGGAGAAGCAACAGCAGCAGCAGCTCGTGTCTCGCCTGGGTGGTACAATTCCGTTACTGTAGTTAGTCTTCAACCACCGTCTCCGACTCTTTTCCCGCCCAATTCCACAGACAAAACCGTTTATAAAAATAACCCTCAGAAATAACTAACCGTTACTGAGCTCCGCTCACCTCACCTCACCCGTTCAACCTGCAATTCTGCATCAATGACCGCGACCGATTGCCTGTCGAAACCCTTCTTCTCGCTCCTCCTCCTTGCTGTTCTCGGTGCCACTGCCGGCGGAGATGCCACCTTTGCCAACAGATTCTCCTTCCCCCCGTCCCCTTGGTTGCCCATCCGGCACAGCCGCGGTCCCTGTCTCTGACAGCACTCTACGAGCCGAACCTCAACTACCTCAGCTTTCATGCCCTAGCCTTTACCGTGCCTTCCCGACAGATCCGCCGAGCTTCTCCGCCTGGAACAGCCCCTCCACCATCTTGCCGCCACCGACTCCTGCCTCTCTTCTTGTTGCCTCTCCACCACCTCCTTAGTGGCACCATGTTATGTGCCTCGAATCCTCTCTGAGTACATCGTTCCTGAAGTCTTCTCCTTCTCATACCTGCTTTCGCTCCCCTCCCTGTCCGTCCTCCCCTCTGTCACCGTTCCTCTGCCTTTCGGAAACAATACCACTGGACTTGCTGGCAGTCACCATGACGGATTTTCTCCTGCCGTGAGGATTTGTGCCCAGATATGTTTGACAAAAACGGAATCGTTTTGTGCACATAATTGATGGCTTTGTTTCTCATTTGTCGCTGTTCTCATGCTCCCACAACAACCACGGGCTGTCTGCACCGTCACCGTGGTCATCAACATCGGCTACATCTTGCATGAGCGGTCTCCTGGACGACCATCCCCTGTATTCTGCGATTTACTCAGCCTCTCCATCTCCATTGATGCAGCCTATGCTCAGGCATGCTATCTTGAGGCTGAGCTGTGGATTCGGAGTATTAGCGCTTGCAATGAAGTTGAAGTACTGTTCGCCAAAACGCACACGCAAGTATACGGGTCGCGCCAAGTAATAAAGTGATGAGAAAGATCGTTCCCACGAGGACTGATTAGACAGAATCTATGGCCAATAGTCAATTATTGAGTTCAAATTCTAGTCAAGAAGGTTGAGTAATAAAAGGTTGGGTGCAAGAAAGTAAATCGCAATAAAAATAGAAGCAAGGTTGTAAATCGAATAATAAAAGCCTAGGACTCCGAATCCCCTATTGATCCGTAGATTATCGCACTCTCTCTTCCTCAATTCAATCCGTTTTACCGTTTACTAACCACAATTCCCTAACAATCGCTACACCTCTCTCGAGGCTGTAACTGTGAATTACTAATCACCCGTAAACCTATATTTCTATAGCGAATCACGAATAATCAGAATTCCTTAAGATCCAATTGTTCTCTCGGTTACCTACGAGTGTATATCTCTATACTCCTCTTAGTTAAGCCGATCTCTCGGCCTTAACCTAAGTTATGTTTCCCCTCTTCTAATCCTAAGTCTCTCTCGAGTTCACTTAAGACTAAGAATTCATACAAACCGGCGATCAACCCGATAGGTAAGCATTAAACACAGAAGAAACACAAGTAAACGATAAATCTTCTTGAATTGATTCCGAAAAAGTGGATAACCAACTACACGAGTCGGTTCATCATCATCCAGAAAAAAGATGTTTAGTTCGACATCACAAACGAAACAAAAAGCAAAGAGAAAAGAAAGATCGTCGAAGTCTCCATCAACGCCTTCGTCTCCTTGTTCCTAGCCGTCGTCGGGTGCCAAAACCAAAGTCAGAAGGGGAAGTGAGAAGTCCTCGTAAACCTAAAATCCCCTCTTTTTATACCTAAAGCAAATCTAAAATAAAATCTAATTTTCGGGCAATATTATGTCGTGCAGCTGCAAGATGAATTCGTTGCAGCTGCAACGACCTCTCTGAAGCTCTTTTCATATTTGCCCTGTCGCACTCGTGCAGCTGCACGGGACTGGCGTTGCAGCTGCAACGACCAGTCTGATGCCCTTGATCGATTCCTCCTCTCGTCGTGCAGCTGCACGAGCCTGTCTGTCGTCCTTCTGCTTCACTTGCAGCTGCAAGAAGATTGGTTGCAGCTGCAACGTGTCCTCCGCCTTCTATTCCTCCTCATCCTCCACCCTTTTGCTTTGTTTTCCGTCATGCCTTCATTTACTTCCTACGATCACAAAGCAAACGTGATGAATGACAATTTACAGCTCAATTGGCAAACAATTCTCGAAACTTAGCTAGAATTAAGCCTAAATGTGATAATATAACTCTATTTTACTAGAGTTATCACACCCCCAAACCTAATCTTTGCTAGTCCTCGAGCAAAACAAAATAAAACATACCTAGGCAAAGCAAACACAAACTCAACGTCACTCCTCAGACCACCTTAGTCTTTTGATTGCAAATTGTCCTTAAACACCCTCAGATGAGGTCGCACACTTCATTCAGAGTCAGAGTTTATTCGCCGCTAGCGTGTGCTATTAACAGTTTGCTTTAAAACTCATCCCAGTAGGTTACCCTTTCACAATGATTACCACACACCCTCGAATCTTTCATAGCCACCGAGGAATTTTCAGGGACTTACCTCTTGCCGCCTCCTTCCACCTACTCATGAACCTTCTACTCAATTATTCTTGTTTCATTTTTTTTTTCTCGATTGCACGACTCTAAATGCTAATCAATTCCCGCAAACGCCCGTGTAGCGAGTTCTCAGTCAGTGTCTCCTGGTCCAGTTGGACCAAGGCACTAGGTGATAAAGCACCCCTAGGATGAAAACTCGAGCCGCAAGGAAGACTCACACCACAAGCACATATCCAGGCCTTATCTTTTCATTACTCACTAATCGTTGCTTCTTTTTCAATTTTTCACACTTTCTAACCTGGATAGTGGTGCTCAGAGCCTTGGCAACCGTTTTCTTTCTTTCTTCTTCTTTTTTTTTTAACAAAGGTCAGAGCTAGCTTCAAGAGTTGGTTTAAGAACCCCTACTTATCCCAGTGGCTATACTTTCAAGGAAGGTGTAAAGCTCTCACTGTTAATCATGCTCCCTACTGAGTATTTCTCTTTTTTTTTTTTTTGCTTATTCAAATTCCACACGCTAACTTAGAACAACCTCCTTCTCTTCCTTAGGTGTGCTCTACCTCAAGGCATCATCCTAAGGTCAGACTCTTCGCTCTCAAATTCCTAAGGCTACCTGAGGAGGTTCGACATGAATCTAGGAACTTTTTTTTTTTAACGATAAATGATCGATAACGAAAACAAACTAAACAAAATTTCTAATAAACATAAAGAAGCCTAACACGCACCAGCAGACAAACACCACACCCCCAAACCTAAACATTGCAGCGACCTCGGTGCAAACATAACGCCGTAGTAGAAACTCGAAAAAGAAAGAAAAAGGAAATAGTACTCCCTGATCAATCGTCGCCGGGCTGCTCATCCTCAGAGATAGGGTCATCCGCTGCGTCTTCCGTAGGAGGGGGATAGTGAAAATCGGGCTCCTGAAACGAAGAGAAATCCACGCCATGAGAAACACCGAGGTGACGGAGACAATCCATTTGATACCATAAGGTAATCCATGGTATGTTGCTGATAAGCTAATGAACGCGCTTGAAAATCCAAGGAACTCTGCTGAAATGCCAAGGCGCGCTGCTGGAAGTCCATCGTGGATTGCATGAACGTCGTCATCTGAGCCCATCGGTCCTCTTCAGAGGGAAAACTCGATGCCGGAGCCGGGTCGGGTTGGGATGTTTCCCCTCCAGTAGCAGATTGAACCGGGACTATACCCCCGTCGCGTCTCTCCTTGACCGTGATCTCGTGCTGGATCCTTAGCCATGATGCATTGTTGAGCGATTTTTGAGGTTGGAGCAGCCCATCCTTAGGGTCCACCTTAATCCCTGCCTGTCTACACAACTCAGTGATTATGGTGGGAAACCATAATCCAAGATTAAGTTCACGAAGGCAGCGATGAATCATACCATTAATTACTACCCCTACATCAATCTGTCTCAACTGCAATATGCAGTATATCAGCGCCGCCCTTTCCTTAGTTAAACGGGAGACGTTGGTTCCTGGGATAAGTCGTGCGGAGACGAAGAGTTGCCACATCTTCGCCGTCGCATGGAGATCTAAACCCTGGAGTGCAATGGGTTCGTTTGATGTCGACAATATCCACCGTGCTCCTGCCCGGTCCCTAGTTAATGTCTCTAATATTGCTTGGGCATCAAAGGATTCGGCGAGATATGCATTCCAGCCATCAGTTTCATAACGGGGCAAGTTATAAAGCGACGCAATTGCGTCCGGACTAAATACCACTTTCTTATTCTTGACCCGAATTGTTTCACCGTTCGGGTCATAGGTATGCGCATTCGCATAAAATTCCCTAACCAGCGGTATACTAGCCGGGGCCGGTTCCCAGCAAAACTCTACCCATCCTAGCTTATCAATTATGTACTGGAAGCTTTCGAGATACCGCTCATTAGCGTTGATCCCGCGCTCCTCAATGATAGAGCGGGTCATTGCCGCTTCCCTAATCCTACCGTCCTCGGTGTGACCCGAGGAAGACCCGGCACCGGTTTTCTGCCTCTTAGGAGCCATCTAATCAAATCTCCACCGACGCACGTCCTAATCTAACGGCTAAGAGCCACGAATTGCCGGAGAGCGACGGAGAAAAACGCACCTGAGGTCCGAACGAAAAGATTTGGACAGGGGCGTTGGCTCGAGATGTAGGAGACGATACTTACCCCGGGGAAGGTTGTGGGCGACGGAAATCGGCGGAATCCTAGACCGGAGGTGGTGGGGGCGTCTGTGAGCGGAGATCTGCAAGGGAGAGAGGAAGAAAATGATTTTAGGGTTTGGGGCGGTCGACCCCTCTTTTATTTTTTCCTGAAAATCCGAACCGGTGCAGCTGCACCGATCGGGTCGTGCAGCTGCACGACCCTGTCGGATGATCCGTGCTGAATTTCTGGGGGCCTCGTGCAGCTGCAGAGAGGTCATTGCAGCTGCAACGACCGGTCAGACAACCCCCTTATAAGCGTGCAGCTGCACGAAGCTTGGGCTGCAGCTGCACGGATCGGTCTGATGGTCTCCCCTAGTCATGCAGCTGCAAGAGATTTGGTTGCAGCTGCACGAAGCTTGCTGTTGGTGACTTGACTCTGACTGAAGGTCTCATGCAGCTGCACAAGGGGATCGTTGCAGCTGCATCGACCTGGCAGACATCTTCCCCTGTCCCCCATGCAGCTGCACGAAATAATGGTGCAGCTGCACCATTATGTCTGACTTCTCCTTTCAGCAGCACCGGTCCCGTGATCTTATCGCTCCGTAATTTCTGCTCCCTAGAAAATTTAGCCAAAATCAAACTCAAAAACTAAAAGAAAACAAATAAACCAAGAAAAGGAAATAAAATTTGACTCGGGTTGCCTCCCGAGCAGCGCTTGATTTAACGTCGTCAGCCTGACGCTTTGGTCATCTACGTGGCTTTCATCATTAGTGTCCCCGGATCCCGGTGGACAACACCTCCAAAGTATGGCTTGACGCGACTTGCATTCACCTTGAACCTGTCAGAAGCGTCAGTACCTACTAATTCGAGAACACCGAATGGTAGTACCTGAGTAATTTCGAAGGGTCCTGACCAGCGCGATTTGAGTTTCCCTGGAAACAACCGAAGCCGTGAATTAAATAAAAGTACTAACTGACCAGGGGAGAATTTACGCTCTTTAAGTCGATGATCATGCCACGCCGTGGTCTTCTCTTTGTAAATGCGGGCATTCTCGTATGCGTCTCTCCGAAATTCCTCCATTTCATTCAGCTGCATTAATCGCTGCTCCCCTGCTACACTTGGGTCCAGGTTAAGCTTTTGAACCGCTCAATAAGCCTTGTGCTCTAGCTCCACCGGCGGATGACAGGCTTTTCCATATACTAGCTTGTACGGCGATGTCCCAATCGGGGTCTTGAAGGCCGTCCTGTATGCCCATAGTGCATCGTCAAGTTTGGTGGACCAATCTTTTCGATTAGCACTTACCGTTTTCTCCAGGATCCTCTTGATTTCGCGGTTGGACACTTCTACTTGGCCGCATGTCTGAGGATGGTAGGGCAACGCCACCTTATGCTTGATTCCATATTTCCGCATCAGTGTAGTGAACTTGTTGTTGCAGAAATGAGCTCCACCGTCACTGATGATGGCTCGTGGTGTTCCGAACCGCGTGAAAATCTGTCTAAGAAATTTCAAAACTCCACGAGCATCGTTAGTGGGTAACGCGACAGCTTCTACCCATTTGGACACATAATCAACAGCCACTAAAATGTATCTGTTCTTTAAGGAATCAACAAAGGGCCCCATAAAATCTATCCCCCACACATCGAACAGTTCGACTTCTAGAATACTATTTAAAGGCATTTCATCACGACGCGAAATATTTCCTACCCTTTGGCAGCGATCGCACTGTGCTACAAAAGTGTGAGCATCCTTAAATAATGAGGGCCAGTAAAAACCTGATTGTAAGACCTTTGCTGCGGTTTTCTGACCACCGAAATGTCCACCGTACGGGGCGGCATGGCATTGTTCAAGGATCGGCCTGATTTCTTCCTCCGGAACGCAACGCCGAATGACCTGGTCTGCACATTTCCTAAAAAGCAAAGGTTCATCCCACATATAGAATTTAACGTCATGAACGAACCTTTTCCGCTGTTGGCTTGTCATGTCCGGAGGAAAAATATTTGCGACTATGTAGTTCACATAGTCGGCATACCAAGGCGCGGCTACCTCCACAGCGAACAGTTGCTCATCAGGGAAGGAATCGTTGATCAGAGTCGAAGGTGTGCTCGCCATTCCCTCCTCCAGCCTGGATAGGTGATCGGCCACTTGGTTCTCGGAACCTTTCCTGTCTACGATGGTAAGATCGAACTCTTGCAATAATAACACCCAACGGATTAGTCGTGGTTTTGAGTCCGCCTTAGAAATCAAGTAGCGTATGGCCGCATGATCAGTATGCACAATCACGGAAGATCCAATCAAATAAGGCCTAAACTTATCGAAAGCAAACACAATCGCCAACATTTCTTTCTCCGTTGTCGTGTAATTAACTTGGGCGGAGTCAAGTGTTCTACTAGCATAGTAAATAGCACGAAAGTGCTTATCTCTCTTTTGTCCTAACACCGCTCCTACAGCTAAATCACTCGCATCGCACATCAATTCGAAAGGCAAGTTCCAATTAGGAGCGACAATAATCGGGGATGATACTAACCTCTCTTTTAGTGTAAGGAATGCTTCCATACACTTACCGTCGAAAAGGAATGGTGCATCCTTCTCCAAGAGATTGCATAGCGGCTTGGTGATCTTCGAGAAGTCCTTAATAAATCTCCTGTAGAAGCCAGCGTGTCCCAAGAAGCTTCGGACTCCTTTCACTGATGTTGGAGGGGGTAGCTTCTCGATCGTCTCCACTTTGGCCTTGTCTACTTCAATACCATTCTCCGAAATCTTGTGACCAAGCACAATGCCTTCGCGCACCATGAAGTGGCACTTTTCCCAATTCAGAATCAGGTTAGTCTGTTCACATCGTGCAAGAACAGTCGCAAGATTATCCAAGCAATTTTTAAATGACACTCCAAAGACCGAGAAATCATCCATGAAAACCTCAATGGTCTTCTCAATCATGTCCGAAAAAATCGCTGTCATACATCGCTAAAACGTGGCAGGCGCATTACATAATCCAAACGGCATACGACGGAAAGCGAACGTACCGTAGGGGCAAGTGAAGGTGGTCTTTTCCTGATCTTCCGGTGCGATCGCTATCTGATTATAACCTGAATATCCGTCCAGAAAACAATAAGAACTCTTACCAACGAGACGGTCAAACATCTGATCGATGAAGGGTAGTGGGAAATGATCCTTGCACGTGGCTGCATTGAGTTTCCTGTAGTCCATGCATATTCTCCACCCGGTGACCGTCCTTGTCGGAATGAGCTCATTCTTGCTGTTCTCAACCACCGTGATGCCTCCTTTTTTAGGCACGCACTGGACTGGGCTCACCATGAGCTATCCGAGATCGGATAAATGATACCTGCATCAAGCCATCTAATAACTTCTTTCCTTACCACCTCCTTCATATGCGGGTTCAATCGCCTTTGATTTTCGACTGATGGCTTCTTGTCACTGTCCAGGACAATCTTGTGCATGCAAATTGCTGGACTAATCCCCTTTATGTCCGCGATGGTCCATCCAATAGCTATCTTGTGCTCCCGAAGCACTCGTATCAGCATCTCTTCCTGTTCGTTAGTTAATGACGATGAAATAATAACCGGAAGAGTATTGTCCTTACCCAGGTAGGAATACCTCAAGTGGTCAGGCAACGGCTTTAGTTCCAGCTTCGGGGGTTCTTCAATGGACGGCTTAATGGTCGTCGCAGGTCGGTCGAGGGGCTCCACCCTTTGGAATTGCCGCACAAAGGCCACCTCTTCCTCAGACTTCTCATCATGTAATGCATCTTCCTTCGACAATTCTTCTTCCGGCTATAGCTCATATGTTTCTAGGAACGTCTCGATGGCAACTTCTTCAAGTATGTCC
Source organism: Melastoma candidum (assembly GCA_023653495.1). Taxonomy (NCBI): domain Eukaryota; kingdom Viridiplantae; phylum Streptophyta; class Magnoliopsida; order Myrtales; family Melastomataceae; genus Melastoma; species Melastoma candidum. The sequence goes on along the minus strand of CM042888.1, from coordinate 12,542,811 downwards.
ACGTACCTGCATTCATCAATTTCGTTAGGCATCTTCATAGCCTTGTCCATGTTGAATGTCACCTCTTGGTCGTGGACCCTCATGGTAAGCTATCCCTTCTGGACATCGATTAGTGTCCTCCCCGTTGCTAAGAACGGTCGTCCCAGGATGATGGGGACCTCTCGATCTTCCTCGTAATCCAGTATGACGAAGTCCGCGGGGAAGATGAACCTGTCTACTTTCACTAAAACATCTTCCACGATACCCTTAGGGTACGTGTACGATCGGTCAGCTAATTGCAAAGTCAGAGACGTCGGTCTTACTTCGCCGATGTTCAATTTTTTGAAAACTGAAAATGGCATCAAGTTGATGCTCGCCCCTAAATCACATAGAGCATGACCAAAAAAATCCGTTCCAATGTGGCACGGGATAGTGAACTTACCCGGATCCTTGAGTTTTGGTGGGAGTCTTCTTTGCACGATCGCACTGCATTCCTCGGTCAGTGAGATGGTTTCGTGCCCTCCAAGCTTCCGCTTCTTCGATAGAATGTCCTTCATGAACTTCACGTAACTTGGCATTTGCTCGAGTGCCTCCGCAAAAGGTATGTTGATCTGCAACTTCTTAAAAACCTCAAGAAATTTCTTAAACTGTTGCTCATCAGTGTTTTTCTTTAACCTTTGCGGGAAAGGAACTTGCGGAATAACAGGAATTACAGACACAGGGTTGATACGTACCGGTGTTTCTGAACTATGATTCTCAGAGTCCTTTCCAGACTCCGTCTCGCGTACCTTGGCCTGTCGTTTCGCTCTGGCATGCTCCTTTTCGGCTTCTTGCCGCTCAAACTCCTCTTCAAGGTCCTTCCCGTTTCGAAGGGTAATCGCGCTGCAGTTCTCTCGATTCTTGGGGTTGAGCTCCATGTTACTCGGTAGCGTTCCATGTGGTCTCATGACTAACGATCCTGCAAGTTGTCCCATTTGCATCTCCAGTTGCTTGATCGAGGTCGCGTGATCCTTCATTATGAGTTCCTGTTGCTTCCTTGTCTCCTCTTGTTGTTTCCGGACCTCCTCATTGCTAGCAAGAACCTGTCTCAATAAATCCTCAACACTAGACTTAGGTTCACTTATGGGTTGTCGCATCGGGGGTGCAAATCCCGGTGGCTGGTTTGGTCGCGAAGGCCCGGCATCCTGATGCTCTTGATTGCTTCTCCACGAGAAGTTGGGGTGGTTGCGCCATCCTGGGTTGTACGTGTTGGAGTACGGGTTATTCCTGTTGTTGCCTCCCACGTAATTTGCCTCCTCCGACTCCTTCATCTCCATAACCTGCATATTAGAACGAGGAGCGTTAGATAATTGCGTCGACGTACGCAAAGCAGCCATCTCCTTAGTCAAAGTCTCCAATTGAGAACTAAGGGCTGTGATAGCATCTATTTGATGGAGTCCTCCTCTTGCTGGTGCTCTCCTCTGGCCATTAGTAGCCATTGCCTCAAATAGATCTAACGCGTCATCTGGAGTCTTATTCATAATGGTGCCTCCTACAGCAGAGTCGATTGTGGACTGGAGTTGCTCCGCTAGCCCGTCGTAGAAACTCTGGACCAACATCCACTTTGGGATGTCGTGGTGGGGACATAGCCTTTGCAGCTCCTTAAAGCGATCCCATGCTTCGTACATTGATTCACCTGCTAGTTGGCGGAACGAAGTAATGTCGTTCCTTATCTTCACGGTTCGGCTCGGTGGATAGTACTTGGACAGGAAGTGTTTTCGGAGGTCGTCCCATGAGCTGACTGACTCTCCAGGCAGCGAATATAGCCACGCTCTGGCCTTGTCTCGAAGCGAGAACGGGAACAGCCTCAACTTAATTGCTTCTGCCGATACACCATGATACCTGAAGGTGCCACACAAATCCTCAAAGCGCGTTAGGTGCCAGTGTGGATCTTCATTAATTAAACCTCCGAAATTGGAATTTTCAATCATATGAATAATTGAAGGTTTAATTTCAAACGTATCCGCTTGAATTTCAGGGCGTAGAAAACCAGCATGATTTTGTGGAGTCGGCTGCGCATAGTCCCGCATCGTCCTCGGCTGTTGCTGTGCCGCAATGTCAACAACATTGTTGTTGTTGTTGGCATTCACCATGGTGTCCCTTTGACCTCTTCGTAAAATCCGAAAAGTTCGTTCAATTTCAGGGTCAAAGAGTAGCTCTTTATCACCTTTGCGATGTCGCATACACCTGCAAAAGATGAAAAGAGAATCAGTGACTAGAATAAAACTTGTAACCGAAAATTGACTGAAATAATTCTATTTCAGTCCCCGGCAGCGGCGCCAAAAACTTGTTCGCCAAAACGCATATGCAAGTATACGGGTCGCGCCAAGTAATAAAGTGATGAGAAAGATCGTTCCCACGAGGATTGATTAGACAGAATCTATGGCCAATAGTCAATTATTGAGTTCAAATTCTAGTCAAGAAGGTTGAGTAATAAAAGGTTGGGTGCAAGAAAGTAAATCGCAATAAAAATAGAAGCAAGGTTGTAAATCGAATAATAAAAGCCTAGGACTCCGAATCCCCTATCGATTCGTAGATTATCGCACTCTCTCTTCCTCAATTCAATCCGTTTTACCGTTTACTAACCACAATTCCCTAACAATCGCTACACCTCTCTCGAGGCTGTAACTGTGAATTACTAATCACCCGTAAACCTATATTTCTATAGCGAATCACGAATAATCAGAATTCCTTGAGATCCAATTGTTCTCTCGGTTACCTACGAGTGTATATCTCTATACTCCTCTTAGTTAAGCCGATCTCTCGGCCTTAACCTAAGTTATGTTTCCCCTCTTCTAATCCTAAGTCTCTCTCGAGTTCACTTAAGACTAAGAATTCATACAAACCGGCGATCAACCCGATAGGTAAGCATTAAACACAGAAGAAACACAAGTAAACGATAAATCTTCTTGAATTGATTCCGAAAAAGTGGATAACCAACTACACGAGTCGGTTCATCATCATCCTAGAAAAAAGATGTTTAGTTCGACATCACAAACGAAACAAAAAGCAAAGAGAAAAGAAAGATCGTCGAAGTCTCCATCAACGCCTTCGTCTCCTTGTTCCTAGCCGTCGTCGGGTGCCAAAACCAAAGTCAGAAGGGGAAGTGAGAAGTCCTCGTAAACCTAAAATCCCCTCTTTTTATACCTAAAGCAAATCTAAAATAAAATCTAATTTTCGGGCAATATTATGTCGTGCAGCTGCAAGATGAATTCGTTGCAGCTGCAACGACCTCTCTGAAGCTCTTTTCATATTTGCCCTGTCGCACTCGTGCAGCTGCACGGGACTGGCGTTGCAGCTGCAACGACCAGTCTGATGCCCTTGATCGATTCCTCCTCTCGTCGTGCAGCTGCACGAGCTTGGAGTCGCAGCTGGACGAGCCTGTCTGTCGTCCTTCTGCTTCACTTGCAGCTGCAAGAAGATTGGTTGCAGCTGCAACGTGTCCTCCGCCTTCTATTCCTCCTCATCCTCCACCCTTTTGCTTTGTTTTCCGTCATGCCTTCATTTACTTCCTACGATCACAAAGCAAACGTGATGAATGACAATTTACAGCTCAATTGGCAAACAATTCTCGAAACTTAGCTAGAATTAAGCCTAAATGTGATAATATAACTCTATTTTACTAGAGTTATCTAGTACGCGGAGCTCGCAGTTCTGGAGAAAGTCACCATCTTTTCCCTCATTGACATTTAGATCTTTGGAGGATCTCGTAACTACAACGGTAACGTGAGGTTCCATATTGAGCCTAATAAATTCTTGGAGGCCGCTGATCTGGAGGATCTGCCGCAGGGAGCGGCACTCCCGACTTTGGCCAGGGATGAGTATCTTCTTGTGACCATTGTTGGTGCTTAAGGAGCACTTGAGAAGGTGAGGATCAATTACACGAGGATCAAGGCTCCCGACTTCATGAAGAACCAGAAGATGGTCGTGCACTTGCTGTTCTTGCCATTTCCTCACCTTCATGTGGCGTCCGTCTGTGATCTTGTCCTGGGGAGTCACACGCAGGGGTTGATTCCCAGAGCATCGAAACTGCAGCCATTGATGATGCCATCATGAATCACAGAGCGGATGATGACTGAACAGGAAACTTATTCATGCCCCACTTCCACGTATGAAGACTGCGCTCAGGGAGGTGCAACCTCCCGCTCTCGGTCATGGAAGATTTCCATGGTCTTTAGAAGATCGATCGATTTTCTGATTGTAGCATCTTTTGCGTTTAGTCTATGAGGTAATAGTTTGAATCCACGGAGTGATGATCATCCACTCAAATCAGTTGTTCAGGAGATGTCCCATTGAAATGAACAAGAGATAATTTCATGAGCCATATTCCTGCCTCTACCCATAACTACTACTATTCATCTCCCCACCCAAAGAAAGGAATCGTCTACCACACATCACCATGTAGGGAACATTTCCAGGAATCCTCTTCCCAACAGGGGTGGAACAAAATACAAGAGGCCAAGCAAGAAAAAATGAGGGCAAATCGAGAAAAGGAGAAGATGGTGGGAGAGCCTAATGATACACACTAGTTGCTGAATCACAAATTCCTTCACTAGAGAAACTGGGTAACACCATGTTTTATCGGTAAAGGAACAGTAGCCAAACCGGATACTAATGCAGGATTCTTTACAGGATCATTTCTGGCCCCGTCAAGACAGGGACGCCACGGGCTGAGTTCGGTGTGTATATGCCTCTGGGGGGAAACAATTAAGAAATCATCACGCAGCTGGACATTGTCTCTTGACAGCTCTCAAGACGATATGGGCTCATACGGGTATGACAGCCAAGGATGATTTAGAGCCTCAGAAGATGATGGGCGTTTCTTTGGGTTTACTTCCAGGAGATGTGCCACAAAGTCGATGAATCCTTGGTCTCCCATGGGTAACCGATGCCTCAGTGAACTTTTTTTCGGGATTAGATATTCCAATCGGTTTGTGTCCTGTCAGTCGAACAAATGCAAAGGTCAGCATCTTTAGCAATCAGAAATGGTTATATTTGTAGCATAACATTATATAAAGAACTAAGAACTGCAGCGAATAAATTCAGCTTCACGAAGCCTGACGAATGCGTAAAAATGCGATTCATATGAAGACTGTGTGCATCATGATTGCAGCCAAATGCATGGAGATCGAGGAGATTCAAATACTGTCCTACAGTAGATGTGTGCAAGCAAACATTCCTTACCTGATTCCGCTCATAAAGCATGTGGCTCTTCGTAAAGTACTTGTATGTATCTTTCCCTTTGGCCAGCATGCCCTGGTCAATTGGTCCAGTGATTCCGATGACTCGAGCAAGAAGGGTTGCAGGTGAATCATTTTGAAAGAGGACCTTATAGGATGACAAGGTTCAGAGGTATCATTTGATGAATCAAAGTGGCCCCAACAAACTTTGCAATGCAGAATCAGGCAACAATTAAAAAGCTTGCATTGGAAAAACTGAAGCACATAGAATCTCAGTAAGGACTCACGTTGCCAGTACATAGTTCTGCCAATATGCATCCCAGCGACCAGATATCGATCTTCTTATCATAGGGGAGACCCAGAATAACTTCAGGTGCACGATAAGAGCGAGATTGAACATAGGAGCACAGATGATCAGTCTCGAAACAACTGCTTCCAAGATCGATCACCTTCACCTCGCATCTGCTGTAACTTTTCACGAGTATGTTCTCGGGCTTCAGATCACAGTGAATGAGACCAAGGCCATGCAAATATTGCAATGCCTCCAAACATTGAATTGTTATAGACTGGAGAGAAAGAAAAAAAGGACATATAAGTAACGAAGCGTCAATATAGAATACTTCAGGAGAAAATCCATCTGGTCTCCAACAGCAAACCTGCAATCTGGGCATTGTAAAGTATACTTCTCCACCGGACTCTCTGTTAAATTTATGGAATTCATACAAGTTTGCCTTAAGGAGTTCACACACTATAAGCAAATGTTCCTGCAAAGAAAGTCAGAGGCAACTTAATCAAAAGACATTCAGAAATGGCAGTCAGGTAAAATAATACTGGTTAATGGTAGATCCACCTACTCGATAATAGAAATAGTCATACAATCGAAGGATGTGGTACTTGTCCCCTGGGTCATGCTTGTTGACATACTTGAGAAGCTTTATCTCGTCAAGGCTCTGGTCAAAGAAATCTTTGTTGTTCTTGATTATCTTCACACAGACATCCATGCCAGTGTGCAGATCATGAGCTTGTATTGCCTTGCTAAATGCCGCGGACCCAAGGTACTCAGTCACATGGTATCTTCCAGCAATGACCGAGTTGAGCACAACATGGAAATTCTTATCCTCCTCAAAGCCAGTCCTGGACAGCAGAGAGGGCCTCAGTAAGATTGCCTGCTCAATTAGATAAAGCAATGAAAAGGGAAGTTTGGGTGCAGAAGTGTCCCAAAGTGTCTCCAAGATCCAAGGGACAGAAATCACAATCAAATTTCAAGAGAGATGCAACATCTACTCATTTCTTCATATTTTTTGGATAATTTAAAGATTTTTCGATGAAGTTTCATTACATAAATTGAAGGCAACACTAAATTTCAAAGTAGTAGAGAAAGAAAGTAACAGAAAAACTTCCACACGGTGAAACAATGCGGTACTGTGAATAAAACAAGCATGCCTGTTCTTTCTGTGGACAATTTTGAGATTGAACATCTCAAACTCCTCCTCTTGAGCCTTGATTTGCTTCACCTGCTCTTGCACAGCGGCAGCTTCTTCATCATCAAGAGACGCTACAGGGTCTTCCTCCACACCTAATCTCTCATCTTCCTCCTTTGGTGTCTTTTCTCTCTCTGAGTAACCATAATTTGTAAGTGAAGATGGAGAAGAATTTCCAGATATTTCAGCATTTGCATTATCTTCATCCCTAGAGCTTTTTTTACTAGAAGAATCGCTGCTTTTCCTCTTCCATTTTACAAGCATTTCATCGCTGCTCATTAAGGCATTCAATCTCTGTTCAGTTTCATCAGGTGCGACAGGAGTGGAGCGGTCCAGCCATAAAATTTTTCCAGAGTCTGCATTCATCAATTGGCCATCCCTTGTGGATGGAGGGAATGAAAATCCACCATTTGTTTGACCCTTGACTTCAGTTTGTATGCTTTTATCCATCCCTACTATATGCCTGTCCGATTGAGGCCTGTCAGCTCTCACTTTTTCCTTGAATCTAATGTTGAATTTTTTCCCTGCAAAATTTTTGCTCTGTTTTGAACCAGAAATTCCGACATCATGTTCGTGAAAGTACTCTATATCCCCTTCACTGCTGCCTCCGACTAAACTTTCTCGCACTTCACTTCCAATATCAGCGGCATCACTATTTATCCCAACCCCGATAGATCGAACTGACACGTGCTGATCATCATCAACACATAAATCATCAAGTCGTGGTCTTCCGTAATCATTTAAACCCTGTTCATCCGCTAGCATGACTAGTTCATTTGATTGGGCGACAAAGCCTTGCCACACCGGCTCAGAACGCATTAGGTTAAGTTCTTCCTCGTCCATCAATTTCCCGTCATATTGAGAAATCATGTGATGATCCCTACCATACGCTTCTGTCACAGAAAGTCCCATAGGGTCATCTGAAGCAGTGACTGGTTCTATATTCTTACCCTGAAAAAGATGCTCTCCAGAAAAGTAAGAATCCTCCTCCGCAAAAGATTGATCTTCATCCTCATCTTTATCCGGGTTCCTTTTCTGAATGTCAGGAACACTTCCAGGGACTGTCCCCTTCTCGTTGTCACTCCGATAATCAATTTCATGGGCCAGAAACCATGCCTCATCCTCAATAGGTTGCCTCATATAGCCAACATCGTCATCATCATCATACTCGTCGGAATCCCAATAATCATTTGGATAGTCTAAGGATTCGCTTAACCCATCTCCCACCGTTGCAAAGCCTGAAACCAGGTCAGACGTATCTTCTGCAATTCCCTGACTTACAGAAAGCCAATTGCCTCCACCAAGCCGCTTTTCGCCTAAATCAAAGTTTAAAAAATGAACAGTTTGAGTATATATGTTTTTTAAAAGCAACAATACCGTGCAATCAAATAGAAATTAAGAAGTTCCTGTCATCCACTACTACATGAAAATCTGATTACAGGAATATAAAACAATATTACTCAAACTTTAGTCCTCCAGCAGTCTAAGCTCTGCAGCAACCTAAGCTAGGAAGTGGTTCAATCTATGCAGACTTCTGCCGCAATGTCAAAGATTAAAAGCATGACAATAAAATATGAGTTCATTTTCTGCTCATGCAAATTGAAAACGATACCTGACAAATTAATTTCTTGTCCAACAGGGACATCCAAATATGATCCAATTAAAAAGTTATTATCCACGCTTGCGTGCTTCCCTCCCAATCCATCCTGATCATACTTCCCTTCCCAATTAGTGGACAATGACTTGTCAACAGACTTAAGCTTGACTGGGGGCAACCTCGGTAGCTCTTCCTTCGAATTGTCTGATGGAAAAGGAAATCCGAAGCCACTCATATTCTTTTGGTCAACACTGCCCTGTGTCTCTCCAAAGCATAATGCTCTATCCACTTCATCTACCTCTTCTTTGATTGCTAGTCTGATTTCAGCCTTTTTCTTCCCTTCTCTATCACTGGAACTGCTTATACTGTCCTGACTGTTCACAATATCAATCTTCGAAGATGGAAAGACAGTCTTCACGTAGCAATCCTTCCAAGTGCCGGAAGATGAGGTACCTGGCTCTACGGATTTGGAACAAAGCTTATCCTCGAAATTACTTCTGGAGTGAGTATTGGTACTACTAACATTGAGTTGTTTTTCGATTTCCCGTGGCTCGTTAATGGGTGCTGAGAGTACTTTGCTAGCAAATACCACTCGGGATGTTTTCTTTGCGCCGAAAGGTTTAATGTCTTCACCTTGGCTTGAGCTGGTAGGACCTGAGCAAGAGACCTCGCCCTGGCCAAGCCTCGGCAGTTCAGATACCTTTATTTCAGAGAACTCACCATAGTCATTTGGATAAAGATCCGAAGGGCCATTAGATGAGCTAAATTTCCATGACTGTAGATCAAGGAGGGAGTCTCCAGAACCCTTAGGAAAACTAAAGGCCTTTCCGGGCAAGGACCTGGACTCGATGGGTAGACTCCTGTCTTTACTCGAACCAGTGCCCTTCGACCTTTCTTCTGAACCGTTTCTAACTGTGCCATACTCTATTTCTTTAATAATCAGTTCTGCAGAAGTATTATCATAGTCATGCGGAACAGACGTTTGACTAACTGCAGGCAACCTCTCCTTATCCCTGTTCTGCCCAATCAATGAAGCTCCCAAATCCTCCCGGAGAGTTAGGTTCTGAAGGAAGCCATTAATGTCACCGCGGTTGTTAAGCTCACCGCGTAAAGCCGCCTCTGCTCTCTTGAACTTGTTTTTCCGCAGAAAATCAAGAATAACATCCACAGAGCTGTCCTCGGCCATTCCTCGAGGGACTTGAGAGAACTTCAGAAAGTCACAATAAACACCAGTATCAAACCTAGGTAGACAATGCCGACTCGGCCTATGACAAGAAGCGATTCTACATTTGCAACACCTAAATCAGGGACCCAAACTGCATGAAAAATGAGCACCAACCAAACCCGTAACACCCCGTACGTTTCCGGAAATCTACCCAACAAGCGAAGAACACAAGAAACAGCATAACCGGATATTTACTGATCAATGCCCAACAAAAAAAGAAACAAAAGGTCTTCTGTTTAGGAGCTGCCCATCAACTAGAGAAAAAGGGCCTAGTCAGAAATCCCACGACTTGCCCAGCAATCAAAAAGAAAGATTCAAACTTCCTCTCCCAAACAAACCCAACAGCAACAACCAAACCCCCTTAACACCCGCCCACCAAAGCGGACACGCTCCCAAGATCCAATAAAAAATGCTTCCCCGCAACAAAAACCCTAGAATGGGAAACCCCACGAACGCAACGATTCCCACAGCCCAAAAGAAAACCAACCCAGGATAGCAAATTAATGTAGCGCGGCCGAAAAAGGGGGACGTTTACAGATTCGAACCGGAGCCGCGGCAGCAATGGGAGACGGAACAAGGAAAGATCGCTGCTCCTCCTCCCTCTTCCCCTTCCCCCCCTCCAACAACTCTAAGATGATAAATCCATCCGACAAGACAGAACAACCTGCGAATCTTGTCCTCCCCACCAAAAACCAGCAGCAACAGAAACAATTACTGTACACACAAAACAACGAAAATCAATCCGATTCTGTGATGCGAATGAAATTTGACAAAAACAATCTTTAGCTTTGGAAATGATGATGATTGATTATTATTATGACTACTACTATTACTTCCATCATTTGCATATTACAAGTTATTTCTTTTCCACCACTATTTATTAAAAAAAAACTATTTTACTTTCCCCCTAAGTTTAATTTTTTTTTTCTAAGAAAAACAAATTCGCTTTTAAAAGTAGCACAAGAATTCAATAGAAAATTAAATATTTAAATAATTTTTTTTGTTTTGCTTTCGGCCACCAGCAGCAAGCAGCGCTCTCTCCCCCCATCCACACAACTAATTCAAATCATCGAAAAAGAAGTCGGGATCGAGCTGACTTTTGTCCCCCCACCTTTCCATATTCTATTTTTATATATTTTTTTGTCTGTCTTAAAAAATTTAGAAGCTTTTGTAGGTTATAATCCAAAATATTTTATTAAATAAGATAATATATATATTTTTTTTATACAGTGAGAAGAAACTCACGGTTAGAAAAGTATGAGTCGTTGTTTACACAGAAACAAAATACCTAAAACAGAAGCATATCAGGATTACTTGTCTGAATAGCTGGAGCTTTTTTTTTTGTTGCCCGTCCGATTTTCGGAACTTCGCTCCGACTAATCTAGACTCGATTCGGGTAGGACATCTGGCTATGATGAGTGAATCTACCAACATGGACGGCTGAGTACAGTAGATTTCGAACTCGAAACCTCCTTAAGCGAATCCAAGCTCCTTACCACTTGAACCACCCTATATTAGTGAATAGTTAATGCTTTAGTAACTTTTTTTTTTACAATTTTTCTCTAAATTAAACTAAAAATATGAACGCAAGTGAGAATATTCGCATGATGTTAATCATGCAATAATTTAACATAACATCTCCAAATATGTCGTAGACTTTCAAGTCTATAGCATGATTTGCACTCCTTGAATTTGGATTAAAAGTGAGAGAACACCTGAATTTAATCGGTTATTGTTTTTCTTTTTTATCTTGTGGACCATAAGTGAATTTAATAGTAACAACGGGCTTGTACAGGATAGATATAGGCAATTAAAAAAAACAAACGAATAAGGCTACATTTCCCATCAGGTAATAAATACAAATACGCATGTGATGGAAATAATAATAATCCTTTGATGGAAAAATACAGTCGTATCACGTGACCGCCACTTGCCCAGATTTTGGAGGGCTGTGATTGGATGAATAGATTAGGAGAAGTCCTCATCCGACCGTCAAATTTTCGTCGGGGAATCCGAGAGTTTTGTACGTAATTTGACGTCATCCACTTTAAAAGGTTAAGCAACAGGTTAGAAAAGGTCATAGGAAGAAGCATCGAAATAATAGTATTATATAAGAATACAATGGATACGTACTCAATTATTTAGTTCAGTTTTTTCTCTTCTAAGTAACGAAATGAGGAGAAGTGTCGTACGTTATGTATTTACTTCATCATTCTTAATTAATAATAATGGTACTAAACCTAATCGAATATGTTCCATAAGGAAAATAATCAAATGAATTAATTCGATGCGGAACATGTCAATATAGAAGCAACGTTTCTTAATAATATTGGTCCGTAAACTATTTTTTAAAATAAAGTTCATAATTTTAAAATTTATTGACTAATACCTCTAATTAGGTATTTGAAGCGCACCGAGGCATATTAATCAAGAAATTTTAAAATTTTCGATCATGTTTAACGAAATATTTTCACGACTAGGAACAAAACTTTGCCACTATTAAAGGTTTGTACAATAATTTCCAAAATTTTTTGCAAAATTAGGCGAAAATTTTGCCCCATGTGGTTTAAAAACATGTATTTCATTTTATAAAAGGGAGGGGATAATAAACCCGTCAGGAGATAAAACGGATTTACAAAACCCATTTTCTAAGTTACTGGGGTGGCAGGTTTTTTACACCGCTTTCTTTTCAAACTTTTAAGTCAGAGGGGCGTTTTAAATTACAATTACATAAAAAATACGTTCCTTATCGCGATACTAGCTCCGAGAAAGCATGTCGTAGTCGGGAATAGCATCATTGACACTCAATGAGGGTCGTAGTCTGGAACTGCAATGTCGGTGTAATTATTTTTTCTCGGAAATTACGTTTCCTTTATAAATTTAATATCACCGCGACGTAGAAATAATATTTACGAAATTTTACAAACTAAAATTGTATTACACGAAATTTTTTAACCAAACTATATTTTTGAACCAACCTTCCCCAATTGTACCCCTTTTCCTTTTTCGATAAATTATCAAATTTATTTTTTTCGATTTATTCCATTCTTTAGAACGTTTGGCATTTATATATGTTCTCCCGTCATTAAGTCGAATCTATCCTCCGTTAACTCACACACTAACGATAACTTATGTGGTAACTTACATGACTTTAACTCCGTTACTCCCCGTGTATACCCCCCCCAGCCCCCGTCTGTTTTCTTCACCTTTATTGCCCCAAAATTTAATTTTCCCCGTTATACCCCAACCCTCTCCCTCATTTTTTCATTCCTCGTCGAAGGAGAATGGCAAACGGGGGAACCCCTACTCCTCTACTCATGTCTTACCTGCACAAATAAGGTGAACTGTCAAAACTAGGGATGGATTTTCGTGGTGCTTGTGTGCAGTCACGAGAAATTTCTAGAGTCTATAGATGGGCGACTCTTGGCTTGCGATGATCTTTCTATCCTCTTCAAATCTACGATGAGGCTAGGCTTTCGGAGTGACCTGAAGCGGAAACTGATGATAGTTGTGCCATATTTACTTACATTGTTCCACTTTGGGATGAATACTAACAAGCCTCGTATGTTCTTTCCAGAGGTAACCAGAGATTGTTCGAAGCTCGCCGAGAGCATGCTTATCACAGGTTTGTGTCGGAATCACATCCCTTTCTCTTCCATCGAAGAAGCTCGTACAGACAACGATCCTGGAAGTCGTTCAACCAGATCGGGCTTTTTTTGTAAGCTCCACATATCGGGAGACATTGTTTAGCTCTTCGTCAGTAGGGAAAATTTTGGAACCAACCTTCTCATCAGGACCACATATTTGGTGGGGAGTTCCTCCAGTGTCATTGTTCATGCCCACAACTTTCCGAGCAAGACCGCTGCTGCAACCAGGCAACTCCTGGAGACTGCACCTCCCTCCTTTAGCAGCTTTAAGGACAGTGGGAGGAAACCCTAGCCGATCTCCACCTTTGGGAGATGCCGGAGGACGTTGATGAGTGACCATCATGTCCGTGAATAATTTCATCCTCTCGGAAAGGTGAAGAAGACGAACGAGTGTTGAGGGTATAACGGGGAGTAATGGAGTTAAAGCCAAGTAAACTTCCACGTAAGTTGTCGTTAGTGTATGGATTAACGGAGGATAGATTCGATATAATGACATAAGTACAAATATGAATACTACAAAGCGTTTAAAATAAACGTGATAAATCGAAAAAAATTAGCATTTTCTTTAAGTTTGAGGGGTGACAGATTTTCATCATCCGTCGCGCTCCCTTTCCTTTTCCTAACTATACCTTTTTTCAACTCATCAAAATTTATCGTGCTTACTCGCGCATATTTGAGTTGAGGGACGTTACCGGCCTTATTTTGAACCATGCATCCTACACGATGACGAGTTTTGAAATCCATGTTAATCAAATTACAGGTTTTCAAAATCCGCCGAGAAGACTATTTTTAAAATTTTTCGTCATATTTCATTAGTTTTTTATTAGAACTATTTTTGTATAGCTCGGCATCATACTGTAAATATCTTCCAGTCCAACCCAAGTAATTTACCTGCGCTCCCCCCCCCCCCCCCAATGACTCCCTACGCTGTCGCCGCCGTCCCTTCCGCCACGCCAAAGCTCCCGCTTCCTTTCTTCCCTCCTTCGCCGATAATCCCCGATTCCACCTCGAAGCCCTCGTTCTCCGTACGGAATCACTCCTCCACCCCCTCCTCCTCCTCCTCCTCCTCCTCCTCTTCTTCTTCTTCTTCCCTTCTTGTCGTTAGTTTCTCCTTTCCTCGTTTTTTGGCAGGTGCTCGCGTCCCCCGCTTGTGTGATAGGCGCCGGGAGTTCGAGACTCGTGGTGCGCGCCGGAGCCTCACCTTTTGCCACCGAAGGTGAGAGCGGTTGAATTCCTCGGGCTTACGGGAAGACGAGGAAGTCGAGGAAGTTGCTGCGGGGATGACTTAATTGGGGGTTGTCGAAATGTGCGTTGCAGGGGGATCCGATCAGGAGCTGCGCGGGGTGCTTGAGTTGGCGTCCGACTCAGAGCTTTTCGAGCTCGAGAGGATACTCTTTGGCCCGAGGTAAGGCATGGATACAGCGGATGATACGAGTTGTTATGGGAGTTGGGATTGTTATCTTTCAAGTTAATGCAGGGATTCCCGATGTAACTAAGTGTTAGAGTAAAATAAATCAGGGATTTTGGGTCGCGTTCATGTTTGGTTGGAGTGTTCTTATGTTTCTCATTTCACATTGTGGCTTCTGAAGCTTGCCGATTGGGGAGGATGCTGCTTTTGTTTGTGAGAAGATCTTTTTGTCTTGGCCAGAATTAGATTAAACGGCATTATATGGTAGACAGCCTCCGAATTATCCTTAAGGTCGATGGTTGGTGCCTCTCTGTGATAAATTTGAGGGATGTCACCCCTGTGTGTCAGTCACAGCCATTTTAGTGACTGTAAATTGTCCGCTATCTTCCAAGATTGTTTTTAGATACTGTCTGCTCAGCTGAAGTATTTTGTACATCACAATTGAATCCTAATGGTTTCTTCTTTCATGAATTTCAGTTACTTCAGCCCATTACTGAAGTCCGTGTCTGGAAGGACAGATGTGGAGTATGCCTTAATAAGTGACGACCTTGAGCAGAGGGAGGACTTCTTGGCTGCTCTTGAATCACGGTTCCTTTATCTTGCTGCTGATGCCCGTTCCGTATTAAGGTTTATTTGTCTTACACGTGAGAAAAATGGAACATGCTTGTTGCATGTTTTTTGGTTAATTCTATCGTAGTACAAAGGCCAGCATTCTTGTAGTGCCTCAGTTGGAAATTTTTAGGTGTTAATTATGCCATTCATATTATTTTATCATCTTTTGGCAGGGGTTGGCGGCCTTCATATCGGAGTGTCCTGCTTTCTGTGAGACAAAAACTTAATATTGCTTGCTCCAGCAAGTTGTCTACAGAGGACCTGGAAGCGGAGATTTTTCTTCATCTGCTGCAGGATTGCTTACGGTAATGGCTTTTGTTCCGCTGTTTCTAGAGTTTAAATTTGGCTTATCAGAATAGGTCTTTTTTTGATAATTTTTTACTGTGTAGACACTTCAAATGGAAGACAAATTAAGCTGCAGGGTCTTGTATGGTATAAAAGAGACTGTTTGTGCTTACTGCTGGGTTTCCAAATGTATGAAGATAATTATTTATATGTTAATCACATATAGATAAAAAATTGAAAGTAGAATGGACTTCTTCTGAAAGTTTCCATGGTGATAAAGATAGAGGTTACAGGAGCGTGTTAAAGAGTCTGATGTGTGATTCTCGAAATTTGATTAGTTGTCATCCTTCTCTTTATATGCAGTGAAGAATCAAGTACTTCTGCTTTATGGAAATCCCCCAAGGTTTCTAATGAAGCTCATTGCATGGAACTGGGATTTGATGACCAAAAGGTGCAAGCTAATGCAGCCTCAAAAATAGGTGTGGGGGAAATTCAGTCATTGATTTTCAAGGTCACGCATTTTCAAAATCCTTATCTTTCAGTGTGGATTTTAATCCTGTTCTGGAACTGTGGTGACCCATCATTTAGAAGTGCTTTAGCAAACTTGTATACTTGAGTAAAAAACTTAGATTGCGATATTGATACATAGAAGCTCTACTTGACCGAACTCCTGCTATATATCTTAAAATTATGCCACATCAAAGTATCTCCAATAATAAGTTGGCAGGGATGACCTATTATCTGTTCAAATGGCTACCATAATTTACCTACCAATTTATAACCATCTTAGAAAAGACAAACACATGATTAGACACGTGTTCTTGTAGAGTGGGATAGGCACTTCTTGAGCTATTTTTTAAACTGGTTTGGTCGCCCTTAATCTGTAGCCAATTTGTTACTTTTATTCCGTCTAATTGCATGGACATGATTTTCTCTCTCTTTTCTATTTGCAATGTCCAGGGCGGTAGCATGCTTACGTTATCAAAGATTTATCACTTGGTAAGAGCTCGAGTTTAAGAGCACTTTCCTCGTTGATCTTTTCAAATTTGAAGTAACTTCCTGTTTAAGGTAGGTTGGGCACAAGTTAACTGGGAGAGTTTTTCTAGAGGCTGCCAACTATCAGATAAAGAAGGAAGTTATTAAAAAGGTGAGTCCCTTTGAACAATCTTCCCCTGAAGTTTCAATCAAATAATAATCTCCATATTGTTGAAGAGTTGCAATCACTGCCCTTCCGTTGTTCGCCTATTACAAAAATCTTATGTTTCCCCATATGAATGGGTTGACCGTGGAACATTGCTAGCTTAGCCATGATATTCCCTTATTCTTTTGCTTGAGTACATGATGTAATGTGTGGGCTTTTCAAAGGCTGAGCTTGCTGATTAGCTGTTCAGATTTTGTGAGTGCGAGAGCAATATATGAGAATGTCATGGGAATTCCTTCTGTAGAGTAATGATTTCTAGGTCCCTAATGATTTGATCCATAAATTTCATCAGGATTGCTCAATAATTTCTATGTAGAACTTAAATAGAAAGCTTCTCGCTTCGACTGCCGTTATTGGTGATCACTGTTGCAGGGTGGACAACTTGCTGCCATTAATCTTGAATCTCGAGCAGCATTACTAGCTGCAAAGCAGGTGCACACACACATAGTATATGTATATGCACACAAGAGTTTATGAGAGAAATTAATAAGAGATTGATGCTAATTATTCACCTCCAATGTCTGACAGGGTTTTGCGAGGGCTGCGTCGAGATATCTGGGCTTCAGGAGTTTGACGTCTTTGCTGGGTCCAGTGTAAGTTCATCATGTGTAAGATACTTCAATCAATTGTTTTAATATTTTGTGTTGTTTTCCATGCTTTGGCGTTGCAAGAAAGCTGAATTGTCATTCTTGTGTGCAACAATTGCTCCATAAAAGGGCAAAAAAGTGCGCATGCTAATGTTATGACTTCCAGTAAGTTTTAGATGCCAATGAAAACTTACACAGGAAACACAAGTATGTTTTTGTTGAAACTAATGTGAAGTTCTGTATTTTTCTTTTCATTTTTGGTAATTTCATTGTTAGCACATAAGAAGCCACAATGGAAATCTTGATTCACAAAAAGATTGCAACGGCAGTAAGAAAATGGAAGCTGTAAAATGCTGAATATCATTTCCCATTCTTATCATGTGTCAGCGGTTTGTAAGTTGAAACAAATTTACTCTTATCTGGGAAAATGCAGTTTGTGGGGAACTTTTCTTGCTGATGTGTTCATTCAAATGCTTGGAACTGATTATGCTAGAGTTGTGCGAGCAATTTTCGCCCTTGCACAGGTAACTTTGAAAATCGTATTGTGCATCTTCTATTTTTAAGGGGCAACTTCTTTGCACGTCAACTACCAAATGTTTCTCATAAAAGAAAAAAACAAACCTGTGCATGTACTATATAGCTGCTGACTTTTTTGTTCTTCTTGGTATCTGTGGAGCAGATACGGATAACACGCACTTATTCTGTGAGCGATGAGTGAGACCAGAAACCCTGAGACTTCCCCAACATAACTCGAATGGCTATCGGACTTGGAGAGTATCATCATATGGTTTTCATGCGTAATCAATGCTTCCGTAAGGTAAGCAACTACTGCATGGGTGTACCACAGCGAAATGATCTTCCCATCCCTGTCCCTTTTGCCCTACTAAGCCTCTCATCCTGTTATGGTCGGTCGATGGGGGTAGCATATCGGGCACAAAGGTGCAGTAGAGAAGTAATCTTTTTTGTGGAGACTGTTTAGCTTTTAAGTATGATATTGTGGTGTGGAAGTCAGTAATACTTGATTAAGTGGAGTACCGTTCAGGTGGGGTTGATGGTGATGGGATTCCCAGGCAACACCAACCAAATGCATGCCGAATTTAGCACCTAATAATTTTGTGGAGTGGTCACCACACCCAAGTTAACGAGTATTTGGCGTCCTGTCCATTGTTCGTGTCAGTTACTCTATTTTCCGATGTCTCTCGTCTGTTTCATGTATTCAGGAGCGGGGACATCTTCTGCTAGTCGCTTTCCTGGTCTCTTGTAAAGGAAGAATTCTGCCCATATTTTGCTGCTCTGTTTCTTTTTGCTTGTTGCTTTGGCTGTGAAGTGTTTGTTCCCTGATATCAATTTATATTTTTAAAACATCTCAAGAAAAAACTTATTTTTCATTCATGCGGACTCCAATATCCTGAACTTGACGTGATTCCACCTCATCGTGCTTCTTCCTTTTCTTTTTTTGGTCATGCGTGTGATGCGTGCTAACGACCTGAATGTGTTGTATGATGCACCCTCTCGAAAGAGGACGGCGCCGTTAGCATCGAAAGCGGCTCCACCTTGAGTAATTCGAGCCTTTTTTTTTTCCGCACCACCGGCTTATTTCATATTGTGGAAAACGGTTTAATAAGTTATTATTTGGAAAGCATTTAGTCAAGCGCGCTTAGCTGGTCTAGTGACAGCAGCCTTCGCTAATACTCATCACCGAAGAGTTCCTCGACTGACTTGTAAGGCCCATTGACCGGGCGGATGAGTATTTCGCCGGAGAAGAAGCCTCGCTGCTAGGGATCTGGTGCCTAAATTAGAACTCCATCCCTCGTATCTAAATATGTTTTATTTCGGTAAAATATACGATAATATCATAAATTATATTCTAAATTTTTATTTTGTCAAAATCTTTTTTTTACTATATGATATTATCACTATCTTTAAGCCTGTAATTTTTTGTGGCCAATCTTAGATTTTACCGTGGGAAAACTAAATAAGGCCTTAATATTATCTAACATTTCTCCTATAGTAGTTGAGTTTCAACCTCTCGTTACATCGATTTGCAATCCACCTTACACGGAATAGTAAACCCACAATAGAACCATAATCCGACTTTCATCGATTTTACAGATTTTTAACAGCTTCAATAACTACAGTCCAACTTCGATTTCCAACTTACTTAATTTAACCATTAAAATCCTATAATAAAAAACACATGAAATGTTTCAATATTATTACCTTTTTTTTCACTTTTTTAGTCAATAATTAAAATTGATAGATTAAGGCCTGTTTGGTTTTCTCATGGTAAAATCCAAGATTGACCAAAATCAATATAGAAACAAAAGTATTAGTAACTCTGGCATGGGAACTTTCTACAACTGTATTGGTAACTCTTCAGATGAAATGATAGTCTTTTTAGGTGAACACTTGAGTTTGGACACATGAAAGGTAGCATGAATATGAGAACGACCAGGAAAATCCAACTGATAAGCCATTTTACCAATCTTGTCTAACACCTTATAGGGTCCATTAGTAGAGAGGAGACATCTTATGATGAGAACGACCTTCCGCACTGAGTTGTTTGTGAGGATGCAGTTTAACATACCCCTAGTCACCCACCTGGAATTCCCTCTCTGACCTTTTCTTATTTGCCTGTTGCAACATCCTATTCTGAGCTCTGTGGAGATGGAATCGTAGAAATTAAGCATAGCATCTCAATCAGCAAGCTTGTTGACCTTAGTTTTGACGATGACATGTGCATGAGAAATGCGCTACTATACTGCTTAAGAAGCGTGTTGCTACATTACAACAAAGCTGTACTGTATTACTGCGCTACAATTACTCAAACGTGAGAAAGATTATTATTTCAGCTTAATTGCTGTGATTTTATCATATTTATGATAAATCAAATTATCTTAATCAAATAATTACATGTGGGGATCATATAACTATGATTGGAGATATTCAAAAATAAAATATCTAATTATAGTAACATATTTTATCCTATCTTATCTCTACGACTGTTAAGGAATATCATTATTCCTGACTAATTTGCTAATGATTGAAACAATCATCAGATATTATTCTGACAATGATTGGAATAAATCATACGAATTTGGAAAGTTTGCATATATTGCTTTCCTTCTTGGTCATTGTGATCGTTAAGCAGCTGTATGCTGAGCCTGATTACAGCGTGCTGAAATCTAGTAATCGGAAAACAAATAATATGATTCATTCCCTATTAAAACCAGACGACATTCATACACTCTACAACAAATCTGTGTGGTTGTCCAAAGCCTGTGTGATCTGTGTGAAGCTTTGAAGAGCTGTATGATCGGCGGAGAACGGAAGGTGCTAAGAGAATGCCTGGTTCTTACCTCTCACAAAATGCATGTGGGAGTGCCAATGGTTGTGTGCTACCTTAGTTGTTGTGAGAGTGATTGTGTGTCATCAATGCGTTCAACGAGCGGCTGGCGAATTGTTTAAGGGAAGTTAAGTGAATTCCTCCGCTTATCGCAGCAACCAATTGTTAACCCATCGGCAAGAAACCGTTCTTGTTGTGTATTTTCGCAGGAAAGTCTCGAACTGACAGAGATTGGGCAGTTAGACAAGCACTTGCGGGTGCGCACTAGAAGTCTCGTGCCTGCAGGGTAGAGTAGGGGTTGGGAACGCCGCCGGAATGGAAAGAGGTCTCCCGAGCACATGGGTGTTGTGCAGAAGTTTCGACCTTCTAATACAGAAGGACAGTAGAGCAGGTTGCGTGGGAGCCGCCGGAGCTGAAAGTTTCACCTTAGGCACTGGGTGTGCAGTGCAGTGAGTCACGGCTGTGGTAACCGTGCACGTCCGAACTGAGTGTAGGACAAATACCTCGACTTCACTATGTGAGAAGTCAGGTTGCGTTGTGTGAGGAACCAACCTCTTTTATCTCTTTTGTTCTCTGACACTTTGTGGTTGTCTTTTGAGTGCTTACAGGCTCATATTGAGAAGAGACAAAAGCTATGCGGAAATCCTTTGAGCAATCAACTGCTGAGTGCGAGCATTATTCTGCTGGAAACAAGAAGACCTCCACTGTGTGAGGAGCTTATCGTTGCCTAAGAGTGATCTCCTCTTGTAAAAATTTTAAATTTCACTTGTTGACTTATCAAAAAAAAAAATTTCACTTGTTGAGATACCAAAAGCCTAGTGCAAAAGGTTCATTTGCACCCATTATATTTATATAGTGGAATCACCTCTATGGTGAACAGTTGACGTAAATCGATTAAGGTCGAACTATTATAAAAACTATTGTGTCGCATACGATCGTGCTTACATCCATACGAGTATCTAACGACCAATATCGTAACGCTTACAGTGAGCCGACCTCACTTTTGAGAAACGCTTTGTTGTGACACAGTTTGCTTCTGCATACACTGAGAAAGGGCAAAAAAAAGATAAACACTAATTCACGCCCCTCTTAGTGTACATAAACGATCCAACACAACCCCCTGTCCACCTCCTTGTTTTGAGCTGTTCCTTTTATATTTGGTAGATGAATTGGAGGAGAGTATCCATAGAGTGCCTCAAACGGAGTTGACTGAATTGAAGTATGGAAGGTGCTGTTGTACACCATTCAGCCAGAGCCAACCCATCTGCATCAGATAGTGGGACATTCTACAGTCATACACCTTAGATATGTCTCAAGACAATGATTAACTACGTCCGTTTGACCGTCAGTTTGTGGGTGATAAGTTGTAGAAAGGTGTAATTCCACTCCTTGCAGTCGAAATAGAGATTGCCAGAAATCACTGAGAAAAATTGTATCTCTATCACTCACAATGACCTCAGGTAAGCCATGCGACTTGAAGATGTGATTGAGGAAAAGTTTGACCACAGTAGAAGCTGAGAAAGGATTCTTAATGGCAACAAAATGTGCATATTTGGTAAGTCGATCCACCACTACCATAATAGCCTCATTTCCTTGTGACCTTGGTAACCCCAAGATAAAATCCATGCTGATCTCGGACCAAACAGTCTTTGGTATTGGAAGAGGTTGCAATAAACTAGGATATGCAGATGTGTCGTACTTACAACGTTGACAAACATTACGGAGCTTAAT
Organism: Melastoma candidum; assembly: GCA_023653495.1. Classification (NCBI taxonomy): domain Eukaryota; kingdom Viridiplantae; phylum Streptophyta; class Magnoliopsida; order Myrtales; family Melastomataceae; genus Melastoma; species Melastoma candidum. The sequence goes on along the minus strand of CM042888.1, from coordinate 12,520,493 downwards.
AAATGCCCTCAATCTCTCTTCAACCCCTTCTAATAATAAAAACTACTTATCATCGTTATTGTGGCATTGACTCCAATGCCCACCAGCAAAAGAAGCATAAAATGCCTACAAAATAGAGTTTTTTAGTTCATTAACATCTCCAATCACCAATTTTCCTTTCCTTCTAAGCAAGCCATGCTTCCATCCATAACCAGGTGGTTGTCCTCCTTCAATTTGTTAAGTAACTTCCACCAGAAACACATCTTTTTTCCAGTTACCCTTGATCTCATCTAATAAAGTTCCTTGATGCAGTGACAATATTATAGTCATGACTTCAGCCCCTGATAACCTAGATAGAGCATTTGTAGTTGTGTCCTCCTTTCTTTTCTTATAACATATGACATAATCAAAACTATATAACTTAAAAAGCCACTTGAATTGACTTTCACTATGTAGTTTCTGTTGTAGCAAGTACTTTAGGCTTTTGTGATCTGTCCTGATGATGAAAGGTCTACTCATGAGGTAATGTCTTCACTTATCAACTAAATGTACTATGGATGAGAGCTCCTTCTCATAAACAGATAAGCCGAGGTGCCTTTGAGCTAACGTCTCGCTACTAAAAGCGATGGGATGACCCTCTTGCATTAAAACTGCTCCAATCCCATGGTAACAAGCATATGTTTCAAGAAAAAGCCCTTGGAAAAATCAGGTAAAGCCAAGGTAGGAGCGGATATCATAGCAACCTTCAGTTTGTCAAAGGCTTCTTGAGTCATGTTTGTCCACACAAATGAGTTTTTCTTCAACAACTGAGTTAATGGTCTACATATGATGTCATACCCTCTCACAAAGTGCCTATAATACCCAGTAAGACCAAAACAATCTCTCAGTTATTTCACACTTTCAGGGACTGGCCAGTTTTAAACTGCTTCTACTTTCCTTAGATCAGTATCCACCCCATCTATCCTAATGAAAGGTCCCAAGCACTTCACTCTCCTCGTAGCAAAAGAGTATTTGCTTGTCTTAGCAAACAAGCTATGAACCGACAACTATTGTAAAACCAGAGATAGGTGCTCCACATGATCCTTGAGTGACTTACTATAAACTAATATGTCATCAAAAAACACCAGGACAAATTTTCTCAAATAAAGCCTGAAAACTTCATTCATCAAGCCTTGGAAAGTGGAAGGGGCGTTAGTCAAGCTAGATGGCATTACAAGAAACTCATAATGCCCCTCGTGTGGCTTAAAAGTTGTTTTAGGTACATCTTCCTTCCTTACCCTAATTTGATGGTAATCCAATCGTAGATCCAACTTAGAAAACCAGCTCGCCCCAAACAATTCATCCAATAACTCCTTCATTACAGGAATTGGAAACTTGTCCTTAATCGGTGTCACGCCGGCTACGGTATAGAAGGACTGCTTTGGGATTGTTGATGAATAATTGTAGTGGGGCCATTCCAAAATCTCTTTATGGTCTCACAGCCTTAATCAATATGTAAATGGTTGTTCTCACTTGAAACTTTTTATAATAAAACATTCAAGCGGTTTGGATTCATGATAATGAATTTTGGTTGTTTCCATGTTGTCACATGGTCTATACTTGCAGCAATCACTTTTTTTTAGTTACTGGAAGCTGATGAACTGCTTGACCTAAAATGGAGGCTACAGACGTGAAGTTTTTGTTGATGTTGCTGGCAGGTTTGTCTTGTTCTCCACATATGTGCTTAGATAATTTCTCCAGCTAATCAAATCAAAGGAAATGAATGTACTGATATTTTCTCTTCTAGAATTTTGGAGTCAAATATTGTTCTCTTCAGAGAACATGTGAAGGCTTGGTGTGATTTTGCTTTAGGATCTTTAGTCATTGACCTTGAAACCATGTATTAAATTCTTTGGAGGTAATTATGTAACTGTTAAAGTTGAAAGGCATTCTTATATTTATTCACAAGGGTGGAGTTTGTGGTACTCCATCATTGTTCATTGTTAAACCATTATTTTGAACTAGTATTTTGGAATGAGATGTTGCTTTTTTGTTAAACTGGACGTATATTCTCATCAGAAATCTATTCAACAGCTGACTGATGTACTGTTTGGAGGTTAAGTCCTGCTGAAGATGGCATGACTATGTGATCAAGGGTTTCACATGTCTTCAGGATGTCGCATTTGTACTTGTCGTGTGAATATAGTGATGCACAGATCGGATGGCGGCAAATGACCAAGACCATTGTTGGACGGTCCAACGAATAAAGCATCCGAAGATCACAGAAAATTAATTTTATTGTTTCTTGTTGGGTTGGGTTGAAATCGAAAAGATGTTGAGATTATTGGAATAGTTTTCTTGTTGAGTGCTCTATAGTCCACCACATCCTCCAAATGTTATCTTTCTTCTTGACAAGGACTACAGGCAATGCAAAAAGACTATCGCTATGCTGAATAATACCATTTTGTAACATCTCTTGCACCAGCAATTCTATAATGTCTTTTTTAGCAGTTGAATATCTATAAGGCCGCAAGTTAAGGCCCTGGACACCTTTCTCCAATGGTATTGCATGGTCCTATTTACGATAAGGAGGTAATGCCACTAATTCTTCAAATACCTTAGAAAATTTAGTTATCACCTCCTGGACCTCATCAAGTATCTCATGTAACTTCTTTCCTCTATCAACTGTCGACACCTGTGGTACTATTAACAATCCCATCTCTCTTCCTGTGATAGTATATGCTCCTTCAGTCGCCTTCACAGGCTTTTACCTATCAGCAGATAATTTAACATTTTTTTCGCCCATAACAAACTCCATTATCATGTTAGGAAAATCCCATGTGACCACTCCTAAAGCACTTAACCATTCAACTCCTAAAATCAACTCACATCCTTTTAGGGAAATCAACATAACATCTACAGTGAGTTTCACTCCTTGCATCTTCCATGTGAAACCAAGAATAATTGCAGAACAAAGAATATTGTCACCATTAACCACCATCACCTTTCTCCCCTTCGTAGTTTGATTCTTGCATCCCAACTGCTTCACTGTGTTCAAATCTAAGAAATTGTGTGTGCTTCCCGAGTCAACCAGCAGTGTTTATCTTCTCTTCTTAAACCACCTTATCACTTTCATAGTTTGATTTTTGAACGAACCCGGTACTCCATACAAAGTGTTCAGAGATACTACCGGTCTTTCCACTTCAACAAACTCTTCCTCCTCCTGAACTACTTCTCATGTTTCCCCTTCAAGCTCATCAGAACAAGTTAATGCACCTTGTTATTGCATTTATGACTAGAGTATACCTTTCGTTACACCAAAACATAATCGCTTAGCCCTTTTTTCTTCTACCTCAGCACTCGACAACCTCCTGTGGGGTGGTTGGTAAGGCTGAACCCTTCCTCCCGTGGACCAAAAGGTCTCCCAATAAAGCTACCAGGTCTCATCATTGCTGTCCACTTCTCTCCTCCTTTACTAGGTAGAGCATTTGGAACTATTCTGGGACTAGGCATACTTTCTACTCGACTCCCCTTGTTGTACACATCAACAACTCGCCCTTATTCACAATAAGGATCCTCTTCATTGGATAAGGTTTTACCGATATCTATCGCTTATTGTAAGGTCCTTGGATTTAGGACAGTTATCAATTTCCTGTTCTCCTTCTTGAGTCCTCCAATAAACATGGCTGCCTGGTTTTCATTAGGGAGCTCACAACGTGTAACCAGCGTGATAAATCGATCCATATACTCGGAATAGCTTTTCCTTCTTGTAGTTCCTGAAGCTGTACTATTGGTCTAGAAAGCTCATTTGGTTCAAAACTCATAACCATGACAGATGAATATTCCTCCCAGCTAACAGGACCATTCAACCCACGATTCTTCAAAAAAGCGTAATGCCACTCAATCGCTAGTCCCACTAGATAAATAGAGGCCACACTCACCTTAAGCTCGGAAGGAGTCTCATCCAATTCAAAATACCTCTCAATCTTGAAAATCCACTCCTGGACTTTTGTACCATCAAACACTGGAAACTCTATCTTCACTTGACTCGAGACTCTATCTCCTGACCAGGTCTGTCCTCTGCCTTTTCTAGCAACCGAGTCATCCTCTTCTTCAGAGTTCTCTCCTTTTCTTTCACGATCCATCGAAGCCCCTTCAATCACATTCAACCTAGCATCTACCTCCTCCAACTTTCGGGCCACGACTTCAAAACTTTCCATCCTCCGACTCATCTCCTACAACAACTCCGACATTGCCTCCATCTCCGTTTACCCGTGCTCTCATTCCCTTGGCTACTGGCATTCCAATGACGGGATCGAGTTGTGCGCTTTGATACCACTTTGGTGCCTAAATTACACCCCATCCGTCTCCCAGCTGAATCGTCATCTTCTTCCCCATTTTTCTATTTCATTTTCTAGATAAAAACTAAGGACAACGTCAACCAACCCTTGTAACAACCCCGCACTCTCCTTAGGCCTCAGTCAGTTTGTTACTAAAAGGAAATTATATCTTTATCCCCATCTAATCCGATCTTCTCTTCATCCTGGTCTGGATCCACTCTCACGCCTACGGCCTCAGCCCAAAACCTCATTTCTTTCTTCTCCAGCCTAACTTCATTTCCTTCCTCTGCCTTAATCTTTGGCCCTTGACTCCCTTTGCCCAGATCTCCAAGCTCAACCTCCTTCCTACATAACAGGATCCCATTGATCTTGTTCGACCATCTCCACTCGAAAATCTTGAGGTTCTCATTCATCCTCTCCTTGTTGAAGCTCTTCACGATGACCACCGCACCTTGATCATGGGCCCAGTTCAACCACACCCAACACATGGGCCCAAACATCCAATCATTCATCGTCTCCTCGGCTTAGTAGGATTTAGTTTGATTTGGCCAGGAAACCTAACCTACACCACCCAAATGTAGTCATTTTAAACGTGGACACGTACAGTGATTTTTATACGGTGAGTGATAAGATTATTTTTTACTTATAATTTTAGATTCCTTGACGGCGTATATCGCGGCGTTTTTCATTTTCGCTAATAATAATAGTTTCATATAACAATTTTCATGTGCTCGTAGTCCACTAATTTTACGTGTCCGCACAATACTATATATAACTATTTTCCTGCCGGTCCATTCTAATAGTGCCTTATACAAATCACATCTAATAGTGTTGAGGAGGCATGTTCCAAAATAATTTTCGGCGAAAAAATATATTATCAATTTTTAAAATTTGTTAAATAATATCCTAATTTTATGTTAGAAATATCGAATTCGTCCTATCTAAAAGGAGTTCGATGTTTCAAATACGGAATGCGCCGAAAGTTTTAGGATAAATTATGTATTAAAATAATTGAATTTTTTATAAATCGAATTCAATATCTGAATTGGTAACATTATTATAAGAATTTTAAAATTCATACCATTAAGTCCCGGATGGCCCAATTCACGCCTTTAGTGACGTAATATTAGACCCAATTTAATAAATCATAATTCTATTATTTTGGTTTATTTAATCGGCCATAGTTGTGGTGTTCCTCTTTGTCTGTGATAACGAAATGAAGAGAAATACCATTACGAGGAAACCCAAACCTGCCCATCAACTGTATTTCTCATGTGTCAATTGCTTGTATTAATTTCGTAATTGTTAATTCCGACTTCCATCGTTTCTTCTCTTGTTTTTTTTTGTTGGCATTGTAACTTGTTCGATAAATCATTTTCTCTGCAAATTGTTTTGGATCTATCCATTGAGAACGAGTCTGTCCCTAGATCCATTATGTCGGCATACAACATATACGAATAGACCTTTAATCGTATGTTCCAGTTCGTGTTCGATTACGAATCCGACGCTTATCCGTTCTACTTACAAATGTCCTTTTTCTATATAAGAAGAAGCCCGCTGCATTTAACGGCACGTTCAGCATGCCCACCAGCTTATTATTCCAACGTGACTCACGAGTCCTCGTCGAAGAGCTCCTCGGCTGACTTATAAGGCCCGTTGTCGGCGTCGATGAACCATTCACCGGGGTAGCCTCTCCGCTGGGGGATCCCCTTGATCTTCTCCAGCTCGTATTCTGTCATCTTCCACTCGAAGATCTTGAGGTTCTCCTTCATCCTCTCCTTGTTGAAGCTCTTCACGATGACGACCGCACCTTGCTCGTGGACCCATTTCAGTGCAACCTGACAAGGAGGAGCACGTATCCTGTCGTTAATTCAATCATCTCCTTAGTTTAGTATACGTCGGTTGATTTGGACAGGAAAACCAGCCCACACCACCCAAAATTAGTGATCTTAATCGTGGACGTTTCGAGTACCTGCGGCACGGTTGAACCCCTTGCATCTGCGATCTCCTTCAGGACGGGACTTTGCATCACGGCCAAGGAGCCCCACGGTGCGCCGTTCCCTCCCAGCGGCGACCAAGCGCTGACGTGGATGCCTTTCCCCTTGCAGAATTCCCTCAGCTTTGTTTGTTGCCATGCGACGTTCATCTCTACCTGGTTGACCGCAGGAGGGACCGTGCAGCTGTCGAGAATCTGCAAGAGTTTCCTTGACCCGAAGTTGCTCACGCCGATGGACTTGGCCAGTCCCAGCCTCGAACATTCTTCCATGGCCGCCCATGTCCCCTTGATGTCGAATGGGAGCATCTTACCTTTATAGTGGAAGAAGCCTTCGGTTCCGTGGACCACTCTCACCGGCCAGTGGATGAGATAGAGATCGACGTACTCGAGCCCCAATGTTCTGTAAAACTCTCGGGAGGAAAACAATGCATCCACTTTCCTTTCATGACTTGAGGGGAAGAACATGACCGAATGAACAACTCACTCAAGAGATTTCCTCATGGCAGGAAGGACGAGAGGAGGATGGGCGTCGGTGCACCAGAGCTTTGTTGTGATGAACAGCTCGTCGCGGCTGGCGATGATCCCTCTGTGTAAGGCTTCCCTAATGGCAGCTCCGAGGGGAGACTCCGAACCATACAGGAACGCAGTGTCAAAGTGGCGGTACCCGACCTCCATAGCGTCAACGAGGATAGAGGTGAGGACACCGTGGGGAGGGAGGATCCCGCCCGTGCCGAGGGCGATGATGGGCATCTTGTGACCGGAATTCAGCATAACCACCTCAGGCATCTTCCTGTCATGAGATTCCATCCGTCTCCACTGATTATGAAATGCAGAGGAATTAGTTGAAATGCTTACATCAATTGTTTTATATACAAATAAGGCAAAATATCAAATTATGGCCTCATTGACCAACTTTCTTTTTTGGCCTAAGCTTTGTTTGTTATACGATTTTGGCCCGAACTTCTAATTTAACATATTTTGTGGTCCGACGTCGACGGCGTTACTTAGCCTGTCAACATGGACTTAACGGGATTCGATGTGGCAAAATTTTTCTTCCCACGTCACTCATTGGTCGATCTAATGTTAAAAACCCTAATTTCTTGAAAAAGTATTTTTTTTGAAAAAAAAAGAGGAACGTAAAAGAACAAAAGAATGAAATATAGGAAATAAGAATTAAAATGTTAAAAACCCTAATTTCTTCCCCCTTTCCACCAGCCTTCGAACGATACCCATTTTTTCCCCCATCTCGTCATCTGCCTCTGTCCCAAAGTGGTTGTTGTTTTCGTTTCCTTGTCGTTGAGGCTGAGTTGGGATGACATGAGGGTAAGCGATCATCGACGGTAGAGGGCGAACCTGAGGCAAGATTCAAGGAAGGTGATTATGGTCGACGGCTCCGGGTACGGAGGGGGCTCCTTCTTCACCTTAGGTTCAACCCTATCTCCTTTCTTCCCCCCTTGTCCAGTTAGAATTCCAGTGTGGTGTAGATGCTTTTCCATTACCCTGTCGGTAGTTCTTTTGAACTATGAACTGATAATTGAGCCTGAGTCTTCCAAGGTCCGGTTGATGTCACTAACTCCAAATGACCCACGTGGATCGACCAATGAGTGACGTTGGAAGCAAAATTTTGCCACATCGAATCTCGTTAAGTCCACGTCGGCAGGCTAAGTAACGTCGTCGACGTCGGGCCACAAAATAAATTAAATTAGAAGTTCGGGCCAAAATCATATAACAAACAAAGCTTAGGCCAAAACATAAAGTTGGTCAATAGTTAATGCCATAATTTGATATTTTGCCTACAAATAAATACGCCGCAACTTCTTCCAAATAGAAAAATCAAATTTAGCCCATTGGACCGTTTACTGTAGGCCCATTTAATGTTTTCAGGCCCTATAGGCCCAATATGTAGTCTAACCCACGGGACCGAAGGGATCGTCAACGAGTTTTAGGGTTTGTTTTTTTTTTTTTTGGTTGAGGAACCGACGAAGGGAATCCCGGCGATGGCGGCGGCGGTGCAGGTTGATCTCGGCCATCTCTTGGCGTCCGATCCTACTTATCATCTTCCTCCCCTTCCATCCTCTAGGTAAGTGTTTCTCAATTCACTGGTTGTCGTCGTGCGCACCCTGTTGGTTTGAAACGATGGTCATGATGGATGGATTTCTGTGGGTTTTAAGGGAGGAGTTGGTCGAGAAGTGTTTGGAGAAGGGTACGGAGCTCGTTCAGGCCATAGCCGATTCTCTCTTCAACTTACCGGCCACAGAAGACGCCGACGGCCCAGTTGTCAAGTTGCCTCCCCCGACGACGAAGCTGCCGCGGGAGAAGCATGTAAGCTTCTAGCAGTGGCTGGCCAGTGTTAGCTCGATTGATGCGTTGTCCTGTTTTCTGTGGGTAGTTCGAGCAATGTGTGCTTTGCAAAGTGATATGGCCAGACAAACTGCCCGTCAGTTATTATTTTAGCAGCTTGCATGATAAAAGAAATTGAGAATTGGTTTTTTGTCTGCTGGCCATTCTGTAAATTTGACTTTAAATTAGAATTTAGTTATCTTTTCCCTTCTTACGAATTGAGTAGCATATGATGAGACCTCCGAATTTTTCAGCTGCCGAAGCCAAAGCCCCCTACAAAATGGGAAACCTTTGCCAAGGCCAAAGGTGAGTGAATTTAACGACCTTTTGTAGAGAGTTTTCTATTTCTTTCTTAGTGATGTAGATGGCCATCCATCTGTAGAAACTTGGGCCTTTTAGGCGACATAACGGCATCCTTTTCTGCTTTAAGTAACTCATTTGAATTCATCCTCTTGAATTTCAAGTTGGCCAATCTCATTAGTCATTATTCCTTTTCAAGTTTGTAGATGAATGATAAAAGAGGCAATTGTAATTTCTGCCGAGCATGTGTGTGATAGAAATTGAAAGTTAAGCTGGTTTTTAGTACCTTTATTTTCATATTCTGCTATTGCATTTAGGTATAAAGAAGCGCAAAACGGATAAGGTTGTTTGGGATGAACAGACTGGCACATGGAAACGTCGATATGGGTACGACCGCGTTGATGATGACAAGGATGTTCCCGTAATTGAGGCTAAGGCAACTGATGGTAAGTTGACAATGCAGATTTCCAATGACGAGAAATTATAGAGCGATGAAGTAAGTGCGCATCAATGTTTTAATTGAAGTGTAATCCTAACACATGTTGAATTTCCCACAGAGGTTGGAGAAGACCCCTTTGCTAAAAGGCGAGCTGACAAGAAGGGCAGAGTTGCAAAGCAGGAAAAAAATCGTTTGCAAAATCTAAAAGAAGCTGCTAAAATGGGAGCTTTGCCCAGGTTTGTTTAGTTGGTGCTTGTGATATTCCAGTGAATCATGTCAAAACATAAAAATGAATCCTGTCTAGTGAGGTCATGATGTCATAGCCACCTTGTTTTGTAAAACGTGTGATGTTGCTTAAGACCTTTTACCTCATGAAATGTCTGAGCAGTTCTTTCTTCATCCATTATCTGGTTATGATTTCTCATTCTTTATGTTGTTGCTCGGATGAATTCCATGCAGCCATGTCCAGCTAGCTGCTACAGCATTGCCAATAACTGGAACCCAGGCCCAACCAAAGAAAATGAGCAAAGATGAACTGGGAAACGTTGCTGGACTAGCATCTACAGCTACAGCAAGTGGCGGGAAGTTCGATAAGAAGCTTCCGGGAGAAAAGAAAGCCAAGCATGATCATAAATATCGGAAGGTTTTTCTCCCTTTCTTAGACTTGATCTACTTCTTTTTATTTGTTTCCTTCGGAAGAAGTTCAATTGTTATCTCCATTGCAGTTCCTCCCAGTTGCAGTAGGATCAGGGATGGGTTCCATAGAGAAGGAACAAACGGATCGAGTCTTGAACAAGCTGATATCCTCGAATTCCCATGAAATACTCAATATCGACAAGGTTAACCTTGACTCAACCCTGGTTATTACATATTAATCCATGGTTGCCCTGATATTATAAGCTCACTCCAATAATTCATCGGTTGTAGGCAATCTCCATGTACAACGTAAAGAAAGAGAAGAAGCGGAGGAATCAGAAGGTAGACGATTCCTCTTCACCTTCGAAAAAGTTGAAACCGAATAAGAAGATACAGAAGAACGGTCCTAAGAAGGGTTCTTCCGATAACAAGAAGCATAAATCAAAAGGTCCTTCAAAGAAAGCCAAGTCTCGGTGATTATCTTCTTTAGCTTTCTACCCTGTAGTTTCAGAATATATATTTGTTTGCGATCACTTCAGGGTGGCAATCAACTACCATGACGATGAAATTTTGTTTTAGTGTGTTCCTTTTTGTTAGTTGCCATCTCCAGCATACACTGATCTTTTAGGATGGAAGAACAGGTTAATATGTTTTTGCGACAAAGGTCGAATCTGTCTTGATCTCGCCTTGTATGCTGTCAGTTGGCTACCTTGCTGGTATAGTTAGTGGTCGTTTCCTTACAGACAGTAAGAGTAAAAGCCCACAAGGTTGGGATTTTTGTTTCGATTTGGGAACTCGTGTTTGCTAGTAAACAGCTAATGGCGGTATTCTCCACGGGACAACGTTGTTCAGCCGGCGGAAACAAGAACAAACGAAACATCTGCACACGTTTCCGATGTTGGAGTTCCTCCCAATATAAATACAAACTCCGATCAAACCCAAGGCTTTCACACCATCTGAAATCCTGCAGTGTTTAGGGTAGTTGGGAGATTTTTCTGATGGCGGAAGTCAAGGCGCTGGCGATATCGATGGTCGTGCTTCGGGTGCTCTGCCTTTTTGCTTCGGCTGCTTCGATTGCTGTTCTCGTCACTGATCAGTTCACCGACAGTATTGGTCAACACCTGACCTTCAAGGATGCTATCACATACAGGTCTGTATAACATAAGATCGACATCATTTCATGGCCCCTAAGCCAATCTTATCTGGTAGCCTGTTACCTGTGCCTGTGTAGATTTGTCCTTGCGACTGCCGTAGTTGGGGCAGCTTATGCATTAATCCAGATGCCTTTCGCCGTTTACTTTTCCTGCACCGAGAAGAGGATCATCCGCCACAGCTTCTTGCAAGAGTTTGATTTCTACGGCGATAAGGTGGCCGGCTAACTTATTTCTATCCCTTACTAAGCGAGGTCGATTCTTGTTTTTCAATCTAATCGGTCAATCATGTCAGTGCAGACCATCAGCTTCCTTCTGGCTAGTGGCGTGGGCGCTGGTTTCACCTTTGGCTTCGAACAAAAACAGAATTTGAAACGATTTAATGACATCAGTCCCGACGAAGACATTGACAAAATCATGAAGTTCTTGGACACTGCAATTGTGGCCACAGGGTTGCTGGCTCTGGCATTTTTGTGCATGGCCGTTGTCTCGATCTGCTCGTCCATTGTCCGATCATCCAACCGTGGCATATGGAGATGATCCGCTGCATGCAAGGAACTGTGCAACGAACCGTCTTCTGAAGGCAATGGAAAGAAGAAAGAAATTCCCGTCGTTCGATTTCGTTTTCTCATTATCTTCCTTTTCTTTTTAGTACCTTGGATGACAATAAAGCAAAGCATCGTCAATCGCTGTGCATAACACGCAGATAAATTTATTGCGATTATCGTAGTTTGTGTAGTTTCATGTCATGGACTTCATCAACCATATGATATCATTCTGTAGTTTTGGACCAAATTAAATGTTGCTGTTCCACCATTTACTTATGGTGGATTGATTCGAAGTCTCAAAATTGATGGCAAAAGATAGATATACATATTCTTAAAACATTCAATCAACACCAAGAGCCTTCCGTCTTCTGTCTAATCGCGCCATGTTTTCGCAGTCGGACATTGGTGTGCAAAACCAGCCCCGCATGGTGGTAACATGACATGGGCGAAGAAACCACTCCGAAGAGACGAGAACAAAGGAAGAGCAGAGCACCTTTCTGTCCTCATATGCTTATTTGAACCCCTTATGTGAACCACGGCGTAGTCAACAAGGCACGCACAGTGTCGAACATATTTGTCGCAATTTTTTCTTGTTGGCTGGCGTCATTATCCAGAGAAGATGGCAATCCCAAGAAATTTCAAGCTCTGGTGTATAGACATTTACCTGCTAGCGGCATTTATCGGAAGAGTTCGACTGTTTCCAGGGAGAAGCGCGAGGAGCTTTTCAGATGGCGGATGTCGATGTGGTGGCGATTGTTTTGTCAGAGTTACCGGTGATTTGCCTGCTCGCTTTCTCTATTACCGTCGCCGTGTTGATTGTGGATTATCCAATCGACTTTCAGAGGCCAACGATGATGAGAATCTTCATCGACATTATCACATGCAGGTACCTGCAAATCCGCATCGTTTCCTGCTACGTAACTCGATTTCGAGACTCGGTTCATTTGCTTCAAGTTTATTCACTAACCGATGGTAAACTCTTAGGAATCTCCTCTCGATAGCCATGACACGGGTGGCTCATTCATTGATCCGACATGTGTTCTTTCCACAGCTGGACTTCTTCGGCGCGGAGGTACCCAGCCATACCATCCCCCCCCCCCCCCCCCCGGCTTCACGGTTCAGCCCAGCGTTGGAAAATACGACTTACATTAATCCTTTTACGCAGATCTTTCTCCTTTTAGCCAGGGTCGGCTTCGCATACAGCTTCAAACTCATGCGATGGATCGAACGCCTTCTGGCCATAACCGGGTCCTCGGAGGAGCTCTTTCCCTGCCGGCGTAGGGACACCCACATACGAGAACATGCAATCTTCACGGCGGGACTGCTGACGATCGTATTTGGATGCTTGGTCATCGTCTCATTCTACGCGTTCGTTGCTCGGATGGGCGGACAACGTTGACGGGCGGTGGTCACAGAAGGCAGGTGCTTGTACATGGGCTGGAGTCCGGGCCCATAAAGAAATACATTGGGCCGAGCCCATCACCCGGGTTTTACATCTCTTGTTTCTGGAAACAAACCACCCCCCTCGGACAGGTGACAATGCTCTTACAAGGAACACCCAATCCAATGTCCAAAACTTCAAAAAAAACATATCTATGTTTTGAAGACCTTTATCCTTTTTGGACGAGAAATTGCATAGTATTATCATAAATAGCGACCCCCGGGTTCCAGCTCTTGAAACACTTCCAGCTCCAATCTCTCCCAACTCACATCAGTCATCAAGTTTCAAATACTGAATCCGTCGAAAGTTTTAGGATAAATTATGTATTAAAATAATCGATTTTTATAAATCGAATTCAATATATGAATTCGTAACATTATTATAAGAATTTCATACCATTAAGTCTCGGATGGCCCAATTCACGCCTTTAGTGACGTAATATTAGACCCAATTTAATAAATCATATTTGAATAATAGATTTTTTTTTGGATTATTTAATCGGCCATAGTTGTGGTGTTCCTCTTTGTCTGTAATAACGAAATGAAGAGAAATACCATTACGAGGAGACCCGAACCTACCCATCAACTGTATTTCTCATGTGTCAATTGCTTGTATTAATTTCATAATTGTTAATTCCGACTTCCATCGTTTCTTCTCTTGTTTTTTTTTGTTGGCATTGTAACTTGTTCGATAAATCATTTTCTCTGCAAATTGTTTTGGATCTATCCATTGAGAACGAGTCTGTCCCTAGATCCATTATGTCGGCATACAACATATACGAATAGACCTTTAATCGTATGTTCCAGTTCGTGTTCGATTACGAATCCGACGCTTATCCGTTCTACTAACAAATGTCCTTTTTCTTTATAAGAAGAAGCCCGCTGCATTTAACGGCACGTTTAACATGCCCACCAGCTATTATTCCTGTAGACGTAAAAAATCTCACGGTCTGTATATAAACCGGAAGCAACGTACAAATTATCGTATGAAAAATATAGCGGGTTCAATCTCTAGTCACGGACAAAGCACGTGAGTCCTCTGATTCTATACTCGTAAGATATCCGAAATATGGATGGGCTGAATATCTGGCAAATATCTGCTGGAGCTTTAGGGAGATATATTGATGAAGATGCTGGAGCTGCAGGGCTTGATCTTCAGAAATGGCGAAGATCTCCAAGGCTGTAGAAGCTGGATCTGGAGAATCTTCTGAGGATGGACGAAGAACACCAGGGCTGTTGTAGAAGCTTGATCTGGAGAGTCTTCTGAGGATGGGCGAAGAACACCAGGGCTGTTGTAGAAGCTGGATCTGGAGAGTCTTCTGAGGATGGGCGAAGAACACCAGGGCTGTTGTAGAAGCTTGATCTGGATCTTGAATGCTTGAACTTGATCTTCAGGCTTGATCTCGATCTTCAGACTTGATCTCGATCTTCAGCCTTGATCTCGATCTTCAGACTTGATCTTGAACCTTGATCTTGTAGCCTTCGGAGATAAACCCGCAAGAGGGGCCTTCGGAGATATACCCGCTGATGGGTCTTCAAAAATAACTAGAATCTCTTTATAACCCAATGGGGCTTAAGAGAATAAGAGAGAAGAGAGAATTTTTTTGTGTCCTCATGAGGGAGGTGAGACTCCCTTTATATAGGAGTTGAAGGACCCTTGGGTGCCCTCTCTTTCCGATGTGGGACAAAGAGTCATGGGCTTAAAGGCCATATTGGGCCGACATTTGGATTGGGCTGAAGTTTGAATGGGCCGATATATGGGCTAAGCCCAGGTCATTTTATAATTGGGTTAGGCTTAATTAGGCTAGCATATGGGCTGAGCCATAATTTTAAAACCCAATAATAAATGGGTTGGGCTTGAACTTTTTTATAATCTCAGGCCCATGTATTATATTTACCCAAAGATATAATTGCCTATAACATAAGGCAATCAACCATATTCAGCCTATATAATATATGGTTTGGGCCGATAAAATTTCAATGTCTACAAATGCCCCCACTTTAATTCGTATCTCGTATGCGTATATATATTGCAGAGAGATTAGGATTAAAGTATGTGAATATTGGAGTGGGATCCGTAAGACACATGGTGTGTATTTCACAAATTAGATCTGTGGTTTATTTCAAGAAGACAATGGTATCTGTGTCTTGCGAAGGAAGAGAACTCACAAGAAGAAGATACGCTGAAGTTACCATGTCTTCCATCCAAATTGGGCTATTGTGCTATGCACATCAAGCTTGATATCCAACACTGATCGAAGGAGATTCCATATGATTCTTATCGCCTCAAGGCCTGGTCTTTAGTGTCTCCATCTACGATGTCCTATGCCGAGCCAAAACCTTCGCTTACATTTGGCGAATCTTGTTGGGAAGGGTATTTTCGATCTCTTTGATGAATGTGAGCATTTGGAGCAGCCTCTTATCTATGCCTTGGTGGAAGAATATATGCAAGGATCGACAAAATATTCAGATCTATTGTCCACCGCTGAAGGGACAACAACAGAAGAACAACTAGCCGCCGTTAAAGCCAAGATCGAAGAACTTTGACAACAATTGTCTGATTGCATTGGGGCTAAAGCGACCTTAGAGGATTCGCTAGAGTAGACTGTTGCTATCATTAAGGAGGCAGATGAGGACATATCAAATTTGAAGGGGCCATGTCTGCTTTGAAGAATGCCTGGATAGTCCGTGATGAAGATCATTTGTCCTTCAATGAACTTCGAGAGCAGCTGAAGATGACTCGTGAAGAGTTTGTCCAATTTACCTGGGAAGCTTGATTTCACTCTTCTAGCTTGTTTAGGCTCTAGAATAGGACTTTCCTTCTTTGTAGGACTATCATTTTTTCAAATAAAAGTCCTTTCTTTTTGAAGTCGTTCATCTCTTATACTCATAGAACCACGACTTTAATATATATTTTTAAGCCGTTCACAGTTTATACTCGTGCGGGCCAGGAGTATTACTTTTTATTTAGCCGTTCACAGTTTATACTCGTGCGGGCCAGGAGTATTACATTTTGTTTAGCCGTTCACAGTTTATACTCGTGCGGGCCAGGAGTATTACATTTTTTGTTTTATTGAGCCGTTCACAGTTTATACTCGTGCGGGCCAGGAGTATTACATGATGATTTTTTTTATGTCGTGCAGTTTAGGCTCGTGCGACATGGAGCATTGCTCTTCAGGCGTAGTATCGCTTCAGGAACTTTCCATTGATTGGTCCGACACGCACTCCATCTTGATCAATTATCTTGTAGGCGCCTCCGGTGTAAGCTTCTTGGACGACGTATGGGCCATCCCACTTTGATGTGAATTTGCTTCCGGTTTTATGTGTGACGATTATGGGTCTTCGTACTGCCAAAACAAGGTCACCTACTTGAAAGGAACGAGGTCGTACTCTCTTGTTAAAAGACTTCGACATCCTTGCCTGATAACATTCAATCCGTTGCTGGGCTTCAAGACATTTCTCATCCAAAGCTTCCAGTTCCTGTAAGCGTAACCGCGCATTATCCTCTTGACAAAGTCCCTCTTGTATAGCTATTCGCAGCGATGGTATTTGTCGTTCAAGTGGAAGGACCGCTTCAACACCATAGACCAACGAGTATGGCGTCATTTGAGTCGCGGTTCTGTACGTCGTACGATACGCCCATAGAGCTTCTCCGACTCGTTCATGCCAATCTCTTCTAGCTTTATCGACCACCTTCTTTAGAAGATTGCATAGCGTTTTATTGAACGCCTCCGCCAACCCGTTTGCGGCCGCATAATACATGGAAGAGTTATATTGTTTGAAACCAAATTGCAAACAGAATTTATCCATGGCCTTATTAGAGAAATTTCGGCCATTATCTGTAATGATATAGCGAGGTACGCCATAACGAAAAATAATATTATTCTTGATGAAGGTGATCACCGTCTCTTTCTTCACTTCTCGAAAGGATGCGGCTTCAGCCCATTTGGAGAAATAGTCTGTTGCCGCCAGAATATATGAGTGACCCCCAGATGATTTAGGTGTAATGGGTCTTACGACATCTAGCCCCCAGGCCTCAAATGGCCAAGATGCTATAGTTGGATGAAGTGGCTCGGGCGATTGATGGATGAAGTTAGCGTGAAACTGACATGCTTGACATTTCTTTGCATATTCCATACAACCCTTTACCATCGTCGGCCAATAATAACCCATCCTCTTCAATTGGAAGTGAAGTTTAGGACCAGATTGATGAGCTCCACAAACTCCAGAATGCGCCTCCTCTAGTGCTTTGGTGGCTTCTTCCACTCCAAGGCATCGTAGGAATACTCCTTCAAAGGATCGCCGATAAAGAGTATTTTTAAAATATATGAATCGAGGTGCTCTTCTCCTTACATCCACTTTTTGTCGTGGGTCGTTAGGCAGCTTTCCGTGCTCGAGAAAGTCGATGAGTGGTTGTCTCCAATCTTGGTCATCTATGTTACAAACGGATATGAGATTTATTTCGTTTGTTTCCTCCTTGTCAGGGACCGGTGGAGCCGCCCATGCTTGACATAATCTAATGCTGACCTCCCTATCTACCGAAGTGAGTGCAGAAGCAAGACTTGCCAAGGCATCCGCTTGTGCATTTTCATTTCTCGGTATATGACTTATTGTAATGTCTGGGAACCACCCTGCGAGTTTAACCGCATAGTCATGATAAGGCAGAAGCTCTGGCTTACGAACCTCGTATGTGGATAAAAGTTGATTAATCACAAGCTTGGAGTCTCCATATACCCTCAAACTATGTACTTTATTATCCATGGCCATTTCCAACCCGAGTATAAGAGCTTGATACTCAGCCATATTGTTTGAGCATAACTGAGTGAGGGTATATGCATAAGGGATGATATCTCCATCGGACGTGACGAAAACAACTCCAGCTCCCGCGCCTCTTTGTGTTGCTGATCCGTCAAAGAACATTTTCCAGGGAGGGGGAACATCAACCAACATTACTTCCTCGTCAGGCAGTTCTTCCGATATTTTCCAACTATCTGGTATAGGATGGTCTGCCAAGAAGTCAGCTAAAGCTTGTCCCTTTATAGCCTTTTGAGGTACATACAGGATCTCGAACTCTTGGAGAATAAGTGCCCATTTTGCGAGACGACCAAATAAAACTGGCCTTGACATTATATACTTGAGAGGATCTGCCCGTGATATGAGACGAACAGAGTGTGCCTGCAAATAATGTCGCAGCTTTTGTATAGCAAACATTAAAGCCAGACAGGTCTTCTCAATTGGAGAGTAATTCAATTCCGCTCCGGTTAAAGTCCTGCTTAAATAGTATAAAGCATTCTCCTTTCCGTCATCATTCTCTTGGGCTAATAAGACCCCCAATGAGGCTTCTTGTGCTGCTATATACAATATGAGTGGTTTACCTTGGATTGGTGCGCTTAAAACTGGCGGCTTTGATAAATACGCCTTTATACTATTAAAGGCATTCTTACATGTTTCATCCCATTCAAAAGGGGTATCTTTTTTCAGTAGCCGATGAAACGGATGACATCGTCCAGCCAAATTCGATATAAATCTTCGGATATATGCGAGTTTCCCCTGAAGGCTTTTTAGCTCATGTATATTCCTCGGCTCTGGCATCTTTATAATCGCGTCTATCTTCGACTGGTCGACCTCTATGCCTCGGTGTCGAACGATGAAGCCCAGAAATTTGCCCGAGCTGACCCCGAATGCACACTTCATGGGATTCATCTTCAGTTGATATTTTCGTAGTCTGTCAAATACTTTTCTCAAGTCATTAATATGATCATGCCTTCGTTTGGACTTGACAACCAAATCATCCACGTAACACTCTACGTTTTTATGTAGCATATCATCGAAGATGCGTTGCATTGCTCTTTGATAGGTTGCTCCTGCATTCTTCAACCCAAAAGGCATCACCTTATAACAGTAGATTCCCTTCGGTGTACGAAAAGCTGTCATTTCTTCATCTTTTGGATCCATTCGAATTTGGTTATATCCTGACGATCCATCCATAAAACTGAGGGCTTCATAGCCAGTGGTAGCATCTACCATTATCTCAGTGATCGGAAGAGGAAAATCATCCTTCGGACATGAATTGTTGAGGTCGCGGAAGTCAACACAAACGCGAAGTTGACCGTTCTTTTTCTTGACAGGTACAATATTTGCGATCCATGTTGGGTATTTCACTTCCCGAATGAATCCAGCTTCGATAAGTTTATTGACTTCGACTTCTATCTGGGGAATCAACTCCGAACGAAACCGCCGTTGAGCTTGCTTTATGGGACGAACCCCATGCTTCACGGCTAACTTGTGAACTGCAATCTTTGGGTCGAGGCCGGGCATTTCTTTGTAGCTCCATGCAAAGACGTCTTTGTATTCCCCTAACAATTGGATATACAACTCCTCTTCTTCAGGGGTTAAACTCGCACTAAGGAAAGTAGGACGGTGATCCCCTTCTTTTCCAAGGTCTACTTCCTTCAGTTCATCAATAGTAGACTTCTTCCCATCTTCGAATACTTCAGGAGCATCTTCCGCATCATCTTCTTTGTGAGATGCGTCTTCATCAGCCTCTGAAATCGTGACATGATAAGAAGCGACATCATCTTCCACGTTATTTTGAGATAACTCCTCATTGCCTTTTGTAGTTATCCATGTCTTCGTGGTCATTTTCAACACTTCTCCAGTGGTCACCTCCACAACAGTCCGACGCTTCATCCGGGAAGGAATTTTACTACGGAGATCATTTGTGTCTTCAATTATGATCGGGACGTCTTTCCTCTTGTTCACTCTGTTCCACACCATTTGACTTCTTGGAGCATGTCCTAACCTTAGTTGTATAGGTCTCCGATCATCAATCTTTTCTTCTAGAGCACCAAGTCTATCAAATACTGACTTTCGTTCGGGTGGGGTTCCAAGTCGTTCGAATACTGAAGTTCTTACAGGTACCTTGGCAGTGTCATCATTGGCCTCGATGTATTGGGTTGAGGCGTCCTTTACTAGGTGACAATCGGGCTTAGTAGTAACATACCCCAGACCCAATTTTAACTTTTGTCCATCGCTTCCTGGATTAACCTCTTTTGGGACGTCACCGAGCGTATTTAAATCCTCTGTGTAGCCTGCTGCAGAAAGTAATCTGAAAGCATTTGGATCAAACCCATTGGTGCGCTTATCGGGCAATGAATCCGGATAGAGAATTGCCCCCTGCTTTGGTCGAACGAAACCCTTTAGTGGCGCATTCGTGGGGACCACTGTTGAGAGCTTTGTCACTGGCCAATTGAGTTCTTTCGGCTGCATCGCTTTTGCACTATCATTGCTCACGAAAGGCGGTTCTCCTGCTTTTCTGAATGCTCTGGGAATGTAGCGCAAAATTGGTTTGCTCTGCTTCGTCACATCTTTTGCTTGTATATTTTCAGGCATAAGATCAGCTGAAGTTTTCTCCTGTTGTACGGATGGTATATCCGCGCTTGATTCTTTGAGGGCATTCTTTACGATGGGCTTTAAGTTTGACGCCTCCACATGTATACTCTTGTTCAAGTAAAACTTGGCATCGGCAAAGTATGACTCCTCCTCTGTGAAGGGTTTAGCATCCGCCCATACTATACATGGAACTCCGTCCTTAATGAACTTGAAGCATTGATGAAGTGTTGATGCAATGATTCCATATTCGTGCATCCATGGCCGACCTAGCAGCATATTATAGGTTGTCCTTGAATCGATAACATAGAATGTTGTACAAGATTCCATGTCACCTATCGTGAGAGAAAGGCAAATTTTTCCGATGGCCCGTTCTCCGCCTTGGTTAAATCCCTGAATTATCAGCCGACTACTTGAGAGATCATCCACTCCCAAGCCAATATCCTTTAAAGTTTTCGATGAAATGATATTGACTGCGGAACCTGGGTCAATCAGGATGCGATTAACCTTTGTGCCGCATGTATATCCCGACACAAATAATGGTCGATTGTGTGACTTGTGGCCCACGAGAAGATCTTCATCAGAAAACGTGATAATCGGACAATTCTCCTTCACCTTTTCGACTGACATTGTTGTAGAACTTTCCGGAATGCCAACCTTTGGATCGGACTGCTCTTTATCCGTGTCGACATGGTGACAACTTCTAGACAGAGTTGCAAGCCTTTGAAATTTTTCGGGAAAGAAATCCCACACCGTGATTGGAGATGGCTTTTTTGGAGTCACTTCAACATTAGACTTTTGCTGATCTACAGCCTCCTTGAAGTTTGCTTTCTTATGTTCTCTTTTAAAGACTTTTGCTCGAATATGAGGTTTCCTCTCTTGAGGCTTCAAAGTCTTTATTCGATTCCTTTTATGCGTCACCAAAGTCCAACCGTCCTCATCATGAACCGCCTCATGGGCAATTGCACAGCTTGACATCTTAATGTCCTGGCTATCATCCGGTTTCACTTTCGAACAAAGGAAAGCAGCCATCTCATCATAGCTAAACGACCCGAAGATAATATTGGATGCGTCTGATCTTGCTACGTCCACCAGATTCGAGGAAACCATCGACCCTAAGTCAATCTTGTTATCTCGGGCAAGTTCCATAACCTTCTCCTTGAAGACAAAACATTTTTCAATAGGATGGCCCAGAACACGGTGATACTTGCAAAAGTTTGGATCTCCCGCTCGACTTGCTTGTTGTGGGCGTTTTGACGGGGGGAGCTCAATCATTTTAACAGACAAAAGAAAGTCGAATATATCTGCAACATCGGAATCTGGAAAAGGATATTGCTTATTCTGCCTCTCCTCTAGAGTCGGTCGCCTCTTCTCTGTCTGGGGAGTTGCTGGAGCATGGGTTGAAGTGCTCGATTGCCCTTTCTCCTTTGCATTCGGGACCTTGACGGGAACAACATCGGTGGCCAGCACTTGTTTCTTGTTATCCTTGAAGGCAGGCTTGCCCCCAGTTCTATTAATTGGTCTCCCCGTTCCCTTGGATGGCTCAGGTACCGGAAGATCTCCCACACCAACTCCTACAAAACTCAACTCCATATCATGTGCTCTTGTAGCTAATTCCTCAAAAGACCGAGGTTTGATCCCTTGCAAGATATAGCGAATCCTCCAGAGCATTCCTTGAATGCACATGTCTATTGACGTCGCCTCAGATAAGCGATCCCTACAGTTTAGACTTAGGTTTCTCCATCGTTGTATATAATCAACGACCGGCTCGCCTTCCCATTGACGCGTGTTGGTGAGTTCTATCATGCTCACCACACGTTTCGTGCTATAAAAGCGGTTCAAGAATTCCCTTTCCAACTGCTCCCAACTGTCAATACTTCCTGGTTTTATGTCGATATACCAGTCAAAGGCATTTCCCTTCAAGGAGCGGACGAACTGTTTGACCATCAAGTCTCCATCTGTACCAGCATTGTTGCAAGTCTCGACAAAATGAGCCACATGTTGCCTTGGATTCCCCTTCCCATCAAATTGTTGGAAGTATGGAGGCTGATAACCCATTGGCATGGTCATACTTTCGATTCTTTGACTGTATGGCTTATTGTACGCCAGAGATGTTGCATACTTTCCCTCAAGTTCATCCTTTAGAGCCTCTTGTATTAGTTCTTTCATTGCTCTAGTTGAGACTGAAGCATCAACAGAGGCAGGTACAAGCTTCGGTGAATCATCCACGTTCAGTACATTCTTGCCTTTATCCTTGCGTATGTAAGAACCTTCCTCATTAGATGTTCTTCCGGACTCTTTATTCTCGAGCCTGCTTATGACATACTCAAGTTGTTGATCCCTATCCCTCATGGACTTCGTCATCGCTTCAACTGCTTTAGCAAGAGACGCAACTTGGTCCTCCAATGATGGAGTATCAGCCATCATAACTGGCATGATTTCATCCAACTTTTCAGCTAGATCAACCTCACCGATGCTTCGAGACTTCTTCGGTGAAGAGTCCTCCAATAAACTATCATGGAAGCTTGGCAGAGGAACTGGTGACATGTTGCCCTTGTTCGGTGGCATCCTTCCGGCAATCTCTTTGCAGGATGGAATAGATTGAAGAATGTCTTCTATCTCCTCCATTTGCTTGCGCGTTTTGGCCCTTGATTCAGCAAAGCTCCATTTTGGATTGCAGTCTAAGGAAGAATCCTCAAGAGGAGAGACACTTGATGAGTTGTTGCAGAAACTACCCAAATGAGTTGGTGATATGGAATCCTTGCTGAGAAGGCTTCTTTCAGTAACCTCCTTGTATGATGGAGGTGACTTTGGAGAGAGGGATTTTAGAATCTCTTCTGTTTCCTTATATATGTCAGCAATCGGTCTGGTCTTGGTGAAGTTCCTGGAACCAGGCGATGAAAAGCTTTCGGACGACTGAGAGGGAAAACCAACTAGCTGATTATTCACAGCATTGATGGAGTTCTTCAGCATGATCATCTTTGAAGCCATCTGGATACTTAGACGTAAAGAGATGAGAGGTAGAGATGGTCCCACTGGGCGTGCCAGAAATTTGTAGACGTAAAAAATCTCACGGTCTGTATATAAACCGGAAGCAACGTACAAATTATCGTATGAAAAATATAGGGGGTTCAATCTCTAGTCACGGACAAAGCACGTGAGTCCTCTGATTCTATACTCGTAAGATATCCGAAATATGGATGGGCTGAATATCTGGCAAATATCTGCTGGAGCTTTAGGGAGATATATTGATGAAGATGCTGGAGCTGCAGGGCTTGATCTTCAGAAATGGCGAAGATCTCCAAGGCTGTAGAAGCTGGATCTGGAGAATCTTCTGAGGATGGACGAAGAACACCAGGGCTGTTGTAGAAGCTTGATCTGGAGAGTCTTCTGAGGATGGGCGAAGAACACCAGGGCTGTTGTAGAAGCTGGATCTGGAGAGTCTTCTGAGGATGGGCGAAGAACACCAGGGCTGTTGTAGAAGCTTGATCTGGATCTTGAATGCTTGAACTTGATCTTCAGGCTTGATCTCGATCTTCAGACTTGATCTCGATCTTCAGCCTTGATCTCGATCTTCAGACTTGATCTTGAACCTTGATCTTGTAGCCTTCGGAGATAAACCCGCAAGAGGGGCCTTCGGAGATATACCCGCTAGAGGGGCCTTCGGAGATATACCCGCTGATGGGTCTTCAAAAATAACTAGAATCTCTTTATAACCCAATGGGGCTTAAGAGAATAAGAGAGAAGAGAGAATTTTTTTGTGTCCTCATGAGGGAGGTGAGACTCCCTTTATATAGGAGTTGAAGGACCCTTGGGTGCCCTCTCTTTCCGATGTGGACAAAGAGTCATGGGCTTAAAGGCCATATTGGGCCGACATTTGGATTGGGCTGAAGTTTGAATGGGCCGATATATGGGCTAAGCCCAGGTCATTTTATAATTGGGTTAGGCTTAATTAGGCTAGCATATGGGCTGAGCCATAATTTTAAAACCCAATAATAAATGGGTTGGGCTTGAACTTTTTTATAATCTCAGGCCCATGTATTATATTTACCCAAAGATATAATTGCCTATAACATAAAGCCAATCAACCATATTCAGCCTATATAATATATGGTTTGGGCCGATAAAATTTCAATGTCTACAATTCCAACGTGACTCACGAGTCCTCGTCGAAGAGCTCCTCGGCTGACTTACAAGGCCCGTTGTCGGCGTCGATGAACCATTCGCCGGGGTAGCCTCTCCGCTGGGGGATCCCCTTGATCTTCTCCAGCTCGTATTCTGTCATCTTCCACTCGAAGATCTTGAGGTTCTCCTTCTTCCTCTCCTTGTTGAAGCTCTTCACGATGACGACCGCACCTTGCTCATCGACCCATTTCAGTGCAACCTGACAAGGAGGAGCACGTATCCTGTCGTTAATTCAATCATCTTCTTAGTTTAGTATACGTCGGTTGATTTGGACAGGAAAACCAGCCCACACCACCCAAAAGTAGTGATCTTAATCGTGGACGTTTCGAGTACCTGCGGCACGGTTGAACCCCTTGCATCTGCGATCTCCTTCAGGACGGGACTTTGCATCACGGCCAAGGAGCCCCACGGTGCGCTGTTCCCTCCCAGCGGCGACCAAGCGCGGATGTGGATGCCTTTCCCCTTGCAGAATTCCCTCAGCTTTGTTTGTTGCCACGCGACGTTCATCTCTACCTGGTTGACCGCAGGAGGGACCGTGCAGCTGTCGAGAATCTGCGAGAGTTTCCTTGACCCGAAGTTGCTCACGCAGATGGACTTGGCCAGTCCCAGCCTCGAACATTCTTCCATGGCCACCCATGTCCCCTTGATGTCGAAGGGGAGCATCTTACCTTTATAGTGGAAGAAGCCTTCGGTGTTGGAGCCAAGCTCGAACCTTGGTGTGAACGAGTTAGAGAATGACTAGGGAAAAAGGACAAGAGGATGTAGAGAGTGTTCGCCAAAGAGGGATGATAGTTTCATTGAGGTTAGACACTTATTTATACAAATCACACATTAACTTCTTCCTCCACTAACTTATAATAAAGTCACTAAAATGTCCTTCACTAACCATAACTTAATGACTCTACTAACAAGTCATAAAAACACCAAATCACTAACCCATTACCAACAATCATGAATGCAATGGGTTAATGCTAACAATCACCGCCTAATCCATTGCACCTGAACAACTCCAAACTTCTGCCTCATCTCGACGAACTTCACACGCCCAAGTGCCTTGGTGAGGATGTCGGCCAACTGCTGGTCGGTACCAATATGATTGATCTTCACCCTTCCATCTTCGATGCATTCACGAATGAAGTGATATTTTGTGTCAATGTGCTTACTCCTGTCATGATTCACTGGATTCATGCTCAACGCAATTGCCGACCTGTTGTCCACCATCAAATTTACCTGAGTCGGAGAGTTCCACATCAGCTCTCCTAAAAATCTGCTCAGCCACACACCCTGACATGCGGTCGCCGCTGCCGCAATGAACTCTGCCTCACAAGAAGAGAGTGCCACGACCTTTTGTTTCTGTGATATCCATGAAACAAGACACGAGTTGAGAAAAAATGCTACCCCTGTGGTACTTTTCCGATCATCGACATCCCCGGCAAAGTCACTGTCACTGAAACCAACAAGCCCGAGTTGCAGTCCAGATTTTCTTTTGTAACTGCAGCCATAATCGACGGTGCCTTTCAGGTACCGAAGTATCTGTTTTACTGCTGCCCAATGTTGTGCTCCAGGATTTTCCATATATCTACTAACCACGCCCACCGAGTAAGCGAGATCAGGCCTGGTATTAACAATATGACGCAAGCTTCCAACAATACTCCTATATCTCGTGGAATCAATGGCCTCCCCTCCTTTAATCTTGCTTTACTTTAGCCGGTTCTCCATGGGAGTATGGCATGGATTGCAGTCTTTCATCGCTCCCATTTCGAGGATTTTGGCCGCGTAAGGGCTCTGGCATATTTTGATCTCTCCTTCTCCTTGTTTCACTTCAATTCCCAAATAATAGCTCAGTAAACCAAGATCACTCATGTTGAACCGTTTCATCATCTCATACTTGAAAACTGCAATATCCTTGTTGTCTGGCCCGGTGATGATCAGATCATCGACGTACACGCTGACTAATACGAAGGAGCGTTGATCTCCTCTCCGGTACACCGCATGATCCAGCTTGCTCCGCTCAAAACCAAGAGGGGTCAATTCGTTGTCAAGCTTTGCGTTCCACGCCCGTGGTGCTTGCCTCAACCCGTAGAGGGCTTTTCGAAGCTTGAGCACTCGCCTCTCATCATTCCCAACAATGAAACCTAGACGTTGACACACATAGACATCCTCGGTTAGATCACCATTCAAAAATGCAGATTTCACGTCCATGTGGTGTACTTCCCATCCGTGGTTTGCAGCAAGAGCAATCAACAGCCGAACCGTTTCCATTCTCGCAACTAGAGCATATAATTCGTCGAAATCCACCCCCTGACGTTGAGCGTACCCTTTTGCAACCAGTCGAGCCTTGTGCTGGACAATGTTTCCCGTCGGGTCCTTCTTAACTTTGAATACCCACTTGAGTCCTATAGCTTGATGTCCTGGTGGCAATGTTGCTGGCTGCCACGTGTGGTTCTTCCGGATAGCCTCCATTTCCTCATTCATTGCCTGATGCCAACATTTTTCTGTTAGTGCTTGTTCGATGCTCTTCGGCTCCTCGGCAGCAAGCAAACAAAGGCCGCTGTAGTCGAAATCGTGAACCTCCTCTGTAGTGTTGATGATGTTCGAGATCGTCCGAAAACGGAGTGGCACACCATCCGTGTCTGTGGCGCCATCGGTCGGAGGTGTTGCCCACTTTACACTAATTGAATTCGATGGTGTAACCTCTGAGTGTCGTTCATGGTTCTGATTTGAAGTGGATGATGATGGGGTACCAACTGACTCTGGCGTGGTTGGAGTCTGCATGCTTTCATGATTTGTAGAGGGATGACCTTCATCTTCAATTTCTGTTGTCTGATGATTAAACGTGGACTTGTACTCTATGTTGAAAGTCCCCACGTCACTCCCATGCTCATCCCCCCTTCTGCCCAATTCCATGCCTTCTCCTCGTTAAAAACCACATCTCGAGAGATCATCAACTTCTTCCCCACCGGATCATATACTCGGTAAGCCTTCGTTCCTGGTTCATAGCCAAGAAACACATCTGGCACAGATCTGTCTGCAAGCTTCGTCACTCCCGGATCAACCACCTTAACATATGCCTCGCACCCGAATGTGCGTAGATGTCGAACACTAGGTTTCCTTTTGTACCACGCTTCATACGGAGTTCTTTCGTCAAGACTCTTAGTTGGTGACCTGTTCAAGATGTAGACAAGCGGTCTTCACTGCTTCCCCCCAAAGTTCAGCTGGAACTTGCATACTTTTAAGCAGGCATCGTGCCATTTCCACCATGGTTTGGTTCCGCCTCTCGACAATCCCGTTCTGTTGTGCGAGTACGGTGCTGTGGTGAAATGCTTTATGCCATTCTCTTCACAATACTTTTGGAATTCAATGGAGTTGAACTCGCCGCCCCGATCTGATCTGAATCCTTTGAGTCGCTTACCCAATTCATTTTCAGCCCCAACTTTGACCTTTTTGAATTGCTTGAACGCCTCATCTTTCGTTTCCAGAAGCTCTACCCACATGTAACGGCTGTGATCATCAACAAGCAGTAGAAAATAGTTCTTACCTCCTGGTGTTGATGGTGAGATCTTTCCACATAAATCAACGTGGAGAAGCTCAAGCCCACGTTCCGCTCTGAACGACGTCGTGTGTGGGAATGGAGTACGGTGCTGCTTCCCGAGAGCGCAGCCGTCACAAAACTGCTCCCCGCGGTCTATCACGGGCATGCCTTCCACCATCTTCTTGACCCCGAGGTTACGGAGCGATCGGAAATTTAGGTGCCCGAAACGAGCATGCCACAACCACCCCTCTTCGCTGATCCTGGACAGGAGACATACCGGCGCACTTATCTTCAACTTCAACGTGTACAACCTATTCCTGGTTCGCGCCGCACGAGCCAGGAGTGTGTGTTCTCGATCAAACACTCGCAACACGCCGTCATCGATAACGATTTTGCATCCTCCTTCTTCCAGCTGTCCAAGACTAATGATATTACTCTTCAAACTTGGAATGTAATATACCTGGGTGAGTGTCTTTTGCTCGTTGCTTCTGCATGCTAACATCACGACACCAAGGCCTCTTATCTCAACTGTTGAGTCGTCACCAAACCGTACTGAACCACGAACTATTTCGTCGAGCGCTGTGAGTGCAGCTCTACATCCCGTCATATGGTTCGTCGCTCCCGTGTCCAGATACCAGGTGCTATCGTCGCTTTCCGCAGGAAACAAATGCTCCTCGTTGAGGAACACATTCTGAGTTGTGGTCTCCATAACTTCACATTTCTGGGCAAGAAGCAATGCAGGCTGCTCGACTTCAGATTTGGTGAGATGTGTCTCCTCACGACGATCACATCGTGGCTTCCGACACTCCTTGGCCCAATGGCCGTAGATGCCACAATTTCGGTACTTTCCATTTCGACGTGGGGTCTTTTCAGAGATCGGCTTCTCGGTGATCTCTTGTCCCTCGTTACGAACGTCCTCCTTTCTCTTCCCGTGAGACTGACGATTGGTCCTTCCGCTGCTTGTCGAGGAAACACCTCGTTGTCTATGCTTCCACTTGGTTTGCCACTTGTAGACACCCCAAATCGAATTTTCGATTTTTTTTAATCTTTAATCTTTGGTTTTAAAAGAAATAATTTTGAAGTTTTCGTAATTTTCAATTAAATTCATGTTACATGGTTAAATGATCAATTTCAAATTGAGAATTAGTTACACGAAACTAATTTCTTTATTTAAAAAAAATGGTTAAAATTACATTTTAACATATTTTTTTCATTGATCAAGCTCATTCATTTTAATTAGAAATCCAAGCACGTGTACACGGACTTAGGTTCTTAATAATAAGGTGAAAATGACTAAAATCTAATAAGACCCCATTAAAATAATTAATCATATAAAAATAACGAATTTTTTTTAATCCCTCCAAAAATAATTAATCATATTAAAATCTAACCATGTATGATTTGGAGTCTTGAGCTATGATTTTCGAATTTAATACTAAAACAGTGTCGGTTTCGACCATTTCGAGTAAATCATATGCCTATAATGATCTCTTGTTTCGCGAATTGATTTAAACTTGCATAAAACCCATTGTATTATATGTCTCGTTTATTTGGTTGCTTAATAATCCATATTTGTGGAGTTATGCATGTTTTAGTGTTAAGAACAAATTCATTTTGCTTCGGATTTGGCTTTCTTGCATGACGGAGACATATACTTTCGCTTATATCTTGAGTTTGGAATGTCGGGTTGAGCTGAAATCTGTGGTATTAGATCCGTATCTTTCGTAGCTTCGTTTTAAGTATTAGAACACATAGTTTCATGCTTGGAGTTAAAAGTTACACCCCGTTCTTTGCAACTACTAAAGTCTGACGTTTTATAATTCTTACGTGATTATTTACTTTACGTTTGATCGGACGTTATTTCGATGATTTTTACTTACTTACCAGTGGTTCATTCACATAGCCTTTATTACATTGGAGCTTAGGGACTGTCATTCATTTCATGTTTCGATCATTTAGAACTCATTCTATGTTCATAATTTCATATGAGTTTGCATTTTACGTTCACGAATTGATTTTTCGAAATAATTTACCCGTGACATTTTTTTTTAAAATCGAGTTGTTACCTAGCTTATGAATACATGACTTCATTTGCTAATCCTGCATATTTCTCTTATTGCTTTCACATGTGAAAACCGACCCGCATTGATTTGGTTAACGCCCGAAATGCATACACGGTCAAATGGTGCAAATCACCCACGTAAGTCTCATTCCGACTTACCGATTAATTCTAGTTGATTTATTCATTTCAATTAGAATTTACTAATCACATTTATATTTCATTTCTTTGTTTTCATCTACATGTACATTATCCATCCATGTTCGAGGACTCGACAAGACGATCCTTAGAAACCCATCACATTTGGGAGTATTCTCAAAGACGCGTGTAACAGACCGCGTGGATTTCTCCGCGCGTGTAAAAACCGCGATGATAAAAGACTTTAAAGCGGCCCCAACCGTCAAGTTTAAGGTACATGAGGGAAGGTGCGGGCCTTCCCGACTTTCTATTTTTTCACTTGTAACGGGCCGTGGGTCCAAGTGCATAGGCCCACGGTCACCGCCTTTCCCCGCCTGCTTTGATCTAAATAATTGTATGTCATTGCGCACGTGATCATCACATATAAGTTCGGGTCCAACGCTCGAATCGAGCCTATGCTCGTAACCCAATGATATGAGTCTGGGCCCAAAAGGCCCGGATCGGGTCCAACACCCGTTAACTAAGAACTTTTTTTGAAAATATCGCCACCCCTTCTTCGCATGTTTGTGTGAGAGAGTGAGTAGTTAGGAATCCCCGAACCCTCTTTGGTTTTTCCGACTTTATACCATTTTTTTAAATAAAGTCGGTGGCTACTCCGTATTAGCTTGCATAGGTTAAGCGATAAGCAATTTCTTTTTACGGAGCCACGAAGGATTACGGTCCTCCCTTTTGTTCCCATCCGGAACGAGCGGGAGGGAAGCTCATCCCGGATGGCGACTCCGCTGGGGACCCCGCATGTGGATTCCTACCGAAAACTCTTTTTTATCCACATGCGGGGAGGAGTGGTTGTTTGCGCATGTAATTGTTTGGCTCATGCCTTTTGTATGATCTTTTGTTTGTGTGTGTTTACCGCTTCCTAGGCATGTCTAGGTATGCCCGAACCCGGGGCTAGGATTTTAGGGGGGTCACCGTTAGGCCCAGCTGTGCTGCTCTTTGCGGTATGGTTTTGGGTCGGGGCCCCGCCTCCCTTAGTCCAAGGGAGGTCTAGAAACCTCTTCCGAGCACGTGCATTTGCGTGTTACTAAGTAACTATTACTTGTGCAGGGACATGTGTCAGGTACGTTTTGTATGTGATAATTGTAACATTAACCCTGTTCGTTTTGCAGCGGTTTGGGTTGGTCATGGGGAGTTTCCGCAATTTCTTTTCTCCCTTCCTTACCTTCTCTTTTTATATCGTCATACTCATTTACATCCATTTCGCACGAATGCTTGTTAATCAATAATCAATGTATCAACACTCTTATAATTATTCAGTATTATTATTGTTCAACTAGGAGAAAACTTGCATGTGAATTCATCTCACGTTAGGAGTTGGATCGGATTGTTATTACAATTGAATGACGTCCAAGTATGCAGGTTTATCAAAATGGATTCAATCGCACTGCGGTCGGACATTCCATCCTCTGACAAACTCCGGGATTGGTTCAAGGTGCTCAGACACTCGGAGCAGGAATTCGTCAGGCAAAAGCTCAAGGGTCTACTCCATTTGATCAGACTCGAAGTCGATTGGTTCATGATACAGCACCTCGTCGCCCGGTAGAATCCGGACACGTACACCTTCCACTTCGGCACCCTGGAGCTCGCACCGCTTTATGAGGAATACGGACACCTCTCTGGACTTCCTCATCTCCCAGGAATATCGCCTCTGCCTCATTTCGACAAGCCAAAAGAATATGTTACCAGCTTGCTTCAGATCTCTCCAGCGAACGTGTCCACCTTATTCACGACAGAGGGGCACATCAGCGTCAGAGGACTTTGCAAATATCAACTGATACCGTACATACTGCAAGGAGGAGACGGTCAAGGTTCAGCGCGCGCCTTCATTCTCTTATTCGCAGGAACGATTCTCTATCCCTACAAAAAGGAATCGATTCACGGACGAGCAGTCTACTTGACGAAGGCCATTCTTAAGGGACAACCCTTCCTCCCTAACCTCATTGGGGAGACAAATTACAGTCTTACCAAGATAGTGCGGAAAGCAGGAGAAGGAGTTCGGAACCATCACTTCTCCTTCAGCCCTCCATTGCTCCAGGCCTGGTTCTACACCCACATTGGCATCACCGGAGAGTCGTTCAGGCGGGAGCAGTTTCCAGACTTACTCGACCGCATATCAGACCGCGCTCGACTTCCAACCCGCACATTTGCAGGGGTTAGAGCTCTCTTCCACTCGCTGGAACCAGGGGACTTCTATCAGAAGGCCAGATGCTTTGACGTAGACTTGGCCATTACAAGCTCCCCAGACGGAGATTACATCCCGGTTGCTGGAATCACTGGGACATCTTATTACTATCCAGCAAGGGTGATGCATCAGTTTGGAGGAAGTTCGCGAGTTAGACTAGCGCCAAACAAATTATTTGACCCGATCGAATTAGACAGCCAACCGACCAAGGGAGTAGTTCAACGAGTCATGACACATATCGCTTGGGTCTGGACAAATCTCAAAGAAGAAGAGTACAATCTTTCCGTGGAGAGTCAGGCTGACATCGACGCCCGATCTGCACGATTTCAGAAGAAACGGATAACTCCTTGGGATCGCATTTAATGGCGGACACCTCACAGCATCCTATGGGCCTGCGAGCCCATCCTATCTTTCATTTCTTATTTTAAGGAACTGTATTGTGAAGTGAACCTTTCTGAATTTTATCTAACGCGCTGCTTTTCACTTGGACTGAATTCGTTATAATCACAATCGAATCCTTGCATTAGACATGTCATGCATCATTACACATCATGCATTCAAAATATTACCACCACTAGATACTGATTGAGTTTTCTTTTCTCGCCAAGGTACTAATTTGTCAAGATTGCTCCAACTACGAGACGTCGATATCACTCTTTGAAAAACCTCATGGCTAATCATACTCAAGACCAGATTGCTCAAGAGCTTCCCGCCAACATGATCGGGTCGAGCTTTACTGCCACCGCCGCCACTTCGGCACCCGCTCTGGGGCTCTCGTTCCCGACTTCTACTACTGCGGAGATCAACACGATGTTCCCGCCATTCAATGCTGCAACCCCTACTTTCAACATGGGGCAATCGGGATCAGGGGGTACACTCCTAACTCACATTCCTATAATCATCGCTTTTGCGGCATCAGCCATACAGTCATCAACTACTCCGCCAGCTGTGGAAGTACTGGACAATGCCAATCCAGCCCAAAGCGCTGTGGATAATACCCTATCGCAGAAGGTCGATGTTCTCACCACCGAACTCGATTCCTTAAAACAAATGATGGCACAACTGTTACAGAGGCAGCTGACTGCCATGGAGATTCCAATCCCTACCCGAACTTCTACCCCTTTCACTACTCCGCCTATGGTAACCCCAACCTCAGCTCCACCACATAACCCGCACCTTCCCCCCTACATGATGGGGTCTTCCGTCTCGACAAACCCACCTCCAATATACAACCCTTATGTCCATCCCACTCTCGGGATGGGATCAACGGCCATCCCGGCCCACCCATATAATCCACCAAACATGCTTGGAACCTCTATACCAAATGCTTACCGACCTCACATTTCCCCATATTATCCCTAGCCTGGATTCGGGCCGACTCCCTATCCACCAACTACCTATGGGCCAAATCCTCACCAACCAACTACTGCTAGACCAAATTTCCCCATGATAGGGCCAACTCCCTATGTCTCTACCACTATTCATTCCCCCGTGGCTCCGCCAATCAACAACTTCGAAATTCCCAGCCCCCTATCAGCAACCAAACTCCTCAAGTGGAGACCCACCAAACAAACCCTGCCATCCGTAATGATGCGCTTGTCGATGAACTACTCGGAGACCACAGCCAAACCAGTGCCATCCAGACAAGACTCGAGGCAATGATATCCTCCATGCAGGAATCAGAGTCAAAGCGCTTGGCGAAACTAGAAGAGCGCCTAAATGCCCTACAGGGCTACTGAGCACATTCATGGGAATACAATGATTTCCATGTCCCTCAATTTCAAATCCCCCCGAAGTTCAAGATACCTGAATTCGAGAAGTTCAGAGGAAAAGGTTGCCCAGAGCTACACTTGAAACACTTCTGTCACAAAATGGCAGTATATCCGGCTGATGACAAATTTCGCATTGCGATGTTCCAAGAGAGTCTGGCAGAGTCGACACTCCATTGGTATTATACAAAAGATCTGAGTCAATATTCCACTTTCAAAGAGCTGGCACTGGATTTTCTGAATTATTACAGTTTTAACGTGGAAATAGCTCCTACCATATCAGATCTGAGGAAAATGAAGAGATATCGAACTGAAGACATGAAGCAGTTCGCCTACCGTTTTCGTCAGGTGGCATCCCAGATTAAACCCACTCTCAAAGAGCGAGAACTGATAGACGAGTTCAATCAGTTATTACCCAGAGAATATCTTCCTTACATGATTGGACAGACTCCTTCAACCCTCGCCCAAGCAGTGATTAACGCTGACCGTTTGGATCAGATTAGTCGAGACGGTCTTATTCCGACCCCAGCAGTAAAGCCGGCAATGAAGGCTAAGCCCAAAGAGCTGGTCGCAACAGCAGAATACAACAAACCTTTGATGAAAACGGTGCCGCCCCCAGCCTCTTATACGCCAAAGACTTATGTGGTAACGGCACCTAGACCTTTTGTACCTATTGCTAACAGGTTCAGACCACTGACCCCCGCGGTGAGGCCTCCACCACCAAGACCGGTGGGACAAGAGCGACCACGACGCAGACTCGAAGACTTGACTCCAACTCCTGACCCGTTGGATGTCATGTTCTTTCGTTTAAGGGATTTGGGCTTTCTCAAGCCGGTTGATCCCAAACCAACCCATCCTACATCCATTGGTTATAACCCCAAGGCGGGGTGCCATTATCATTCTGGGGCACTAGGACATGACACGAAAGATTGCATCGCTCTGCGATTCAAAATTCAGAACCTCTTGGATGATGGAGTGATTACGTTTGCGTCTACTCCGGCCCCTACACCAAATGTGCAAAAGAATCCTCTACCAGAACATGTAAATTTGATCGAAGCAGAATTTTCAGACGGAGAGATTTCAGAAGAAGAGAATATGGAAGAATCATCACAAGAAGAGGACTCCTCCGAACAAGAAGAAGATCCCTCAGAAGGAATAACTGATGGATCATCAGGAGAAGATGATAGTTCTGGAGATGAACGGGAACCTTCAGAAGGAATTATTGATAACCCTCCGAGAGGAATGGCAAGATCGACCATGATGCATAATTATCGCTTCCCAACACTGGAAAATCGGAAATCAGGTGACGCTATTGCAGCTCGAGAGGCAAATGACTTCTTAGACAAGGTTCAAGCTGCCCAGCAAGAATATGTCCAAAGATTGCAGAATATGCCGGATCATGCATCTCCGTCTCTCCCCACGCAAGGTCAAGTGAGACTTTCCCGACACCCATCTCCTGACAGAGACGTCGTCTATCCATGGGAAGAACATCCCCTTCCACCACTCAATAGAACTCCTGTATATCCCCGGGACTTCCTCTACATGTCCACCCCGCCTTCAAATTTGTCTTATCCGAGAGACGAAGGCTCAAGCAGCCAAGTTCAAACAAATACAGAAGGTACTACTGTTATATCGGGAAGCCAATGGTCACTAGCGCCGAGATGGGAATATCAATATCAGCCTATGGAGATGAGGACTCCAACATATGGAATGTTGATACCTTTGTCATACCCAACTGTCAGAGCATTGGAAGGGACACCGACAACTCCGGCAGAAAATGAAAATGGTTCGAAGTTAGAAGAAGAAACTCACATGTATGAATCCTCATTCAAACAAGGAGGAAAAGGGAAAGGCAAACCCCAACCCACAAAGCATCTCTACACTATTCCGGGGCGATCAGCTATGCCATTTACTCCACTACCGGTAAAGCCTTATGTGTACTATCCTTCAGGGATGAGCTCAAATTCAGAAGTACCGCAAGTGCGAATTCCTTCAGTCACCCCTATTGTGATGGGACCAACGGTGACGCGAAATGTCCAGTTGACAGAAGACAATGTGGGGTTAATTACCCGATCAGGAAATATTGTGGCGGGACCTGAACTACCAAAGAATCCGGAGCCCAAAGTGCCCACCGCCGATGAAATCAGGCAGGTCGTCAAGACGATAAAAGTTAGCGACTATGACATTATAGAACAGTTTGAAGAGACAACCAACACAAATTTCGCTATTTGATCTGATCAACTCATCAGATAAACATCGAAATTCACTAGAGAGGTTCTTGGCAGAAGTGCATGTGCCGCCAGAAATCGAAGTTAATGCCTTTGACGTATTCATGAATGGAATGTTAGCTCAAAATGCCATCACTTTTTCCGACCAAGATGTCCCAAAAGGAGCAGAAGAAAGTAATAAAGCTTTGTTCATAACATTAAGCTGCATGGGCAGTCAGATCTCTTAAGTTTTGATCGACGGAGGCTCTGGAGTTAACATACTACTCTGGGGGTCGCTCGCCAATCGGGACTCGAAGTTAAAAACATGTCTCCGTCCAGTTTAAACATCAGAGCATTTGATGGGGCAAAGCGCAAACCCCTCGGAGAAATAGCTTTGGAAATCATTATGGGCCCGACCAGATTTATGACTGCATTTCAAGTGCTTGAAACTAACAGCTCTTTCAACATGTTACTAGGGAGACCATGGATTCATCAAGTTGGGGCAATCCCTTCCACGTATCACCAAAAAGTCAAGTTCTCATTCGGAGGCAAACTCGTAACCGTCAACGGAGAACGAGATATTGAATTATGCAATGAAGTCGACATTCCGTATGTTGGAGAACCCTCTGTTGAACCGTCTACGATGCAAGCATTCGAGATGGTAAACATGATCCGAAAAGTCAATAATGACCCGCCAATTGAACCTGTGATCGCAAACATGGCACGGGTGTTACTTCAAATGGGATACCAGATTGGAGGAGGTTTGGGAGCACGAGGACAAGGCATGCTTTTCCCAATTCAGATCCCCACGCCAGCTGACAAAGCGTGTATCGGATATGAAGAAGAAACTATTCAAGACTGGAAGTTAAGAATTGAAACATGTGGAATTCTCGGCTATCCAGATTTATACAAGGTATTCGTACCGGCATCACGGGGCACGTTGCAGCAGGAGCAATTAACTGATGCTATGGCAGATCTCAACCTCGAAAAAGCATTGAACCTTGACGAGTTGTCGCTCAAAAGGTAAAACACTCCAATACATCCTTTTACTTTTATGCATATGGAATCCGTATGATTGGCATGTCGATCAACGGATGCGTTAATAAACCCCTACCATATCTTTAGTCACGGACTGGTGGGGTGAATGTAGTGACTACTTAGTGTCGAGATGTCGTGGGATCCGCATCAGGACGATGATGAATTCCAGGGCACGTGAGGGATATAAGGAAAATACGGGCACATGAATAACGCCCAGCCCACTGAGACCTGATGCCCACGACATCCCATTTTTCCATGCATGTGATGGTCATTTCAATTTCCTCATATACTTTGTGAATTGTTTCTTGATATATTCTTACGCAGGAATAATACTTCAGAGGCTATTCACGAATTCCAGGACAATCTCCCAGAGCATTTTCAAATAGAGTGTAGTCAGATTTCAGATGAACTTGATGAAACAGACGACCAATCTTCAAAAGGCCCCGAAACATCGAAAGATCCAGATGAAGAAGTTATTCAAAATCCCGAATCCCTCGACGGCTACCATGGCCTAGAACAAGGATTACTGAGACATGAAAATCCCAAAGAGGTCACTCTTCAAGAACCAATTTCTATCAATATTGGAACAGAAGACGAGCCCAAAGAGCTCTTCATTGGTGCAGATTTACTAACAGATGAAGCCGAGAAAATTACAAATCTTCTCAAAGAATTTTCAGATGTCTTCGCTTGGTCATACGCAGATATGCCAGGATTAGACTCAGAAATAGTGGAGCACAAAATCCCCTCTAATCCTTTGATTCATCCAATCAAATAAAAGCAACGTCGATACAAACCGGAACTAGCCCTCGCGATCAAGGAAGAAGTAGACAAACTACTTAAAGTCAATTTTATCGAAGTATCGGAATACCCTCAGTGGGTCGCAAACATTGTCCCGGTCATGAAGAAGAATGGAAAAGTCAGAGTATGCGTGGATTACCGAGACCTCAATAAAGCAAGTCCCAAAGATGACTTCCCTCTACTACACATCGATCTATTAGTGGACAACACGGCTGGTTTCAACAAATTCTCCTTTATGGACGGATATTCTGGCTATAATCAGATCAAGATGGCCGAAGCAGATAAGGAAAAGACGACATTCATTACACCATGGGGCACATTCTGTTATCGAGTTATGCCATTTGGGCTCAAGAATGCAGGAGCAACATATCAACGAGCAATGGTAGTCCTATTCCATGATATGATGCACCGTGAGATCGAAGTCTATGTTGATGACATGATCGCCAAATCCAGAACAGAAGAAGATCACATAGTCGTTCTACGCAAGCTGTTTGAACGACTTCGTAAATACAAATTGCGTCTTAATCCCGCCAAATGCGTGTTTGGGACAACATCAGGGAAACTTCTCGGGTTCGTTGTCAGCAACAAAGGTATTGAAATAGACTCAGATAAAATCAAAGCAATTAAGGAACTTCCAACACCGAAGTCAGTTAAAGAGATCCGTGGCTTCATGGGCCGCATCAACTATATCGGAAGGTTTATTTCCAACCTAGCCGATACGTGCAAACCTCTCTTCAGGAAATTGAGAAAAGATGTCAAATTTGAATGGGATGAAGATTGCAAGATCGCATTCGAACAAATCAAGATGTACTTAACAGAACCACCAACCCTTATCCCGCCAAAGCCGGGACATCCACTCACACTCTACCTAACAGTACTAGAAGAGTCATTTGGGGCAATGCTAGCACAACAAGTACTAGGTGCCAAGGAATATGCCATCTATTACCTCAGCAAAAAATTTACAGACTGCGAAGCCCGATACACAGTCCCGGAACGCACATGCTGCGCACTCGTTTGGGTCCTTCATCGTCTTCGACAATATACTCTCCATTACGAGATCTTGCTAATTTCAGAGAATGATCCGCTCAAATATCTCTTCGATAGACCAACTCTTATCGGAAGAATTTCAAAATGGCAGCTGGAACTTGCCGAATTCGACATCAAATTTCACTCAACGAAATCAATCAAAGGCAGAACTATTGCCGATCACATAGCAGAATATCCAGGGACAGATGATTCCCCATTGGAAATTAAGCTGCCAGATGCTGACATCTTACTAGTAGATCCAGAACAACGATGGACGATGTATTTTGATGGTGCAGTCAACTCATCAGGTTCTGGCATTGGAACAGTTGTGATATCCCCAAACGGGCAATATTATCTGGTTGCTGCTAAAGTCACATTCCCATGCACAAATAACATTTCTGAATATGAAGCATGTATTCTCGGTTTACTACGTGCACTCGATATAAGAGCACAATTCTTAGACGTTTACGGGGATTCTGCGCTCATAATCTCTCAAACCAACGGAGCTTGGCGCACAAGAGACCCAAAGCTTATCACGTATCAAGATTATCTGCAAGAGCTGATTCGAAAATTTACGGACATTAGTTTCAGCTACCTACCACGATCTGACAATCGATTTGCAGATGCACTTGCAACTCTCGCATCAATGATACCATTGGCCGAGGAAATGGACATTGAACCTCTCCGCATCAACATCATCGAAGAGCCCAGTTGCATGAACACTGAACCCGATCAACAAGTTGATCCATCTCCATGGTATGCAGATATTAGGGCGTATCTACATTCAGGAGACTTTCCTCATATAAGCACAAGGAAAAAACGCAAATTCATCAGGAGGTTATCTAGAGGTTACTTTCTCGACGGGAACATCCTATACAAGAAGTCATTCACGACGACCCTCATGCGGTGCATCACGGAAAAAGAAGCCAAAGACGTAATTATGGAAGTACACGAAGGTGTTTGTGGTCCTCACATGAATGGATACGCACTTGCCCAAACGATCATGCGTCTCGGGTATTATT
The DNA here is from genome assembly GCA_023653495.1 of Melastoma candidum. Classification (NCBI taxonomy): domain Eukaryota; kingdom Viridiplantae; phylum Streptophyta; class Magnoliopsida; order Myrtales; family Melastomataceae; genus Melastoma; species Melastoma candidum. Next base: position 12,479,943 of record CM042888.1, on the reverse strand, counting down.
GGTCGACAATGGAAACCGATTGTATCAAATACGTCAGAGCATGTCACAAGTGTCAAATTTACAGTGACAAGGTGCATGTACCTCCTACCAGGCTCTACCCTTTGTTTGAGCCGTGGCCATTTTCAATGTGGGGCATGGACGTCATTGGACCCATCAATCCCATAGCATCGAATGGACATCGATTCATCTTAGTAGCGATTGACTATTTCACCAAGTGGGTCGAAGCTCAATCATTTAGAGAAGTTACCGCAAAGAACGTTGTGCGATTCATGCGGATTAATATCATTGCTAGATATGGCATACCGGAATTACTCGTCACCGACAATGGTTCCAACTTCAATAGCAAACTTATGCATTCTCTCTGCGAAGAATTCAGAATTAAACACATCAACTCTTCACCGTACCGTCCACAAATGAATGGTGCAGTCGAAGCAGCAAACAAGAATATGAAGAAAATTCTTCAGAAAACGGCAACCACGTATCGCAACTGGCATGAAAAGCTCCCATTTGCGCTACTCGCATATCGAACGACGATGCGAACATCGACTGGGGCAACTCCATTTGAGCTCGTCCACGGAACACAAGCAGTCATTCCGGCTGAGGTCAAACTACCGACCCTTAGGATATTGTCCCAAAACAATATGACAGACGAAGACAAGATCAATCATCATCTTGTTCATCTTGATCTCATGGATGAAAAAAGGCTCGCAGCAGCACATCATATGCAGTTATATCAACAACGCATGGCTCGATCGTTCAACAAGAAGGTCAAACCGATCCGATATCGACCTGGAGACCTCGTTCTCAAGCGGATCATTCCCAACTACAAGGATCCAAGAGGAAAATTAGCCCCGAATTATGAAGGACCTTTTGTGGTAAAACCCACCTTCTCGGGAGGCGCAACCATTCTGACCAAGATGGATGGACAAGAACTACCGCAACCGATCAACGCGAATGCTCTTCGGCGCTACTACACGTAAAAGGGAGTATCCGATCCAAATTGATACTTTCCTAACAAAACAAGTTACATGAGCTCACATGTAACTTGTTTTTGCCTTTGTCACATGTGGACGAAGGCGTGGGTGGCAGGGTGGTAAAACTCCAAGAAATCTTATAGATGCCTTCGTTGTCAAAACAACGAATCACATGAAAGGTACAAGAGCTCCTCATATGAAGGATACATAATTCCTGGATAAAGCCGAGAGTGGTAGGATGGCAAAACTTCAGGACAAAGTCTTATCACAATTTCGTTAACCCTTCGATTCCTTCGGACGGAGATGCAATGACGAAACAACATGAAGGGGAGTATTATTTCAATATTAACACTTTCTTTACAAAACAAGTTACATGAACATATTTTGCCCTACGTTCATCTCATAGGTACATGAGCATCCTAGGCAGATAACGAAAGGCGAGGGTGGTTGGGTGGAAAAATTTCGAACCAAAGCTTCGAGATTGCCTTTGTTATCACCAAGGATGATCAAGTGAAAAGGAATGTTCATTCCCTATTGAAATTTCTTATTACTCCCCAGTCGCAGTCATTCACCTCATTTCTCCAAAGCTAGAATTGGCTTCATGAGTGTATCACAATCCCCAGTGGAAGTTGAATATACAAGCATATTCTTCCAGCAACAATCAAGATGGACATTCGCAGCTTATTCCCCCAGCGGATGCCCAACTTTATCATTTCTTTATTTCCTCAACAAGAGTCAGGTTACACGAACTCACTCGATCTCTATTCCTTGATGTAGGAACACGAGCACCTTATATCATGGATGATCTCCGTTCATAAATCCGCAACCAAGGCGCAACATAAGTCATCAAGGGATGCACATAAACGTCATCCACCCAGTGAGTTTGCATCATCTGCATATCATTTATAATGTAAATGTCATATCATCACCCCATGGAGTTCGCAAATGCTTATGGACATGGGAAAAGAAGGCAAACCCTATCCTAAACACCTACCCCAGAGAGTTGAGTTCAAACACTGTGAGTTCTTATAAAAAACGAGCGTCGGGGTTGGACTTAGAATCTGTTGACAAAAGATGCTCAAAGCCAAAATGGAAAGGAGCATTCTCTTCTCTATCCCAAACACAATACATCGACCGTTTCTAACCCTTAGAGCCAAAACGGAGCTTTTATAAATACTGTTACCCTTTAGTCCAAAGACAACCTCACACCGAGGTCAAAAGGAGTCCTGTAGTAGGAAGTGGGAAACGACCGACGGCGAAGGCAACACTTCCTCAAAGTTCAAGTGGAAAGACAATGTCAGTGGATATGCAAAACTAATCAGGCCACTCCTCAAAATGAGTATCAATGAAGTTTTATTCCCCAAAGAATTAAAAAAAAAAACCAACAAACATTCCCAGCAGATCTTTCAAAAAAAAAAGGAAAGAGCAAAAGAAAAGCACAAAGGCCAAAGCCTTACAAAAGCAAAGTGCAAAATTCAAAAGAGCAAAAACAAAAAACACTAGGGCCAACAAGGCGGTTGCAAAAGCAAAGGTGTTCAAAACGAAATTTTCGCAGCAAATTCAAAGAATTCTCAATGGAACTTTCATCCCCAGCGGATCTGCTTAAAACAAGAATTTCATTACTCCCAGTGAATGGTCACATTATCCCCAAGCGAAGTGTGCTGAATAGTAAGCTGTCCAAATGACAAATTATCTGCTTAAACGGTGAAACTTTTGTAAAACAGGTCTGTTTCCGACAAAGACTCTTGGACTTATTCTTTCCAAAAAAAAAAATTTAAAACTTTCTATGAAAGGCTTTACGCCGAAGCCGACATCATAACCCTAGTCAAGACTCCTTCAACTGGTACATGAGCATCCTAGTCAAAGGAATTCCAAGTCTAATCAAGACAAGCTCACACAAACACGAGTGAACCTCGAGAGTGTGAGGAAGACCTTCAGTAACCGTGTTCAGAAGTATTTCCCCTTATTAAACTGCATAAATAAAGCATGATATACATGGATATCGTGGTTGCATTTGTTCGCCTATAATTCAAATTTCTCTCATTTCTAACACATTTGTTTAATGAGATCCCAAAACAGGTCTCCCAAAAGCAGATCCCAAAATTCGATTTGAGGTCTCTAGATCGTCTTTGCAAGAAAATCTTTCCAGATTCTCTCGCAAAGAGGGGCAAACTGTGGACACCCCAAATCGAATTTTCAATTTTTTTTAATCTTTAATCTTTGGTTTTAAAAGAAATAATTTTGAAGTTTTCGTAACTTTCAATTAAATTCATGTTACATGGTTAAATGATCAATTTCAAATTGAGAATTAGTTACATGGAACTAATTTCTTTATTTAAAAAAAATGGTTAAAATTACATTTTAACGTATTTTTTTCATTGATCAAGCTCATTCATTTTAATTTGAAGTCCAAGCACGTGTACACGGACTTAGGTTCTTAATAATAAGGTGAAAATGACTAAAATCTAATAAGACCCCATTAAAATAATTAATCATATAAAAATAACGAATTTTTTTTAATCCCTCCAAAATTTGTTGAAATTAAACATTTCATTATCATTTAACAAAATTTTCATTCTAATTTATAACAACTCATTAATAACAAACAACCTATTCTAACAAACTAACAACCTAACAACTTTTTTTTACCAACCCCAACACACTCTAATCATGCCACATATAAAAAGAAAATTTTTTTTGGGGGAGAGGTGGTAACAAAAAAAGAAAACAAAAAAAAAAACAGAATCAGTTGGCTATTTCCCTCCCGTCACCGATCATTCTCCCTCCGTCGAGTTCCAATCCATTCATCAAGTTCGTCCTCCGTCGGATTTCCCCTCCGTCGTCCACAGCCGACGTCCTCCAGCCCCTCCGATCCTCCAGCAGCTTCCTTTTCAGCCGATCCTTCCTTCTCCAGTCAAGGTAAGCGGAAATCCCCGCGGAAACCCCCCTGACCAGCTCTCCCGGACGTCATCAAGCATGGCCGAAGTTCGTGAAGCTCAGCCGAGTCCGTCGGCTCCTCCCTGGTTCTCTGATTAAAGTTCGACAGCCGGTTATTAATCTCGTAGTTGTCCAGTTTTGGTTCTTCCTGCGGCCAATCCTGTCGCAAGTTAGGTAACTCCCACTCCTACTTCTTATGGATCTGATCGTCTGCTCGGCCGAAGTTCCTGCAGCAATTCTCCAACAAAGGATGGAACAAAATGTCAAAAACGGAGAGTCATTTCTGTTCCAAGTCACTTCAATTATTGTGTTTAATTCGTGACTCCTTTCGGCTGTTTACTATAATTTTACTGCGATCGTGATGATTTTTGTGATCCAGTGTTCTTACATTGCGTTCTCCCTGTACAGTTACTGAAATTCCATTTGCTTCGCTTTGTTGATCTGTGTTTGTTAATTTCGTTGTCTTGCGTTTATTATTCACTCGAGTTGATGACTGGACTGGTGTGATCTTATTGTTGTTACACTGGATTATTACGAAATGCTTCTAATGTACATTTTTACGCTACGATTTTCTGTTGATATGTGTATATATACCTTTTCTTGATCTGTGCTTCGTTATCATTTGACTGTTATTATTGATTTGCATTGGCTATTCTATTGACAATTGTCCGTTTGCCATCAATCGAATTTCGTCCTCTTTAAAGAAAGCACAAAACAAACGTTGAGCCCCTCCAGGAATTTCGAAGACCCGGGAAACAAGATTCCCGCGACGGTGAGCAATCTCACCACTTATTTTACTTAAAATTGATTTCATTAACATAGGTTTACCGTGGAATTACCGTGCGCCTCTCTTTCCTTTTTCTCTTGTCTTTGTCTTCTCCTTGCTTGTCCTTACATGTTGGGACATGATTCGAGTTCCCGTCGGACCAAGGCAACGTTGGTAAGTGGATGTGAGCCTCGGATCAGCTTGCGCTAGTGTTAGTATTTCGTTTCTAACTTTTTGCTCGCTTGTCGAAATTGGATGAAATCACTTGCATTAGATCCATAACTTAAATTCGGAAGTAAAAAGACTAACCATGTATGATTTGGAGTCTTGAGCTATGATTTTCGAATTTAATACTAAAACAGTGTCGGTTTCGACCATTTCGAGTAAATCATATGCCTATAATGATCTCTTGTTTCGCGAATTGATTTAAACCTACATAAAACCCATTGTATTATATGTCTCTTTTATTTGGTTGCTTAATAATCCATATTTGTGGAGTTATGCATGTTTTAGTGTTAAGAACAAATTCATTTTGCTTCGGATTTGGCTTTCTTGCATGACGGAGACATATACTTTCGCTTATATCTTGAGTTTGGAATGTCGGGTTGAGCTGAAATCTGTGGTATTAGATCCGTATCTTTCGTAGCTTCGTTTTAAGTATTAGAACACATGGTTTCATGCTTGGAGTTAAAAGTTACACCCCGTTCTTTGCAACTACTAAAGTCTGACGTTTTATAATTCTTACGTGATTATTTGCTTTACGTTTGATCGGACGTTATTACGATGATTTTTACTTACTTACCAGTGGTTCATTCACATAGCCCTTATTACATTGGAGCTTAGGGACTGTCATTCATTTCATGTTTCGATCATTTAGAACTCATTCTATGTTCATAATTTCTTTTGAGTTTGCATTTTACGTTCACGAATTGATTTTTCGAAATAATTTACCTGTGACATTTTTTTTAAAATCGAGTTTTTACCTAGCTTATAAATACATGATTTCATTTGCTAATCCTGCATATTTCTCTTATTGTTTTCACATGTGAAACCCGACCCGCATTGATTTGGTTAACGCCCGAAATGCATTCACGGTCAAATGTTACAAATCACCCACGTAAGTCTCATTCCGACTTACCGATTAATTCTAGTTGATTTATTCATTTCAATTAGAATTTACTAATCACATTTATATATCATTTCTTTGTTTTCATGTACATTATCCATCCATGTTCGAGGACTCGACAAGACGATCCTTAAAAACCCATCACATTTGGGAGTATTCTCGAAGACGCGTGTAACAGACCGCGTGGATTTCCCCGCGCGTGTAAAAACCGCGATGAAAGAAGACTTTAAAGCGGCCCCAACCGTCAAGTTTAAGGTACATGAGGGAAGGTGCGGGCCTTCCCGACTTTCTATTTTTTCACTTGTAACGGGCCGTGGGTCCAACTGCATAGGCCCACGGTCACCGCCTTTCCCCGCCTACTTTGATCTAAATAATTGTATGTGATTGCGCACGTGATCATCACATATGAGTTCGGGTCCAACGCCCGAATCGAGCCTAAGCTCGTAACACAATGATATGAGTCTGGGCCCAAAAGGCCCGGATCGGGTCCAACACCCGTTAACCAAGAACTTTTTTTTGAAAATATCGCCACCCCTTCTTCGCATATTTGTGTGAGAGAGTGAGTAGTTAGGAATCCCCGAACCCTCTTTGGTTTTTCCGACTTTATACCATTTTTTTAAATAAAGTCGGTGGCGACTCCGTATTAGCTTACATAGGTTAAGCGATAAGCAATTTCTTTTTACGGAGCCACGAAGGATTACGGTCCTCCCTTTTGTTCTCATCCGGAACGAGCGGGAGGGACGCTCACCACTCATCCTCGGTGAGAAGCAGTCGTCCGACTTTGTCGTGGATGTCGTTGCCACTGTCGAAGCGATCTTTTGCAGCCCGCAGCCGTCCAACCAACTCTTCGATCGTCGTCGTATTCAGATCAAGCAACGTCCCAATTGAGAGAGCAATCTGTGAGTAGCGGGCTGGCACGACACGAAGGAGTTTCTTCACGACCCGGACCTCTTCCATAGATTCCCCGAGTGCACGAATGTTACTGGCGAGGGCAGAGATCCTCATGGAAAACTCATCGATGCCTTTTCCCTCCTTGAAACCAATATTCTCAAACTCCTTCAAGAGCTTCTGCGCATTCGCCTCCTGGACACGAGCGGCGCCCATCCGCATCGTCTTAACCGCCTCCCACGCCTCCTTGGCACTCTTCTTCACAGCAAGAAGTGAGAGCATGTCGGCTGGCACTGCGCGAAGAATTGTAGCCAGAGCCAACCTATCATCGCGACGATTGACATCTCCAGTCTCGATGGCTTCCCAGAGTCCCTGCGCCTCCAGATTGACTTGCATCACAAGGGCCCATTCGTTATAGTTCGTGCATGTCAACGACGGATACACGATCAAACCGCCCGTCTCCTTCACTACACGCTCAACCACAACTTCCCGTGATAAGTTGCTGCCATCTCCAACGATGAGATCCCTTTGAGGTGGAGTATTGTCACCAGACATGATCGGCTAACCGTCCTCCTTACTCGCTCTGATACCACTTGTTGGAGCCAAGCTCGAACCTTGGCGTGAACGAGTTAGAGAATGACTAGGGAAAAAGGACAAGAGGATGTAGAGAGTGTTCGCCAAAGAGGGATGATAGTTTCATTGATGTTAGACACTTATTTATACAAATCACACATTAACTTCTTCCTCCACTAACTTATAATAAAGTCACTAACTCAATGACCTCCACTAACCATAACTTAATGACTCTACTAACAAGTCATAAAAACACCAAACCACTAACCCATTACCAACAATCATGAATGCAATGGGTTAATGCTAACATTCGGTTCCGTGGACCACTTTGTTGTGATGAACAGCTCGTCGCGGCTGGCGATGATCCCTCTCTATAAGGCTTCCCTAATGGCAGCTCCGAGGGGAGACTGCGAACCATACAGGAACGCGGTATCAAAGTGGTGGTACCCGACCTCCATAGCGTCAACGAGGATAGTGGTGAGGACATTGTGGGGAGGGAGGATCCCGCCCGTGCCGAGGGCGATGATGGGCATCTTGTGACCGGAATTCAACATAACCATCTCAGGCATCTTCCTGTCATGAGATTCCATCCGTCTCCACTGATTATGATATGCAGAGGAATTAGTTGAAATCCTTACATCAACTTCTGTTAGACTGTTTTATATACAAATAAATACACCGCAACTTCTTCCAAATAGAAAAATCAAATTCAGCCCATTGGACCGTTTACTCTAGGCCCATTTAATGTTTTAGGCCCTACAGGCCCAATATGTAGTCCAACCCGCGGGACCGAAGGGATCGGCAACGAGTTTTAGGGTTTTTTTTTTTTGTTGAGCAACCGACGAAGGGGATCCCGGCGATAGCGGCGGCGGCGGCGGCGGTGCAGGTTGATCTCGGCCATCTCCTGGCGTTCGATCCTACTTATCATCTTCCTCCCCTTCCATCCTCTAGGTAAGTGTTTCTCAATTCTCTGGTTGTCGTCGTGCCCACCCTGTTGGTTTGAAACGATGGTCGTGTTGGATGGATTTCTGTGGGTTTTAAGGGAGGAGTTGGTCGAGAAGTGTTTGGAGAAGGGTACGGAGCTCGTTCAGGCCATAGCCGATTCTCTCTTCAACTTACCGGCCACAGAAGACGCCGACGGCCCAGTTGTCAAGTTGCCTCCCCCGACGACAAAGCTGCCGCGGGAGAAGCATGTAAGGTTCTAGCAGTGGCTGGCCAGTGTTAGCTCGATTGATGCGTTGTCCTGTTTTCTGTGGGTAGTTCGAGCAATGTGTGCTTTGCAAAATGATATGGCCAGACAAACTGCCCGTCAGTTATTATTTTAGCGGCTTGCATGATAAAAGAAATTGAGAATTGGTTTTTTGTCTGCTGGCCATTCTTTAAATTGAGAATTGGTTTTTTGTCTTCTTTAAGTGAGTAACTCATTTGAATTCATCCTTTTGAATTTCAAGTTGGCCAATCTCATTAGTCATTATCCCATTTCAAGTTTGTAGATGAATGACAAAAGAGGCAGTCGTAATTTCTGCCGAGCATGTGTGTGATAGAATTAGAAAGTTAAGCTGGTTTTTAGTACCTTTATTTTCATATTCTGCTATTGCGTTTAGGTATAAAGAAGCGCAAAACGGGTAAGGTTGTTTGGGATGAACAGACTGGCACATGGAAACGTCGATATGGGTATGACCGCGTTGATGATGACAAGGATGTTCCCATAATTGAGGCTAAGGCAACTGATGGTAAGTTGACAATGCAGATATTTTCTAATGTTCATTAGTTTTCCAATGGCGAGAAATTATAGAGCGATGAAGTAAGTGCGTATCAATGTTTTAATTGAAGTGTAATCCTAACACATGTTGAATTTCCCACAGAGGTTGGAGAAGACCCCTTTGCTAAAAGGCGAGCTGACAAGAAGGGCAGAGTTGCAAAGCCAGAAAAAAATCGATTGTAAAATCTAAAAGAAGCTTTGCCCAGGTTTGTTTAGTTGGTGCTTGTGATATTCCTGTGAATTGTGTCAAAACATAAAAAACGAATCATGTCTAGTGAGATCATGATGTCATGGCCACCTCGTGAGTTTTAAAATGTGTGATGTTGCTTAAGACTTTTTAACTCATGAAATGTCTGAGAAGTTCTTTCTCCATTCATTATTTGGTTATGATTTCTCATTCTATATGTTGTTACTCGGATGAATTCCATGCAGCCATGTCCAGCTATCTGCTACAGCATTGCCAATAACCGGAACCCAGGCCCAACCAAAGAAAATGAGCAAAGATGAACTGGGAAACGTTGCTGGACTAGCATCTACAGCTACAGCAAGTGGCGGGAAGTTCGATAAGAAGCTTCCGGGAGAAAAGAAAGCCAAGCATGATCATAAATATCGGAAGGTTTTTCTCCCTTTCTTAGACTTGATCTACTTCTTTTTATTTGTTTCCTTCGGAAGAAGTCCAATTGTTATCTCCATTGCAGTTCCTCCCAGTTGCAGTAGGATCAGGGATGGGTTCCATAGAGAAGGAACAAACGGATCGAGTCTTGAACAAGCTGATATCCTCGAATTCCCATGAAATACTCAATATCGACAAGGTGGACTCAACCCTGGTTATTACATATTAATCCATGGTTGCCCTGATATTATAAGCTCACTCCAATAATTCATCGGTTGTAGGCAATCTCCATGTACAACGTAAAGAAAGAGAAGAAGCGGAGGAATCAGAAGGCAGACGATTCCGCTTCACCTTCGAAAAAGTTGAAACTGAACAAGAAGATACAGAAGAAGGGTCCTAAGAAGGGTTCTTCCGATAACAAGAAGCATAAATCAAAAGGTCCTTCAAAGAAAGCCATGTCGTGGTGATTGTCTTCTTTAGCTTTCTACCCTGTAGTTTCAGAATATATATTTGTTTGCGATCACTTCAGGGTGGCAGTGGCAATCAACTACCATGACGATGAAATTTTGTTTTAGTGTGTTCCTTTTTGTTATTTGCCATCTCCAGCATACACTGATCTTTTAGGATGGAAGAACAGGTTAATATGTTTTTGCAACAAAGGTTGAATCTGTCTTGATCTCGACTTGTATGCTGTCAGTTGGCTACCTTGCTGGTATAGTTAGTGGTCGTTTCCTTACAGACGGTAAGAGTAAAAGCCCATGAGGTTGGGATTTTTGTTTCGATTTGGGAACTCGTGTTTGCTAGTAAACAGCTAATGGCGGTATTCTCCACGGGACAACGTTGTTCGGCCGGCGGAAACAAGGACAAACATCTGCACACGTTTCCGATGTTGGAGTTCCTCCCAATATAAATACGAACTCCGATCAAACCCAAGGCTTTCACACCATCTGAAATCCTGCAGTGTTTAGAGTAGTTGGGAGATTTTTCTGATGGCGGAAGTCAAGGCGCTGGCGATATCGATGGTCGTGCTTCGGGTGATCTGCCTTTTTGCTTCGGCTGCTTCGATTGCTGTTCTCGTCACTGATCAGTTCACCGACAGTATTGGTCAACACCTGACCTTAAAGGATGCTATCACATATAGGTCTGTTTAACATAAGATCGACATCATTTCATGGCCCCTAAGCCAATCTTATCTGGTAGCCTGTTACCTGTGCCTGTGCAGATTTGTCCTTGCGACTGCCGTAGTTGGGGCAGCTTATGCATTAATCCAGATGCCTTTCGCCATTTACTTTTCCTGCACCGAGAAGAGGATCATCCGCCACAGCTTCTTGCAAGAGTTTGATTTCTACGGCGATAAGGTGGCCGGCTAACTTATTTCTATCCCTTACTAAGCGAGGTCGATTCTTGTTTTTCAATCTAATCGGTCAATCATGTCAGTGCAGACCATCAGCTTCCTTCTGGCTAGTGGCGTGGGCGCTGGTTTCACCTCCGGCTTCGAACACAAACGGAATTTGAAACGATTTGTTGACATCGGTCCCGACGAAGACTTTGACAGAATCATGAAGTTCTTGGACATTGCGATTGTGGCCACAGGGTTGCTGGCTCTCGCATTTTTGTGCATGGCCGTTGTCTCGATCTGCTCGTCCATTGTCCGATCATCCAGCCGCGGCGTATGGAGATGATCCGCTGCATACAAGGAACTGTGCAACGAACCGCCTTCTGAAGGCAATGGAAGGAAGAAAGAAATTCCCGTCGTTCGTTTTCGTTTTCTCCTTATCTTGCTTTTCTTTTTAGTACCTTGGATGACAATAAGAAGCAAAGCATCGTCAATCGCTGTGCATAACGCGCAGATAAATTTGTTGCAATTATCGTAGTTTGTGTAGTTTCATGTCATGAACTTCATCAACCATATGATATCATTCTGTAGTTTTGGACCAAATTAAATGTTGCTGTTCCACTTCCACCATTTACTTATGGTGGATTGATTCGAAGTCTCAAAATTGATGGTAAAAGATAGATATACATATTCCTAAAATATTCAATCAACACCAAGAGCCTTCCGTCTTCTGTCTAATCGCGCCATGTTTTCGCAGTCGGACATTGGTGTGCAAAACAGCCCCGCATGGTGGTAACATGACATGGGCGAAGAAACCACTCCGTCGAGACGAGAACAAAGGAAGAGCAGAGCACCTTTTCGTCCTCATTTGCTTATTTGAACCCCTTATGTGAACCACGGTGTAGTCAACAAGGCACGCACATTGTCGAACATATTTGTCGCAATTTTTTCTTGTTGGCCGGCGTCATTATCCAGAGAAGATGGCAATCCCAAGAAATTTCAAGCTCTGGTGTATATACATTTACCTGCTAGCGGCATTTATCGGAAGAGTTCGACTGTTTCCAGGGAGAAGCGCGAGGAGCTTTTCAGATGGCGGATGTCGATGTGGTGGCGATTGTTTTGTCAGAGTTACCGGTGATTTGCCTGCTCGCTTTCTCTATTACCGTCGCCGTGTTGATTGTGGAATATCCAATCGACTTTCAGAGGCCAACGATGATGAGAATCTTCATCGACATTATCACATGCAGGTACCTGCAAATCCGCATCGTTTCCTGCTACGTAACTCGATTTCGAGACTCGGTTCATTTGCTTCAAGTTTATTCACTAACCGATGGTAAACTCTTAGGAATCTCCTCTCGATAGCCATGACACGGGTGGCTCATTCATTGATCCGACATGTGTTCTTTCCACAGCTGGACTTCTTCGGCGCGGAGGTACCCAGCCATACCATCCCCCCCCCCCCCCCCCCGGCTTCACGGTTCAGCCCAGCGTTGGAAAATACGACTTACATTAATCCTTTTACGCAGATCTTTCTCCTTTTAGCCAGGGTCGGCTTCGCATACAGCTTCAAACTCATGCGATGGATCGAACGCCTTCTGGCCATAACCGGGTCCTCGGAGGAGCTCTTTCCCTGCCGGCGTAGGGACACCCACATACGAGAACATGCAATCTTCACGGCGGGACTGCTGACGATCGTATTTGGATGCTTGGTCATCGTCTCATTCTACGCGTTCGTTGCTCGGATGGGCGGACAACGTTGACGGGCGGTGGTCACAGAAGGCAGGTGCTTGTACATGGGCTGGAGTCCGGGCCCATAAAGAAATACATTGGGCCGAGCCCATCACCCGGGTTTTACATCTCTTGTTTCTGGAAACAAACCACCCCCCTCGGACAGGTGACAATGCTCTTACAAGGAACACCCAATCCAATGTCCAAAACTTCAAAAAAAAAACATATCTATGTTTTGAAGACCTTTATCCTTTTTGGACGAGAAGGCTTTTTAGGGGGGGGGGGTACTTCCCTCCAATCTCTCCCAACTCACATGGCTTGTTCTCAGGAATCATCTCCCACAACAAAGCTTTTTTTTTTTCGTATGACTTTATAAAATGTAATAATATATAAATACAAATAGGATTGGGTACTTCTTCCTTATTATTTTCTTTTTGGGTGAAGTACTTTTTGAAATTCGAAGTAATATGTGAAACCGAAAGGTACCCTCCTCCTCTTCCTCTTAACAATAATAATAACAAGAGTTGGGAGGACCCCTCCCTACACACATCCCCCACAAAAGAAATTTCCAATTTAATGATTAGGGCTTGTGGGGTTTCCCACCCTCCATTTTCCCCACATGAATTATTGTATGAGCCATTAAGAAAAGGAAGAAAAATGAGAGAATGTCTTTGAAAATTAACAAGATCCATTTGTTCCCAAGTGTATGACATGTTACCACACACACTTGCCAAGAGAGAGCCTTCGTCCAACCTTTTTCCTAAAGAGTGTTTCGGGGGGGGGGGGGGGGGGGGTTCATGATTCATGTACCAAAACTACAACAACAATTGTTGGGTATCTTGGTTTTATATCGTTCGTCAAATTGATGGGGGCACATGGAAAGAGCATTTTAGGTTTTTGAGGGGGTGGGGGGATGGAGGGGGAGTGTCTTTTCTTCCCCTAAAAGAGCAAGCATCTTGATCTGAACGAAAAAGATAAAGCCTAGCAAAGGGAAAAGCTCGGATCATATAATAAAAAGTTGGGATGGAAAGGCAATTATGTATATGGGAAAAAAGAAGGAAAGGAGTAGTAGGATGAGGTAGAGAGAACAAACAGCCCACGCTTCTTGTCTGAAAAGTTTGATTGCCATAATTTGTCCTTCTAAGAGAGAAAGGAAAAAAAGAGAAGTGAGGAAAAGAAGAGGGGGGGGGGGAGGTGGGAGGACTATTATTTCATATGACATATACTGTCCCGATCTTGTTTGCAAGAAGATCATGATTACACTCCCCCCCCCCCCCCCCATTCTATCAGAAAAAAGGAGAAGAAGCCAAGCACTTTGTAGGAACAGCAATAGATGTAGTAGTAGTAGTAGTTGGGGTGGTGGCAATTTGGCAACACCCAAAAGGAAGAGCACAAGCACAAATGAACAAAAACACATCTCACAATTCATGAGGCTGCAAATTAATTTATGTAACTGCATACAAGAAAAGGGGGAGATAAATTATTGCAATCGAATAATTCATCGGGAATTGTTTCTGTTTTATTTTGTTTTGGTGATTTTGTCATTGTCTCCTCCTGGCTTGGCTCCATCTTCATTAATTTGATTGTTTTGGGGGGAAGGGGGAGAAAATTCCCATCTTATCAAACACGAAACTTTTTCTCATCCCAAGCAAAATGACAGTACCACCCCAATCCATATTTACACGAAACATTCGAGTCCCCATGTTTCAACTAGATCGTGCGATCATTGTTTGGGCGATACTTGGTATCTGAATTTCTTTACGATAAGGGACGGTGTACGAAATCGCGAAAATTAGGGGGTTGTGTGTGTGTGTGGATAAGCAAATAAACGGATGGCCCCCTCCGGTTCGTATCGAGATGCATTTGGCACAACGTCTTGTCTTTAATTAGCGAGAGGGTGCAAGAACAAGCCATGTCGCGGCGGAATGCATAAGACCAAAGGGAATGGGGAGGAGGGCGGGGAAGAAGAAGGTGACAAGAACAAAAGGGAAGAAGCTTCATAAATGGAGGTGGTTGAGGAGAAAATTCCAACAAACGTAAGTTTCCTATGAGTGTCGTCTCATTCCCCCCCCCCCCCCCCCCCCCCCGGTCCTCAAAGACAGACAATGGCTTGTGTGTGTTTGTGTCTCTCTCGCAGCCCCCTCCCATTGTTCTCGCGGTGTTGCTTCGCGGTTGTGTGTGTTGGTTGTATATCTACGCATTTCTTAAGAATCGTTCTTGTTCGTTTTCTTCTTTCTGTAGCCTTTCATCTGCATGAGATCTCTCCTCGTACCTGTCTGTCTGTCTTCTTCGGACGGTGATATGGTAATAAGAAAAGGAGCTACGCAAAAAACCCTCCTCTTTAATACTTCCATTTGTCACGTTCACTTTTGATTACGACAGCTAATACTTCCCTCCCCGACATGTCGCATTCCTCCCCATCTCTGAATTAAAAAATATAACATTAGGCAAAGAATTCATTTAACCGACGTTGTCACTTTGTTTCCTCACTAATATTATTACTGCCAAAATTCATTCATTTCACTCAATCGAACTGTTCGTTAATTTCATCCCCCCGAAATTGATTATATCAATCCAACAGACACCATCTTTTTTCTGTTTAATTAATTAATAAGTAAAAGCTGATGGAGTTCTTCTTTTCCTTTTTGTGTTGAGGCAATTGGGGAGGGGGGGGAGTGGGGCTTATGATGGGTTTAAAGATTCTCTCCCTTGGACACACATGCTTCATCATCAAAAATCTTTATTAATTATTTTATTAACGAACTCGTAGCACCTTTGATTTTAGTCATTAATTAGTCGCCTCCAATCGGTGAGATTGCGATGATGCAATCGCCAAAAGAAAGCTACCATATTCTCATAATTCCCATAATTATATATTCATTTTTAATGCAAATCTTGAGCTGGGTCGACTTCTATTTCAGGGCGATGGCTTTAAATTTGTTCATTCGTTTCTACGAGTGTCTTGTAAGATTGCATCCTAAGTCAGGGCTACCCACAAATATATGACAAGCCTTCCCCACACTTTTTTCTTTTCTTTTCTTTTTATCGATATACAGAAGATGGATGTAATTCGTATATACATTCGGACGAGCGTATATGATTATTGAGAATTTTCATTTTGTGTGTGTTTGTGTGTCTGTTGTGGGTAATATGGATATCATCATCGTCATTTTAAATGGAAAGGGACATCAATGAAAAAGGGAGGGGAGTTTCCAAATGGGATGGGATGGGGGGTCCAACCCCTTTTGAAATTCCACACACACACACACATTACACAAGACACCAAAACAAAAACAAACACGAATGGATGAATGGATGTGGTCGGACCCTTTTTCTCGTTTGCCGACTCCAATTCAGAAGGCTATCAAACTATTCACATAATACAATTAAATAATGACATGAAATAATAATAATAATAGAAATAGAACAAATTCCTCCCACACAAATTCATTATTACTTTTAACAAACAGTCCCCCATCTCATGCATCTTCATCTTCTATATTACACACACACACACACATATAGACTTCACGTGAGTAAAAGCAATGCTCGATCTTTTCTTTCTTTCTTTCATTTATTTATTTGGTTTAGTTCTACTACTACTACTCCACTACTCTACTTTTCCATTAAGAAGAAGAAGAAGAGAAGAGTGTATATTACAAAAAGAATTACTTGGTAAAAAAAACCCAAAAGGAAGGAGGGAGGGAGGGAGAAGGAATCGAATTAAAAGGGACAGCTTACCCTTGAAGCTGACTTTACATCTACTTAAAAAAAAAATAATAATTTAAAACACACTCACCCCCCCCCCCTTCTGCCACATGATGCTACTAAAATTATCCACACAAAATAATAATAATATTAACAATACAATTCCAATGCATGCGCTCTCGGAGGGGGAAAAAACAAATATTAGAAAAGAAAATGTAAAACTAATGGGTTGTACATGACATGAGAGCATGCAATGGATTTATTATCACCACTGTTCGATTGCCCAACCCCACCCCACCCCTCTCCTCCATTTTTATTTTATTGGGTTCTTTTAGGAGGAGGAGGAGGAGGAGGGGGGGGGGGGGGGGGGGGGGGGGGGGGTGTCCAGTTTCCTCCGTCATCAATTCCAATTTCTTTTTATTTCCTCGTCTATCTATCTATCTATCTATCTATCTATCACAATAGTAGTACCAACTAGAAGACCAGCACAACATCGTCAATTCTTTTACTAACCATTGTTCTTATTTTATTAATTCCCCGTAATTTCCCTTATTGCCTTTGTGAGAGGGTCCGGTTTTTTGGAGGGGGAAGGAGGCTGGAAAGTTCGATAAAAAGGGGTGTAGAGAAAGAGAGAGACTTCACAACCAGAACAAGCACACACACAAAGCCTCTCTCCCCTCCCTCCTTCCCTCTCCCAAGTTCACCTAAAACGAATCATCATCATCATCATTCATCATACGAAGGAGTGGGGAGAAGCAAAGAAAGAAAGGAAAGGAAAGAAAAAGCTTAGAAAGTAAGGAAGGTTGCTTTTCTTAGCTCTTAGCATCATATCCTCCTCCTCCTCCTCTCTTCTCTCTTCTCTCTTCTCTCTTCATCCCCTATAGCTCATCCTCCCTCTCTACATACTACAACCATCCCACTTTTTACAAAAAAGGAAGAAAGGCCCAACTCAAAAGCAAAACCCTTTTTTACAGAAGAGGAGGTGTGTGTGTGTGTTGAATTCATTATTGATTAGCACGTAACCCCATAATATAATTAGGAGGAGAGGAGAGGGGAGGGGAGGGGAGGGCTGTGTGTGTGTGTGTGTTTGTGTGTGGGAGGATAGCAAGCAAAGCAAAAGGCAAAGTCTCCTCCTCAACTTTCTTCCCATCTCTTTTTCTCTTCCTCTTCTTCTTACCTTCCCTCCGCACCCTCATTAGCTTTAGGAGATGATGATCATCCCAAATACCCTTATGGGAATCAATTCCACTCCTCCTCCTCCTTCTCCTCCTCCTCCTCCAAATCTTACTACTGCCACTAATACAACTACTACTACTACTACTACTACCACTACCACAACCACCACCTCTTCATCCGACCCTTCTTCCTTCCCTTCCTCCAACCCCAACAAGCGGAAACGAAGGCCCGCCGGTACTCCAGGTAAATTCGATTCACCCGATTCGTCCGTCTTTTCGAAGATGTTTCTTCTTCTATCTTAGCTTGTTTGTAGTAGGGGATTGATATTAGTTATTTCGTATTGCTTTTTTATGGGAGTGTTGATGTTTGTTTTTGTCTAAATGATTTTCTCTTTCGGGGGGGTATGTGGGAATCGAAAAATTTTAATGACGAGAAGATCCGGACGCGGAGGTGGTTTCGCTGTCGCCGAAGACGCTGCTGGAGTCGGACCGATACGTGTGCGAGATCTGCAACCAGGGTTTCCAGAGGGACCAGAACCTGCAGATGCACCGGAGGCGGCACAAGGTGCCCTGGAAGCTCCTGAAGAGGGATAGGGACGGGGGAGACCCAGCGGCGGCTACGCGGAAGAGGGTGTACGTGTGCCCGGAGCCAAGCTGCCTCCACCATGACCCGGGGCACGCCCTCGGCGACCTAGTCGGGATCAAGAAACACTACAGGAGGAAGCACAGCGACAGGAGGCAGTGGGTGTGCGAGCGGTGCGGGAAGGGTTACGCGGTCCAGTCGGATTACAAGGCTCACCTCAAGACCTGCGGCACCCGTGGCCATTCCTGCGATTGCGGCCGTGTCTTCTCGAGGTAAAATTCTTCATCACACAATCCACTTCGATCGAATGTCACGGCATGTTATTTTTCGTCCGTTGTCTCGTTCAGTTCTTTAATTTTTACCATGATTTAAAAATTTCACCCCTCATCCATCAATTAGTGTCATTTCCACCTTCGAGACATTGATGATGATCCTTTGCTGTCTGTCGGTTCTTTATTACTATTATTGTTTCTTCCTTTCTTTCCTTCCTATGGTTTGACCCAATGATTAGTGCATCCGATCGATGCAAAGTTAATCATTTTGTTTCGAAGGTCTGTTATATCTTTTGAGATGATAAATGGGGGATATGATTGAACCTTCAGTTCTGTGTTCCTTGGACCACGAGGCTGCTATGCTTTGTTTTGTCCTGATGGCTGTTCTTGTCTGAACAAACCCCAAGTCTCTTCGTACAAGATATTTAGGAGTCTCTCTCCAAGTCGTATGATCACACAACTGAGTTCAATTGGAAGGACTAAGATAAAAAAAAAAAATGTACGCGGTTTTATGATTATCTTTTTCTTTAGAAGAAGAAGGAAAAAAGATGCATGTCTTTTTAATCTTTTATTT
Source organism: Melastoma candidum (assembly GCA_023653495.1). NCBI lineage: Eukaryota > Viridiplantae > Streptophyta > Magnoliopsida > Myrtales > Melastomataceae > Melastoma > Melastoma candidum. The sequence continues at coordinate 12,460,928 of CM042888.1, read as the reverse complement.
GTCAACCCCATTGTGGGGACTTGATCGGATCAATGTGCTAATGATGTATTAAGGTTTGTTTATTTTTAGGGTGGAGAGCTTCATTGAACACCAAGATGCTTGCAACATGGGACACCTGAAATCATCTTCCTCCAACAACAACAACAACAATGACTCCCCACAGAAGTTGAAACCTCAGTGCTTGTCTAGAACGACAGCTTCTAGCCCTAGCCCTTCTAGCGGCACCAAAAACACTAACAGCAATCCCAAGTCTCCTAGGAGCTGGTGGCCTCCGTTACCACCCTTTTCATTACAACCCATCACGTTGCCCAAACCCAACAACATCTTCAAGACCCTCGCCGCGGAGAAGAACGCCGCCGTCCTCCCCCAGCCCACCATGGCGGACGACTTCCACAACCTCGACCTCCAGCTCTCTTCCTCCTCCCCCAGCCCCATCTCGAAGATCCCTACTCCTACCAAGAAGGACGAGCGGCTCTTCCCCCCACGTTCGACCCGGTTGCGGCTCTCGATCGGGGGATGCGATCCTGGGGACGACGGCGACGGGCAGGAGAGACCCTCCTCGACGCGAGATGGCCCACCGTCGTCAGAGGCCTCGGCAGCTGCAGCGGAGAAGGCGTACGCGGACGAGGCTAGGCGACAGGCGAGGCGGCAGATCGAGATGGCGGAGAAAGAGCTGGCTGACGCGAAGCGGATGAGGAAGCAGGCGCAGGCCGAGCTGGAGAAGGCGCGGGCGATCAAGGAGAAAGCAAGGGAACAGATCAAGAGCGTAGTCCTGGAGATCACTTGCAACTCGTGCAAGCAGAGGATACAAGGTAAGGAGCTGGCGGCGGCTGCGTCGCTGGCCCCTGAGGAGAACTCATTGGTGTTGAGTTACGTGTCGTCAGCCGTCACCGAAGGCGAAGTTGACGATCACAATGGAGTGTAAATGTAAGTAAGCGATCAAGAACGCGTATAACTCGTAAGAATATGTTTGGCTTTCGAGAGGTCCGGGCGGGTCGTTATTATTTGAAGGAGTTTGAGTCGAGGAATTGTGTAATCCTGAGTTAATGCATTTCTTTCCTTTTTTTTTCTTTTTTTTTTCCTTGTATTTATTTGTTACTTAAATTTGAAATAAGTTTCTGTATAATCTTAAGCATACGTATACATATATATAAAAGAACACACGTTTCTCTTCCAAGTTTTGTTACTGACCCAAACAAAGTCGACGACGCGCGGATACTCCGCTGCGGCAGAGGCACGAGGGCACGGACGGACGGAGTCCAGACAACCCCTGTCCGAGACGCGGCGCGAACGGGGGAGGACGTAGAGACCATCGATCAGGAGGGATGACACATTTGTCTATAACCCCACCACCCCACCAAAGCATATAAACCCTGTCCTTTGAGCAACCAGAGAAGATGGTCTGGGTCGGTCGTCATTTCTTCCTGGGTGGGGTTACACAAAAAAAAAAAAACACTAGAAATGCGAACTCTGGATGTTCTCCTTGGACTTACATTGACGTCCCATTCAATTTGAAGGCGACAGATCCAAGGACTAATGTCCCCTCCCCTATATCCTATAAATTTACATTTACTCTCCTCCTCATCCCACACGTATCATCACTGCATGAGGAAAACCCAAATTAGAACCAAATACAACGAAACCGCAATTAGAGGCGTTCGGACACGTCACTGTCGGAGGAGAGGCGCGTAATCGAATGGTGAGGACAATAAACACGTAGGTTCATAACACAAGAGAGAGGAGGGAGGGACCATTGAATGTGACTGGGGGTGTTGCATGGTTTTCAGTGCCTCCCTCAGACGGTATTTTTTGCCCTCGCTCATAGATTTAACCGAGGACGAGTCACTCTCAAGGTCTAAGTCTGAGGAAAAGGCCCCCACCTCCAATCCCTACCCCTCTCTGAAAACCGACCGACCGACGAACGACCATTCAATTCCCGGCTATGTATCTTGCGACAATTTGTTCGCGAATCTATATATCTTCATGGGGGAAGTGTCTGTGTAGCTACGAGGGGGAATGGCATCTCCTCCTCCTCCTCCTCCAACCCTTCTAACTCTTGCATCCTTTCATTTTAATATGTTGTTTTTATTTTTCTGGGTTTTGGTCTGACAAGAGAAGGTGGGTGGGGGGTGAAAATGTTTTGGGGAATATTTGCCGGCCCCTCCTTAAATTTTCTTTTTTGACCATTATTGGTTGGTACCACATAAATAAATGAAAATCTCTACTTACTGCACCCAAACCCAACCCATGTGCACTTTCAATGTCTTTCGGGTCTACCCTCACTCAAATTTTTATCTTCAATTTAATGTTTTTACAATTATTATCTTTTTTTTTTTGGACGTGTCGGGATTATTCTTCCAATCGGAAGACCCGAATTGGGCCCTCTGCTGAGGCCCATAGAAGCCCATCAGTGAAAATGGGCTTTGTATGGTCCCCCTCTCTGCCCGGATCTAGGACAACGCTGTGCCGCTTTGTATCTGTGTGAATCGAGAGACGAAGCAGCTCCGCCGGTGAAAAAGATCCTCACGCTTTTATTTTGTCCTGGGGAGGAGAGCAGTGATATTGACCATTCGACGCACAAGCGGCCAAATCCCAATTAATATGACTTCTTCTCCCTTTTCCCTTTTTACCGGATGACTCACGATATCAAAATCCTTTTTTAACATATCGTATAGATATGAGTAGGGTCGGCAGGTTTCAGCTTTTACAGGCTTCGAACGTGAAATTTGAAATTTAACGGGTAGGTTTTTTATTTTTATAATTTAGAATTTAGCGTGACCAAATAATTAATTCGTCGATTTCATCTTTTTATAGAACATTTTTACATTAAATTCACCACATTATTCTAATTAATTTAGAAAAACCTTAAGTACGACTCTAATTAATCTAAAAAACTCAAAATATTACTCTAATTAATCTAAAAATAACTCAAACATTATTTCAATTAATCTAAAAAAACCTCAAGCGAACTCGTTAAGGCCTCGAGAGACTTATCAATAATTATATAATTGTGCACAAAATTATTAAATATAAATAAGAAATTATTTATATTAAAATATATTATATCAACGTCTATTTTCGAAAATTTGAAACCGTACTTTATACTGTCGATTTTTTAAAATTTAGAATTAAGATCTATCGGTCTATTCTAGAATCTATACTAACACCAATTTTATAGTACCGTTCCGATGGATTCTCAATTTTACTAAGAGCGTATGCTCACCCCTATATACGAGTGAGTAATACGAAGTTATATTAGGGCTTTGACGCGATCAGGCAATAATGTGACTGACCAACTTGGCCTTGGCAGCGGTGGTGGTGGGCCCAAACAATAAATCCTTCTTTTTATTTTTATTTTAATTAAGGGTAAAATTATAAACGGAGCGTATTTACTACAAACAAGGAGGACTGATTGTTTGTGAGCTCGAACGGGGGGGCACTCAAGAATCGTTTGTGGCGTTCTTTTTTAGTCGGCGATCAAACTTGAAACATTTCCATATGAGGGGACACCGAGTAGAGTAGGCAGGGCATACGAATTGTATTAGTTGTTATTTTTAAGGTTGTCTGAATTGATGATGATGATGATGATGATGATGAATGAGTAGGGCGCAGAGGGAAGACGAAGGAAAGGAATTAGATTTGTGTGTGTTTTTGGGGGGTTTGCAAAAATACAAATTATTCTCATCGCCGCTTTCTGAACCCTTTTGCCCCCCCCACCCCCCCTCTTATCTGTTTTCATCTCCATCTCCTCTGAATGCTCGAGGGCGCAAAAACGTCTAGGGTACGTTCGGACACGTTCCCCCCCCCCCCCCGGGCCCCGCTCTCCTCCTCACCGCCTCTTCATCTTCCTCTGGGTGTTTTTCTGTCTGGATCTTGGTTTCCTACGCCGCTTCTTTGTGATATCGTTTCTTTCGTGGTTTTTTGGGTTCTGGGTATTCTATATTCGGTGTCGCGGATTCGAGATCTGAGGTAAAGTTTTGTCTTGTTCGCGTTACGGTGCAGAGATCTGGGGATCCGACGTAGTTTGATTTGGTGCGAGATCTTTGAGGTTAGCTTGCGGCGAGATGTGTTTTGTTTTCCTGTTGGGGGGGGGGTTTCCTTCATGTGGTTATGTTATGGTGCTGAGCTTTCCTGGGTCATTGTGATGGTTTAGATTTAGATTTGGGTGCTTCTGGTATGGGCATTTCGGGTGCATTATTGGTTCCCATTTTGGCATTGTAGGGATTTTTCTTGTTATCTTCGAGGATGTCTGATATGGAATGCCTGGGTTGAGCCTACCCCGGAAAGGAAGGGAAAGGTTTTGCTTTCTGGTTTTGTGGAGGGGTGCCCTGTTCGGGTCACTAGTTTGGGGAAGTCAGAGATGGATCGGGATGATAGCTTGAACATGCGAAACTGGGGCTATTACGAACCGACGCCGGCATTTAGAGGTCACATGGGCCTTCAGCTCATGTCGTCATTGCCGGAGAGGTCGTTCCTAGACAGCCGCACCGCTTCCGTCATGGCTGCTGCTAGTGGGAACAGCAATGGTGGTGGGGGCTCTTTTCACCAGAGGGATGTTGGGTCCTCCCACTCTTTGTACTCCACGGATTATGCAAGGGATGCCTGGCTCAATCAAAGGGACAAATTCCTTAATGTGCTGTCAGGAAGTAGCTATTCAATGTTGCCGGAAACATCGGTGGTGCAGCATCACATGCAGTTGGCTCAGCTGCAGCCTGATTTGGCGAAGAATGAGAGCAAAGTCAAAGTCGAAGAGGCAGTTGGTGAGGTGGATGGTGCCGGTCCGTGCTCTACTAAGAAGAGGCAGGGAAACAAAGGCCCTAAATCTCCAAAACCGAAGAAACCGAAAAGGGGTCCCCGTCCTCCAAGATCTGAGACCAACCCATCTGCTCCCCGGGCACGATCCGTCATGAAATGCACCGAACTGGTGATAAACGGGATCACAATGGATATCTCCAGCATTCCTATCCCTGTCTGTTCGTGTACTGGCGCACCTCAGCAGTGTTACCGCTGGGGTTCTGGTGGATGGCAGTCTGCATGTTGTACCACAAACGAGTCGAAGTATCCGTTGCCCATGAGCCAAAAGAGGCGCGGGGCTAGGATAGCCGGCAGGAAAATGAGTATCGGAGCATTTAAGAAAGTTTTGGAAAAGCTAGCTGCTGAGGGTTATAACTTTGCTAACCCGATCGATTTGAAGAGTCACTGGGCAAAGCATGGTACTAATAAGTTTGTTACCATCAGGTAGATTTTCTTTTCCGAGACATCACACTCGTCCATACGTTGAGTCAGACTTGTTTATCATGTACATACTGACGAGTGGCCTGAAGCAGGAGCAGCGATGGGTTGGTTGTAGGTGATCAATCATCTCCTTTCTTTCTTACTAAATTTTGGGTTACTGCCTTTGTTGCAGTGCTCGGGGAATGTTTTTTTTATTGGTTAAGAGATGTTAATTTTTTTTCTTTAACATTATGGAGAGTAGCTGAGTTTCTTTTTCCCATTGACGCATTTAAAGAAGCTGCCCTTTATTTTCTGTGCGGAATGAATTTTATCAGTTATTCTCTTCATTTTCGTATTTATTGTCAAAGCCAGAGTGCGCTTGATATACTAATCTGAAATGCTGCATCATGTGAATTTGTTATCCTGAAAATTTCTTTGCTTTCTAAATGTGACAACTGAGAGTGACATGGAATTGAAGCTTGTTGTGAAAGTTATTGGTCGATCCTAGGTGTAAGATCATTCTAGTCTTGAATAATATGTATCATAACAATGAGAAACTACACTCCTGCATTCTTGCACGAAGCCTTGATATTGTTGAAAGAACGGTTCTTTATGGAGAACCAGCGAGTAATTAATACAACGTTGATTGCCAACTCTTTTTACTTAGAACTACCTTTAGTGTGGTTTCTAATGCCTTCACGGATACTTTTTAGATGTGAACCTCTTTTATTTTTCCTACCAGAACCTGTTCCACTCTTTGATTTTTCCAACAAGACAGGATATTTGGGATACTTGATCATCGGTGTAGCAGAATGCTTGTGTCTCTGGGGTTATTTTCATGGGGAAGAACTTATTATGTTACCATCTCACGTGTCATGGGTCTACATAGAGGCAAGTGCTGGGGAGTGATGAGAAGATAACATTGATATGGTGTTCTTCTTGCTTTTAAAGTATTTGTGGGATTCTCAAACAGGGTGAGATGGTAGCTCTGGCTGCATTGATGTAATTGCTCCTTTGGTAACCCAATTTGGTCATTGGTTCATATGACTGATGTTTTGACTGTGCTTTTGATTCAATTAACCGAGTTCTCGCCGCCGTGTGTATCGATTAAGGTCACACTTGTTCTGCTTGATAAATTCTTTCTGCATGCCATTTCCTCCTCTCTTCTCCATTAATATCAACCGTGTCCGTTTAGCTGTTGGGGACTTTGATTAATCTTGAGCTCTGTTTTGCTGCCGGGGAAGCAGTGAGGTGATGCTTCGCCTGGTCCTGGCTGTACTCGTGCAGCTTACATAGCCATTTACTTGGAGTCATGATCCCAGACCGAAAGCCATTCATCTGGGATCCGGGATCCTCACCTTGTCAGTTAGGTATTGGTCGATCATCACCTGGATACTTAGGCACTAGTCGAACAGGGTGGGGGGCGAATCGACCCGAATGAGCTATCATGCCACAGCACTGATTTTTCTGAGTCATATGAAGATGGATGTGCAAATGGAGGAGTTGAATTGTTGTTGGGAGGCAGAATAATGGGGTGGGTGGGGTAGGGTGGGGATCTAAACCTTATAACCCAAGAGGAGGAGAAGCGGACGATGATGATGATGTATGTTTCTTTTGTTTGCATACATTGTAGAAAATAAATTTAAATAAAGAGAGGAAATGGACAAACTTAGATTTGATTGATGATGCCCACCTTCTGATGAAAAAGCAAAGAAAAAATTTACATGCAAATCCAAAAGCAATAAAGCTGCTGCTGCTGCTGCTGCTCTGCTGCAAATTTGCTACTCACGGGCAGACACCCAATTCGGACAACGGCAAAAAAATAAAAATTAAGAGAAGAATTTTGCAGCCTTATTGTGAGTCCAATTGGGGGGGCGGGGGGGACAATGGCCCATTGAAATTTTGGAATTGAGAGGACAACTGATTGCAAGAAAAGAAGAACGGCATGGATATGAAAATGAAGATATTTGTCCTCATCCCAAAACATTATCAATTTAGGCAGGTCAGAGTTTGTGGTTTGCATGTCCCAAGTAATCATCATTACCACAAACCCAGACTGTTAAATGGTGCATAGTGAGTGAGTTGCTCTCCACAACTCCATTGGGAACACATTTATTAAGATTCTGAAGCCAAAAGGAGGTGATGGCAGGAGACAGGCACATTATTTGCTGTAATAATTCCAAAGGAACACATCTTCTGTCAATTCTCACCCCCACCCCACACACACACACACATACAGAGAACAAACACCCAGAACCAAACACCCAACTCCCTTAAATAAAACAATTCTCGATCAAATCAACAATCGCCCCCAGGGCGCCAATCCAAATAGAAAATTGATTTGCCTCTAAAAAGTGCTTATTTAGCAAACTCTTGGATACATTAATGGTAATGTGCTTACAGATAAGGAACCCGGACCTGTCAAAAATTAGGGAGGGGGAGCAGCATAGTACAGACAGGAGGAAACAGTAAGATTAGGACACGGTGTTTTGTTTGAATGATGATTTCCTAAAATGTTAGGCACATACAACACACCAATTGCCAAAGTAGTGGTAATAATGTAAACTGTATGTTTATTATTATATACATGGAATGTTTTTCTGTGCTGTGTGTGTGTGGGGGGGCTGTAATTGAATTAATACTAATATTAGTAAGAGGTATACGAGGTGGGAAGAAGGGAGAACAGGACTAGCGATGGAGGGAGATATCAACAACAGGAACGAGTTGTACAGGGAGTGCCTTAGGAACCACGCTGCCAGCCTCGGCAGCTACGCGACCGACGGGTGCGGCGAGTTCACCTACGACGATTCCTCCCCCGGAAGCCTCCAATGCGTGGCCTGCGGCTGCCACCGCAACTTCCACCGAAAGGTCGCGTACGTGGCCACTGCCCCCCATGAGGTTGCTGCCGGCGGAGGAGGAGGAGGAGGAAGCTTTAGAGGTCGGGGAGGGGTGATGGCGGCGTGCGGCCGCGACAACACGATGGCGGAGCCCCTGGATTACGGCAGCGGATCACGGCAGGTAAAGGGGTGATTATGGCTGGGAAAGGCTGAGTGGTGCGATGTCTTGTGCAATGCCAGAAAGATGTCGTTACGAACGTTCGTGGTTTTTGTTGGCCTCAGGGGATGAATTTGGGAGCGGTGGGAGAGTACTCGACGGAGAGTGGGGGGAAGAAGAGGTATAGGACGAAGTTCACGGCGGAGCAGAAGGAGAAGATGATGGCGTTTGCGGAGAAGCTGGGGTGGAGGATGCAGAGGAAGGACCAGGAGGATGAGATCGAGAGGTTCTGCGGCAGCGTCGGGATTAGCCGGCAGGTGTTCAAGGTCTGGATGCACAACCACAAGAACTCCTCCCCTGCCAACTCCCCTGCCTCCACCGGCAACGCTTCCTCCCTTACCACTTGAAAAATACTCTAGTAATTCCTAAACTTATGATGTTTTGGTGTCTTGATTTTACGAAGATTAATGTGTTAATTAGTTTAAAATCCATTCCTCCCTCCCTCCTTTTTAATGGAAATCGTAATGTTTGGATATCGATAGCGAAACAGTCTACATCGAAGAGCGATGAATTCTTGACGAGGGGGGTCTCTTGGCCAACATCATCCTGGGAAACTCCCGTATTTCACCAGTCCGTTACTATCCATGTCCACCTCTCGATTCATCTCCTTCACCTCCTCGTCAGCCATCTTCTCCCCGGGATTCATCGTTGTGAGTCAATGCTGTTGCATTCGGAAAGATTTGATAAATACCTGATCGAGTTAAGATGACTTGGGGAACTTCTGCGTACAGAACAATGTAACTCGTCGGCGGAAATGAAGCCATCCTGGTCCTTATCAGAAACCTTGAAAGCTGCCTTCAGTTCCTCCTAGATATCAGTTGTGTCCTTCGCAGAACAATCAGTTAAGGACATACTCTGTTCCACAAATGCCCATCAAATGCGGATAAGATGAAGTACTTACCATCATTTTTCGAGCCATCAAGTCGACCAATTCAAAGTCTATACGGTTCTGGTTTGATTGGTGCCTATGCATCTGACTCTCCGGTAGCAATGCATCCTGCAGAACAGTGCAAGACATTCTTTAATTCTCTTCTGTCCAACTCCTGCTCTCAAAGGGAAGCTTTCAGTAACTTCAAATCCAAGACATCGGAACCCGACATGGATCAAGATCCAAATTTGACGGGGAACCAGGGACGCCCAGAATTGCAAGAAAGAAGGCGATGGTGATGCGAGGACGTCTGTGTGTGATCTGGAATAGTTGGAGTTTGTTAATTAGTTGTGTTTGTGGGCTGGGGTTGTGTAATGGGCTTCGGGTGTAGAGGCTTGTGAGGCCCATAAGAAGGAGTATTAGTTGGGGGTGAGGGAGGACAGAGAGAGAAGTCAGTTAGCCGATCACGACGAAAGAAGGAAGGAGGTGCACCGGAGGCGAGTGGCCGGTAGTGTGCTGTGTCAAAATACAGGGATCGCATTTAGTCACGATGTTTGATCTCTCTATCTCTCTGCATCTTGTAAGAAAACTCGCCCCGTCAGATTTTACGCGACGGCAGCAGCGTACGCGGAGAACAAAATGGTTAACAAGTTTTCACAAACTCACCCCCTCCCCCCCTATTGAAACAAAAACAAAACAGCTCTGTATCAGCATCGGTTTTATGCCCTTTTAAGATTTGGAGTTACTCGGCGGAACAGCGATCTTTCAACGCTAAGGCCGCTGCTCTGTACCACGTTGCCACCACCCATCGCACCTGGATCAGGTATAGCTGAAAGGATATCCACAGAGATGTAGCTCGAACAACCTTCCTGTGCTTCCATATGCGTAGTCGACACAGCTCCTGCCCTGCATCTATTCTCTGCCAAAACGAGCTACGTCAGTTCTGCATCCAACTTCTGGATTAAGCGACTCATGTTGGGAAATGATCTCTCTAAGAGCCATAGATGCAGGGATGAGGGCATCTAACATTGTGCAAAAACCAGCACATGCTCCGCCATATCTATTGAAGACCGCAACAGCTGCCTCGAGCGCTCCTGCCCGTATTGAAAAAATTAAGATAGGAAAAGTGTTATCAGCAATCATGGATCATATCACATAGCAGCAACCTCACATTGTTTTGCCTATATTTCCGTTTCGCCATTTGATAACAGCTTCGCATAAGCCTCCTCGCAGAACATGACATAACAAAACATCAAATGACAAAAATCTCTAGTAAAAGGAAATGTGCGCAGTGATCGATTGCAAGAGAGCATCAAGGCAAGCAATTCACATTATTCCACTAGTCCCAGTCAATAACGAATATGGGCGGGATATTGGCACGGCTCAATCGAACCGCCCGAGAACCAAAAATCTCTCACTACTTGATTTTCGTGGTCGGATTGAACCGGCACCAACACCCCGCGCGTTACCCATACAACAACAACAACTTGCCTGAAACATTTCCCCTGTCGACATGGGCCGGAGGCAGACCGGTCCAATACCTTGGTGGGAGGGCCCGGACGAATGGCCCATTACGGGGGACCCAATTTGGGGGGGGGGGGGGGAGGGGGGGGGACATAAAAAGAGAGAAACTAACGAGGGAAATGAAGGAGGGGTGCAAGCAAAAGGCGAAAGGGGCGATGGCGGGTATATATAGGGAAGGAATTGTTAGTTGGAAGTAGTCCAAATAAACCGTACCGTGGATGGGTATAACTAGGCGTAACCGTAACTAACGCCTTTCGGAATTGCCCGTGTGTGCGAGCGACAAATGTAGGGAAGATGGCATTGGGGAAGAGCCGGCTACATCATTGAACTAATCAAAAATGTCAAAATTTGTACATTTAGGAAAAGTCTCTGTGTTGGGTCGTCGAATGCTATTGTCGTAGGTCGGGTTCGTCGTGATAGTGTAATAAAACCGTGGGGGAAGAGGGGTTTATGCTTTGGTTTAGTTTCTGACTTAAAGTTGGAGTTTAGGTTCACGGGACACAGCTGGATTTGCATAGGAAAACATGAGGCCAAGAGAATGCCAGTTGGGGGGGGGGGGGGGGGGGAAGGAAATGGACACAAATGGCATTGGCAACTTGGGATCGTACAGATAGAGGGAGAGGGGATTTTATTTGGAGGGTCCGATTCATGTTATTGTTTTGGCAACTTTATGGATGAATTGTTCAAATTGAAAGATACTGTGGGAGTAATGCCTTCACCGAGGGAAGTTGGGATCAACCAATTAAAAATAAAAAAAAGAGATCAAACAAGCCAAACTTTTAGCCAAAATAAAATATAAAATATATTAAGCCTTCGCTTAATTCGAGCTATGAATTACTCAAATGAAATTACTCGAAAGATTTGAGCAAAAAGAGGCGAGACGAAAACGAAAAGAAGGGATCTTAACCATGTTGCATTCGAACATGCTATGGACTTCGACACAACATATTTAGGCACCCACCTACTACGATAGAATTCCCGAAATCTTAGACAATAGGCCAAGGATGTAGTTAGAGCCGTATAAAATTTTTGTTTTCTTAGAAAAACATAAAATCACATGTTACAAAATTATGATATTATCAAGTTAGTTGCCTTTAGTTTTTTTTTCCCTAGTTTTAGTATTTCTTTCTTTGTTATCCGTTTCTACTCGACTAGTGTATTTTCTAAATATCACAATGGCATTTGTAGGCATTCACATTTCATGCATTTAATTCATCCTCATAATAGATCTTTTCATTTTTTTTTTACAGTATAAAATATACTTGACACCCACTAGACATACTTATAGTTGGGATATAATCAATTTTAAATAATTTCTTAACTTCATTATACATTAACTAAGTTACTTCATTTGACATTTGCATATGGGCTTCTTTACGGATTCGATCCTTTCGTCAATTGGCAATTTATGTTCAACCAAACTACATTTTAGGGATATTTTTATACAATCCTTGACAAAATAATCTTTATAATCACGTATGATTCACTTAATATTGAGAGATTTAATCGCTCAATAATAAGTTAATGAATGACACGTGAGTATATTCATTTGTCCTCAAATTAATATCAATTAAATGATCGCGACAGCTTCGCACTTATAATCGCAGTGGATTGCATCTTTGCAATGTGCTTTTACTTGCACTTGAAATTGAAATAATGAAGTTATTTGTGATTTAAAAGAAAGGAAGTACCGAAGAAATTAGAGAAAATCGGGGAAGAAATGGTCCGAGCTCCATCAAATATGAATAAACGTAATATTTTAATTCATCTCCCCTTAAATTTTTGGTAAACCGAACCGACAGAATCATCGAACCGACTCCCACCATGTCGACGCCGTACGAGAGGGCCAAAGGCGGCAGGCTGACCTTCAAGGGCGGAACCCTAGCCACCCGCAGCAAGTCCATCGACAAGAAGCACAAGAAGAAGAACGCCAAGCCTACCCTTCCCTCCGACGACGGTGTCGTTGTCCCCGGAGACTCGATCGAGGGCGTCCCTTACGACGAGGCCCTGGCCATTGCCGGCGCAGACGAGGACGGCGGAGAAGGAGGACAAGGAGATGGAGGAGGAGGCGATAGGGATCTCTACACTATCGACGCGGCGAAGAAGATGAAGTACGAGGAGCTATTCCCCGTGGAGGCGAGGAAGTTCGGTTATGACCCTAAGTTCAAGGCAAAGTCGGTCGAGGACGCGCTCGATGATCGGGTTAAGAAGAAGGCCGACCGCTATTGTAAATGAGGCTAGCTCCCCTCGCTCTTTAGGTATACTTTTCCTACTGATTAATTGGATCTTGTTAATGGTGGCTTGGTTTTGTGTGTTACGTATGAACGTGCATTGTATGCCCTTGTGGGCGGTGATTGGGTGTCCGGGTTGATCTGTTGAGGAGAATTATCTTCTGAAGTTGCTATTGTGATGGTTCTGTTGCAGTTTCTTCTGGAATCTCATTGTGAAGTGCTAGCCTTAGGGCTGTTTGGGATAAGGATGAGATCAATCTGACTTGTGTCGGGTGTTGGCTGGGTAGTTGAGAATGATGAGTGGGGCTAGAAATTGCTCCCGGCGGCTCTTTTTATTTATTTAATTCCTGGAGTAGATGGCTTGGTGATGAATTATGCATTGCTAGTGGAGTTCTTAGTTGAACTTTTCACATGGGCGAATTGACAGCAGAAAGCGCTTGTAGTTAGTTCTCTTTTTTGTGTTGCAAGTTCTTTGTAGCTTGAGGTCACCACTTCTTCCTTGAATTGAGTTTTCATATAATTATTTTGAGTGCGTAAGAAACTTCTGTAAGGTTGACTGGGTAAAGGACTTTTTGTGCTACTAATATTTCTCCAATTGTTTGATCTCTTCTCTCTATGTTTTTCCTGGAATTCGTGTGGATCTTTTCTTGCATTATTTATCTGCCATTAGAGAGACCATATTCGGATTGGGAAAGCTCCTTTGCAAACAAATGCTTAGTATATGATTCAATCTGCTTCCACATTAGGTCATCTTCTGCCTATCACGTGTGTGTGCCCATCCTTCCTCAACTTTGCGGCGTGCATTGTGACTCGAGTCCAGTCACTGGACTGTCTGAATTCATACGATTGCTTCTTGCTTGTTTATGCTTCAAACTCTTTCTCTCCTATATCGAAAGTCTCCTTAATGGTCAGATTTCACTGTGGCCAAGTTTGCAATAAACTTATGTCATGGCCAAGTTGAAACAGCCAGCTTCTCGTCCTTGATTTCTTACATTTGCTAGAAATTTGACTGCGTGACATTAGGTTCTACTGGTTGAACATTGGTGAAGACCTTTCAGATTGAGCTATCCGTGTACGTGATGATCTGAATCATGAATTAATCCTTGTCTACTTTCCTGCACCCTTTGTTAAGATCATTCCCTCGAGCGCTCTTATCTTGCAGTTGGCTTTCATAAAGTGATCTCCCTAGCCCTTGAAGGACAATCTACCCAGAAGAAGAAGAGGGGAAATCAAGAATGACAAGACGAAGAAAAAGGAGAGAAGAAGAGACAGAAAACCAGGACAACAGAAAAGGGGAAAAACTTCGTAATTCATGCTTTTCACTCGTTTGTTACACAGCCTCTTATAGCCACTGTGCACACCAACAGAATTGTATTCGTGTAATTACAAATTTATCCTCCTTCCTTCAGTCTTCGATTGTGACAGACTCCTGACTCCTGGGCTGGCTTTGATTGCTGGACTTGGTCTCGGGCTGGTCCTGAATTATTTCTGAGCTCAGACGGTGGTTCAGCCCAACATTCCCCCGCAAACCAATCCCAGTTTCAACAGCGATCCCATCTTCAACATCCTCTTCGATCCCATCACTTAACCTTTCCGGCACCAGAGTTCCACCCGCTATTTCTACCGGTTTATCATTTTCCCACACTCTTCCACCCTTCCAATGAAGAAAGCTCTCCTTGCTTGTTACTGTGAGCCAGGATCGAGCTCTGAGAAACTTCTGAACTGGGATAACCTTGGTGAGGGGGTCAGCAACTTGACCTTCAGATCCTACATGTAGCACCTTCAAACTCCCATTCATGACCTTTTCCCTCACAAAATGAAAGTCCAGTTCGACATGCTTGGTGCGAGCATGAAGGACTGGATTAGCTGCAAGATAAATTGTGCTCATGTTATCACAGAATACCAGCGGTACTTCCTCTGATTTGTCACCCCGAACATGCAACTCTTCTAATAATTTCTGTACCCAGCTGACTTCAGCAACTCCATCAGCTAATGCCCGATATTCTGCCTCTGTACTAGAGCGGGACACGACTCGCTGTTTGTGCGAGGCCCAAGAGACCAGATTATGCCCCAAGAATGTGCAATATCCACTGGTGCTTCTCCTGTCGTCCGGACAGCTAGCCCAGTCCGCGTCTGTGAAACAGGATACCTCTAATGAGCGACCGCTAGTAAACACAACTCCATGAGATCGAGTTCCCTTCAGGTATCGAAGGATTCGTTTGACTGCCTGGAAGTGAACATTGGTTGGCCGATGTAGAAACTGACAAACCTTGTTCACAGCGAAACAGATGTCCGGTCTGGTGTTTGTGCAGTACTGCAACCCGCCCACAATGCTCCGATATTCAGACGGATCTACCAGTTCAACCCCATCATATCTGGACAAAGTTCGAGTCAACGCCATAAGAGTGGGCACAGGTCTACAGTCCACCATATTATCTTTCTCCAGAAGATCATTGATGTATTTCTCTTGGGACAGATGAAGGCCACTCGCCTGCCTGGTAACTTGAAAGCCCAGGAAATACGACAGCTCTCCAAGATCCTTCAACGCAAACTCTTTATTTAAGCAGGGAAGGAGAGCATTAAGTCCAGTGGAATCAGATCCAGTAACAATTATATCATCCACGTATACTAGAATGATGATAATCCCTGCTGCCGTGTGTTTAAAGAACAGTGATGCATCAGCCTTCGAGTGAGTGAAACCCCATTGCTCTAAACATGTGCTTAGCTTCATATACCAAGCTCTCGGGCTTTGTTTCAAACCATACAGCGCTTTCTTCAAGAGGCAGACATGATTGGCATTAGCAATATCTTCAAAACCAGGGGGTTGCTGCAGAAAAACAGTCTCAGACAGGTCGCCGTGAAGGAAGGCGTTATGAACGTCTAATTGTCGCAGAGACCACCCAGAAGTGACTGCCAGTCCAAAAACAATACGAATAGTCTGTTGCTTCACCACCGGGCTAAAGGTTTCTGTGTAATCGATCCCTGCAGTCTGATGAAAGCCTTTCGCAACCAAGCGGGCTTTGCAGCGTTCAAAAGAACCATCCGCGTGAACCTTAACCTTAAACACCCATTTGCAGCCTACTATTTTCTGATCAGGAGAGGCTGGAACGAGAGTCCAGGTTCCGTTGCGCAGCAACGCCTCATACTCCACCCTCATCGCGTCCTTCCAGATTG
The DNA here is from genome assembly GCA_023653495.1 of Melastoma candidum. NCBI lineage: Eukaryota > Viridiplantae > Streptophyta > Magnoliopsida > Myrtales > Melastomataceae > Melastoma > Melastoma candidum. The sequence goes on along the minus strand of CM042888.1, from coordinate 12,444,863 downwards.
GTGTGGCGAGGGCCTCGCTAATGGTCTTTGGTTCAGACGGGAACATGGCAGGGGTAGAAAAAGTATGTTGGTTTAAAGAGAGGGAGGTGTGATAGGTTTTCGGTTTAAAAATTCCTGCTTTGGATCTGGTTGTCATAGGATGAATGTTAGAAGAAGAAGGAGGTATCCCTGTTGGCACTGGTGCGACAGGCTGAATGGAAGCAGCATTGGTGACTGACACTGCAGGAGACACAGGAGAAGGACAAGGTGGTTGGGAAGAAACATTATGTAAAGAAAGTGTTTGGGAAGGCTGAGGTGAGACAGGATACAGAACAATAGGAAGACACTGATGTTGTATGGAAGGGATTCCTGAATATGAAATGGTTTTGAAGGGAAACGTAGTTTCATCAAAGACAACATGGCGAGATACATAAATCTTGTTGGAATGAGGATCACAACAAATGTAGCCCTTATGAGAAGTACTTCGTCCGAGGAGAACACATGGAGTGGAACGAGAGTCTAGTTTATGAGCGGTATAAGGACGTAACAAAGGGAAGCAGCTTGAACCAAAGATTCGAAGAGAAAGATAATCAGGAGGAGTTTTGGTAAGTAAGTAAACAGGGGAGTTAAAGTTTAGAACCTTGGATGGAAGCATGTTAATAAGAGACACCGCTTCATGAAATGCATATGGCCAAAAACTTTTGGGAACACTCGCATGGGTGAGGAGAGTGAGTCCCATTTCAACAACATGACGGTTCTTACGCTCCACTCGGCCATTTTGCTGGGGCGTGTATGGACAAGATAATTGGTGGGAGATGCCCTATTTAGTTAACAAAGAATGCAGAGAACGAAATTCCCCTCCCCAATAGGAGCGAACAGTGAGAATGGAAGCATTGAATTGTGTCCGGACCATGGCTTGGAATTGGAGGAAGGCAGCCAGAGCCTGCGACTTAGCTCGAAGGAAGTAGATCCAGGTAAAACGTGTAGCATCATCGATAAACAAGATAAAGTAAGAATCACCAGTAATAGATTTTACTGGAGACGGTCCCCAGAGATCCGTATGGATTAATTGAAAGGGTAGAGAAGCATGCGAGGATGAAGTAGGAAACGGTAACCTATGATGTTTGCTCAACACGCAAGATTGACAAAAGGGTAGAGTTTGTAGAGGAACGGGATCTGGAAACGATCGTAATACTCGAGACAAAATGTCAACATTGGGGTGTCCTAATCTGGAATGCCAAGTAAAACTATTTACAGAGCTATGCTTGGCAGCCGACCAGACTTGACCATGTGAAGGACTTTCATAGGGAGGATATACAGAGGAGGAGACGGTGGTAACACCAGGGACTGATGGAGTGATGGGTGAAGCAGAGAACGGCGAGGCTGTGGACCATTCAGGTGGAGAGCGAGCTGGAAACTTGTACAGGCCCTGACTCATGTGACCCGTGAGAAGTATTCGATTGGAGACCTTGTCCTTTACAAAACAGAAGTCAGAGTGAAATTCAATGAAGACATTGTTGTCTCTACAGAGTTTGGAGACGCTGAGTAAATTCTGAGAAAGAGTGGGAGTATGTAAAGTGTGTAAGAGATGCAGGACACCTGAATCTGTCTGCAGTGACCTGTCACCAGTATGCGTAATAGGAACGTGAGCACCATTGCCAACAAGGACCGATGAAGAGCCATCATGAGCAGAGAGGTTATGTAGGCCGGTTGAGGTGGGAGTCATGTGATGAGTTGCTCCAGAATCGAAGAGCCACTCTTCAGAGGAGGGAGCAGGGTGGTTGACAGAAGGATTGAAGGCAGGTTGGTCAAAGGCAGGAGATGTTGGAAAGGGATATGAGTGGTGCTGTGGGTTGGTATACGAAGTATAATGGGATTGTGGGGAATAAGTGGGTCGAGGTTGATATGGCTGTGGCTGGGATGAGAAGGAAGATGTGTAGGATGGATTGAGACGATGGAAGCACTGGAGAGCAGTGTGACCAATCTTGAAGCAGATTTGGCATTTTGGTTTTGGTTTAATGAAAGGCCTAGTACCACCTCGGAGATACAGTTCTGATGAGGCAGGACGTAAGGGAGGACGACCAAGAAGACTAGATTGGGTAGGAGGTGTATGGTCAGGGGAGGGTTTGAAGGTAGAGGAAGACAGACCAAAACGAGGCCTCGACTGGGAACTGGAATTCAGAGATGAGTAGTGTACCTGAGGTAGTGTGCACTCAAGTCCCTGTCGCCATTCCAAGCGTAAGTCAAAGTTGATGAGAAGGTTCTGAGCTTCTTCTGCAGAGATCTGGTCCGATCGACTGTAAATTGACGTAACAACGGCGTCATACTCCAATGGTAGCCCTTCTAGCATACTCCACAAATAATCCCGTTGGCTGACTGGCTCCCCAATAGCAGCAAGTTGTTCGACCAAACTCTTCAAATTTCCCAGATACTGCTGCATCGTCCTTCCATCTTTCCGTAACTGCTGCAATTGTGTTTTCAGATTCATGACTCTCGAGGGTGAGACAGACTCAAACCTGTTCTTGAGAGTGAACCAGACTTCGCTTGCTGTTTTGCAGCACACCACCTGGCCAAGAGTGTCGGACGTTAAGGCAGAGAAGAGAAGACTCATCACTGCTTTATCTGTTCTGTGCCAGGCCTTGAAATCTGGGTTGGGAAGCAGACCATCGGAATCCAGAAACTGCGCTGGTGGTGAGCTACCACTAGAAATGAAATCCTCAAAACCTGCTGCTACCATCGCTGCCATTACCTGTCCTTTCCAGACAAGATAATTATTTTCATCCAGCTTGACCAACGAAGCGAAGACGCTGGCTGGGATTGGCATCTGCGCAGAAACAGTGTTCCCATTGCCCGAAAAAGCAGAGCCATGGGTAACCGAGCCAGCGGGAGTCAAACCTTGATCAGCCATCTTTCTAGCTTAGCTCACGCCTTAGCAGGCCCTGATACCATGAAGGACAATCTACCCAGAAGAAGAAGAGGGGAAATCAAGAATGACAAGACGAAGAAAAAGGAGAGAAGAAGAGACAGAAAACCAGGACAACAGAAAAGGAGAAAAACTTCGTAATTCATGCTTTTCACTCGTTTGTTACACAGCCTCTTATAGCCACTGTGCACACCAACAGAATTGTATTCGTGTAATTACAAATTTATCCTCCTTCCTTCAGTCTTCGATTGTGACAGACTCCTGACTCCTGGGCTGGCTTTGATTGCTGGACTTGGTCTCGGGCTGATCCTGAATTATTTCTGAGCTCAGACGGTGGTTCAGCCCAACAGCCCTCAATGTCTTCTGCGCCATTGTTCTTCAAATGCTTATTAATTCTCAATCCTCTGTCAGGTTCACGCCGGAGTTGGACGCCTCCATGACGGTCTGTTTTGCAGCTTGATCGGAGGGGTGACTTCCCATTCACATACTCGCGATTAGTCCTATGTACCTGGCTTTTAGTCATGTGGGTTGTTTTGCCAGGACCATTTCCCAACATACAATGGGTTGTTTGTAGCAGCAATTCATTGCCCTTTGTAGAAATATCGCCAGGCCGCGTTCTATCCAGGAATTATTACATTGACCGGCCAGATTGTCCATCTTTTTTAATTTCTTATTCTCTGTTTGGGATATAAATATGATTTAGAGAATTTATTATAAACTTAGTCCGTCAAATAGGGTAACAAATATTAAAATTCTTGGTAGAGAAATTGTTACCGGGAAGACGAATTCCAATTTATATATATAAAAAAAGAACTTAAATTGTTCCCAATAACACGGAGCTCCAAAATTCGGACAATGGAGTTCTTTTGTAAATCAAGTTAAATGATTTTAACCATTATTTCTCGACCGGCTAACGAAACTCGTATCTATGGAGTTTTTAGGTCTAATTAGCCGATATCTATGGAGTTTTTGATATAATAATATTTGGGTTATAAAAACATAATTCTCTTTTAAATTATAATTTCAAAAATTTTAAAAACAAACGTCGTGATGAAAACTAATCAATTAACGAAGCTACTTCTATGTGACGCAACAAACCGGCGTTTGTTTTTTACCGCGCTGTCGCTGTTGTTGCTTCCTCAACAATGGTCGTCGCCCCCGCGCCAATGGATTCCAAGAAACGAAGCCAAACCCTAACTCTCTCCGACACGAAGACGAAGAAGAAGAAGAAGCCAACGCGCTCAGAGGCAATCCTCGATCTCAATCCCCCACCCGAAAGTGGACTCGCTACGTCTGATTCCATTCGTTTTTCTTTTCTGTAGATTCTGCGGAAAAAGAGGGCCGCTGAAGGGCTCGTGAGTGCTGCCTCCTCGGTTGTAGACCACCTTTCCGACCTCGATGCTTTCCGATATTACGACCACGAAGGTAGAAGTTTTTTTTGTGGATTTCATGGGTTTTCCGGTCGTATAGTGGGATTGCGCGTCGAATTGATTTCTTCTTTCCAGGTTTGTCAGTGCGGCTGGATTGTGGGCGTGGAGACAGGTTATCTGCCCCGGTTAAGCGTTATATACAGAATTTACTTAAGGTAATGTTTGTTGAATCCAGCGAACCCTTTTGTGATTCCCCCAGGATTCATTCCCTTAAATGAGAATTTGGGGTGTGCCGTTTTAGCTGTCGGATACGTTTCGTTTGGGAGGACTTTGTGATGGAAAATCCTTTTGTATAAGTTAGAGAGGAAGGGTTTTAAGCAACTTTACTGCGGGGATTGTTGGGAGAGAACGATCTGAGCCTTTCCGTGTTACATCTTTCTTTCTGTGATTGGATAATGGTTGATCGTGGAATGCACTGTCGTAAGGACAAGGGTCAAGGTTGGTGTTCATGGTCATTCTTTTTACCTAGATATAAGGAGTTGGGTTGAACAACCTGTTCCGACGTTTAGAGTAGGAAGTTGTTCACAGCGTCGGAGCTTCTTAGAATCACATTTGAATTTTACTATGTAGGTGAATATGGAGGGGCCCTTTGGACCCGAGTGGCCCACAGAAGAGAAGGCGAAACGACAAGAAATGGTGGCTCCTGAAGCACGTTATATTTTTGTACTGGACGATTCTGGGCAAAGCATGAGTAAGAAGTCGCCAGATGTAGGTCGGTGTTACCGCCATGAAGAGGACAGCCTTAATCTTGTTGGATTCGTCCATTTTCGATTCATGGTAGAGGAGGAGTTGCCAATTCTCTACGTTTACGAGTTGCAGCTCGAGGCTCGCATTCGAGGGAAAGGACTAGGCAATTTTTTGATGGAGTTGATAGAAGTTATTGCCAAAAAGGTGTGACCCTAAATGCACTGGGAAGTGAGATATCGTTTAACTTGTTGATCAGAATTATGTAATTTGTTTATATTCCCACAGAACTATTCTTGTAACCCAGTCAGTGATTGATATATCCAAATTTATTATTTCTGTAGAATCACATGAATGCAGTGGTGTTAACAGTTCAGAAAGCAAATCATGCAGCCATGGAATTCTACACAAGAAAGCTGAGGTGAGGTTGAATCTTAGGCATCATGCCCATAATCTGCTTGTTTGCCACGAATGAAATGTGGAACATTGGTGCCCTCTGCATCGCAGTTGGATGAAAGGTCAGAAGTGGTTGCTGTTCTTAATTCATTTCATTATCTGCAAATTTTAGAAATCGGTTGTGGCCGGAATGTTTCTTCCTTTGTTAAGAACTTCTATATCTTTGACTTTGCAGATATGAAGTATCAATCATCTCACCTTCTAGAGTGGAGCCCTCGGTATGCTTTCACATGCCCAGTCTATTCACAGAACAATCTAAAAGCATTGATCACTTAATTTTCCATGTTCTTATTGTCTAATTAAGTTCACTATATCGGAAGGTTGGGAAAAATGTGAGCTACGAAATACTCTGCAAAGCGTTTGATCTCGAGTCCAGAGAAGTTCTGGAGGGTAAATAAACGTCCTTAAAAGCGCTTCAAGCACTGAGGTGGCTGAGCGAGCAAACTGGAGACATGCCATTAGTCTAGTGTATCATCCATTGGGGAGAGAGCCTCATAGTTCAGCTGCGAGCGATTCAGCCTGCTTTATTGCATTTCCTGCGCGACGAGTTGTATGGGACTGGGAATAAGATGAGAGAATGGTGGAGTATCGAGGAAGGACTGCTGGATGGATGTTTTAGGGTTAATGAATTCTCTAACTCCGGGTTCTACATGTATTATTTTAGTATTGTTGAATTTTTAAAATGAGAAAGCTCCAAGTCGCCAATCAAATTTTGGTAAAAGAACTCGTCGTGTCATAAGACTTCTTATTAGCCAGCGAGATGCAAAAGGCAGACATTGGGCAGGTGACACACTGAACAAAAAGATACAGGTAAAGACATGAAACAACTTACATGATGATGTTGGTGGGAGAGATGAAGACAAATAGCTTAGCCTCGGCGATTCCCTGTTTGCCTCACAATTTGATCGCGTTCTCTCTTGCTTTTGCATAGGTTGTGATAGTTTCGTGTGGCTTACATGATCGGCGCATTTCCATTTCCATTGATTGCAGGCATTGACCACATTATGTGGCTTCTCATAGTTGTCTCGACTCTCTGATTTTGGCTCGCTTCGTTCATATCCTGTGTCCAGAAAATCTTCATCTGTTTATAATGGTGAGTTTGTGGTCTGGCCATTTGGTTCTGATTAGTTGACCGTGCGACCTTGGTAACTTGTTGGATCGTGATGAAACTTAGGGGGTCACTTTGAGAGGAATAATGTGCTGTTGGTCGTAGCCTCCCTGACCCCATGTAAGAAACTTCTTAATGTTTTCCAGTTGGTGGCGTTATAGGATCCCTGAAGTTTTTCGAGGTGTGATGGACTATCTGCCATAGTGGATTCAATCTTGTACAATGCAGTTGTTGGCTCTCTTGATGAGTGAACTTTCCGAAGTTAAATATTGCCCAAAAACTTTTTAGCTTTGCCTAGTGACAAGGATGATTTAGACTAAGTCCTAAGACAGAGCGATGAAAAATAAATCCAGAGGTAGACAGAAATTCGAGAAATAGGATTACATCTGGTGTTCGGATATTCCCGCTTGAGTATTAGTTGCTGCTATAAGAGAAGCTTTTGCTGACTTTGTTCGGTTGATTTGTATTGTCGGGGTCACATGTCTCTTTAGTAAGAACGTCCCTCCTGGTTCTGAAACTGTAATTACTGTGGTGGCATTGCCACTAAACCCTACACAAGGTGATGTTGATGAAATGTTTTGTTCTCCATGCAGGTTCTTTTCTCCTACCCTACTTTACCTTTTATGCTTATCAACGGGTAATGTTGTTTGGACCTGTCAGCTCAAACTGATCAAAATATCCTGCAATAGTTTTACTCTAGTATTGAGTGGCGGTGTTCAACCATTGATGTCCTGTGCAGGCAATGCTGCGGGCAAAGGGGACATGAGAAAACATGAAATCCTTAAAGCTTGTGCACTCATCGGGACGATTGTCTTATAAACATCAACTTTTCTAATACTTAAGTATCCTCTAAATGTTCACAGTGTTTGTCTTCCGGAGGTACCAACCCAGCAAGTGAAAATATTGGACCACCTAAATTTGCAGGTCTTCTACAATGAGCTTTCCGCGCTCATTCTTTCAAGAGTTCTACTCTCAGTTGCCTGCTGTCATCAATATGGTAAAATGAGTGATTTGGTGTTTGCTCTGAAATGTGTACCTTGAACATAGATGCTTCTTTCCTTTGCCTACCATTTCCGAGGGTAATTTATTCGCATTTCATCGCTTTGCGTACGATTATCTTATTATCCCATTTCTGCAACCCCTTAACTTCTCCAAATCGAAATTCTCTTATCCAAGTTCTGCTTTTGCACCAACCGCTAGGTCATTATGTTTGACAGATAATGAGTTTCGTGGCCACTGCAACCACTGTGGTGTCCTCTATGGAGTTCAGTAATTTTCATATTGTTCGCAAGTTCATTCTCATTCTTGAGCATAGGGCCTGTATCTGATTATGACTGCCTTAATTGCCCGTATTTCTCCAAGTTCACTAATTCATCTTCTGCCACGACATCATGTTTGTTCAGGAAGTTCTTGCTCGAGGCACCACATGGAAACGTTGAAGCATGGGAGCTTGTGTGGTTCCTCTTCTTTCCTCACTTATTTTGCGTTCAAGGTGGCTGTTTACTAGGTGTTACTAGTTATTTAATTCCCAGGCCTGTCTTGTGTGTCCTCCTAATTTACCAGACGCTGCACAAGCGAGCACGAACATCTTGCGCAAGTAGATCAGACCCATAGATATCTGGACTTCCATCTTATACGCCTCTTCCAACCCCGCCAGATCAATCCGTTTGACTAACAAGGATCCCTGGAAGAGCTATGTCGCAACCTGCACTCGAGCCAGTGGTTTTGGTAGGCATCCATGCCCTCCCCAAGTTTCTTCCCCAAAGATTATTTTCCGACGTTTCGTCCCTTCTGGCCGGTATCCATTACTCAGGTTCTGCAAGCTTTTCGTGGCGTTTCCCCAGGTATACCTACATGAACGCCCTCCAACAGACCCGTCACGCGAGCCGCCGTGCCCGGAAACAAACTAGGAGTTGTAGTGTTGCTAGCTGGGGGGACTTAGGAATCGCCGGCAATTCAACCAGCGGGATAATACTATGGGGATTTGGGAATTCCTGCTCCTTTTGGCCGAGGATGGTCATGACATGAAAAATTGGGGGTGTTTACCATTTAAATCGTGACTTAATCAAATATAGACGTGATGCCGTAATAAATAAGCAATCATTGCTTGATTTATCCGCAAACGTTTATATTTGGCGGTTAACCCAACGGGAAGGCGAAACTTTCTTCGGAGGAGAAGGCGAAACTTTCTTCGGAGGAGAAGGCGAGAGGAAGAATGGCGACGCTGACGGTGCCGCCGGCATTGACCGGCCCGAGGGACGACGCCGCCCAACTGCACTCCGCTTTCAAAGGTTTTTTGGTCCGAAAGGGAATCCCCACCGCTGGCGTCGTCCTGATCCGTTTCTGTTCTGATCGCTTGGCTTTCTCGTCGCCGACGTCCGATCTTCGCTTTCTCTTTCGACGATTTTGTTGTCCCGCGGTGGTGCTTCTGGGGTTGTGTCCCTCCTAGGGGGGAATTTTTTCCAGTGTCAGGCAGAGTGGCGGCTTTTCGGTCGCCCCTTTGATGCACTCGGAGATGATCTTCTTGTTAATCGGTGTTCGGTGATGCTTGTTCCTGGCGTGAATAGCCTTATAGATGTTGGATTTGATTATTTCGTATGATTTGACTGCAGGTTTGGGTTGTGATACCGCTGCGGTTATCAATATCCTCGCTCACCGAGATGCGACTCAACGTGGCCTCATCCAGGTTGAATACCGGATGATGTATAACAAGGATCTCCTCCAACGCCTGGAATCTGAATTGACTGGCAATCTAGAGGTCGGATATGGAATTTTCCCTCATTTTACCTCTAGAATTTTGGTTGTTTTCGGTATCACGTGGTTTCTGTGAAGAGATTTCTTATGTGTATTTGATCTTGATTCTTTCCAGTCAGCTGTCTTGCTGTGGATGTACGACCCAGCAGGGAGGGATGCTGTGATCCTGAGACGGGCTTTCTTGTCCACGAATATGTCGGCGATCAATGAAGTGATATGTTCTCGTACCCCATCCCAGATACAAATGATTAAGCAGCAGTATCTTGCCAGGTTCCAGGCTTACCTTGAGCATGATATAGAGAACAGTACCTCGGGCGATCATAAGAAGGTTTCTATCTGTTCTGCTTCTCAAGGTTTCTTTGCTATTCTTGCACCAGCGTCAGACAGTGGATTTCGCTGATTCTCAATTTTGTTTCAGCTGTTGCTCGCATACATCAGCATGCCACGCTATGAAGGCTTTGAAGTGGATCAAGCTGCCGCACAACAGGATGCAAAGACTCTCTACAAGGCTGGTGAAAAGAGGTTCGGCACAGATGAGAAAACATTTATACAGACATTCAGCAGCCGAAGCAGTGCACAACTTGCGGCAATAGATGTTGCCTACAACAATTTGTATGGCCACTCCTTGAAAAAGGTAAAATATCTTGTACGGTGTCCCTATTTGCTTTTCGACTGCATTTTTTGGCCAGCCTTTCCTGAATCACGGAGGAACCATCTGAATCAGGCTGTGAAGAAAGAAACATCTGGTTACTTTGAGCAAGCTCTCTTAACAATCCTGCAGTGCTCTGTGAACCCTGCCAAGTATTTCGCCAAGGTATATTCTGGTGTACAGTCTATCCTGTGCTGTTCTGCGATAAGTTTTAGACAGGGATAGATCATAATGAGGAAGCAGTGTCTCGTTCTTTAACTATTTGGCAGGTGTTATATAAGGCAATGAAAGGTCTGGGAACTGATGACTCGACACTGAAGAGGGTAATCGTGACAAGGACTGAGATCGACATGCAATACATAAAGGCAGAATACAAGAAGAAGTACAAGAAGACTTTGAATGATGCCGTGCACTCAGAAACATCAGGAAACTACAGGTCCTTTCTTCTTGCGCTTCTGGGCCCTAACCAGTGAATCAGTAAATGTTGGGTGCTCTTCCGAAGTTGGTTTTTTTTCTGGACCTGGCGTGCATATTTTGCGTTTCATGTTTTTTAACACGTATGTATGCAGTTTGGCTTGATGGAGTATTTCTCTAAGATCTGTATTGCTTGATTATCTCTGAATTATTGGCATGAAAAAGTAGTTGTGCTCATGGAGTTTTTGTATTAAGTTATGCATTCACTGCTTTGATAAAGAAGTAACTACATAACACGTAGAGAGGGGAACTGAATTGATATGTACAACTTGTCAATTGTTTCATCAACATATAACAGGATTATGATAACTTTTTTTCTCTTTTACAAATGAATCAACTTGTAACAGCTGCTCATTTCTCTCGAGGAGCAACTTTATGAATGCTGTCTAACATTGCAAAGACCCATGAATTAGAGTCTGATGGCTCACTTCATCACGCTTCGATGCGGCTCTGGAGAATAACCATGTCTGAACGCGATTTTCTGAAGTTGGTCGTATCCCGCTAGTACTCCCGCTCCAGCCATGCCAAGGAGTATATTTGCGGTAACTCCTCGATAGAGTGCTCCAAAGCCTTCATGCCGAATTATCTCTTGAAACGCGTGCAAGGAACTCCGGTACTTCACCAGCTGCCCTGACGTGAGCATCATCCTCCGCCTTAGAGTATCAAAGGGGTATGCGCAGACCCCAGAAACCGTGGTTATGCTCCAACCGAGGAAGAAACTAGCGAAGAAATTCCCCTGGTGAAAAGAAAAGGAATTATGGCTGAATTCACATAATCATTCCAATCTTGAGGGAAAAGAAAAGAGCGCACCTCAAGTGGACCGACCAAGATGACTGGTTTCATTGTGTCGTAAATTCCAAAGTACATTCCTCTATAGAGAGTGATTCCCATGATCGATGCGCTGAAACCGCGGTAAAGGCCGGCTATACCATCGGTGGCCAAGGTTTTTCTATACACGTCAAGTAAGCCATTAAACTGCCGTCTACCTTTCACTTGGCACTCTCTGGCATCAGTACCCAATCGTGTGCGCGTATAATCCAAATGGTAAAGGAACAACGATGTAGTGGCACCCGCAGCACTTCCCGAAGCTACGTTCCCCACAAACCATGCGAAGTATCCATCTTTCTCCTTTGAACGGCCAAGGTAACTTTTAAAGTAACCCTTGAATGCGAAGTTGAAAGCCTACGGACAGCGAAAGCTCTGTCAAGTGACCCAAATTAGACTGGAACATGCAAAACAGGATCAGTACAGATGCATGCATTTCATCTGAAAGAGAAGGCACAAACGTTTTTGACTCGTAATCAGTAATATCAATCAATCGAATGGCATTGACACGCTACCAAAAGTCTCTAGCAGGTTAGTCTTACATAATTCGGAGGTGCCTCCGAACAGTATAGAACATGGAAATACAGAGAAGTGAGACCCCATATCTAGCCTTCTGAAAACTTCACCCGAATCCAGAAGCAAGCAGATATGCGGAAAACAATCCACCACATCGAAAGAAACAGTTATTACATGTCCTTTTTCCTCATATCCATCATCTTCTACCCAATCCCGCACCCGCAGAGTCAGCTCCCTCCATCTATATTCCACCTCTGGATTATGAGGTAGATTGACAGGCAGTTATTAAAGAGTTATAGGCACAAACGGCAATGCATAACACGTCAAGTCATCTAGCTGAAAGAGAGCTCGAACCAACTGTCGAAATCAAGAAGCTCCACAGGAGAATCGGCGGTAGGAAACGAATGCCAAACAAAGCACATAATCCCCTCTATCTACTCAAGCCAACAACAAGATCAGCAGCCAGGGCAGGGCCCAGTCACATTAATACACCCAAAGAAGAAGAGGTAGAAGGCAATCCAATCGACCTGAGTGGGGAAATAACGGATGACGTTGGCCTGATTGCCTCTCCAGAAGGATAGGAAGCCGTCCTCCCTCAACACCCTCCCGAAGCAATCCCCGATGCCGGCGTAAGGCCGCCGGAGCCGACCCCTCTTGATCAATTCCCCCTGGTTCTGAAGCAGGAGCTTCACCCTCTCCACCGGGGCAGCGGCGCTCTTCGACACCACCGCCGCCAACCCCGCCGTCGCCAGGTCCACCTTGAACCTCTCCTTCTGCCCCGTCGTCATCAAAATCAACGTGAATTGATTTTCTAGGGATTAAGGGAAAACATAAAACACAACCAACTCCGTGGAGAAATTCCCATCGATTTTTTACGGCGGTTACGATTGGCCCAGATTAAAAGACGTGATTTTGTTTAATCCCCCATTTTATGAGTTGGAAGAAAGAAGATGTCCAGATTCCGCCATGGGCTTTAAATATTGTCCAATCAAAAGCTTCTTACGTAGAGGGCTGATCCCTTTTTGGGTTCAGTATCGTCGGAACACTTCAAGTTTCCCATCTTCGGACCAGATATTAGGAAGAAGAGCATGCAAGAAGCTGCATAATCTATTGACGTCAGCTTTGCTCATGCTTTCCTCTTTCCTTTCCTTCTTCTTGGGAATGCTCGTCAGATGTTCAACTTTCCTGAAAACCAGCATTTCATGTACCGGCGATTTCAACGTGCGTTCTATTTTCTCTGATTCCCCGACATTCGTGGGGTTTCGACTGCTAATTCGTTCTTCTTTTGGAATTCGGTTTCGGTGTAAGATGGTCATTGTAATGTCGTGAGTTCGACCGCCCTTTCAGCTCCCGGACTCGAGACTCGATTGAAGTCTTTGCCAGAGTGTTTGTTCCTTTACAAGCTGTTGCTGCTGGAGAAAACTTTTTCCGTGCATGGGTTGAGCGTCAGCTTGTGTTTCGTGATCTTAGGATGACGGTGCTAAGGCTCTTCATCTAGCAGAAGTACATTACGGCCAACGTCATGAACAGAAACAACGGACGTTTAGCGGCGATGGCCTGCATGTTTGAGCAGTCCATCAAGAACACCCTGGAGTGCGGGAGGTGCTGCAACGGGAAAGGCGGCCGGAGTCGTGGCGAAGGTGCTGGCGATGCTGCTGAAGGTGGAGGGGCTCGAACAGGGGGGCAAGGGAGGGGGATCCACGTGAACATGAGGACGGAAGTGGAGAAGAAGAAGGGGTTCAAGAACAAGGACCAAGATATGGGCCTCCGTGAACTCGATGAAGAACAACAGGGTCGAGGTCATGCTCGGCGAAACCGGGGACGGAGCAACCCGTTTCCCCTTCTTGGTAGGTAGGACGAACAAAACGAAGCTGAGATTCTTATTCCTTTTCTGGGTGTGAGTGGATGGAGGGGGGTTGCTGGTTTGCTTGGAAACAGGGGACACCATCCGAGAGGATCCATTGGTTCACTGCCTGTATGAACCGCCAGGAAAGTCCGCAGGTAGAAATAAACAAAAAGGGAACTGGAAACGAACGGCGGGGATTGGTGGGTGTGCCGCTGGCGCCCATTGGTCTCCAATTTAGGTACAAAATCTTGATAAATTAATATTAATTACGAGGACGTCTCTAAGACGCAGCCACCCAAATATATATCAGTGATTTGGGGTATTAAATTGCGGGTGGGTGGAGAATCGGCTTGCGGACAACCAAAAAATCGGTGGGCAGGTGTTTGCCGTTTCTTGTTCTTGTTTTCTTCTTCTTCTTCTTTATTACATAATAAACTTGACTCGCCTCGGTCCCTCCATCCATCAATCCAAATCTCATTGCTACTACTCGTAAAACTTTCGAGTCCCCAGAAAACAACACCACAATCGCCCCACCCCCCCTGGAAACAATGGCTTCGTTGATTCTCCTCCTCTCTGAATTCCTCCGCCCCAGCGACGCAGACGGTGCTGTGGCCGCCACTCTGCCTCCCCCTTCTCCTCCTCCCAGTCACTCGGGCTACCCCCCATCGTCCTGTGCTGCTGTTGCCGCCAATGCTAACCGGTCAGTCATCAGACGGAAGTGTCCCCCCAGGTTCGATGGCCTGACAACGACGGACGCCGATCTGCTGGCGGTGGCACCAAGAGTATGCGTTGATATGCTGGTTTGGCCCTAAGTCACGTTAAAATTTAAGGCGCATCATCCTCTTTTTCCCACTTCCTCTTTGGGTCATGATGTAAGTAACATCAACAACAACAGAAGCACAAAATGTCTGCTATACATATAATATATTATTTCTTTTTTGTTGAAATTTACACATAAATCATCATCTCTCCCTCGTGATGAGAATGAGTTATATAGACTTGTTAAAAAAAAATTAGAAATTGTTTTCAACGGCACCGAATTGTGTTTAGAGAAAAGCATCAGCCATGCCGAAAACCTCCGGTCAAGGAGCAACCACAAGTGTTTTGAGGTAGTCGGAGTAGGATCATCTTCAACCGTGATTGCGACGGGTGCACCTTTTCCCCATCCTCAATGGTTTGAGGTTCATCCAAGGAGATTTTGGCTTGGTCGACGAGCACAACCTCGTCCTTCATGCTGGAGACGTTGTAGAAAGATGTGATGGAGCTGAATGGGTGGACCTTGAGTTGTCTTGATCGCCCTCATGTGTGAACGATTAAGCCACAAGCGGCTGTGTCTTGTGGTTCTCATGTACTTACTTGAATATGCAGGTTTATATGGCTATAGGATTGACAGAGGATGAGTCAATAACATCCTCTCATAGCTGGGAATGATCAGTCATGCCCTGCCTCCTTGCTGCCCGTTGCAATCTCACCACTCCTTCACTTACATTAACATCTTCAAATGCTTGGGTATGAGTTGCGTGTCTTGTCTTTTTTACCCGTGTTGCACTTCCCTTAGTGTGTTGGAGCATGTCAAGCATGATTCAACGGCAAATCGACACAGGTAAGTAGAGGTACGCCTCGGATCAACCTACTTTACGGTGTATGATGCCCAACTTTCCGCTCGGTTAATGAAATTAGATGAAACCACTTGCATTTGTGATTAACTTGAATATCATTCTAACAAGAACCATCAAGCCCAATTTGATTACCTGAATTGAAAGTTTAGAGCTGGTGTGGTCATCTGGTCATTTTTGAGCTTTTTATGCAGTTAGATGGAGTTTATGTTTCGTAAAGTGACTTGAACTTATTAGAAACTCGTACTAGAAGGCATCCCTATCACATGAGAGTCTAGGAATTGATATTCAAGATACATGCATCTTAGTGAGTGATTTTGCCTTGTTTTCGTTACTTAACATTGTTTAAAATCTGATGCATGTGTCGACTTTCACCATTTAATTCATATCTTGAGCTGTGATTATCAAATTGTAGGGAAACTTATGACATTTGATCCCAAACTCAATTACCTTTCTTTTGCTCATTAAAACAATCATTTTAATGCACTATAACTTGGATTAGAGGTTCAAGATGGATCTCCTACCTCTTGAGTTAGCATGTCGATGTCTAGCTTATATCTTGAGTTAGGATGATCGAGTTGACCTGAAACCGATTGCATACTATCACAAACTTAATTAACTTTCTTCTGATATTAAATCACCATTTTTCGTGCTCTCTAGACAAAGTTATACTCTATTTTCTGAAATGCAGCAAATATGTTGCGGTCAAAGTTTATGACATATATTCCTTTCCTTGCATGATCTATTTTAGGATTGGAGAGCCGAAATATGTTTTAACCTGATCATTTTATTAACAATTGAGCTCGTTTTGACAAGAATGTGCAGGGGTTATACTTTCTCGAGCACGATTTGCACGCGCATAACTTGTCTTGACTTGATTTGTGAATCTAAGCATTATTATTTTTGACATCATTTACTGGGATATACTTGTTACATGACTTATATATGTTACAGATTGGCATGCAATATAATGGGTTCGTCCGGCAATTTGGGTTTAGAAACCCAACAACGTCTTTTAGATTCTCATAATTCATTTTTGGGCCCATTTTTTTATAGAATTTATTCTTATTAAATTTTGGTTCTTTGGGCTTTCTTTGGTTTCATGTCATTTTTGGGCTTGTGATTGATGAAATGTCCGATTTTGCTTTATGCATGTCGACTGCTCATAGGCCGTCACTTAAAAGGGGTCTATTTGGTTAATCTTCTGCTGCTCTGTGGTTATTCATTAGAGCCCAAGTTTTGTAGCACACTTCCTCGGTGGGTTTGGGATATCTCAATAAAATATTATCTTTCTTTAGAGTTTGGGATGTGCCGCTCGATCAAAACGATCAAGCGAGATTCCGAGCCGGCCCATTTAGGAATTAGGAAGATCAACCTTAATCCTTTTATGGCTTCTCGATGTGTCTTGGCCAAAATCCTTTGTGTTCCTTATGTCTATTGTGAACGTGTCCTTATTCTTACGAGCATCCTTCAAGTGTAAGCGTGAGCGATACATGAGAGTATGTAAGCAAATACTATGAACGAGTGTGGGTGGGACTAAGGGGAATCCGATTGTGAGGACTGATCGTACTTCCAAAAAATCACGACGTCGCCAGAATCGAGAAAATTTATGTGTTTGTTTCGTCCCTACGACACTTACTTGACACTCGAGTCGAGGGATCGACTGGATGACGTCAAGTGAGCATTTCAGATCCTCGTGTCGCTATCCCACACGCGTGCAGAGGATCTAGGCATGCATAAGTTGGGACATCGATGGGCTTGATCGACAGGACGTGAAATGGGCAGCGGTTCTTACCGGTAGAACTGACGAAGACGGGATGTGAGGATTACATTCTAAGATATGTCTTCGGCCAGGTTATTATGAACACACGGATCGCGGCTAAGCAGCCGATCTCCGCCATGTACAGTTGCAATAGATGCCCGGCATTTAGAACAATAGATGAATATAAGAAAGGGGGAATGAAAGGGAAACTTCCGTTTCCTCATTCTTTGTTGTTCAGTATTGTAATAGTACAAACATTTCAACATTTTAAGCTTATGTAATAATATCACGAAATCCGACAACATTGAAGTAGCCAAGAGGACAGATTATGATCCAGAAAAAGGGAAAGAAGCTAAATTAGTGAGCCTCTGAAATCACCAAACTCGACTACTTTCAGCCATACAAGATCATGTCCCTATAAGTATTTACAGATGACAGCACCAAGACAACACCAGCCAGTCAGTTCCAAGTCTCACCGTCGCAGATTTTTCCCGGGCGACACCAGACAAGTACTACCTCAATTGGCCACAAAGTGATACCTCGAATCTACGTGGCTCTCGACATCCCAAAGGAAGGAGCCAAACGTCACTGCTTCCAGGACGAGTCTCTTCAAGCCGCTGAAGCTGATTTTGATGACTTCATCCCTGGAAGAATCGACCGTTCCCTCGGGAGTAATGACGATCTCGGGCCTCCCAAACAGGGCTTCCGTGTGCTTCTCTATTATGTTCACGGCTTCTTTCGACCTGATGGTTGCGTACCTCTGCAGAGTCTCCCCATCAAAGGACATGACGTAAGTACGCAACCGGGAAGCTTTCAAGCCTGAACCGAAACCTCCGGGCCTAACACCGTCCGACCAGGATGAGACTTCGGGATGAGTGGCCTGAAACGAATTGCTTTCCTTGCTTGACTCGGAAATGTCTTCTCCGACGGGGGTCACGTTGACGTCACTACTGTCGTCCGATGTATTTGGGAGGATCTTCATCGTTTTCTCGAGCTGGAACCTCAGGTCAACCCTCTTTAAGAAGTAACCGTACATCACCGATGCTGCGTACACCTGACCCACCCTGAGCTTGCTTATCTGAGCAATGGATGAGGGGTATTCCAACCGATTTCCCAAAATGAGAGCAAGGTGGTTCTGGATCATCTCGTATGCATCGGGCGAGTGAAGGCGCTCAAGCTTTTCCTGCTCACTCGGCCATGTGTCTACCCGGCCAGAAGGATCCGTGGGGCTCATGGAAGGAATCAAAGATACATTAGCATCCATGAATCTTTGCACCACCAATGCATAAAGGATTTCTTCTAGAGCCTTCTTCCTGTCATTAGCCTTGACCTCGGCAATTCTCCTAACAGTTCAACATAAAGATGACAATCGACATCAGTCGTCGCTTATGAAACTCAAAATGTCAACCGACTCAACAATCGAGATCGCCAGATCCCAACCTGTACAACACCAGCTCGGTTCCAGTGGCAGAGGGCTCTTCCTTCTTCTCAGCATCACGATCGGTCTGAAGCTGTTCCAGCTGCTGCTCAACCGCGGCGGGCACGAGATGAGGATTATTCGCCAAAATCTCCAACAAGAATTGCCCGATGGGTGACTCCAGCTTTAGAGGCGCGATCAGCGCAGCCTGTCCTGCGGATTCTGACGACGAAGACGAAGCTCTCACGACAACACCTTTCCTGTTAACAAGCCTCCCATGGGAAAACGAAACCTGTAGCCACGATAAAACGATCAACAAAACCAATCAATCACAACGCCATCGACGCATCGCACCTCCAAACGCTAAACGAAGAAAAAGCTCGACGCGGCCAAAACAGAACCCTCTCCCCGATGAATTCCAAGCAGATTTCCCTAAAATAATCTCCAACGAGACACCGACGATGGCAGCGCAAAACAATGAGATTCAAGAAGAACCGACATACCTCGCTGAGGGCCCGCAATTTCGTACCGAACACAAGGGAATCGGACCGACTAAGGGCCGATCGGGGGATCGGGCATGAACTCCGGGGAGGTAGACCGAGGGAGTGGCGGAGAAGGGCCGAAGCGGCTGCCGATTCCATCCTTAACCCTAGCTGGGGAGAGGGAGATAGAAGCTGTTGATGATGCTGGGGGAAGAGAGAGGGAGGTGTTTGCGGACGAAGTAATGATAGTTTTGGTTTCTTTTATTACAACCTCGGCGGCCTTTCAACATAACGAAATGGAAGGGGGGGAAAGAGTTTTTAATATAATAC
Organism: Melastoma candidum; assembly: GCA_023653495.1. Classification (NCBI taxonomy): domain Eukaryota; kingdom Viridiplantae; phylum Streptophyta; class Magnoliopsida; order Myrtales; family Melastomataceae; genus Melastoma; species Melastoma candidum. The sequence continues at coordinate 12,425,612 of CM042888.1, read as the reverse complement.
AGAGCAACGGGGATGGGGTGGGATGAATTGACGGAGTTAGCCCTAGAAGTTAGACTGATTTACGGCGGATGCAACGTGTGGGGCTTGTGGTCGTTCTTCTTCTTTCTCGGCCTTGTTCTGGGGTTTGGTGTGGGGGTGTTTCGGTAAAAGAGGATTTAGTGGGAGAAGGGGATGGGGATGGGGATGGGGGAGAAGATCTTTTTGGTTTTGTGCTGCTGGGTCGACGTAATGTGAAACGGCCGACCACAGACTTCTGGAACAAACAGTGTTTCGTTTTGTTATTTTTTTTAATATAAACAAATAAAATATTATTATTGTTATTGTGATTTTTTTTGCCGGGGGGAGACATGTTAGATTGATATAATCGGGATGATTCCAAGGACGAGGCACGCGGTTCACCTCGTAGTTTTGTACGGAAATACGATTTCAGTTTCGTAAAATACGATTTTACTATTAAACGCGTCCCTTAATTTACAAAGACGCGCCCTCGGACTACAATAGGAAGAAACCCGCCCCTCCCACACATGGAGAATCTCGCCAAGTATCGGGGGTCTGTTCCTAGCATACACAAGGGGCGGGTTCCGCCCCTCCTGGGAATACACAACCCGTCCATCTAATAGCTCAACAAGGAGCGGGTTTTCAAAACCCGCCCCTTCAACACTTGGGCGAATTCGTGGTGTGGGGACGGAAAGTTTCGGCATCGGACAAAAACGCCCCTTTCATAACCCCACAAGAGGCGGGTTTCAAAACCCGGCCCCCTTCAGCTTAACTCGGGTCCCCCACTCCCGAATTCATTTCACCCAAACCCTAACTCGACCCCCAAACGCTCGACGCCCGAGCCCCCGTCCTCCGTCCGCCTTCCCCTGATCGTACTTCGTCCTCCGCTACTCCTCCTACGCCCTCACGTACTTCATCCTCCGGCCTCACGCCATCACCCCATTCGCCCTCACGTCGACACCCTTCGTCCTCCACCATTTACCGTCGCCCTTCGTCATCCGCCCGTCACCCCCTCCGTCCTCTACCCTTTACCACCGACGGCTTTCTCGTCTCGGTAATTAATTCATATTTATGCCGTGAAATTATGTGTAGTTGAAATTAGGTTTTAGTTGAAGTTAGGGATTTAGTTGGAATTAGGTTTTAGCTGAAATTAGGGTTTTAGTTGGAATTAGGTTTTAGTTGAAATTAGGTTTAAGTTAAAATTAGGTTTATTTTGAAATTTTGGGTGTAATTGGATTTACCTTTTAGTTTAAATTACGTTTTAATAATGTTTATTTAGTTACCATTATTTTGATGATTAATGGTATGTTGTTTGATTTTTTGTAGGTATTAGTAAGTTCGAAGAAGTAGTTAATCACTAAATCGTAAGTTTTATCTTACATTTCAATGTCGCAAGTTCATTTATTGTTGTATGGAAATGGGAAGGTTATTTATAGTAGTCAAGGAGTATGTTATAATAGGAGTCCAGTGAAACGCATAAAGGTACCTGCTGATGTCGACTATGTGCAATTTGAAAGGGTCATTGCTAATGCAATGAGATTAAACGAAGGCAGTAGGCTGGAAATATGTCATAGATATCCCGTTCCTTCGTATGGTCCTTCTGGCATAAATTTTGTGCTAGTACCTATTGGTGATGATGAGGATGTTAGGTTGTTGTGTGAGTTTGCGATGTCAAATGGTGACCGCTTTCAAGAAGTGTATGTGATATCAGTTTCTGGGAGTTCTAGCAATGAAGGGAGGCCCCCAAATTCAAGAAGTAAGCATGGTAGTAACATGCAGGTCGTAGGAGTGAATGTGGATGAAGGATTAAATGTCGTGCAAAAGAGAATGGAAAATTTCGAAGTTAGTAGAAATATTCGTCAATTGGTACCGGTGAATGAAGGGTGTAGCGGTTATGGTGGTAATGTAGGGAATGAGGAGGATGGTGATAATGAGGATGATGGTGGTAATGATTATGAAGATTATTATGAAGAGGGTGACCCGTTTGAAGATTTATAACGTGATATGGACGATGAAGTAGTTCTAAACGAAACTATATATCGGTAATATGAGAATCATATCGTTGATTCAATAGTGAATTCCGATAATGACGCCAATACTGATAATGAAATGTTCAACGGTATTGATTTAGGGAACGAAGAAAATGTTAGGAATATAGGGATTAATGAGGATGGTCATTCTAGGAAGAAATGGTTGGAGAAACATTTACTATTCTATCCAGACAGTGGCGATACTGGGATGGAGATTTTCGAGGAGGATGGGGATGTTAGGATGACGGACGATCCGGACGCTGTGGTTGAATTTTGTAAAGGGATGCGGTTCAAACATAAGAACAATCTCATTTATATGGTGAATACGTTCCATATCAAGAACCATTATAATTACGAAATTATGGAGCCAGATAAGACGACGTGGTCTGTGTTTTGTTCTGAGTTTGGATCTGGTTGCAAGTGGAGATTACGCGCAGTTCAACGTGCTTGTGATGATGAGTTTGAAATAACGATTGTTTGTGAGTCACATACATGTTTAAATGCAGTGATTTCCCAAAATCATGATTGACTTGACTGTAACTTTATGGTTCCCTACTTCTATACTTTTGTTAGAGAATCTCCTGAAGTGAAAGTGTCGTTCCTACGGAATGTAATAAAGGAGAGATTTGGGTACGAAGTAACTAGGAGATGAGTATGGCATGCAAAGAGGAAGGCAATTGCAGTTGAATACGGCGAATGTGATGAATCTTATAATGAGTTACCACATCTTATGAATGCAATTAGAATTGCCAACCCCGGAACAATTGTTGATTGGGGTGCAACTTATAATCATGGCGATGTAGAAATATTCCACTTTCAGATACTGTTTTGGGCGTTCGAACAGTGTATTCAGACATTCAATCATTGTCGGCCAGTTGTAAGTATAGATGGCACATTTCTATATGGTAAATATAGGTATAAACTCTTAATTGCATGATCTATGAGCAGGGAGAACCATATTGTGCCGCTTGCATTTGCACTGGTTGATGAGGAAAGCTATGATTAATGGAGTTGGTTCTTGAGATGCCTTAAGGGATATGTCGTTGGTGAAAGGACATGAGGAGTATGCTTGATTTCTGACAGACATGCTGGCATTTAAGCTGCTGTGAATGATCCGCAGGTGGGTTGGACCCCGCCATTTGCACATTGACAGTTCTGTCTTAGACATGTGGCAAGCAATTTCAATACGAGATATAAAAATGTTGTTTATAAAAGGAAGTTGATAGCCACAGCGAGAAAATCGATGACTGTGAAGTACAAGAACATTATGAGAAGCTTGTTTGAATCAATGCCAGAAGCTGGTGAGTTTTTCGCCGAGATGAATGAAGAGCAGTGGTGTTTGAGTCGGGATGGCTTTTGTAGATATGGTCTTATGACTACGAATTTGAGCGAGAGTTACAACGCCGTTATAAGATATGCCATAAATCTTCCTATTTCGGCTCTTGTTAGGAAAATATGGTATAACTGCGTATCATATTGAATAGCTAGAAGGGATAATGCAAACTCTGCATTGAAAATTGACGAAAGTTTTATAAGTGTTTGTACAAATCGGTGGTTCAAAAGTTTAGACAAAGCCAAACGGTACGAAGGAGTGCTTCTCGATAGACAGGAGGGTAGATTTGACGTGAAAACTAGAGGAAAACATCGACTCAAGTATGTATTTCTTAAAGCGAGGAAATGCAGCTGCAAGAAGTGGCAAATCTATCGCATTCCTTGTTCGCTTGCTTTGGCATGTTATGCACACATGCATGTAGATCATGCCACTGTCAATAGTCATTTCTAATCATTCGAGTGTATATGTTTTCAAATGGCATTCTTTTGATTGTAAAGATGATTGGCCGGAATATCCTTTTCCGAGAGTCAATCTCGACCCTACAAGAGTCAGACCAAAAAGGCGTCCTAGGTCATCCTGTATACGTAATGAAATGGACATCAAGGAGAAATATCGGAAAACTAGTCGTGGGTTATGTAGAAAGGAAGGTCATAACCGACGTAGTTGTCAAAATATGAATCTTTGTAAGTGCTTTCTCAATGTTTAAATAATATATTCTTGTTGTTTTTATGCTTTACTTGTATTTGTTTTTAATCCTTGTTATATTGTCTTACGGGAAAATGCGTCCAGAGCCAAGAAAGACAAACGTTCTTAATGCTCAAGGAGAGCATTGGTCGACGGCTGTATGGGAAGCCAGATATAGTGTGGTATATCAACTTCTTTAGTTTTAAATCATTACATTATCTTTCATGTATTCGTACCTTGTTTACTAATTCGTGTTTTATTTACAGAATAACGTTCTAACTTGCCGTCAGGTAGAGAAATCACTGAAGGGAATTGCCACCGATCTTAAGATGGATGTTTACCTTCGTCAAGCAGGATTCTACGGAGTGGCTAAGCTTCCATTCATTTCCTTAGACCGGGCCCTTATCACAACATTAACAGAATGCTGGAGGCCGGAGACGCACACCTTCCATATGGTGCATGGTGAGATGACTGTCACCCTACAAGATGTGGCAATTCAGCTAGGTTTGCCCGTAGATGGTGATGCGGTGATAGCAGACACCTCCGTATCTAATGAGGCAGTGTATCTAGAATTCTTGGGGCGGGTACCTAGGGGTGACAACATTAAGTTTGATTGTATTAGACTGAGCTGGCTAGCTGTCAATTTTGACGAGATCCCTATAGATGTAGAGGATATGCCTTTGAGCTATCACTGGGCAGTTGCAAAGGATGTACGCACGGTCACTACCCATGTACTTTCCTCGTACAGAGAGGCATTGGATAGGCAAAGCATGGATCAGGTAAACTTCTATAGCTAACAATTTCATTTGATTATATCGAATCTTCCTCACACATGCACATTGATATACGCAGATTGTTTGGCATCCTTACCCGAAGGAGTTGATAGCCATGCTTCCGGATTATTGATGATCGGGAGAAGCTTTTTGGCATGCCAGACTCCCTTTCATTTGCTTCTACATCGTGGAGTGGTATTACCTGGATAGAGTGATTCGTCAGTTTGGCGATCATCAACTCGTGCCGGCAGAATGCGACACCAGCAAGGCACTCCATCGGATGGATTTGCGCGGCAAAACGGTGAACAACTGTAGAGAGATCCATCGGGTGTTTGTGGAGCTGTGGGAAGATCGGATGAACAAGGTCGTGCCGCTGTTTTGGGAGTCTCGCACTAAATACTCCAAATGGTATGTGAAGCACACCAGACAATACATATCGCACACCAGCTCCATGCTAGGCACAATGGTAAGTCGTTTATGAGTATCGCATTACATTTTTCCATTCCGTTTTTCAACTTTAACCTATATTTGTGATATAGATGAAGAATTTTCGCAAAATTAAGCTTCGGTCCGACCAGCCCGAACTCGTTTCTCTTGCCGAGGAGTCCATGCAGATTATGCGGGAGTATGCACCGGTACGATTGTATGGTTGTACCGACGGGTTGAAAGATCAACCTGCATACGAGTTCATGCCGCCAGGTGGACAGCATATGGAGGAAGATCATCCTCACATGGACGATGCGGAAGAGGAGCATGAAGATGAAGAGGTGCCACGGACATACGAGGACCCCGTATTTGACGAGAAAGGCCATGAAATGCGAGAAGGCATGCTCATCTCGCAAGTTGCCCATATTGATGCCGATTATAGCACACCTTACTTCGAGGTTGGGTCCAGTTCGACCCCGGGAGCTGCGATTAAAGGGGCGAGAGAATTTGGGTAAGTCCTTTGATGTTCGATTGATTTAAACTCTCGTAACTCAATTAATATAAGTTTTTCATGTACGACCATTCACAACAAGGAGAATGACCTTTTCAAATCACACAACTGTACCCGGATGATTCATCGGAGCAGCTTCACGTTCCAGAAGATCCCGTCATCATGCTTTATGTTAGGAGAAAATCGACGAGGCGTAGGGGACTTTATTGACGTTTGTAAACGTTTATGGACTTTGTGTATGATATTATAAGGTTTTATGTATGATATTATTGTTCGTTTACTTTTATAATATGGATTGTTTCGAAGTTCGATAGTTTGGTTATTGTGTTGTTGGAATAGGGTTTCTAATATAATTCATAAGTGTTTAGTAATGCCTAAGAGGGGCGGGTTATGCCAGAAAGAGGCCCCCAACACTTGGCAAAATTCTCCAAGTGTTGGAGTGGCGGGTTTCAAAACCCGCCCCTACATGAGGGCGCATTTTGAAACTGCGCCCTCATGCAATGCCCGGATGCTATATAGGGACGAGTTTTCATAACCCGCCCCTTCATATCGTAGACCAAGGGCGCGTTTTCTTTGTAAATTAAAACGCACCCCTTTGACGGTAAAACCGTATTCTACGTAACTGGGACCGTATTTTACAATTTTTTTTAAATCTAACCGTATTTCCGCACAAAATTCGTCCACCTCACACCTTTTGTCGTATTTTGGGAGCGAGGGCTGGTGGGTTTTAGTAATATTTCTCGATAAATTATTTGTGTCAAGTGCCAAAGCTTCTTCTTTGTTTTTTGAAGTTTTTTTTTTTTTTTTTTGAAACAATTGCTTCCGAAAAGTTAATCATTTAACCTTCATCCTCGTGAGCATAGGCGCTTGAAAGCCTAGTCAAATTATGGATCAATTTAATTTTAAATTTTTTTAAGCTATTTGAAATCGTGACTAGAATTCAATTTGCTTTTTTTTTTTTAGAAATTCGAAATAGATCAAAAGTCGAGGTTTTAAAATAATGGAATTTAAAGAAAAAACGTTTAAAAAGCAATCAAAATGTTTACAAAATAAAATTATGATTTCTTTTCTAGGAACTTATACAAATTATATATAATAAAGAGAATGATTTTTTTAAGCACAAAATAAACAGATTAAACAGAAATGCATTTCGGGCACACCTATTAATAAATTTTTTTATATAATTAATAAAATAAAAATTCAATTGTAAGTTCATGTTTGGATACCGTCTTTTTTGACTTTGCCGAGGCTGCCGCAGCAGCTGCAGCGACAGCTACAGCCATGCCCTCCGACCATGACGAAGATGCCGACCACTCGGCCTCCGCTGCCGACGCCGCCTGGAACGAGGCCCTCCGCCGCATGCTTCCCGCCGGCGCTCCCATCCCCGACGAGGATCGACTCGACTACTCCATCGCCGTCGTCTACGAAGGTCCTCCCCTCCCCCCCTCTTCCCTCCCCCGCGTCGAACCCGTCCGAATCCCCGTCGTCCCCCCTATTGACCCTTTCCGTCTCAACCTTCACCATCGACTCGTGGGCCGTGGCTGTCGTAATGGAGTGGTGACCTCCGTTGGCAAGAACAACGCCAGCTACAATCGCTCCCCCTTGCAGAGTCCACGCAGCTCCAACGAGGAGTTGGAGGAGCTTGGTGACAGCTTGTTCAGTGTCGACGTGGCCGCCCTTGATTTGAAGCGGGCAGCTGCTGAGGGTCAGAGTGAGGGGGTCGGTGATGAGGATGTCGCGAACGATGTCCACGGCCAGGGAAATGGGAATGCCGTAGATGAGCCACCCAGACGCAATCCTGTCGTCACTTTCACCGTGCCCCGTGATTCCGAGGATGGCTACAAGGAGAATGATTATGAAGCTTATGATGCAGCGAGGGACGAGGAGGATTTGTCGTCAAACTCGAGTGAGGTTGCGGCCAACGAGTCCCCGGCTCCTGCAGTGTCTGGCCAAAGGGGCACAAGGAGTAGGAAGCTGCTTAGGAGGAGAGGCACGTGCAGTAGGTGTGGTAAGGGGAATCGGCTGAAAGACCGGGAGGTGTGCTTGGTCTGTGACGCCAGGTACTGTAGCAATTGCTTGTTGAAGGTGATGGGGTCAATGCCTGAAGGGAGAAAGTGTGTTGGGTGTATAGGGAAGCCGATTGACGAGTCGAATCGTTCGCAATTGGGGAAGTGTTCGAGATTGTTGGCGAAGGTGTGTAGTCCTTTGGAGATTAAGCAGATAATGAGGGCAGAGAAGGAATGTGCCGCTAATCAGTTGCGTCCAGAGCAGTTGGTGGTTAACGGGAGGCAATTAAGACCAGAAGAGTTGGCCGAGATATTAGGGTGTCCTATCCCACCCCAGAAGTTGCAGCCGGGAAAGTACTGGTATGACAAGGATTCCGGTTTATGGGGGAAGGTGAGAAAATTTAAAATAGATATCTTTATAGGTTTGAACAAGTTTCTGATAAATTTCTGGATTGGATTGAATCCTTTAATATTCATCGAAAACTTTTTTCTCGTTGTTTTTCTTGCGTGAGTTTTGTTGATGGATGGTCTGATTAAACGGATGGATGTCATAGATATTTTAAGGTCCATTGTAGATTAGTTTTGCTTTATCTTGTTAAGCAGGAAGGAGACAAGCCTGACTGTATAATTAGCTCAAAGATGAATGTTGGTGGTAAGCTCCGGGTTAATGCTAGCAATGGGAGTACAAAGGTATACATAAATGGGCGGGAAATCACAAAGGTTGAGCTAAGGGTTTTGAAGGTGAGTCATAATTGCAGACTTGTGCCGTATCGAACTAGGGTTCAAAGATTTATTTTCAGATTGATTAGGAGTGCTTTTCTATCTTTTATTTCTATTGATTGATTAGGAGTGCTTTTCTATCTTTTATTTCTATTGACTGGAGCAGATACGATACTTATACATTTGCTGATATCTCTGGGATGTTATCTCCTCTATCTTCGGATCATCTAGACATCTTTCTGAAAGTTTTAATCGTTTACTCAAATTAAGTGAGTGAAATTTCTTAAGGGTGATTCTTTTTGGAGCCTATCCAAGTAGTGTTGAATCTAATCAGGTTTGAAAACAATAGCATAGAAATCAATGCTTATAGTCATTTAGGATGAGGCCTGTTCTCGAGGACTATACCTGGTTCTGGTCCTTATTTCTGTTTCGATTGTGAATGTAGCAGTGACCATTATGTCAATGCAACTCTGATGTTTGGACTTCAGGGAAAAAGGAAATTTCTCAGTTTCTTCATAAATATCCTATCCCTATGATGTTGGAGCTCGTCCTCAGCTTAGATCTTTTTCAGTTAAATTAATCTGTAATGATTATACTTTCTGTTATATTTGTTGCATTATTAGAAAGAACATGATTTGAAGAGCCTTAACTCTGGGGGTATGGGTCCTGTTATATCTGCTCTGCACACAGAAACCTTTTATTTATCGAATTGAACCAACTGTTTTTTGGTAACTTGTTATAGAAACTAATCGATTATAATAACTAATTGTGCTCCAGCTGGCTAATGTTCAATGCCCTCATGATACACACTTTTGGGTGTATGATGATGGTTCCTATGAGGAAGAAGGTCAGAATAACATCAAAGGAAAAATATGGGGAAAGGTTCTGTCTAATGCACACTGATTCTTTGTTTGAACTTCTGAGTTATTTAAAGTGAAATTTGATAAAGTACTTTCTTGTTAGGCAGGCATCTACTCGTTTCATTTGTTCTTTGTTGTCCTTACCTGTCCCTCCTGGAAATCCTCATGGGACAAAAGAACATACAAAAACCATTTTAGGTAGATCAGTACCAGAGTATTTGGACCAGGGGAGAGTACAGAAGCTCCTCCTGTTTGGTCTAGAAGGATGTGGAACCAGCACAATCTTCAAGCAGGTATTGTCTCTTTTCTTCCTGCCTCTTTAATTAACTGGAAATTTTATATGCCCCCTTCCATCCTTATGTCCATAATTCTTTTGTCATGCTACCTTAGGTCGTCTCCTCTTTATAGAAGTAATTGCTTTTCAGAAGTATACGTCCTAATGAACTTCTAATTGGAGAAGTTATAATTCTCGATGATTGCTGAATCCAGAGATTGTTGCTAATTGTTTTTCGGAAGTATACATGCTAAAGAAAGGAGAATTACAAAATACACATTAAAGAACGCGACATAGTTTGTCCTGCTATAGTCAAGTTATCCTTTTATCGCTCATCTTTCTTCCAAACATCTTTACAATGTACTCGGACTATTTTTCTTATAACAAAGGAAAATTTTGGCAAAGACGTTTACTTTCTGTCAAAGTTATGTTTGACCACTTTCTTCGTCCTTCAAGGGAAGCAGGATGTTTTTCTCAATTTTTATATCATTATAGATGTAAAATGTACATCAGCCAGTTAATGATACTACTCAATGGTGACAGGCAAAGTTTCTGTACGGGAATGAATTTACTGCTGAAGAGATACAAAATATCAAGCTTATGATACAGAGTAATATGTACCGGTATCTTAGCATGTTATTGGAAGGTCGGGAGCGGTTCGAGGAGGAAGTGTTGTCAGAGGCATCTCATCTTGATGTCAAAACTGAGCAGGCTGCAATGGGTAAAGTTACACTATTTGTCGTTCTTTATTGTGATTAGTGCTAATAAGTTTAATTTAGCTGCATAAATGATAATCTGTTTGCCTTATTATAGGTGAAAACGGATTTGCTAGGGGCAGCAATTGTATCTATTCAATCAACCCAAAACTAAAGCATTTTGCTGACTGGTTGCTGGAGATCATGGCGACTGGAGACTTGGATGCATTCTTTCCTGCAGCAACCCGGGAATATGCCCCCATAGTTGATGAGGTCTGGAAGGATCCAGCCATCCAGGAAACATACAGGAGAAGGGAGGAGCTGAACGGTCTTCCAGATATTACAAAGTATTTTTTAGACCGGGTAAGGCTTATGGATGCATATTAAATTGGATATTGGATCTTGACTCTCATGGGATGCACTTTCAGTGATAGGTGCTTTGTTTTCGCAGTTCCATTGATTTTTTCCTTGTCCTTCCACCCGAGGACAATTATTAGTTCTGTACCGAAACTTGATCACTATTAAATAATTCATCTCTGTATAGTGCTTCTGCTTAGTCTAATCAGTCATACTACTTTTGGAGGACAAGGCAACTTCTCTAAAATGGAGTATTTCTTCTTCATGTTCACAATGTTAAAAATTCCTTAGAACAGCTAAGAATAACAGGTAAATGTGACCTGTGTGTATCCCCCTCTGCAGGCCATTGAAATATCAAGCAACGAGTATGAACCTTCTGAAAAGGATATCTTATTTGCCGAAGGTGTCACTCCTAGCAACGGACTTTCCTTCATTGAGTTTTCATTCGACGAGAGAAAACCTACGTCAGAGTTGTACGGCAATAACTTTGAGTGTCCCCCACCCACGATGAGGTACTCCGTTTGTCCCGATCACATATCATGGTTTGGTAGACTGTTCTGATGTTACAGTCTCGCAAAGTTTCATAATGACTTGTTTGTTCTTCATGCAGGTACCAGCTGATACGGACAAACACCAAAGGCCTTCAGGATGGCTGCAAATGGCTAGACATGTTCGAAGACGTCAGGGCAATAATCTTTTGCATCGCGCTGAGCGACTACGATCAGACGTATTCCAACAGTGCAGGTCCCGCACGTAACAAGATGTTAGCAAGCCGTGACTTGTTCGAGAACCTAGCTCGCAACCCTTCTTTCCGGGACACGCCTTTCATACTCATCCTAAACAAGTACGACGCCTTTGAAGAGAAAATAGGTCGAGTCCCAGTGTCTGCTTGCGAATGGTTCACCGAGTTCTCTCCCGTGAAGCACCACACCAACAACCAGGCCCTCGCCCTCCAGGCCTACTACTTCGTGGCAGTTAAGTTCAAGGAGCTGTACCTCTCCATTAGCAACAGGAAGCTGTTTGTGTGTCGGACCAGTGCTCGGGAACGGGCATCGGTGGACGATGCCTTCAGGTACGTGAGGGAGGTGCTCAGGTGGGACGATGAGAAGGAAGGCCACATGGACGGACTGGCGGGAGACGATTCGTACTGCAGCACAGAAATGAGCTCTTCTCCATTGCATCAGGCAGGATTAAGATGATATCGTAGCAGCAGTAGTCATTCATTCCGACATGTTTAGGCTCTTTCTTTCTTATTCTAGGCAAAAGAAATGTTGCCCCATTCCTTTTGCATTGATTCTTGAATTCGATTCAACTTTCCTATTCTTCTTAGTCATTCATTCATCTTACTTTGGGTTTGAACAAATGAGAAAAGGACGACAACCTTTGAAGATTTGGGCTGTTCTTCTGGAAGAAAAACCAAAAGGATGTATTCTCCCAGTCAGTCGCCGGTTCAACCGAGACAGACGGTCTTCTTCGACATGAATAAAAATTGCGGTGCCCAATGTGGACTTGCATCGCGCTGTTTCAGCAGAAAAAGGAAGAAGAAGAAAATCCCAACATGAAGTAAAAACAAAAACCAAACTCCACGAAGACACGGATTCCTGATTTTCTTAAATAACAGGCATGAACGAACTTGCTTTTACCATAATATTTCACACACACAGTTGTTTGACACCATAAAATAATTTAAGGTTGACTCGTCAAAATCCCATGATTCAGGGGCTAACGGAAATCCAATTTCACAACTTCTGAAGAAAGGTTGCAAAGCAAAGCAAAGCTCACTGTGATGCTTGGAAAAATCAATTTCCACGGTCAACATTCAATAAAAACCCCAGTGGTCTCTTCTTTTTGCCTTTTTATTGTTTCACAAATATGGAAAATAATGGTTAGTCATGTAGTATTGCATTCTATTAATCTCTTTTATTTGAGTGTCGGGCTCCTTTACACGCCATTACAACTCCTCTTTCTTCTTCTCCCCTTGAGTTTGAACAAACCTACAAAAACGTGTATGCAACTCCAATGGAAAGCATGGCCCCGCCCTCCATAAGTTTTGAAAACTAGAAGGGCTTTTCTTTTTGGGTTGCTTCCTTCTATTTCATTGTTACCGAGGAACCTACAAGGTTGTTGCTTGTTGTGGTTGTCGCAGTTTTTGCTGGAGGATGGTTTTCGGCTGGAACAACAGAGGAAGGAGGTGGAGGGCTGACAATGCGTCCAGGGAGAGCCACGAGGGGGATCCAAGCGGCGGTTCGTTAGAGATCGTCGTCCCAGGTCATTTCATGTGCCCGATATCCCTGGAGATGATGAAGGATCCCGTCACATTGTCGTCCGGGATAGCTTACGATAGGGAAAGCATCGAGAGGTGGCTTGAGGACGGGAACTTCACCTGCCCCGTGACTAATCAGGTCCTCCGCAGCTTCGACCTGATCCCCAACCATACTATATGGAGGATGATCCAGGACTGGTGTACAGAGAACCGCTTCTCCAGGATCCCGACGCCGAGGGTCCCCGTCACTCCGTGCGAGGTTACGGAGGTCTTGGCTGGCATCAGCGATGCCGCGTGGCAGGGGGATAGTTTTGCGTGCTTGGAACTCGTCCAGAGGATCAAGAAATGGGGAGGTGAGAGCGAGAGGAATCGTCGGTGTATCGTGGTTAACAGCTCTGCCACCTCCCTCACCTTGGCATTTACCCGATTTGCGGCAGCTTCCTCTTGTACAGAAAAAACCGATACAGAGCTGATGGAGGCATTGATGTCCGCATTAAACTGGATGTTTCCTCTCGGCTCGGAAGCTCGGCATCACTTGGGTTCGCCAGCCGCCCTGCGTTGTATGGTACAGTACCTGAAGAATGGAAACCTCTCGATCCAGAGGAACGCAATCCTAGTACTGAAAGAAGTCTGTAGAGATAGCCAGAACACCTTGGCATTGGTGGAAGTCGAAGGAGTCCATGAGATTTTACTCCAGTTTGTCAAACACCCGATCCACCCAGCACTCACGAAAGCCAGCCTCTCCATAATGTTCTGCCTGATCGCCTCCAGTGACAAGCAGAGCCGAAGACTCGTCGGGCTGGGTGCGGTTGTGGCCGTCCTGGAATCTCTGGTAGACACGGACAAGAGCCAGAGCGAGAAAGCGCTTGGGGTGCTCGACGGACTGATAGGATGTGAGGAAGGAATGGGGGAGGCATACTCGAATGCGCTGACGGTCCCTTTGATCGTGAAGAAGATCCTGCATGTGTCTGAGCTAGCAACAGAGTACTCCATCAGCATCCTACTAAACCTGTGCAGGCATGAGGGGAACGGGAAGTCGGCGATGATGGAGGCGTTGCAGGTGGGGGCATTCCAGAAGCTGCTGGTGCTTTTGCAGGTCGGGTGCGGCAACGAGACGAGGGAGAAGGGGACGGAACTTCTGAAGCTCATGAATCCTTACAGGGACGAAATGGAGTGCATAGAGTCTGTCGATTTCAAGAACCTCAAGAGGTCTTTCTGAGTGTGTCGGTACTTGAACGGATTTCTGATTCATTCTTCTCGTGAAAAAAATTTTTGGGATCTTGACACACAAAAATTTGATTGCTCCGAATGCATTTATTGTCCGGATAACATAGTCTTTGTACTCGGAAGACATAAGCGAGAACACCAACTGTATACAGACGGACGCCTTGAGAGGCCTTTGTTGCCATATTCTATAACCAAACAGTTCAGATGTATTCACATCAATCGGTGACAACCCTTCTCTCATGAGTTCTGGGAAAACATGGCTCCAAACAACCATACTGGAGATTTTTCTCCGACGGAGTATATTGTTGTATCTATTCTGATATGGTCATGTAGTTCGTTGCCGACTAGGGCAGTAGTCAACCGGTGTCTCTTCACATTGCATAGTGCACACAGACGTTCTGCTGATCCTGCATTTCGGGTGTCCAAGGAGCGAGAGCAACAGTTCTGATTATGATCGTAAGTCTGGGATGTGCTGAAAAATGAGGAGATGGTGCAGATTGTAAGCTTCTGCTACAACAGCGTCATCTGCTGCTCATTTACAGGTGGACGGTGCTGCATGAGAATGGCAACTTAGGTACCGAACATCAAAGACAGATGACTGCTCAGCCGTCCTTCTATCCTTGAACCAGAGCCAGCTCTGCAAAGGAACCTCACAGTAAGGGTGTGCGGAAGAATATCGGATTGGATTAGAAGGAAATGGAGTTGCAACATGGTGGACGCGAGTGAATATGCTTGTCCACCTCCGGGGATTCTCCGTGATTGGACATGCTCGTTCGCCTCCCTCCCGGTATTCTCCCCGACTGAAAATGCTTGTTCAACTCCCTCCCGGGATTCTCCGACGACAGACCTGGCCAGTAGAATCTGAATTTATTGGATAAAAGGTGTATCAGGGTCTTTCTTTCTGAGGATCTCTCTTTCGCTATGTCAATCTTGGGGTCACGAAAATTGATGCTCATATTTTTTTCATAGTTCTAGATTACACAATCTATGAATAATGAGCGCATACACAAGAATCGGAATAGTACACAGACAGTGCCACAAAAGGCAATGTTGCGACATCATAAGAGAAAATAGTTCAATGGTATTCAGGGTCGATCGGATGATCGCCTCTCCTTTTACAGGCTCGGATGAAACTCCGGTCAAACTGTTAACTCATATCTAACCACCAGGGACCGGGTTTACTGTTCCTCGTATTTCTTTTCGATTTCCTCCAACTTCTGGATTTCCTTGTAGTACTTGCAAATCCGATAGATGCACCTGGAATGCAACAACATTGAAAAGGGAAGCATGACCTCAACTCTTAGGGAATGGAAGTTTTAAATGGTTTCAGCAATTGAATTTTACGGAAGTGATGGTTACCAGTAGAGGAGACAGGCCGAGGCACATAAGATAACGTTCCTTTGAGCTTTATAAATCTGTAGAGGAACGCATTGGAGTTACGGCAAGTACAACACCAGAGATACATAAAACATCAATCCAGGAATGCAGATCAATCCTCATGCTAAAGTTTAAAAAAAAAGGCATCTGCAGAAATCTGGACTCCGGATGTGCCTTCGACAAATTATCGTATCAGGAAGCAGATACTGGGTGACTTGTCAGTGTCAACCAGACTCACGACATGGACTTCCGAAGTCTCGAAAACATGGGCAACAACAGTTCAGATTTGATTCAGCCAAACAAAACATCAGTGGCCACAGCATGACTATTGGGCTTAGGAAACCAAAACTCAAGTGTATGAACTTAGCTTTGGGGATTCGAGAGATACCCCCGACTCGTAAAACCGATTCCCAGTGCATCACCATTACACTAGGAACAATCAGTACCTCTTCAGAAAGGATCCACCATCACTAACTAACTTCTCATCAATCACCACTACTAGAACAAAGTCGTCCACAGCAACCCAACGGGCCTCATCGGATATCACGTCAAACACATGGATCCCCACAAAATTAAAAACAAAAAATGACGAGCAGAAGAACAGAGAAAGCTTTACGGATTTCTCGTATCGGTCCCTCTCGGCGGCCGTGCAGATCTCGGCGGTGCACTCCAACCTGTGCTCGTTCTTCCAGTATAAATCTGCCACATAAACCCCCCAACAACACACCGAAAATGTAAGAACCCTAAAACGAAAAAGAAAAGAGAAGAAACGAGGGGGGGGGGGGGGAGGAATTACCCAGGAGCTGGAAGCAGGAGAAGGGGACGACGAAGGAGGTGGGTTGGAGGATGAGGGAGACGAGGGAGACGGCGCTGTTCTTGAGGAGCTTGGGAGAGGGGAGAGTCAACAGGAGGGCGATGGCCGACTCAGCCGCGACGACGCACGTCAGGATCACCCACTGCAGCGCCATCGTCCGATGTTACCTGTTCCACCAACCCACCAATAATAATAAAACCAGCCGGGTGGGGTGGGCCAAAAGCCCATTAAGGGTCCAGGCTTTCTGTTTGGTGTAAAGAAAGAGTCCTTTTTCCATAGGGGGTGGGTGGTGGTGGGATCATCTGCGACCTTCATCAGCAACTTGGCATTTAATGTATAATAAGTATCTTTTATTTTTTTTTAATGAGGGGGGGTTGGGTTTTGTTTTGAAGGGAGGGGCGGAAGAAGATAAGATAGGGAGGGGGACGGGGAGGTTGATGGGGGCTAGTTTTTTTTTTATAGGAGAAGAGACAAAAGGGTGGCGTGCTTGGCTAAGGACGTGGAAGCCCCACCCCCTTTCCCCGAATTAATCGATTTTTTCAGGCAAAATATATATTTATGACATCAAGAATTCATTTTTTTTATCATTAACTTAATTTATTATATAATTTTGTCATTAATTTTTATTTTGATTTTGGTCAATCATGAATTTCTTCTAGTGAAAGTTAAACAAGACCTAAATATAGTCTGACACGTGTCCTATAATAGTGGAGTTTCAACCTATCATTCATTCGTCTCATAATTCACTTTATCCGTAGTAGCCGCTTTCTAATAGAACATCATCCGACCTTCATCGATTTTTCATATTTTTTGACAATATCAATGACTATAATTAACTTCGACTTCCAATTCACTTGATTTATTCATCAAAATTTTATTAAAAAAAAAAGTTAATGAAAGGTTTAAATATTATTTTTCTTTTTTTTAAATGTTTTTTTTTTAGTCTATATGTTTGGCTTATGCACTATAAAATTTAAGATTAGTTAAAATTAAAATAAAAATAAAAATTAGTAACTAAATTATATAATAAATTAAGTTAATAATAAAATAAAAATTTATATTTTAAGTCATAAATTAATATTTTTCTTTTTTTCTATTATTATCACAAATTCGTGAATTATATTTTATTTGGGGAACGTGGGCCACGTGCGTCGTCATCCACTTCCTTTTTAAATCCCCTTCTCTTCTCTTATCTCCTCTCCTCCCCCAACTCCATTTCTTCCCCACCCAAACTCCTCCCTCTCTCTCCCTCTCTATGTAGTAAGCAGAAGAAGAAGGAAAACGCATGTCACTCGCCCAACGCCGTCCCAACCTCCGTCTCCCCATCCCCTCCGACCACCTCCGCCCCCCACTCCCCCCTTCCACCTCCTCCTCCACCTCCACCTCCACCATCGCCCTCTCCGACCTCGAGAAGCTCCACGTCCTTGGCCATGGAAACGGCGGAACCGTCTACAAGGTCCGCCACCGTCGAACCTCCTCCCTCTACGCCCTCAAGCTCCTCTCCCCTACCGCATCTTCCGACGACCGCCGCCTCCTCACCCGCGAGACCGACATCCTCCGCCGCACGTCCTCCCTCCCCTCCCCCCACGTCGTCCTCTGCCACTCCGTCTTCCACCTCCCCTCCGGCGACTCCGCCATCCTGATGGAGTACATGGACTCCGGCACACTCGACACCCTCCTCCGCCGCGACGGCCCCTTCCCCGAGTCCTCCCTCTCCGACGTCGCCCGCCAGGTCCTCCACGGCCTCTCCTACCTCCACTCCCTCAGCATCGTCCACCGCGACATCAAGCCTTCCAACCTCCTCGTCGACTCCGACTTCCGAGTCAAGATCTCTGACTTCGGGGTCAGCAAGGTCATGTGCCGTTCCCTCGACCCCTGCACATCCTACGTCGGCACCTGTGCATACATGAGCCCGGAGCGTTTCGATCCCGAGGCGTATGGGGGCAACTACGACGGCTACGCGGCCGACGTGTGGAGCCTCGGTCTGACCCTGCTCGAGCTCTACCTCGGGTACTTCCCGCTCCTGGGTCCGGGACAGAGGCCGGACTGGGCGACGCTGATGTGTGCCATATGCTTTGGGGAGCCACCGGAGATCCCGGGGGACGCTTCGGCGGAGTTCAGGAGCTTCATGGAGTGTTGCCTGCAGAAGGAGGCGGGGAAGAGGTGGTCGGTGAAGCAGCTGTTGTCTCACCCCTTCGTCGCAGGGAAAGGGTCGGAGCTTAGTGATTTATAATTATTTTTTAATACGTTGGTAGTAAATTAGGGGATGGAACGAAGGGAGTCATGATTTTAGAGGTGACGGGCAGACAGAGAGAAAGACGGCTCTGTTAAAAAGCCAAAAAAAAAAAAAAAAATTCCTTAAAAGAATATCCGAATCGTGTTTTTTCTTGGCTAATGAATTTTTGCTAGAATAATCATTCATCCATCATCTATTTATCAACCCCACCACAGAAATTAACTAAATTCAGTCTGAATTGAATGGATTTATAACTTAATTCTAGGTCGTTACCTTCTGATTTCAAGAATGATAATTTCATCCACGATAGAATAAAACTTAATCTCTCCCAACTACTATTTCTTCGTTTGGTAAGCCCTTCATTATGCTGATTAAAATACGACAACGTTGGAGAGTTTGGATAAATGGGATGGAGGGGAGTTATGGATTCGGATATACTTTTAAGTAAATTTCCAGGAAAATGGGATGGAGGGGAGTTATGGATTCGGATATACTTTTAAGTAAATTTCCAGGAAAATGGGATGGGGTCGCAAATAGTTAGAGTCTATTATGCTCAAGTTAACAAGTAGGAGTAGAAAATGAAGATGATGATGATGATGATGTGTTAAAAGGGAAAAAGGTCCAATCCATCAATCATCCTTTTTAATATTATTTGAATTCCTTGCCATGCCGACGGACGGAGATATGAATCATTGAATCTGGGATGCCGGAAGAATAGCGAATTACGTCGCTGAGCGGGGCTTCCCACGTGCTTCATTTCTTTTGGAGGTCAAACGGGATGGAATGAACAGTGAATGCGTGGAGTTTCTTTCTCTCTCTCTCTTTTTGTCTTGTCTTTTTTGTCCGTTTGATGAAATCATATTTTTTTTTTGGGGGGAGTTTGGGGAGTGGGGGTTTGGGTTTCTTGGTAACTTCCGTTGGGTTTCTCTGCAGGTGAGGTGCACTTGCAGCTCCATACCCTACTACTTCTTTGCAAAGTGGGTGGGCTTACTTGGACAGGCAACCTTGAAAATGACAAGCATCAAAAATGTTATTTAATGAATGAATGCCCCCACCACCACCACCACCACCACCCAATTGATTGCTTTTCCTTTTCCTCCCTTTCCCATCAATCAAACCTTTCTTTTTTCTAACTCGAAGAAATTCATTCACTCAAAGTCTCCTTGGAAACAGATCGATTTCGGGTTAGTGAGTGTTCCCTGTCAGCACTTCCACTTGGCTAAAAAGGTCATATGAAACTTCCCCGAGTCTAGTTCCTTTCTACAGCTAGTGGAAAAAAGATTTTGGGATTTACTGTGGGAGTTTGAGAAATTCCCCATTTACGGTGGTCCTATTTTTGTCTTTTTCCAAAAATCAATTTGAACCCAAAAGTTTGATAAATTCGTCAACTAAGTCCTTGAAATGGCTGGAGAAGGAAAACCATCGGGAAATCCTTCCGGGACTCCATCACGATTGGAGTTCGTTCCAGAGTCTAGATTGACTCCTTTTGGAATTAGCAAAAGTATAAATGATGTTTTAACTCAGCTAACCATTCAAGGGAGTACAGAAGGTCTAGAAAACCGAAACCAAATGGCAAGGGAAGTAGGCGCTTATGTTAATAACATGCTAGACGCTCTGGAAAGATAAAGAGGTTTAAAAAGGCCTGAAACCAAGGTTACCTCTGGACTGGAAAGTACAATAGGAAATCCAGTCGAAAGATTGAATCTGGGAGGAAGAAATTCCAAGCAGAATCAAGGCAAGAGTGTAGAAGAAATGTATAAGGAGTCAGTAGCTCCTTACATTTTAGACTCACAAAGGCGAAGTGCAAACTTGAGCTCTCAAAGTGGGGAGTTGGCAAAAGACTTAAGGAAAGCCTTAGGTCTGGCAGAAGATGCTCCAGTTCATCTAGACAACAGAACGTTTAATGAACTGGTAACTGCGAAGAGGGAAATTTACAGGCCCGATTATCCTCATAGAACAAAACAAGAGTTTGTTCCTAGGGATAATGTATTAAAGCCTATAATTACCCCTGGTGCTTTTCTGGACATAAATTGTGAAAAGCATGTATCTGAAAAGATAGATGAGTGGTTATCACTAATTCGAATGACGGCGTCCGCAGGGATATTATCTCCTGGATCTGTCTATGAATTGTGTGTGGCAGCCCTCATGGGAACGGCGCAGAAATATTGGAAATCCTTGGTAACTCATACGGACATCAAGGAAAAGATAGATCAAGCGTTGATCGTTGATGGTGTGTTAGCAATCATAGCTGATGCGCTAAAACGGGAGTTCTGTGGCTTTTCGTTATCCACTGAGACTGTGGAAAAAGAGCAGTCATTAACCGCTCTGGTTAAACTACAGATCTGCGATATGTGCTTATTTGATAGCTACGTATGCGAATTCCAGAAGTATTATTACAATCTGGATGTAGTCTCTCAACAGTTCATATTGGGAACCTTTTTTGCGAAACTTCCAGAACCTTGGCCGGAAGTGGCGCAAAAGGCCTATGAATTACTTCTGAGTGAGGAAAAGATTGTCTCTGGACTCGGAGGAAAAATTCAGGCGGTAAAGTACGCAATGCGTAAAGCATGTACTGAACTCCAGGTGAAAGAGGCAGCTAAGAAGCTACCTTACCTGAATAAGAGTTGTTGTTCTCAGATAGAGTATGTGCCTGGAAGATATGGATGCGATACTCGCAGTGCTCCAGGAGACTCTTTGAAGAGAAGGAACCTTCCTCGTAAGAGGAAGTTTGTTGGGTACAACAAAAGAAAGGTTTGGCCCTAGAAGGACTTCCAGCGTAAGCAAAAAGGAGGTTCTGCTTACAAACCAAGAAGGTTTGTAAGGAGAAGGGATAACCTGAAGGATAAAGATAGGATCGATGCTTTCAAGAGAAAGCATGGCAGAGAACCTAAATGTCCTAAAGGGAAACCCTTGAGCAGCTGCAATTGCTGCTGGTTTTGTGGTTCAAAAGATCACAAGGCGGATAGTTGTCCAAAGAAAAACCAGAGGAGAGAAAGACTCCGTATGGTATTCTTAGACGACAGGAGTCAAGAAGAAGAAGTCCTTGCTTATGAACCCATAGATGAGCAAGAGATTTCCGACTTAGACTCGGAAGTAGAATCGATTTACGAGGTAGTGTCAAATTATGATACAAACTCGGAAGATGATTCTGATCTTTGGAAAATGCATCTGTTCATGATGAGAGCAGTGCAAAACGAAGGTGGTGATGAGATGGTTCCTTTGGAAGCATCGAATCAGGTACTGGAGGAATCCCACCAGTACGAAGATCCATCCCAATCAGTACTGGAATGGAGGTTGCCTAATGTTAATGTGAGGGAAGTCTATAACGTATCGAGATTTAATTTTAGATCGATAATAGACATCTCGCAAACAGAAGCAACGACTCAAGTTACAAGTACGGAACTTGAGACTTTGGATATCCCATTACTCAACGTACAACGCATTAGGGAAACTATGCAACGTGCGAGAGGTGTATATAACTATATACATATTGGGTTGATCCAAGTAGGATTAATCCCGCTGTTTCATTTACCAGCGGATAGTCCTGTAGTAGCAGCAGTGATCGATAAACGTTGGCGAGAGTTTAGAGATCAGCTGATATCAGGAATACAGGCCAACCTAGCACATGGCCCTGTATGGTTCCAGGTCCATCCAAATCTCATGATGGCCCTGAACGATCGCTGTTTGGGAAATTCATTGACCTTAAGAATTAAATCAATGAATATGGATAGAATGAATTCCCAGGCAAAGTTTTTGGCGTATCACACTAGAGTGATTTACCGATTGGTAAATACCACTAGTCCTGGTGTGAGGAACATCTCAAGGCTTACTGAGTTGTTCGAAGAAGGTCATAATAACTACCAACAGTTTCACAGGCGAGAGGTAAACCCATTGGAGTTAACCTGGCTAAGAAACTGTGTTATGACTGAACCTGGTAGTAGTTCTAGGCCGATTAGTGCGGCCAATATCCGACAAAGAGGTAACGAGATTACTTTGATGTTGGGTGAACCGTCTAGAGACAGTTTTAGAGCTGATAGGCACTTGCCTATGCTTAGCGAGAGAGCTGACAGGCATCTGCCTGTAAGGATGCCAATCCTGAGAGAACCGCTCAATAGAGCACCCTCTGAAGTCTCTTCAAGAGCTAGTGACGTAGGAGAAGACGTAATAGTCTCTCGACCAGAGGTTGCAAGCGCACCTCCACTAATAGAAGAGATGTCCCGAAGGTCTGTTGATTCAAGAGCCCCGTCGCAACATACGGGTAGAATCGTAGGGGTATAGACAGGTATCATTACCAGTCTATGAAGACCCTGTAGATCAAACGAGAGAGGAATCCATAAGGATGCTAAGAGTTACCAATATGGAATACTCTTTATCCAAGATTCCTGAAGTTTGTAAGGTTATTGAACAAATAGCCGAGCAAAGGTCTATCCCAATAGACGAAATCTGGAGGATGATAGAACCATCCCAGGAAGTACCTGAGAATATTGGGTTTAGTGTTAGGAAGAAAGACATGAGCACATATGTGGCTCTAACTTTCAAATTTCCTGGATACTATGAGTATTCTCTAGATACTTTGATAGACACGGGGTGTAGCATAACTTGTGCTAGACTCAATGCTCTGCCAGATGAGTGGTGGGAACCACTGCAGAAACCCATCCACATGGTTAACGTCGATGGTATGGCCACAATTGTTGGCCATAAGGCAAGCAACGTGCCTGTCTTTATTGGTGGACAAAAGTTCATCATTAAAGAGATTCTTGCACATCCTTTACTAGAGGCCGACATCATTATTGGTAACGCCTTTTTGAAGGGACAGAAGGAAAACCTTCCTTTTGTGCAAAATGAAAACGATGTTTCCATAGGTGGGGTGCAGATAAGTATTCTACAAGAGCCTAGACTTCGGTTAAAATTTGGCTTTTATCCGGTAAAACGGACAGAATACTGTGGCGATATCCCATGTGAAAGAGCTTTCAGAGTGCGAGCTCAACGTGGTGATATACGGTTGGATGAGAACGATTCATGGGAACAAACCCTGTTTGCTCCAACGAATACCAGAAGTTCTAGCTGGTATGACGACTTGTTTCCAAAACAAGAAGTGTGTATGGCTGTCAAGTTAACAGGAATGAAATGGGATAAGTTCCTAATAAAACTAGCCGATAATTTTAGTGAAGATCCACTAAAGTTATGGACTCGAAATGGCCTAAAGGCTAGATTAGAGTTGAAGGATCCCGGAACCATTATAAGAGCCAGAAACATTACGTATACGGCTGAAATGGTTGAGGAGTTTGACAAACAAATTCCTGAGTTGCTTGGAAAAGGCTTGATTAGGGACAGTTATAGTCCACATTCTAGTCCTGCCTTTATGGTTATTAATCATGCCGAGCAGGTGCGAGGAAAAGCACGAATGGTTATAGATTATCGTCAGCTTAATAAAGCTACAAAAGACGATGGCTATAAGATTCCCACTGCGGGAGATTTAATTGATAAGGTAAGTCTGAGCCAACCAAAGTTCTTCTCTAAGTTTGACTTGAAAAGTGGATGCTGGCAAGTCAAGATAGAAGAAGAATCGGTTCCTCTAACTGCCTTCAATGCTCCGCAAGGAATGTTTGAATGGCTGGTAATGCCATTCGGTCTGAAAAATGCTCCAGGCGTGTTTCAGCGCAAAATGGATAATGCTTTCAAGCATATCCAAAAATTTTGTGCGGTCTATATTGACGATGTGTTAGTCTACAGCCAGACTGAAGATGACCACATGAGGCACCTAGATAAGGTGACTGATATCTTCCGACGGGAAGGTATGATTCTATCTGAGAAAAAGATAGAATGGTTTAAGGAGTCAGTTAACTTCCTAGGCATGGAAATTGAGCAGGGTAAAATTAAACTGCAAAATCACATTGCCGAGAAAATAGTTAATTTTCCTGACAGACTTGAGGATAGAAAGCAGGTCCAAAGATTTTGTGGATGTGCTAACTATGCAAGAAAGTTTGTGAAGGATCTTTCCCGAGATCTAAGTAGGATTTCAAGGAAAACGTCTTCAACTAATCCTTGGATATGGGAAGATGAAGATACTCAATCAATTAGAAGGATTAAAGCGAAGGTAAAGAATTTGTCACAACTCGCTTTACCATCTGACAAAGATGAGTTAGTCTTGGAAGTTGATGCTTCTGAAGAATATTGGGGAGCAGTCCTTAAAATTAAGGGACGCAAACCAGAACCGGTATGCAAATACTGGTCGGGAAGCTTCAAGGGGTGCGAATTACGGTACCCGATACATGAAAAAGAAGTGTTAGCCTTAAAATACGGAATAAAGGCTTTCTTTATCTTTTTGGCACCGAAAGAATTTTTAGTGCGCTCTGACTCAACCTATGTTAAAAGGTTTATGAGTCTGAACCTTAAGGAAGCTAGGCAACTAGACTCTTAAGGTTGCAGGAATGGTTAAGCTATTATAAATATGAGGTCGAATACATTCGGTCCGACCACAACATAATAGCTGACTCTCTCTCTAGAGAACTTGCAAACACCTCTCTTTCTAAAAACTCTGCAGATGGATCCTGCTGCAAAGAGAAAGATATGCTGGGGATGCAAGAAGGAGGGACATTCCCGAAAGGTATGTCCTAATAAGGGAGATAGTGAGCATAGTGATGCTGGTTCCATTTCAGGAACGAAGGCAGCAGTTCTCTGTTGACAGTGTAAGCAACTAGGACACCGTTCTTACGAATGTCCCAAGAAGCTGAAAACTGCGAATTCCCAGAAGGGGAAGGCTGAACTTAAGGAGAAAGCAAAAGCTGACTCCAAGAGTAAGGCGAAACCAGATCTCCAGAAGGAGATGGCTAATCCCAAGGAGGCTGAGGCCAGATATGAGGGAAAAGCGAAGGTTGTATCCCAAAAGGGGATGGCTGAACCCAAAGAAAAGGCAAGAGCCAATTCTAAGGGGAAAGCAAGAGTTTCCCAGGAGGGAAAGATGGATCTGAAGGAGAAGGGTAACACCAACTCTGGAAGAAACATGAAGAAAGATCTTCAAGAGAAGATGGTAGATCCGAAAGAGGAAAGCTCCAAAGGAAATGCGAAAATGGCAGATCTGGGAGACAAGGCGAAAGCTGAGTCGCAGGAGAAAGCCAGGAAGAAGAGGAAAGCCAAGAGGCTTAGGTCTTCTGGTCCCAATAGGGATGATTCTGTAGAATAAGGTCCTAAGAAGGACGGTAAGGTTGAAGAACCTTGGTGGTCACCTTTGACCATGGAGCAGTTTGATTACTGCCGAAACCACTTGGCCAAAGAGCAGAAAATTTCCATTAATCAAGCTGTGAAATCTTACAAGGCTTTGTTACAAAGCAAGGAGGAACAAAAAGAGAGGATGGAAATACAGTATGCTGAGGAAGAGGCCAAGTTCAAGGCCATAATTGGCGAGCCAGTCCAAGAGGTAAACCCTGAACCAAGGGTAGAACCTGAGGAAGCGGCTGCGATGGAGTGTGAGCAATACTTCGATTTTGGAAGCGCTTACGCATCATTGGAAGGTACTCTGGAAAAGGAGAACCCTGAGGAAGTAATTCCTGAAAAAGACTCAGTCAGAGAGTCTGGTGAGAAAACTCACGGTGATAGAAGTCACGATGGCAAAGGCCATGTTGGGAAAACCCAAGAGGATCTGGGAGGATCCTGGTTTTTTGATCAAGACTCATTCGAAGATGGATCCCTAAGCTGGGATGCGTCTATAGTCTGCGGAGGACTCCTGGGCGGCATCAAACATGATGACAAGCGCCAAGTTGAGTATTTCGCAAAGAAGACAGTTGAGTATATCAAAGATCTGGAGTTTAAGCTATCGATAATGGCTTCAGATGAAGAGGAGATGTCTAAAGTCGAAAGGGAAAGACAGCAGATATTCTCCACCACGATGTCGATCATACCAGGGGATGTCAAAAATCATGAAGTCCCAAAGGTAGTAGTAGACATGAGCGAGTCCTCGCTTGAGGAAAACGCTGTACTTCAACCATATCTACACTGGATATCGGGGAAGTGGCCGTCTCTGAGAATTCATTCAGAAATGGTGGGAGTAGCAGCACCTTACATACATGCTGGGTTTGTAGACATCCTGGAGATCGATAGATCTGAACCAGAGTGTATGGAAACACTGCCGATGTTGGTGAGGTATGTGCTCGGATGCCTAGGCTATGGACCCAAGTATGCCACGGCATTGATTACTAGCACTATAAGGGAGGAAGAAGACCATCCGCTATATGGGAAGGTAATACTGCAGAATTTGCAAGTATGGAACATCCACCCTTGTGTGAGTAGACGTCTGGTGGAACCTCAACGACAGGACCTTGACCAGAGAGGTTTATGGCGGAAATATTACAAGGACAAAACAGTCCGAAAAGCCATAAAAGTTGAGTTCCTAAAAGATGTGCTGGAGCATGTGTTAACCCGCAAGGATGAATACTACGTGCTCTGTGACGGCATCATAACCGTCACGATTCTTCGGTCAGATTTAAGTCTCATAGACGAACCAGTAGGAGACCGAGGATGGCAGAGGATGCTCGACCTTCTAGATAGTTTCTGGAGGCGAGAGAACTCTGAGTTACACCTCCGAACCGACACCTTTGAGGTTTGGAGTAAGATTGCTGATTTCACAGATAAAACCTTAAATCAGCAAATCGAGCATGATGAGAGAGCCCAACAAATATCACAACAAATTCTTGAAGCGGTTCATGACCCGCCGGGACTCTCAGAAAAAGAAGAAGTTGGCGAACCTTCAAGCGTCAACAATAACAAAGAAGGAATCTCCCAGGACAGCGCACCGATGCAGACGGGAGAAGACAACTGTTAAAGTTAGACTAGGACATTTTTGTCGGTCATTAGGACCCCACTAACTTTTGTAACAGTTTAGATTCCTTTTACTTTTGAGCTGGCAAACAGTGCATTGGCACCAGCTCCCTTGTGTATATATTCACAAGCCCTCTACCTCATTTGGGGAGGCAATCTAAATAGAGAATTTTCTCTCTCAAAACCTTGAGTAAGAAATCTTTGATTGTCCTCCAGAAGAGAATCTAAAATGAAAACTTCAACTTCAAATCTGAGTTGAAGTTGTTTCTGATTGCTTTTCGAAAAATACCTTAAGAAGCCAAGAAAGTTAGAATTAATCAAAATAGATTAAATCTAACTAAAGGCTAGATCTGCGGATCGACACCTTGAAGGACAAGTCATTATGACTAAACCTTGTAAGGCTAAGCCATCAGGCTGAAACCTGGGACGAGGAGTGCCTATATAAGTCCCTCATGGTATGGGCATTGAGAAAGCACAGAAGAGCCTCTCCAACACCTTCTTTAAATCTCTGAGAAGAAGACTCCTGAAGTTTTACTTCCTGAGTTCTCTTGGTACGGAAGCTTGGTGGACCAGCTGAGCAATTCGATTAAGGTATGATAAGCATCTTTATATTTTAGAGTTGTTTATGCTGTTCTTTCAGCTCAGAAAGAAGATCTTGATTAAGGCAACTTAATTAAGGTGGTGCAAGTGCACGAGTCATTCTTATGACTGATTGTCCTAACCCAGATCTACTTCATCTGGATCACGGGGTTGGCAAGGATTCTACTACTGGTCTTCTCAATACCATAGTAGATCGTCTTGAAAATCTATCTGCACAGATATCACAAATATCACAGCAGATAGAAAGCTATTCTAAAAAATTAGAAGAGCTGACTCTAGTACAGAGTGAATTCGAGGAATATTTCCTTGAAGGCAAGTCCAATTTAGGATTTGCGGCAAGTTCAAAATATTCAAACGAATATTTGAGGTTGGCAGAACGCCGACGACAAAGACAATTAGGAAAATCTTCTTAAGTTCGATTCCTGGCTATTCTGAAGGATATCTAGCATGCTGATATCTAACTCTTATTTGAGTTAGTTTGCTCCGCTTTATCTTCAGTTTATTTATTGGTATCAGAGCCTGCTTAAGATCTAAATTCCTAGATTGTCTTGAAGGACTAAATAAAAAGAAGAAACAAAAATTTTGGGTTATTTTGAAGGAAAAGGGAAGTGAATAGTAAAATTGTCGTAAATCCGTAATTTTGAAACTCGCCGCCGTAAAAGTCAAAATTCTTTGTAAACTATTGGTAAAAAGGTACAAAGCTCAAACTTCCCCATCCCTTTTGTTTTCATACCCACGTAATAAATTATTGCGTACATACGAGCGCTAAAGACGGGACCGTCCCGCCGACCGAGGTCGAACGCTTACTTCAGTTTTTAGTCTTTTACTTTATTTTATTTTTTCATATGGTGGATATCATTCCGACCTCCACGAGAGCCGCCTGAGGAATGTGGAGCCCCAACGGCGGCTCCCGGGAGTTCTTCTCCAGGAACACGTACACCTGGATCAGGAACCTCTTCAGTGGGTTCGACCCTTTCCTCGCCACGATGTGCGACTTCCCTAGGATGTACGTCATCCCGCTTTCCCTTGCATCCACCAGCTTCTGCAGCTCCTCCCTCACCGACGCCTCCATGTTTGGGACATCCTCCGGCGGCAATATGAACCGGACCTTCTTCCTCTTCTTGGACGCCGCGGTTGCTGCTGCCATGCAGGAAGCCTTTCCTGGCTCGACTTCAATTGAGCAGGAGGTGCTGGCCACCAAGAGAGCA
This sequence comes from Melastoma candidum, assembly GCA_023653495.1. NCBI lineage: Eukaryota > Viridiplantae > Streptophyta > Magnoliopsida > Myrtales > Melastomataceae > Melastoma > Melastoma candidum. The sequence goes on along the minus strand of CM042888.1, from coordinate 12,396,407 downwards.
TTTCCTTCGGAACCCGTGTTACCAACAACCAGCATTCTTCCATTTGTTGGAGTCGGGTCCTCATAACTGTGTTTCTCCAAGGAGATGAATTCCCCGATCGAACTGATGATCTCGTCCTCAAAATCGTAGGTATCCCTGACATGGTCGCGGTACCCGTACCTGACTATGCAACGGAAGATGCCGTGTTCTCTGCTTCCCACTCGGCCAATGAGAAACCTCTGCTCCGGCGCCACGTAAGGAAGTGGCATCGGCTTAAACGACACGAAGATCAATATCTGGTGAAAGGCAGGAATGTTGGTGACGAAGTGGGAGAAGAAAGACGGGATTCCGGTGACGATGTCTGTATGGGTAAAGCCTATGCCAGGCACTCTCGAGATTCCGAGCCCTGGACCGAGGCCCGCAAGCCATTCTGTCGAGACCCTGTTTTCGAGGTTGAACTTGTACTTCTTCACCGTCCCGTAATACCATGCGAGCATGACCGTCAGTGACATTGCAGAGAGCAGGATTATGTACCATGAGCCGAGATGGAAGTTGCACAAACATGCCGAGAGGTACACGACTTCAATGAAACCAAAGGATACCAGGAAACACACGGCGAGAGCCGGGCTCTTCTCCCAGTAAAGCGCAATGACTAGAGACATCAGGCAAGTCGTTATCAAAATACCAGAAATAACTGCCATCCCTGCAAAATAATTTAGGAGGAAATCAAAACACTGCAAGCTACTGTCAAAGGGATGTCCTTTTCATGTTACAGAAATACGTGTAATAGCCAATTCCGGGAGAAAACCTGTAACGTATCCGATATTCTTGATATCATCAAACCCAACTGTAACAGCGAGGCTTAGTATCATCAGAAACCAATTGATGTCCGGAATATAAACTTGCCCGCGTATCTTCTCCGAAGTGTGGATCACCTTTACCCTCGGGAAACAACCGAGTGCCAGGCATTGGTTTATTATGGAGAAGCTAGCGGTTATTGTTGCTTGGCTCCCCACGGCCGAAGCAAGCAGGGACAAGATCACGTAAGCGTGGCGAAAATGTTCTGCACACATCACCAACGACTCAATGTAGTGACAGAAATGCAAAGAGTCTATGCAATGTTATCATGGAGATGGGGACTCGTGGCAGTACTTACTGGGTATCGAAGTGAGCAGATGATTAAAGTCTTTGGATCTCCAGTTTTTTGAGATGTACGCGGCTTGACCAGCGTAAGAAAGAACCAGTGCCGGATAGACAAAGCAGGAAAAGGTAATCTTCACCATGACCACCGAATTCTCTGTTTAGCATGTGCAGCAATATACCAAAAAACAAAGGGAAAAAATTGAGCTTACCGCGACAGATCTTTTTGAGAAGTGGCCTAAGTCCGCGAACATTGCCTCTGATCCTGTCAAAAGGATTAAATGTAAGCCCCGTAAAATAAGATTACTTGGAATGAAAGCGCAGGAGATTATCATAGCATCAACCTGCTATGCAAAGGAGAACACTTCCCAAGGATCCCCATCTGTGTTTATGGATATTTTTCATAAATCTGTACATGTATGCCGGGGAGAATGCTCGAATAATCTCAGGGTTCCATCGATAGATATTGTACGTGCCGATGCCACTGATGAATAAGAGCCAAGAGTTGATTACCGGAGCAAATAGAAACCCGATTTTGTCTGTCCCACACCGCTGGATTGTGAAAAGCAATATCTGTACTGCACATGCAGAAGGAACCGCGACATCTGGGAAAAGAAAAGCAGTTAAAGATAAGTATCTGGAGATGACAATGCAACACAAGGTTTTCTGAAGCTTAGAGGACATACAAGTTGGGAAGCAAAACAAAATGCACGACACAATCCCAAGATAATATTACTCTTCTAATCACAATACCGCAATTCCATATTTACCCCAACCCCGAGTAGACCTCCGCACACAGGGATGCCCTTTACGGCGAACGAAAAAAACCGACAGAACCAAGCACATCATGAAGGAATGACTCCAGAATTTCAGAGCATCAAAGATATATTGGTCGCTCTTGCATCTGAGTGAAAAAGGAGACTCACATTTTTCCACATGCAACTCGGTCTTGTTGGAAGTGTAGACTGGCAAAATCCACCATAATATGTCAGAATTATATCAACGTGTCATCCCTCAGCTCAACTTAAAAAACTTACATTTACTGAGGACATCCGACAATGATCTTTCTACCCCTTTAGATGCTGACAGCACTGCAGGCATGTGCACAGTTTAGAACAGATTAGTCTCTTTCATCATTGAGAGAATCCATCAAAGGAAATGGGTTCTGTAGCTTGCTCATGCATATACATAGTCCACACAAAAGTACAGTCAGATTACATACCAGAGATAGCAGGAGTAAGAATTCCATCATTTATCATCATACAAGAACCAAACAGAGCTAACACCAGCATCAGGTAATGACGCCTTTTATGTTTTTGACTGGGCTCTTGTGTCATCAGTTCCATCTTGATCTTAGGACTTTCATCGATATGAACATCTTCATCCAAAGTCCTCTCACCAGGAAGCAAGCCAACTTTATCTCGTCTGCAGAGTAATGAGTATAAAGCGAATGGTCCACCTGCAAGAATTCAAATTGACAAAATTTCTTGGAACAGATTCGAACAAAATATTGACCCAGATGGTTCTTACCCTCTCCATCATCGTCAGCTCTCAGGACAATGAAGGTGTACTTCACTAATGCAATCATCGTCAGAGTCCAGAAAATAAAGGAGAAAAACTCAAACACTGTTCCTTCTGAAATGAAGTCATTTTCAGCAATTGTGCCAAAGACATACAGTGGAGCAGTGCTCAATCGCCCAAACACTACTCCTAGGCATTGAAATGACAAGATGGCAGTGTGCCTCCATGTTTCCATCTGAAACTCAGCTCAGCCATTATTATAACCAGAAAAATACAAATTTGTACCATTGAGATCGGGAGGCTGATACTTATCAGAGTCTGCTAAGAATTCAATACCTGGATCATAGACGGAAAGTTTCCTAGCTTCACTGAAGGATCCATTCTATTAGACAGATTGTTTCCTGGTAAAAGAAGCATGTCTGGTTGACTTTATAATGCTTAAGCAAGAATAACGGAGAACCCTATGCAAAAGGTGTGAGAATGGTCCTAGGATACATCACCTCAATATACTGCTAATTACAGGAGTTGGTAATCAGGAAATAGTTTTAAACATCTCAACGTCCTTCTAAGTACAATGGAAGTGAATGCAAAAGAAAGGCTGTGCTGCACTGAAAGAGGCATACAGAAGGTCTTTATCCTTTGCCTGACAAGGCAAGGAAAAGAAGACTGACAGAACAGATATCATCTGCCCGATGCTGGTCAGGACCAGATTGGCACAACCAATTGACAGCATAAGAAGAATCATTGCCAACAATAGAAACATTGTGAAGATACCGCCCGAGACAAATGGTCGCTAAGTGAAGAATCTTTAGGAAAAGACAAACAAAATATGTTTCTATGCTGCAACACTTTGAAGTTTTGTGTACAGTTGAACGGATAATCCTAGGACATTCCTGTCCCAACTTCTGTTTTCTCTACCTCAAGTCTTTTTCAGGGCCAGGGTGGAGGGCCAAATAAAAGGGAATAGTCAGAACTGGTGCCTAGAAATTGGCGAGCTACACAAAGCTGTTTGTACAACAAATTGGCCACCCAAAAACGTTTATCTGATTGTTCCATTCACAAGAAGGGTCAAGTACATAAACCAAGGACAGAGAAGATGCTTCACTGACAAGTACATAAACCAAGGACACGATTCAGCTGCCACAATCTCATCTTCATCCATACTTCTAATGGCTGAGTATGAGATACTAGGAACGGGCTAATTGTATTTGTATAAGTGGAAAGAAAAACATGCAAAAACCTTCAAGGAGGAAGTCCATTTGGCTTTCACCAAACCTCACTCACAAGCATCCTCGCAGTACTCAACTACATCTGATGATTCTGTTCCATTCAAAACAGTTACATGCTTCTTCTTATCCAATTTATAATCAGAGTAACGGCCAACTCCAACTCTTGCTGATGTCATCAGTTCTCCCAAATGATGTAGAAGATTCAGCAGAAGCAACAGTTGTTCCCGAATTCAAGACGCTCCATCGGTTTCCAGAAGAAATCGGAGCTTCTCTTTCTTTTGAGATGGCAGTCTGGGAATCTGCAGCCCGAAACTCCACACACCAGGAGTCACCCTTCCGACTGGGCTCTTGCACGATGACTCTCTTCTAGGGGTTGCACTTCAGAGAACCATCTGCCTCTGTTGACTCAAATCCTCCCGAAGGGTTGCCACCGACCGCCGATGATCCTGTCTGTCCATTCTGAATGATCACAGCTGCGCCAAAATATACCGAGCCATGGTCTAACCTCCTCAGAGCTGTAAATGCCCTAGCAGGATCATAGAAAACAGCCAGAGCATTTTTGTCATTCAACCAGACAAGTTCACACTCCCCACCAAACCTGAGGACCAAAGCGCTTATATCCTTCTCCCTATGCAAGTTGAAGAAACAAACAACCAACCGAGGATCCATGTCAACAAATGGGTCAAAGGAAGGTGGGTGAGGAGCGCTTGACGTAATCAAGCCTTTCACCCCAAGCACACGAGGAGGGACTTTTGATTTTGGAGTGGCATGGATCACAATAAAGCGTTTTGGCTCCCAGCCTGCTGCATTGATCGCGAGCTTCCATCTCTTGGCAATCAGCCTCACGGCATCCCTCTTCTCCTTCGTCATGGGGGAAAAAACATGAACCTTCAAGCTACCGGTGCCTACTCGGCCCTTCCCCGTGACTAAATGTTTACATCTCTCCTCTAGGGACAACACCCACTTCGGCTCACGCTGGAAGAGATCAACGATAGAGTTGGAAATGGACGCACTTTCCCCAAAATGAAGAGCCTCCAAACTTGGGGTATTTACATCAAACACGTCCGCAAGAATCTTGTTACGCTCTAACTTGGCACAATCCTCATCGCATGCCAGCTTTCTTTGTCCTAGCAGAATAGGCTCACCATTAGCATCTACCTGTTGAAGAGGTGTTGGAAGCCTTTGGATAAAAGAAGCAACAACAAGAGTATCAGTTAAAGAACTACCATTTGTTCCTCCAGCATCACAGGGTACACTTGCTGTTATCCGTCGACACGGACAAGTGACTGTAACTGAGAAATCGCATCTAACATCAGGACAAGGGGACAAAGGGTGACAAGTAGTTTTACAGGCATGCTTGCAATCTCTTCTTGGAGCACCACAAATCTGTCCACAGGAAATTCTAGAATCTGATATGAATGTCATGTCTAAATCACAGGGAGGAGGATGGCAAGTCCGACCGCATGCATGCAAGCCGCATCTACGGATCTTTCCACAGATCCTGTTACATCTGACATCCTTCGAGCCACAAGGTAAATTCCTTAAAACCACATGTCCGCCTACGCACTCCTTTGCCACAGGCACTGAGCAAGGAGAACACTCCCCAAAATGGCAACTGTGCGAGGACTGGTGGCCACAAGGCTGAGGAACAGAGCAAGGAAGTTGACAAAAAGGCGGAGGAGTACCACAAGGCAACGGAGGGGGAACAGCTGTTTTGCCACATGCACAAGACAAGTCTGTAAAAATGGTTTCAAGACAAGGAGGGCAGTGGCCACTGTGACAAAATGATTCGCACAAGTGCTGACCGCATCTGAGTTTCTTGCCACAAGACATAGAGCAAAGATGAGGGTCCCAGTCACCAGGGGAACTAGACTTAAGGTTCGGCTGAGGGCAGCAACGTTCACTACATCGATGCCTGCCACAGTTCTTCTTCCTGCCACATTGTTTATCACAACTAAAAACCTCTTCCCTTGTCCTGTAGCACTCAACACTTCGAGAAGTCAAACCGCAACGGCAATGCTGGGAAACGGACACCAAACAAGGTGGACAGCTTCCGGCATGGCAAGTTTCCTCACAGACATGCATCCCACAAGGAAGGAATTTGCCACATATTTGAGAGCACGTCGGAATTGGGTCTAAACAACTTTTCCTTTGCTCCCGTACTCTAGTTTTCCCGCAATAGCAAGTGTCGATTTTTCCAGGTATGAGGTCACACTCTCCACAAGAGCCTGGATGACAGGTATCTTCGCATAAATGGTTCCCACAGCTAAGCAGCTTCCCACAACACGAACCACAAGCAAAAACACCATTGTCTAGGTTCAAAATTCCCTTCACGACTATCTCTCCGCACTTAACATCTTCCATCGATTTTCTGCAAAAGCATGTGGCATTAAACACAGCTCGACAGGGATCACAGGGACCCAAATGACAGACCTGCTCGCAGTGATGTCGTCTACATTCGTGAAGCTTATGACAAATCTGACCACAACTATGAAAAGACCTACGATCAGAGCATCGATCAGTAAGCGTCTTCTTCCCACAAGGACAAAGTCGGGGTGGTGCAAAAGCCTTGCAAGGAGGACAAGGACCAGGATGACATGGCAAGACACAAGCATGAGGACAAAAGTCTTCATCACCCTTGTCGGTATGCACGACGTTCCTTTCAAGAGACTTCCCACAGGGTTCGCCGCAGGAGTGTGGTGTCAAGTACAAATCAGATGGCGGGCCAGTCCTCTTCCCACAAAAGCACATGTAATGAATTTCCTTTGATGATGTCAGTTGCACGTGTTGACATCCGGGACAGCGCCAGTTGTCGCCGTGATTCTTGTCGGCAGATAAATCAATGGAAGTAGGTGCACGAGCCCACTTCTTGATGCAATTCATATGGAAGATGGAGTAACAGCTTGAGCAAGACCAAATCGGTGCGGCTCTCCTGACCATGTCATAACAAATCATACACTCGACCGTGCCCTTCAGCAACTTCTCCTGAATCTCTTGCAACAACTGAGGCAAATTCGGGTCCTTAGCCACGCCCCTGCCACCCCTCGCCTGTGCTTTCCCCTTTCTACAATCTGTCTCCCTGCCTTCACAACCCCGAAAACCACTTCCCCTGCTGTTAGTTAAACTGCCGCTAGAAACTCCATGACTACTATGCGGCCTTTTACCATGATCTCCATTTGATAGGCTCGTGCCACTAAATCCATGATCGCCAACATCCGAACTGTTACCAGAAACTCCGACGTTTCCATGGGGCTTCTTAGCATGTCCTACCTCGGACTGAACCTGTGCACTACTTAAGCTGACATCGCCTGAAAAAGCCACCTCGGCTGGAGCATTCGGTGGCGGAGAGTTCTTCAAACCCCTAGGAACCCACTCCTGACGTAAATTTCCAGACCCTGTCAAGCCACCACCAATGCTGCTGCGTCTTCTGTTGCTCCTCACACGGTTGCTCATGTTACGTTCCACCGATATCTCAAACCTCTCCAACCTCCTCCGTCTTGACACAAGACTACTCCCTCGCAACCGCGACCAATCCAATCGAATCCAATCCAATCAAACAACAAATACCCCTGCGAACAGAACCAAGAAAAATAAAAAAGAAAATCAACCCAACATTTCGTGGGATCAAAACAGGAACCCTAGATTCGGAAACAACATCGGGTCGGGATCACGTCACTCCTTGCATCCCGCGCTCTGGACAGAAAAAATAAATCGACCCAAAACATCGCCAAGAACCGACCGCTCGTAGATGTGATAAGAGTCCGGTCGAGAATCTCGAGCCCGCGTACGGGGAAGGGAGGTCGGAAGGGAGGCCGTTTATATACGTTGGTTCATCGGGTCGGGACCCGAGACCCTACCCGATTCTAATTACTCCTCCTCCTCCAACTACCACGGGGTAAACATGAAAATTCATAGTTTTAGTGAGGTAAGTAAATGCTCGTGGAACTGCCCAATTTCGTTAAAATGTGAAATATAAATTAAAATAGTAAAGATATCAAAAAATAATTTCATTATTCAACATTACAATACATTTTATCATGCGGTCGTGTGTGTCAATAGTAGCAGGTGCTACTTTCAAATGGAGGTTTAACTAGGGTGGGAGGGGGGGGTCATGGAGTTATTGGGCCTTGGGCCAATAATGGACTCGTTTTGGGCCTCGGCACAACGGCCCGACACCGACGGCTCGCCCCAATTGGTTTTTTTTTTCCTTGTCCTTTTCTATGCTGTTTTTATGGGCAGTTCGATGGCCGACAGTGCAGACGAGAAAAATGATCAAAACAAAAAAATAGAAGAAAGAAATAAGGTTCGTTGAAATAATAGTTCATGGAAGCCAGGCTCAGGCTCAGGCTCAGGCTCAGGCTCAGGCTCTTCCTTTTATTATTAATTTAAGAAAAAAACGACAAGTCTAAGTTGTCATTGACAATAATTGTGAAATCCCATCATCATCATCATAATCATCAGTGTTGGCTGGCGATTAGTGAGTAGAATATATTTTGTGAGTTTGGATGGATTTTGTTGTTTGATGAATGCGATGCATGCCGTGCCATGGTAACTTTCTTCAGGAATGATGGATGATCCCCAAGCATTCATTGAACGCGCACATTAATTTTCTGGAACCCAGGGGGGTCCGACATTGAATGCATGTCCTCCCCGTTTCACATTGATATTTTTGCCCCCATGCCAAATGCTTTTGGTCCTTGGAGGTTTGTTTCTCGTTATCTTTAGGTCTTTAAATTTTCTGCGTCATTTAAATTTAAATTAAAATTCATCGACTAATAACTCAAAATTCAATTTTTCAAAATAATCTTGAATTTGTCCTGATCATGCGGTTAAGAAACTTAAAATTCATTGCACTTTATGACACGAGATGAAACTTTAAATTATAAGTATCACCGAGTAAATTATTTTAGAAAATAAGCTATTAAATAACAAAAAGGTCTTTTGGTTTTTGCATTATCGGAATAAGAATCAGGGAAGATATAATATTTGGGTTCATTCAACAACCGAATAAGATTGATTAACTGGGGGGTGGGAGTGCCAGCTGTGAAGCTGTTAGATGTATGATGTCTTGTTCCTTCCCCGGACACTTTTAAGAGTTTGGGAGTGGTGTAAGTAGACAGACGTGCGTGCCTGCCTGCGTGGGTGTTTTTAGATGGGGGGGGGGCGAGGTAGCGTGGGATAATAGAGAGAGAGAGATGGAGACAATGCAACTCCGACATATCCTCGTCCCTGTCCTGAAGACCGCCCTCTTCCTCCTCCTCCTCCTCCTCGTCCCTCCTTCCAACTCCGAATCCCTCTCCACCGACCTCTCCGCCCTCCTCTCCTTCCGCTCCGCCCTCCGCGGACGCACCCTCTCCCACTGGAACAACACTGCCGCCGCCAGCCCCTGCTCCTGGCCAGGCATCCAGTGCTCTTCCTCCTCCTCCCCTACCGGGCAGAGGGTCGTCTCCCTACGCCTCCCCGCCGCCTCCCTCTCCTCCGCCATCCCCGACAACACCCTCTCCAACCTCACTGCCCTCCGCACCCTCTCCCTCCGGTTCAACTTCCTCCCTTCCCCTCTCCCCTCCGACTTCTCCCGCCTCTCCTCCCTCCGCAACCTCTACCTCCGTTCCAACCGCTTCTCCGGCCCCATCCCAGATTCCGTCCTCTCCCTCCCTAACCTCGTCCGCCTTGACCTCTCCGAAAACCACTTCTCTGGCCCCATCCCCTCCGCCTTCGGCAATCTCACACGACTCAGGACCCTCTTCCTCCAGGGGAACTCCCTCTCCGGGAATATCCCCAAGGAGCTCACCTCCTCCCCTCTCGAACAGTTCAATGTGTCCGGGAATTCGTTGAATGGGAGCATCCCTGAGGGTTTGGCCAAGTTCGGCGTGTCTGCATTCGCCGGGAATGACCTCTGCGGGAAGCCGTTGGCCCTCGTCTGTTCGGAGGATATCAGCTTGCCTACCGGTACGGCTGCTGGAGGGAATTCCAGCATATTTGGCGGCGGCAGTGGAGGAGGAGGCAGCGGTAAAAGGAAGGGGAAGTTGTCTGGCGGGGCGATTGCGGGAATTGCGATAGGATGCGTCCTGGGGTTCCTGTTGCTACTGGCATTGTTGGTGTGTCTGTGCCGGAGTAAGTGGAACAAGAAGTCCAGATCTGTCAATGCAACGGCGGCGGCCATCAAGGATCTGGAGTTTTATGCTGTAAAGGATGACGAGAAGAGGGTTGCTGGGCTCGAGAGTGGCGGCAGCAGTTACGCAAACCAGGATGTGTACTCCGTTGGTGCGATGCAGTTACCTAAAGGGGGAGGGGAGCTGGAAGTCAACGGTGGATTCGAGAAGAAGCTCGTGTTCTTTGGGAACTCGAGGGCAAAGGCGTTTGACTTGGAGGACCTGTTGAGGGCATCGGCGGAGGTTCTAGGGAAAGGGACGTACGGAACGACGTACAAGGCAATACTGGAGGATGGGACGATGGTGGCGGTGAAGAGGCTGAAGGACGTGAATGTCCCAGCCAGCGAGTACAAGGAGAAGATCGAGGCCATCGGAAGGATGGAGAACGAGAATTTGGGGTCGCTAATGGCTTATTACTACAGTAACGACGAGAAGCTCCTCGTGTATGAGTACATGCCGATGGGAAGCTTGTCTGCCCTCTTACATGGTGAGATTTCTCACCAGAGATTGATTTGATTTCGTTGATGTCTGGATTGACGGTAATTTGACATGGTTGTAGGCAACAAGGGAGCCAGCCGAACCCCTCTGAACTGGGAAACTCGAGCAGCGATTGCCCTCGGGGCAGCCCGTGGTGTCGAGTACCTGCATTCCCAAGATCCCAGCACATCCCATGGAAACATAAAGTCGTCCAATATCCTATTGACGACCAAGCATGACGCACGCGTATCAGATTTCGGCCTTGCCAGCCTAGCTGGCTCTTCAGCCAGCTCTACACCCAACCGTGTCGCGGGGTACCGCGCACCGGAGGTCACGGATCCGCGAAAGGTGTCCCAGAAGGCCGACGTATACAGCTTCGGAGTGCTGCTCCTCGAGCTACTGACAGGGAAAGCGCCCACACACTCGCTCCTAAACGAGGAAGGGATCGACCTGCCCAGGTGGGTGCAGTCGGTGGTGTGTGAGGAGTGGAGTTCAGAGGTGTTTGACCTCGACCTCCTGAGGCAACAGGCAGTGGAGGAGGAAATGGTGCGGCTGCTGCAGCTGGGGGTGGACTGTACCGCTCAGTATCCGGACAACCGGCCGCCGATGAGCGAAGTGAGGAGGCAGATCGAGGAGATATGCGGAGGTGGGGGGCAGCTGGCGGGGGCGTTGGAGGAGGTGAAGGAGGTGGATGTTGCATCTACTCTGTAAATTTCCAAAAAAAAAAAAATGTCTTGAGAAAAGATGACTATGAAAAGATCTCTCATATTTTCATGCGGTTGGTTTCCGGCTACGGTCAATTTGTTGTTTGGGACATTTGGAAAGGATTTCTTTTTGGAAGTTTCTGTCAACATTTCATTGTCATCGGGTGGGTGGGACGTGTTCTGTCTGTGATGTTAAAAGATGCTTTTGTTGTTACTAAACCCAAGTAGTAAGAAAAGTAGTAGGCATAGTCATATATTCTCGGAGAATATGAATTATTATTATCTGGTTAATGAAAGGGATTCTGATTTCTGACAGCAGAAACATACAGATTGGGTCAACCCCAGCCTGCTTTTTTAGATATCATCACCGTCGTCGTCTCCAAGTAACTGCAGGGCATGTGAAAGAAGAGCATGTGCATGGTGTTTTTTACACACTGTACCACCACCCTCCCCTGCTCCTCTGTCAGAATGGGTTGGCAACTTGTTCAATGACTGACTGGTCCACCCACCCTCTTTCTACCTGCTCTTTCTTAACCCATACATTCGTTCGTCATCACCCCAAAAGGGGCTTTAAAGAAACATTCACTGCCTCACTAAGCCTGCCAATCCAATCACCCCACTGTTAGATCAATCTCAACATTTACTATTCTATCTACTCCCACACCAGACCCCACAAAACCCCAACCCTTCACATTATTTTGTCTTGAACGACCAAAGTGAGAAGAGGATTGGAGCCCACCCAGTGCTTAAGTCCCATGAAGGAGAGACTTCAAGTAAAACACAAGTCAATTCTCTTCTTTTTCTTTTTCATTTTTCAACAACAGGAGAAAACTGCAGGCAACAGGGGGCGTACAATCACTAAGATCTTATCATTTTTGTCGAATAAAATTGCAAAAACCGACCCAGGTAAAATGGTCCCGGTAAGCAGAGCACAACCCAGCGCAGAGAAGGCTACAACTGTTACATACCGCCCGCCCGCCTTGCAATGGAGTGCGTTAACCCCTGTAACAGTTTTCTCCATCATCACTCTTCTATCTCTGCTTATAAGGACAGAAATGTTAGTAATGGCCCTCGGATGATAATAGTAGGAAGGTTTCGAAAGAGAGGAAAATCAAGGAGGTCCCATACATGTACAAGCTATACAAAACATATTTGGCAGACTGAATGTGAAAATCAGCGAATAGATATCTTGGGCAAGCCGAGAGCTATGAGTTTTGTTTCGAGGGCGGGTCATCCTTCCACCCTTTTGATAGTAAGTCGTAGTTGATAGACGCCAGCTGGGAAAGATTCTGATTTCCAACAAGGGGAAAGGATAGCCATGAATGATCACAAATATAACATGCTCTGACATACTGCGAGAATCAAGTGTCTATTTGCTTATCCTGCAACAAGTGAACATGTTTCCCATACCTTGAAAGAGAAATTACTGAATGAGTAATTGACAGATGAGTCAGGCTCGAACTCCTCAAGACCCTCGCATTCATCTCCTTGCTGTTACCAATAACATATGAATAATAAGATGCATGCAGAGGAATTTGATGTGACTGGTTCACATAACCAGTTATAAAATATTATTACTACCACTTCCTCTTGACGATTGCTCATGCAGCTGCTTCCACTTAAGCTATCTCCATCACTCGAGTCCTCAATGTCGCTCACGGGATAAACGTGCTCATCCGCACTCCCAAATGGGATGCGGCTCGTGAAGTAAGTTGTATCGAAAGCACTTTCCGATGTAGGAACAAACGCCGCCTGAGAAAAGAATCGCTCCAGTGAGTCTATATCAATTACATGTACTAGTGCCACAGATGGGCAACAATAGCAGTCTTTGGTACCTTCTGCCTGGCAAGGGTGTCCCAGTTGATGTCTTTGAAGAAGGCATGCTCCTTTACCTATATCACCAGCTTCTCTCAATCAATGTTTATCCCGAAGTTATAAGACAAAAGGCTTTTCCCAAGAAAATTCACCTCGGAAGCTCCTTCAGCGCCAAGTCTCTGATGAGGATCTTCAGTCAATAATCTTGAGAATCAAACAGGACGGGACATAGTCAGTGAACTATTTAATAGTAACTCCCATTGCCAGAAGCCGCAATGCAGAGTCGTGCACATGGAAATTTAACAACAAATATTGTATGTCTTCCAAAATAAGTCAGCATCCACAGCAACTTAAAAGGCTATTAAATCAGTTCGAATTTAGAATATGCTTTCATGATACATTGACTGAACATTTTTATTTTAATATGTTGTATACTTTCACGAACTTGGCAAAGTCCATCAAAAAGTATAGTTGCTAATTAAGAGAACATCACAAAGAAAAATCACCACCAGTAAATTGACGTACCTGTCAATTAGATCTTGAGCTTCATGGCTCATATCTTCAGGAACCCGAGGCCACGGTATATTTCGGTTGAGAATGTTGTCGAAAATTGTCTATATTTTCAAAAAGAGAAAAAAACTGTGTAAGAAGAATAGGAGATGCAAAATAATACAACTACAAACTATCCTTATTCCCCAATAACTAAGAATAGACGCTGATACATAATAAATAATTTTCACATCACGAGAGAGACCTGAGGATGCTCCGCATTAAAGGGTGGGATGCCAACTATTAGCTCAAACAATATCACACCAACAGACCACCAGTCAGCAGTTGTACCTGAGAGAAAAATATGAGCCTTTCACAGTTACCAAATAGCAAAACGAGGCCCATCTAATGAAGTTTATTGGACAATTGCACACTCAACTTCAACTTCCTGGTTCAAAGAAAGAAGAGAAACTTTTCGCCAATGTATTCACTGGCAATGAAAGTAAAAAGAGAAACAAAGGCATCTTTAATCACGCATAAGATCCACAAACCATGTCCGGTTCCTAGAAGTATCTCCGGTGCCAAATAGTCAGGTGTGCCCACGGCAGACCGCTTCTTCCGCCTGTCATTAGGATTTTCAGGAGTAGACAACATAGGCTCTTCTTCAAGTATCGATGTCCTACTCACACCCGGGCCAGATAAGTCTGTGCTATTGATGAGACCAACTTTAGAAAGTCCAAAGTCCGTCAACTGTTAAATATATAGAAAGTCAGCTAATACTCTTGAACATAATGTTACAAAATCTAGCCATACGGATAGATTTGATAGCTCAGGCCTCCAATCCCAAATAAGGAAAACTGCTAAAAGAACGCATCTGCTACCATCAGACAGCATTTCAGTTACCTTAATATGACCATCATGAGCAATTAACAAATTATCTGGTTTCAGATCACGATGAACCACACGCAATGAATGTAAGTACTCCAACGCAAGGACCTGCAACAATAATAATATGGTTAAAGGTACATCCAATCAATAAATAGAACCATATGAAGCAAAGTTATAAAAATCTCACCACTTCCGCAATATAAACTCGAGCAACATCTTCGTCTAAGCAGCCCATATTTCTCAACAATGAATAAAGGTCCCCACCATTCAAATATTCCATCACAAGATATAAGTTTTCACGGCAAGTGAATGAATAGAAGAAACGAACCTGTTGCAAATACAGGAGAGACTAGTAAGAAATTAAATATTAAAAACCAGGTTAATGTGTTAGAGAACATGGGCTCACCACAAAAGGATTCCGGACAGAGATCAGAATATCACGCTCGGCCAGGATACTTTCCACAGCATTCTTGCGGATCATATCAGCCTTCTTGAGAACCTGACGCCTAAAACACATAAGGACGCAAGAACAATTTGAAAGCAACACAGTACAGCTCAGGTATGTCCATCAAGAGTGATGCATATTTGCTTGAGTGACCACAAATTCTTTGGTTTGTCAACAAGAGTTGTGGACTAACCAGACAAAAAGAGGAAAAAAAAAAAAACAATGGCAATTATCATATGCAAAAATCCATTCAAAAATAACTCAAGTTAGATTCAATGTAGATGGCATGTGCAAGATGAGTAATAAAACTTCACATTATCAGAAAAAGGAGAAAACTCCGGCAGAAGCGCACCTTAATTGCGAACAGATCGCCAGTGGTCCTCTTTTTAGCCAAGAAAACACGACCAAAAGCACCTCGGCTAATGGGCTTCATTATCTCAAAGTCGTCTATCGAAGTTCGATCCCTAGAGTAGTGTATAGGACTTGCTCTCAAGCTACGAACCACATCATCCTCTAAAGGAGCATCTTCATCAATTACCGTACTACTTATATCCATTTTCTCGTCGTCCACCAACTCACACAGCTGCAGATACTTTTCCCTGAAGAAAGACCCCCATTAAGCTTTCATGAACCAATGCATAAACAAATGAGACTTGAAGTGGAAGTGTATTCAGTGTTTTATGCCAGCTAGCATAAATGAAGTCAAAGCCAAAGAAAGTCCAACAACTTTTCCGCTTTGCGGAAAACGGGGGTTGATGCAATATTAATCCAAAAGTAGAAAAATGAAGAACCTTATCAACTTCTCAATGCGTGCACCAAATGTCTCAACTGTGAGAGCATCAAACTTCCGCCGATCAATGACAGCTTTCAGATCTTCGAGACATGAAAGTAAGTACGGCATTGATCTCTCATCATCCAAAGGTGTATTTGCCACGCATCGAACAATGTCGGCAAGTTCACTCATCTAACATGAATGTAAATAGTAACATTAGCAAATAATCCTATCACAAAGGACTACAATGCCATCAACACTGTAAAAGTAAAGCAAAAACCAATTATGATAAAATAAGCAACCATCAACTGATCTCTCATCAAACAATTCAATTTTGCGTATCAATGCTAAATTTTATTATATGCCTCGGACAGAATGATGTGCTAGCATTATTATGGTTGACATAGAATCTGACCCTTTGTGGAAAAAAAAAAAGAAAAACGTCATTGGTAATTTTAATACACTGAAAAGAGCATAAACATCTCCACTGTACCAGATGGCTCCATTTAACCAGTTCCTGTTGCTCACAACTTCAAAGATTTGGGTGCGAAAAGAGTAATTTAACAGAAAAGAGGAACATGATACCTGTGGGATGTCGTCGTTTTCTGCAAAAGCACCCTTTCCATACATTAATAAGTCTATTTGACTGGTTCTTGGTGTCACTAAGGGAGACCTAGGCGTCATACTGCCCCCTGAAGATGTTGTCATCCCTTGATCAGACTTAAGGCCGAAGCGGGTTCTACATGACATGGAAGGAAGCCCTTTCATATCATCAATTAGGGTAGAGTTATCAACTTCTGGAAGACAGTCAAGCATATCCTCAGAACCTCTTCGAGACCAATCACTATATATTGGAGAGGGAACATCGGACTCCTCGGTCACACTAGAATTCGATAATTTTGTCACATCTGGACTGCCAACATTGATCATGTCCTTTTGAGAGGACTCTATCAACTTTTCAAGAGTTTCTGCTATCCTATTCAGACGGTCATTCACCTTTAGACCCTTCTGATCACACCGATCCGCAACTGCACAAATTCGTGAGTGGTCCTCCACATATGACGTTGGGACCTCCTCCTCACAAATCCTGCATATTATAGAGCTTTCTTCTGTGATATTCTGTTGGCTATCCCAGTAACCCCAGGAGACCTTGTGTTGATGCTTCGACAATAGCTCTCGAGCATCCCGTGGGACAGCTGAATCAAGGGGCTTCACAACATTTTCAGCATCGGATGCAGCTCGTATGTGGCTCATGACTCTTACAGGTTCAGTTTTCGCGTCAGGATATTCCTTTGGGATTGCTGGAATAGATTCTTTCACAGGTTTTGGGGATGGAGTAGGGAACTTTTTCCATGACGCCATCCTATCTCTACCCCCAGGAGATTCAACGTTCTTTGGAGAGTCCTCAGGAGGAGAGAGCAGTGGTCCCCGTGGAGCAGGTTCCCTCTTCCAATTCTGCTCCTGGCTATAAGATTTCCTCGAGGAAGGCATCTTAGAAGCTGGTGCTGCACTATAACTTTTTGCATCTCTCCCAAGGCCTGGAGGAATCCTCTTATCCGCAGAATGCAGCACCCTGGACTGACGAAGCTGTAGAAACTGCTCATCATCGGCCAATCCACTCTCTTTGTGGAACTGCAACAACCTAGTACATCTTGTCAAGATAAAGAGCATTCTAGTGTGAAGCTGCTTCAGCATACCCATTGGAAGTTCTTGACGCCTGTCATCCAACTCTTGCACTATGCCCTCACATTGAAGCCAAAACTCCCCAGGAGAAGTCATTGCACAACTTCGGGCCAAGATCAATAAATCCTCAATAGTTTCCTGCCACTCGGGATGGCTTTCTGCATTTTTCTCAAGAATTCCTACTAAATCGGCAGCAAATATCGCCAAATCGGAATTCACTTCTTCCTTAGCTTTGTCAAATCTAGCTCGAATAACAACCAAAATCTCCTGCAGAAAAGATGACGTTTATTAAGAAAACAATCACAAATATCAAATGCAAATATAACAGAATAAGTCCTCAATACCTCCACATTGTTCAACCCTCGAGGCTTCCAAAATGGGAAAGGGCGCACACCTTTGGAATTTAGCTCATGTGAGAAGCTCTTAATGTCAGCAGGGAACCTCTTTTTAGGTGCACTTGTCACACGCATAATGGCTTGAAATCGAGGAGACTCTGATTCCTTCAGGTTTTCAGGTTACGAGGATATAAGCATACATGGTGCAATAACCACGGACAGATAAATAGTTAAACAATGTTATCTCCAGGAATGACTAGCAGATTACCTCTGGAGTACAAACGTCAGAACTTGTCAGGTCTCCCTTACGGCCCAATGACGAGTCACCATGCCCTGATGAAATTGTCATGCATAAGGCTTCCCAGGAAAAGGATATGGATTGGATACTTTGACAATTGACTTGGTAAATAAGCATAAACTATCAAACCATCGACATCTTAGCCCAAAACAATAACCAAACCACTATGCAAAGAAAGCAATTCTGGGTTCAGAGACTAAGGCATCATATTTTCTTCGGTAGGAAAAAGATGGTTCATATTCCTAAGTTGTTTCAAGAATTACTAGCTCAAATACTGCAGTTTGTCTTGATTATATTAACATTCTGTTCCTGAATAAGAATTCCAAATACTACATGTGATGTGCATGCTGGTACCATCACTAGCTTTCTCACAGACGTACCATCTGCTATGACATTCATGTACGACATGACTAGAAACTCCCATTCCAGTGATCAACCTAGTCATTTAGTAGTTTCTTCCCATTCCTTCTTTCTTGAAAATGCTTCCTAGCACTCAAATATTTTTAGAAATCGAACCTGCTCCACTTTCCGAAGGATCCCCACTCCGCAATCCCGACGAACCCACTCCCAGCCCAGCTGTTCCCGACCCCGTGCTATTCCGACGCCTCGGGGACACTCCGCTGCCAGGCGAACTTCCTCCATTATCACCCACCCAACTCCCAAACCCAGCCTCCTTCTTCTTATCCTTCTTCTTCCCACTAGTACTCCGATCGCTGCTACTGGCACCGCCGCCACAAACACTCCCATTACTACCGACACCAAAGGCAGAGCTCCCGCCGCCGCTATTACATGGCCGAGACAAATTACTGGCGCCCAGGGCAGCCCCTTTGGGTCCCGCAGCCCCTCCCCGGAACCCGTAGTAACTCTCCTGAGGCAACGGCCCAGACCTGGTCTTAATCTTGTTCAATCCGAGGGATGAAGCGAGAATGGGAGCAACAGAGTCCTTCTCCTTCTCCGTGTCCCTCTCCTTCCCCCTTACCCCATCATCATCCGGGGGCTTCTTGTGCTTCCCCAAAGGAGCGACCCCGGCGGAGCTGCTACCCTTGGGGTCCTTCTTCTTCTCGGGGTCGGAGCGGCCGCGGAAGGACGAGGAGGATGGAGATGGGGAGGGGGCTGGGGAGCCGGGATCCTTGCCGTTGTTGTGGTTCTTCTTCTTGGAGTCGGAACGGAGAGGGGAGACGAAGGAGGAAGGGGATCGGGAGGCGTTGCGGGGGGAGTTGGAAGGGGAGGAGGAAGGATCGGAGGACTTCTTGGAGGAAGAGGAGGAAAAGAACCTTCCCTTGAACACCATCTCTACACTGATACTGCTAGGGCTAGGGGTGGTGCTGGGACTGGGGTTAGGGTTTCCATGCAGTTGGGGAAGAAGGCAATTGGGGGGATGGTGGTGGAGAAGTAACGTGAGTCCCGCGAGGAAGAAGAAGGAAAAGGGTAAAGGGAATAATGAATGACTGACTCGGTCTGGTTTCTTTTACTCAACTCAGCAGTTAAAATGGAGGGGAGGAGAAACGGAGAAGAAGTGATTGGACCACGTCGTCATTTGTGAAATTACGGGATCATCCCTGGTTGTCCGTAGAAGATAATTTCATACATACCTTGGTTGGAGTTATATCAAGTAAACGCGGGCCTCCTCTTCCAGCCCATTTGTCTCCTAAATGGGCTCGATCGAACAAAAGCCCACCGACAAAAGAAGATTCACATGGACAATTATTAAAGTATCAACTTTGAACAAATTTTCAATTTTTACGTATATAAATTTATCATAATTTTTATTTTAATTTTGATTTTGATATGAATTTTATTACGTGAAAGCCAAACAGACTTTAATAGACAGTTTTCATTTATTCATTATAAAAGAAAAAAAATAGAAAAAATGAAAAAGAATATTAAAACCTAGTTTATTTTATTTTAAAATTTCGATGGCCCGATTAGGTAAGTTGGAAGCTGAAATTAGACGATAGTTGAGTTGCTAATATTATAAAATTAACAAAATTAATGATGACCGGATAATAGCTCTATTAAGAGCCTACTATTACGGTAGAGTGGTTTATGGGGTGAAGTAACGATAGGTTGAAATTTAGAGTATATTAAGAACTTGTTCGCATTTCGTTAAAATAAAATAAAATTAATATGAAAATAAAAATTTGTAATAAAAATATATAATAAATTAAAATAATGATAAAATAAAAAGAAATTAAAATGGTGCAATTTCTCGGCAAAGCTCATCTTCCACGTGTCTATTTCTCGTAGCACCCGCCGCGTCCCCCCCATCCCACCCTCAACACACCAAAACAAAAAAAAACGTGAAATTCAACGGTTCCCGATACTCTCTTATTACATTGAATGGCATCGCGCACGTTACCGATTTGACTCATCTATCCGGTACGATTTCATTGCTTTCCGATTCACATGGAAAATGGGCGATGATGAACAAAATGCGCCTGCCATGGGAGGAGGCCGCGGAGTTAAGAAGGTTCCATGTTCAGACCTGTAAATAAACCATATCGAGTAATATTTATAATTAGTAACAATCAATCTACGGGATTTTGGGATGCTTCAAAAAAATTCTTGTACATTTTCATTTTGTTTTGATCTGAATTGGGGGTTTCCGAATATTTGTCCCAAACCCAATAGTTGAAGTTTTTACAGGAAAGGGAATCGATCCTCGCCCGCGGTGGGGAAAACCGGAACTAACCAGTTGCCTGTCACCCCCCCCTAGCCCCTCTCTCTCTCTCCCTGTCTCTCCTCAAATTGCAAAGTTCCCAACTTTTGTGCACTTCGTCCCGCAAACAAAAATCAGGTCGTTCTGGGAAATAAGTCTCTTAACTTTCCCGGGCACCGCGGGAAAGTCGAGAAACGAAGAAGGCAAGAGGAAAAGACCGTACCCATCTCGTGGAGTTGGTGCCGGCGTCGCTTTCTGTGCCTGCCCTGTTTCCTGGGTCGTTTGACAGGGGAGATTTGGAGTTGGGAGTCTTTTTGTGTGCTGCATATGCCAGGAGTAGATCCAAGTTGGAGTCGGAGTCGGCGTCGGTGGTGATTTTACGAAGTGGGCGTTGTTAAGTTGAGGATTTGTTCTTAGTTTGACTCCTGGAAGAGAGGGTGTGTGTGTGCGCGTGGGAGTGATGGAGATTGATTTTCTGGGGGTGGGTCGGAGTTCTGGATCTCCTGGTGTCAAGGAAGAGGAAGAAGATGGAACCAGGGATTCTTCTACTCCAGGTAACTGTTGTCAGATTTGATGTTTTCGGCTTGATTGCTGCGTTACCTTTTCTTCAATTAAATTATATTCTTGCTCCCGTTGTTGTTTTGTAGTGGATGAAATTTTTTTTGCAGGAATGATTTCTTACCAAAATGTTGCATGTGCGATTTAACAGTTGATGAAGTAGCGTGTAAAAATTGAAACTCGGCGGAGAGATTGTGTCTGGCTTTTGGTGTTAGATCCAAAAGTTAGGTAAGCAAGGGTTTTCCCGGGTAAGGAGAGAGTGTCCGGGTGCAAGAGACAGATAGAATCATAGACAAGCGATGAACAGTGGTTGGTTCAAACCAAGTTGTTTGGTAAGAAGAAAAAAAGAAATTGTGGTGGTGGGCTAATTAGGCACGATGTGCAGGTGTAAGGATAGCTTGACTGATGAGGGCAGCTCTCTCCTTTGGATAAGGGGTTTGGCCTGGTATGGTAATCGACAGCCTTCTGATCTTGGGGTGTTTTTGGTAAATATTTAGTATAACATATAGTGCAGATTGTGGTCATATCACGCACAACACCACACGGAGGATGGGCCAGGATAAACAATCAATTCATGTTTTTTTTTTGTCATGTTGGACAAGAAAATTCAAATCCAATAATGCATATGGCGTGATGAATTGAGAAATGGGGCCTTGGTAGCAAGTGGGGAGGAGAAAAAAATCAAAAAAATTTGAATTTAATTTGGTTTCTGCAGTTTCCTCCAATTATTAATTATTAATTTTATTATTTTTTAATTTGTGGTGATCTTGATGTGTGGTTTTACTTCAAAACTGTCGTTGGCTCTTTGCACATGTATGGTGTGAGGGAGGGAAACTTTGATTGAGACCCCCCATCCGTAGGTCAGAAGGCCTAGGAATTGTAGTTTATTCCCATTAATTCATTTGGTCGAAAGGGTGGATTGATACGCCATTATATGCCTATCTGACCATTAATATCCCTTCTTTAAACATGCTTGCTGCTTATCTTTGAAGCTTCCCATCTTTTATATTCAAGTATAGGTCTTTTCTATACATGTTGCTTTGGCTGATTTTCTTTGGTTTTGTTAAAATGGGCGTGTTCCTCACCTTTCCTTTTAATTAAAGAAAGATTCTTTAATTGCAGTGGCGCCTAACTTTCTCTGCCAGATAAGTTTTGACCTTGAAAATTCTAATAACAACAGAGGCTGATATATTAGAATAATGAAGCACGCATTCCTTGAACGTGCTGCTTTTGTTTTTTTCCAAATTGGAAACAATGAACACATTGGAGGGGAAGGGGCATTTTCTGGTGAATTTTTTAAACTACCCCTGCTTTTATTGTACTCAGTGGGGGCTCACCCAGATGCTCCAACATTTCTTTGAATAAAGAAATCCCATTAAGATAATGTTTTTGGGTGTCACATTGAAAAATTA
Organism: Melastoma candidum; assembly: GCA_023653495.1. NCBI lineage: Eukaryota > Viridiplantae > Streptophyta > Magnoliopsida > Myrtales > Melastomataceae > Melastoma > Melastoma candidum. The sequence continues at coordinate 12,373,851 of CM042888.1, read as the reverse complement.
TATGTATATGCATTTCCCTCGTTCTACACCATTCTTGCATGAATCTAGGCGAAAAAAGGTACATCCCCATTATTATATTCCCATGAAAGCCTGTTCAACCAATGAGGTTTTGGCACTTTGTTGGGGGGCTGAGCTGGTCTTCCCAGTTTAGAATTAAAAATAAGATTAGTGCGCACTAGCGGTGGGTAATTATATTCAAGTGTTAATTATTTTATCCTGCACGTTCCTGATTATAAAATTCGATTGAGTCCCATTTTTTAATGCTCCCTTTTGATTTCCTTTTTACTCAACTTCCTTGATTCTTATTCTAGGAGAACTCCCCCTTTCTGCTTCTTAAGATTTCGTCACGTTTTGTGCTTTTGGCTTATTGTGGTTTCTGTCTAAGGTATATGAAATCTCTGGGTTTCGATAGCTTTTCAATGCAGCGGAAACTTTACATGGTTCTTTTTTCTTGCGAACTGGCTAACTTAATCTTATCTTCTTATTTGTTGAATGTTTTTTCCCCCTCAGAATCTACAAGAACATCCGAAATGCAGTGGAGTTTTGCAGACAAGGTCTCCAAACCTTCTCACATGTTGTCCTTTCAGGCCTCCCCTGAAGAAAAGGTGGGGAAAACTACCCGAGACTTTGATCCGAGACTGCTCGATAATTCTTTCCAGGTTTGACCTCTTGTTATCCTTGGCGATATTCTGCTCTGAGTTGTGCGAAATTTCAAGACCGGAGAATTGAACTTCTAATTTGGTGGATCAGAAAAATGCTCTCAAGATACCGGCTCAACACAACTATACGGTCAGCGGTTTCCCTCTTCCACTGTTTCAGGCCCAGCCAGGGTTTAATCATGAGATGAATAAGTTCCCCAGCAGAAGTCATCTGGGTCAAACAATCATAAACGCTCCGGTTATTCAGTCACGACCTCCTGTTCTTAGCTCCCCACTTTTCGCCATTGGCCACACCCCGAATTTCCCATCTTCACACCCACAAGTGGGGGTTTCTGTCTGTAGGTAATTCATTTGACTTTCTCCTCAAACCAGTCCTACTGAGCTCAATTGATTTCAGTGGAAATCTTCTGTTGGCTTAAATTTTCTTGCATAAGATTCAAATATAACGGCATTTCAATGCATTAAATGGCTTTTCCAGTATGGTATATTGACTGCTTAACCTCTGTAGGGATACAAATGCTCCTAAATCGCCTGGCACGTCAGCCCAGCTGACCATCTTCTTTGGTGGTGCAGTTCATGTGTATGACGACGTGCCAGCGGAGAAGGTAATTACACTGCTCTTTTAATGTATCTGAGTTAATAATTGAAGCTCAGTTCTGTTAAAATGCACATGTCATTGCATCTCCAGGCTCATGCCATTATGTCATTGGCTAGAAGTAGCTGCAGTGCCACTCCTTCGAAGCCTGTTTTGCCGACTCGGATCGAGTCGCAAAATGTTAGCCCATCCCTTGAACAGGCATGCGATGGGAATAAGTCTTTGATGTTGTCATTTTCATCTGCTCGCAGTCACCAGGTCAATCCCAATCAAGTAATTGTTACTCCGCCAGCTTTAATTCCTACAGGTATACTTCCGTTTGCCCGTAATCATGATTACGTCTGTTTCTGGACATTAAGTCGACCCTGTTGGATAATTTTTCCTGTTGCAGTAGCCATTCCTCAGGCCCGTAAGGTGTCTTTGGCTCGGTTTCTTGAGCGTCGCAAAGAAAGGTAAGTCCAACATTGCCAAGACAATTCCTCTGTTGTCTTGATGAAGAGTATGCCCAAATTTCTTCCAGCTCTTCTCAGAACTGCAACGCTTCTTCTCTTCTCTTATCTAGCTCTTTTGACTCTTTTGCTCGTAGGATCATCAAGGCATCTCCTTATGGCTTCAACAAAGGTTCTCCTGAACAAACCGGGGGACCGATAACCTGAGCTGTTCGGCAGCGAATTCCACGGGTTCAATCTTCAACTCTGAAGTCAATCACAAGTAGAAGCGGTTGAGCTATTTACTAAAATAAAATTATCAGATAAGAGGGATAATATGGTTTTGGGCAAATTTTATTGTACTTGTAGGTTAAATGATTTCGAAGGGATGAAATTATTGCCCCTATTGTCCACCGGAATCAGTCCCTTCCGATAGCTAGTGCAGGGCAAGTCTGTGTAATTCTCTGCAACGCACAATGGTTTTGTTCTGTATAAGGGTATTATTTACTTCATTAAACTAAGAGAACACCAACGCCGAAAGTGTTTTGAGAGACTTCCAATGAAGTTTTGATTTCGATATCCATTCGACTTTAGCCATGTTTTTGCTGACCACCAGGAAATAAATCCAAGGACCAGATTTGATCGGAGAAGGGTCCATAGATGTGTGTGGAGTTGAAGAGCTTTTTTGATGCTCTTGAATTTGAGATAGGAAATGGTAGTATGGTTGTGTTTGCCTAGGATCGATAAAAGAACAGTTTATTAACAGTTGATAGACTTCGTTACATGAAGATAAAACCTTTTTTCTCAGGATATCTAGACTAGGATGACCTAAGTCTAAGATACCATCAATTGGTATCTAACTTATCTAATTGCGAGTTCGATGCTGTAGGACTGGCATGAGGTATTTTGTTTGAGCTTGGTGTGGAAGTTGGAGCAAGACTTCGTCTTTAAGAGACTTCTGATGTCTTTTTTGCATTGGCCCTTGGGGTATTGTATGCTTATTCTCTTGTCCTTAACAAAGAAAGAGTTAGCGCAAAACTCAACAATAACTTCAGTATCTTGATTAGATATACTAATTTGAATGGAAGTGTATTATACTTGAGGAATAACTCGTTCTGATACATATCTTCTCTCTAATCGTATGTCAAAATTCAGCAAAAGGTAGTGCACTTCCTCTAACTCTGTCTCATCGGGTCGACTATATACGTAAGTCACCACCGCACCATATTTAGCGGGTAGAACTTCTAACACAAACCATATATGAATCTTGGTATTTCCTAGGTTCCCAATAGAATCGGCCAATGAATTCATGATAGAGAGATATTGTTGCATTGTAATTTCATCCTTCTTTATTTGTTGCATACACATTCTCACTCAGATTAACTATTCTTGTAGCTGAAGTAGGAAGTTTACCTCCGTACGATTAATTGGGAAGAAATTGCGAAACACGATTTGAGTTTTCAAAATTACTTAGAAGACCATTCCTAAGTAGTTATCTCAAATAAACTTTTTGTTATGGGGTAAAATCGCTGCCTACTTTGTTCTAAAACACCAAAAAAGTCTTAAAAATTCATAAGTTTGTTTGAAACAACGATTTTACGACAATATTCAAGTAATTTTGAAAACTTATTTCATAAATTTTTTTTTCTCAACTCACCTTATATAAATAATCTTCCTTGAAGTAGAGTCATAGCAATCCTTCAACCTCCCAGACTTCAAAAGGCTCACCCCCAGACCAAGCCCTGGCGCACGGGAAGAGAACAAAAATCTCATAACTGAGTTATTTGTCCGTTGCCATTGTTGGTGTTAGCATCAATGAACTGAGCTGGTGGTAATGAGGGGCCATAAATGAAGTCTTCATAGTACACCAGCAGTAAGCATCGCATCTGATAGGGAGTATAGTTTCCATCCATTGTGAAGCTTGACGGGATTGGTACGGGGCTTGGGATCGGATAACAGTCTGATGAATAAACGACTCACTTGGTTTCCTGGAGGTGGAGGAAGAGGGAATGTAATTAGACAAAATCCGGACCAGCTCGGGGCGGGCGGAGAAAGGAGAGACAAGTTCCAGATATCTTATCACAATTATCCATCATTCGACATTGGGCAAAGTCCGGCCTTGTATTAGCTGAAAAAGGCTTGGAGATCATCTCCCCCCTCAAACAAGTCCCTCGCCATCCTTCCTTTCAAGGATTTGAGATACATTACCGTAAATTCTTTCATTATCTTCTCACGGATAACTCTACTACGGCCGTTCTCCACATATTATATAGATTAAGATTCATCAAAATTTAAAAAAAAAAATGTACGAGCGACTGAATGCAGATGCCGTACAGATTGAACAGAAGACGGCGACTGCAAGCATAATCTGCTCGTTCTCTATCGGCAACCCAGGCGTCCTCCCGAATCGCGCCACGATCGGCAGGCGCGTCGGTTCAAAACCCATACCAGTTGCCACACATTCTTCAAAAAATCAAACAACCTTACCAAACCAAGGGATGGATTGATCGATCGCTTCGAATCGACGGGAGAAAGAAAAGAGAAGAAGGGGAGGAGATCAACTGGGATGAAGAAGAATCGGGCTTATATATATATATATCCGGGGACGCCAAAACGTAACCCTACTTTGTCGGTGTAATTGGGCCTGATAATGGGCCTGGGCCCTGGACCTGGCCCGTTCTAAGAACTGTCCCGAGATGATAGTGTGTCTACCGGATGAACATAATCCTTCCTCGGCCGTCCCTTTCGACGCTGCTGAGCGGAGCAAACTAATCCCCCCGTGGGTTAAGATCTCTGGGGAAGTACATTAAGGATACGACTAAGTATGTGCGTGTGGTGTGTGATGGCGGCTTAGCTTTAAGTTCTCGCTTTCTCAGTTAGGATTGTGTTATGGGAAGAAATTGATGAGCAGCAGCAGTAAAGGCGAAGTAGTGTGTTGCAGGGAGTAAAATGTAAATAGAGAGAATGGAAGGACTTAATTGAGAAGATGACAATAAGGAGTTCTAAGATTGCTGTAAGGGGGTTAATTGAAAGAGAAATAAAGAATGAAAGGATATAAAAGAAAGTGGCGGTTGCTCCTCAGAAGTAGTTAAAGGAAGATTGGAGAAGAGAAGGAACGCAGAGTCGGTGGCAGGAAAGCTACGAGGACGCATGCGGATGAACCGTTGGCGATCGTCGAGCTAAGGTGTAGATTCTTGTTACTTGTGTTCTTTTGTGCTAGCGGAGGTTAAGACTTGCATTGGTGTGTGTTGGATAAGCCTCCGAGCAGTGGATGGCTATCAGATTTGATGAAGTGTAATTGTTACTGGTTGACAGATTGGTTGTGTTGAGGAAGTTGGGATGAAGAATTCAGTGGAAGAAATTGTTGATTGAATCATTGATTTAGAAATCGTGGTAGTAGTAGACAGATTTATGAGTTGTTGAGAGTTAACCACGCTTCAGATTGCTTCTTGTTTGCGTCAGAAGCGGAAGAAGAGGGGGGGGAGGGTTGCTAGTTGATTTTCTTTCTTTTCTGTAAAGTAATGTTCGCTGAAGAAAAAAAAAAACTCATTTCAAAGAGGAGGTTTGGCTCCATCCGTCAATCATTACTGATTGCAAGAAGAAGTTAAGAGATTGGATGGTTGCATGGAATAATTTGAAGGATGTGTTGTGGAGGAGGGCAGATGATTGGAAGACACAAGTTTGTCTGTTGTGATGATCATGATGGTGATGGTGGGTAGACACAAGTTTATGCTAAACAAGAGTTGAACAATGCCTCCCCTCCCCTCCCCTCCCATCCCATCCTTAGTTTCTCCTCCTCTTACCATGTCCAATGATTTGAGGTTTGGTGTTGTTGTCCTTACTTGGGAATTTCTCCTACTACCTACAGCCATGTAGTGTCAATCGGACATTAATCTGCAAGAATCCACCTTTAACGAGTCCTTTAATCTTAACTAATCCCCAATTAAAGGCATTAAACAATGGGAGAGATTAGGAACAAACAACCTGGCATCTCTTCCTTAACATTGTCCTTTTAAATCAGCTCCTTAAAAAGCCACCTCAAATTCTAACACCCATTCCTCCCCACCCTCCTGAGATACACTACAACAATGGGCAATGCTGCTGTGCGTGCCTTCTGTGGCCTCGACTTCGGCGTCCAAGGTGGTGACCTTCGACGGCAAGCTCGCCCTCTTCACGAGATCGATAAGGGCAGCCGACCTCATGATCCAGCACCCCAATCATTTCCTTTGTGATTCCTCCACCCTCCAGGTTGGTCAGCGGGTCCATGGATTGGCCACCGATGAGGAGCTCGAGCCGCGGCGCTTGTACTTTGTGATCCCCATGGAGCTGCTTTACTCCGTGCTGACGTACGCGGAGATGAGCGCGCTCACTTATAAGGCCACCAAGGCTTTGAAGCATGGGAGCGGCTTCAACAATCTGAGCAGGATATTTCCAGTCTTCACCGAGTTTTGTATATTCCCAGGAAACCACGACAGTAAGCAGACGACGGAAGGCGCAGACAGCGGAAACGACGACTTCGTCGTGATCGAGAGACACGGGAAGCAGAGGTCATGGCAGCCGGCGTAGGAGACCATTGTCGAATCCTAAGCCTTCCTTCCCTTTCTTTAATGTTGTTTGTACACAGGAGGTCGATCTCGATACGGCTCGAAGTTGAATCTAGGCGAGGAATAGCAAGGATCTGGTTCCGTCCTCTTCTCGTTTCCGGAATACTGATTGATCAATGTTGTCTAATTCATTCTTCTGCTGCTGCTCATGTTGTGTGTCAACCTGATCGTATCACCAAACTCACACAGAGGCCTGTTGATTTCAATCCCCTACAACGATTGACGTATACATGTATGGAAAATATGAGAGTAAATATATATCTTTCTTACCTAATGTTGGCCCTTTGATTGTGATTAAGAGGGGGTGAATTAGTCTTTTCGTTCGAATAGAACTTTCGCGACAAACTCACAAAACCCTCACACCAGAAGCTTAGCTTCTGTGGTTTACAAAAACTTAAAGACAAATCAGAACACCAAGTTTTATAGTGGTTCGGTGAATACACCCACTCCACTTTTTGACCGCTTTCACTAATAACTCGTAAATAGTGATCAGTGTAGAAGGTAGAATCTTCTGTGGTATAAGAAAACAGTTTATTTAATTACGGGACGGTAAGACTATCTTAACTAATTGCTCTGACGCTGCGGCAGGCGACTCTGGGGCTTCCTTTGACGCGGCGACCCTAGAGCTTCCTCTGACGGATCCGATGGGAGCAGACGACCCTTGGGCTGCCTAGAGTGGGCGACCCTTGATATACTCTTATTGGTTGCATGATGTACATGTGTAGATAACATGCATGCCCCATGCCCCCTATAAATAAGAGATGTAAGGGGCATGGGCAAGACACATTGTAAGATTGAGTTTGGAAATACAATATGTGCCTTGGCCATATCCTTGTGTTCTTGGTGAGCGAGTCCTTGTCCTTGCGAGCGTCCTTGAGTGCGAGCGTGAGCGATACACGAGAGTACGTGAGCAAACACTTGAGCGAGTGTGGGCGGGACTAAGGGGAATCCGAACGAGAGGGTTGGTCGTGCTTCCGGGGAAGTTACGACGCCGTCAGGGTCGAGAAATTTCTGGGTGTGTTTCGTCCCTGTGACAGTTGGTTTGAGCAACTGTTCCAAAAAGCTCCTTAGTTTCGAGACTTTACCTGGTGCCGATCATTCTAGAATGACTCGCACATTTCCCGTATCCATCAGTATACTTCCTCGTCTAATCACATGGCCTAAGAAGGTGATCTCCTACACACAAAACTCACATTTTTCCTTCTTAACGTAGAGTGTGTGCTCCCTATGTTTGGACAGAACAAGCCATAGGTGCCTTAGGTGCTCTTCAAGGGTTTCCGAGTATACCACGATATCATCAAGATACACCACCACAAACTCGTCAATGCATTCATTGAATACGTTACTCATCAAGTTACAGAATGTGGCAGGGGCATTGGTTAAGCCGAAAGGCATCACCAAGAACTCAAACGACCCATACCTCATCACCATCATAGTTTTGGGCTCATCCCCCTCTACAATGCGGACTTGCCAATATCCCGATCGCAGATCCAACTTAGAGAAGTAGGCACCTTTCGGAGCTTCCAAACGAAGCCCAATGATGCCTACGGAGTGGCTTCGCCAATACACACCTATTGCAAATAAACAAATAATCAACTACATAAGGTTGGTGGTCCCTCGCTGCTTACGCCTGCTACGGTCTCCTTTCTCTCTGACCAACTCTGTATGCCGACTCGCCAACCAACGAACATTCTCCCCAGGCCCTGGTGCACACAATCCGACATTACGGACAGTGTTCCGGTCGAGTCCCTCGGATCCGTGACCACCGACTTCAACGAAAGAGCGACTTCACCCACGCAGCGGGTCACCTCACAACACCTCATGGGAGAACGCTTGCCTTGAGTGCCCATTCCCTTTAATTAACTATTTCTTACAATATATAAAAGGCGCGGGGTTGCGTTTGTCCTTATCCCCCGTTGATCATTGTCATAGCCACGTCGGATTAGTTTCTTTTATGTAATAAAAGAAGAAAACCACGCTTCCTCTCTCTTCGTTTGTCTCTTTGTGTTTTAGACCGCCTTTCCGCTTGCTTGCTTTCGTTTCTTCTTTCTTTTATCGTCCCAAAATTCAGCTCTCGTTGTCAGTTCCGCGGCTACCTTTGCCCAGAAACCGGCAGGAAGCGCGAGGGAAATGGGTTCGGACGAGGAGCGTGTGGTGGGGTTCTTGGGTCTCGACGCCCTCGGCCTTGACATGGCTGGTTACTTGCTCAGGGCTGGTTATCAAGTCAAGGCCTTTGACTTCCAGGTTCCCAACTTCGTGGTTTTTGAGTCTGGATGAAATTCGGTCGAAAAGTCTTTGATCCTCTGATGGTTATTGGATTGCTTCTTTTTGGGGTGTTTTTTGTTTTTGTTTCTCGTGACCAGGGATGGGATTTCCAGGGTGGCTCGATTTTTATTCAATGTTTTCGATTGAGTAAACTTTGTTTTTGTTGCCCTGTGTAAGTGAGGTGCGTCGAGTTATCTGAGAAGATCTTTTTTATTTTCTATTGGACGCGAGGGAAGAGTCGTGTGCTTTCTTTCTGTCTTTGCTTCGTTTGTTGGTGGGACCCGAGTTATAGTAATGCCCGAGTCATTGGTTTGACGATTGGGATCCATCGCAGCATATATAATATTTATGAGGATAAGCATTGTATTACAAACTCTGATAGTTAGTAATGTACGTTCCACGGAAGTTGATGTTTCATTGCCGCAATGCGATCTATTATAAGTGGTCACATTACAGCGGGAGTAGGCAAAAGTTTGTACAAAGATATTTGTTGGGTGAAATATAGCGGCTACAGAATGCAGACAACAAGTGTCTTATGGCAGGTTCACTTTGACAGGCAAATGGACGTTTGATAGACGACTTCTCGAAGCTAGGGGTGTGCATAAGTAAAAGCCCCCAGGAGTTAGGGACAGGTAGGACTATCACATTCTTCATGATTTTTACAGAGAAATGACAGAAACCTTATACATGATGCTGGCTGCCATTTTTGCCCTTGGTTGCAGGTGTTATTGCTCTTATAGTTTTACTGTCAGATGCTGAACAAATCAAGGACTCATTCTCCAACACTAACGGTGCCCACAGTGATATACTAAATAAGATCCTCGTGTCATATTTTCTAATAGCGAGTATTTTTCTTGAGTACCAATATTTGTCCAATTTATAGGATGGAGGAAAGAGACTGTGTTCATTCTTTCCTCATCTGCCTCCCCCTTGCTTGTCCAGCAATTATCAAAGCATCTTACAGGTAATTACTGTTCTCACTGACATTGGCTTAAAACCTTTTATTTGTACTGTCACAGATTGAAGTTTATCCATTTTTGCCTGTTGGGGACTTTCATTTAAATACTCAACCTCCAGAAAAATGATGTGTGCATACCAGTGAAGATGTCCTGAAAATAGCGTCTGCCTTTTATGAAAACTGCAATGTGGCTTCTAGTCATGACACTTTGTTGGTGACAACAGTAAGCTATCTTCTGTGCAATTTGTTAAAAAATATTGTATTTTTCCATGTCAAACAGATGCGCAATTTAATTTTGTTGTTGATGCGTATGTGTCCATCGGTGCTTCAGAACTGTTAAACGGAAAGCCCGTGGTAAGGACACGTTTATCCTTGTTTCTCATACCTTAGGAAGACGATTCTGTCATCTTCCTTTGATTTGCTAAAGTTTTACCTTTCTATTCTCTCTTTCTCCTCTTTTTGTCACCAGATTTTTTCGTCAGGAAGCTCAGAGGCCATTGCCAAAGTGCAGGCTATATTATCTGGTTTGCACTACAAGTTTTGTTCGTCTTTCTTCACTTCTTGCTGTTCTTCTGAACTTTTCTTTTGAAGATGTATGGAGAAAATATTCAGGCCATCTCCTTTTGTTTCGCTTGCAGCAATGTCGGAAAAGATACATATTTTTGATGGAGAAATCGGTGCTGCCAGGTTTTACTTCTCATAATTTTGTCTTTTAGATTGATGAAAGGAAACAAATGCTTATAATTCGCATGAGAAAATTTTAGATGTACTTAATCTGGAAATTTGTCAACAAACATATTACCTTGCCGGCTTTTAACGGGTGTGCCTGGATAAACGGCATTTATTTAGAGACCCTCATAAAACCTTAAGGGGGTGCTATTTTTGACTTACTTGATGATTCCATGTCCTGCAGCAAATTTAAGCTAGTTACTGAGCTATTGGAGGGCATCCATCTGGTTGCTGCGGCGGAAGCTATTTCACTTGGCACTAAAGCTGGTATCCATCCATGGATTATCTATGACATCATTTCAAATGCTGCAGGAAATTCATGGTGAGTTTATTATTATTATTTTTTGATTAGATGAAATTATATCTAATACTTTAGCTTCTTGGGTGAGATAGACATCACTTCATCGATCAAATAAATTAGTCAGATCCCAAGTTTTAATTGTATTTTGGTCTACCTGCTCATTTTAAGTGAAGAAACATATTTGGATTGTTGTTAGAGTCTGGTTTGTGATAATACCTTTCAATATCGTGTCATGCAGGGTTTTCAAAAACCTCATTCCTGAGTTGCTAAAGGATAATCTCACCAAACAAGAGTTCCTAGTTCCTTTCGTTCAGAAACTGGTGAGATGCTTCAGATATCTTAGTGAATTTAATCTCTTTATTATGGAGCATTTGCCACATTATAGAGAGTTTTGACCATGATCACCATAATCGGTGCATGGATTGCCTCAGTTCATTCTTATACATATACACACATGCATGCATATATGTGTGCGTGTGACCTGACCTGATCTTATCCATTGATGCTGGTTTTCTTGTATACTTTAAAGATAGTGCCCCCATCTAACATCATTAATACTTTATAGGGTGGTGTTCTCAATGCAGCCAAAACAAATACTTTTCCGCTCCCGCTTCTATCAATTGCTTATCAGCAACTTATACTTGGTAGTTCTGTGGATTCTTAGTCAATTCCAGTGGCAATCTTGTATTGATTTTTCAAGTTGTGATTACCAACTCATTGTCAGATAATCCTTTTTACCGATTGCTTTTACAGCTACATCATTCGGTCTCCGAAACAACGAAGAGCAGAGCCTTTTAAAGGTCTGAACTGGAAAGTGCTTGCTTTTTTTCAATACACCCAATGTAGAATCTTTCACATGAAATTTCACCTAAAGAAGTTAGGTTCAGGTGTTTGGAATGTATAAATTTGGGTTACTATGTTTTGATAGATTACTTAATACATGCTTAACTTCTTGACAGATATGGGATATGGCTTATGGTGTGGATATTGCTTATGCTGCAAATGCAGAGATGTATCACCCAGATCAACTTGCACAACGAGTCATTGCAAGTGCAAAGACGGTCAATCGAATTGGCTTCATTGGACTTGGCGCAATGGGTTATGGCATGGCAACTAACTTGCTGAAATCCAATTTTCTCGTGATTGGATATGATGTAATGTCCACCTTCATCTCTGCATTATGTCTGATTATTAACTCTTTCCGTAGTAGAGAAGCCTCACTGCATGATTAAGTTGCCAAGTTGAAGCTATGCATCTTTTGTTTTTTCCTTTTGGATAGAAAAAGGTTGATATGACATGGAACAGAGGAAAAAGGTTATTCGGAATGCGACCGAGATCAAATATTGTTGCTACGTGGTTCCTTTCTATAAAGGAGACTTGATAAAAACTTTAACTTTTTGGAACCTAAAATGAGTTTAAGCTTTTGTAGATAGATAGATATTCGATTGTCCATGTCTTCTAGCTATTTGGAAACACAGATCCATGAGGGAGGGAAAACACTGTTTCTTTCGATTGTTGCTATCAATATTGAGAATCATTTCTGTTTGGGACTTATAAAAAAAAACATTTCTGTTTGGGAATTTCTTCCTGTAAGTTGAGCTGACTTAGTTAAGGTAAAAACTGGGCGTAGTATTTTATGTGATCAACTGATCTCTGATGCATATTAAGGAAAAAATGGTTGTATCTACTGTTTCTTTTTTTATATCAGTTTTGCACATGTAACCATGACTACTTCGGGTATGTGTGATTTCAAATTATCTTGTTCATGGAAAATGTGTCTGCACAATTCGCTGCCATTATAATGGGATAATATTTGAGTTTGGGAAAGAAGTAAATTTCTTCGAAGTTTATGTTATCTTGGTACATACGCATTTCCAATCCTGCATTGAGCCTATCGACATTTTTTGTTTTTTGTTTTTGATAATCTATTGAATGATACTTACTTAGTTTTATCTGTGCACATTTTGTGTTCTTTCCTCCACAATATGAACCTCTTGCTTCCATCTGTTGAGGATATCTTATGTGAACCTTTTGACATTATTAAGAGTACTCTTCATTGTGAATGAAGGTCTTTAAGCCAAGTCTTGCTCGGTTTGCTGAAGCAGGGGGCTTAGTAGGGAACTCCCCTGCAGAAATTTCCAAAGGTAAAGGATGAGCACTTCAACATCTTCTTTTGATTCAAACTTTTACAGAGTGTGTGATATAAATTCTCCCAGTGTTCAATTTAATTTTTCCCAGGTTCTTTAAAAGGGAGAAATCATAACCACGTCCTAACGTCCTGTCATCTGCAGATGTTGAAGTGCTAGTGCTCATGGTTACAAATGAAGCTCAGGTGGAAAGTGTTCTTTTTGGAGATTTGGGAGCAATTTCAGGTTTTTCTATTATCCTCCTAATATGCACTTTGAACTTTGAATAATTTTTATTGACATTATCTCGGTTTTGTTGTCAGCGCTAGCAAATGGTACAGCCATAATACTCTCATCCACTGTCTCACCTGGTTTTGTGACGAAGCTGGAGAAACGCTTGCAAAGTATGTTGCGTACACGGTGATCCTCTTAGGCTTTTTGATCTCATTGACACGACTATGTCTTGTTCAAAAGACTAGCCAAAAACTAAGTGTAGATATTTGTTCAGAATTTTTAACGACTATTACATTGGCATGTGCAAATACATGGTGGATATGAGATAGAGAAAAACATTACAGTCCAGCTCAATTGCAAGGATGCTGAATTTTGAGTGCATTATTTGGCTCGTAGTGGGTGCAACGCATCCATAAAATTTAAAGTGAAACTTGACAGGTATTTGAAAGTGAGGAAGAAAAGGTGTTAGAATGTAGAGAGTCAAAGGTCTTCCGGAAGAAAATTTTCACCACTAGATTTTGAGATCTCGTGAAATATCTGGTTAAGTTAATAAAAGAAAAATATTAGGATAAAGAGACTGCTTACGATCACATTGACTCACCAATGTGAAGGGACGTGATATATTTTGTACAGATGAAGGTAAGGGTATTAAATTGGTGGATGCCCCAGTTTCGGGTGGAGTCAAGAGGGCTGCTGAGGGAACTCTTACGGTATGGATTCATTTTTGTTAGAAGATGGAAATTTTTTTGGTTGACTGAACTGTCTTGGTTGTGGAATAGATAATGGCTTCAGGGAGTGATGAATCCCTTGAGTATACCGGCTCAGTTCTTTCTGGTAATAGAGCTTTTTGCTAGTGGCTAAATGAGAATCTAATATCACAGGCTCTTGAGAAAATGACTTTCCTGTTATTCTGTTGGCAGCCATGAGCGAGAAGCTGTATATAATCAGAGGAGGTTGTGGGGCTGGAAGGTAACTACTGATTTATGTAGTATTATCTCGTAAAATTTGCTCTTGATCAATGCTGTATGCCAGTGTTATTTTTATGGAAATCTGAGTACCTGTGCATTCAGTGGGGTGAAGATGGTCAATCAATTGCTTGCTGGAGTCCACATTGCAAGTTCGGCCGAAGCTATGGCTTTTGGGGCACGTTTAGGTCTCAACACCAGAGTGTTATTTGAGGCCATTAAGACTACCAGGGGAAGCTCATGGTATGCCTGTTCTTTAACTAGAAAGATGTGTCGTAAACTCTTTCTACTTGGCTAATAATCTTTACAGTGAAATCACTTATCAGTTTCTGGCTTTGAGATAATTAAATCCTTTTATATGACTGAGAACATTGTGAATGGATTATATGCTATGGTTAATTTATTATTCTGTTGGAATTTATGCATCTAGGCACAATCTGGAGAAGTAGACTAGGTTGAAATTCAAATGAGACTGAACAAAATTGTTTTCCTTTCATTGATCCATTCTCCCATGTCTATAGGATGCTTGAGAATCGGGTACCACATATGTTGGACAACGATTACACGCCTTACTCTGCCCTCGATATATTTGTGAAGGATCTGGTTAGTCTGTGATTTGTACCATCTCCTTAATTAGTGAGAAGGCATTCCAATTTCATGCTCTAATAGTGCCCATCTTCAGGGAATTGTTTATGGAGAAGGTTCCGTGCAGAATGTCCCACTATGCGTTGCAACTGCTGCATACCAACAATTTTTGTCAGGTTGAGTGCTTAAATTTCATCTTCTGTTAGAAAAGAAATAGTTTACTCCATCTAGAGGGCTTCTTCTTGCTGCTGTTAGCAGACGGCCGGGGGAAAAGATACTGGTGTCACAAAACTAGGCAAGATTCACTTGATCTGCCGTTACAAGTAATTGGTCTTGCTCGTCCTATTAAAATCTTCCCCATTTTGATCCATAAGGCACTAGATAAGGTCTCTATTCAGCCTCATTTGTATATTATGTCAATTTATTGGGCACTGCAGATGAAGGGATTAGTAAAGGGTTGGGTTTCTTTCCCCTGATAAATTAATGTTAGAGGGATTATTAACAAAGGAATTTGTAGCACCAATGGAATGCTGTTAATCAGGCTTGATTCTGGAAAGAATAACGAGTTTTTATCATGAGTACAACAAAACGATTGTGGCTTTCTTGGCTGCTTTTTCATCCTTGATGTATTGATGTAGTTTACATTAATGTAAGACAGGCTCTGCTGCTGGTTTTGGCAGGGGAGACGATGCTGGAGTTGTCAAGGTATAGAAGTGGAGTTAGATCCTTGTGTTGAGTAAACAACTGATTGCAATGTGATATTACACGCTTTTTGAACAAGCCTGCGATTTTTGCTTTTATTAGTATGCATTTTCAATGATCTTTGCGAATGCTTTTCACACCTCGACACTATCTGGATTGCCTAGTAAATTGTTGCAACGAACTAAGTTATCTGACTGGAATTGACTGATTGTTAGTTCCAAGTGCAAGGATTGGCCACAATATTGTGATGTCTTCTCAAGATACTACAAAATAGAGCTGTCACTTGATTACACGTTATTTATGTTATCAAGGTATATGAGAAACTCACCGGTGTGAGCGTTGAAGGAAAGCTTCCAGTGCTCAAAAAGGATGTCGTCTTGTCATCTCTTCCTTCAGAGTGGCCGCATGATCCGATTGAGGATATACACCGGTTGAATCAGAGCAGTTCAAAGACTTTAGTTGTTCTGGATGATGATCCAACTGGAACTCAAACTGTTCATGATATTGAGGTATTGACCGAATGGTGAGCACCTTTACCTCCCCAACTCCCCATTTGACTCCTTTTTGATATTCTACCCATATACCATATTTATACCCAAGAATTCCTTTGTTCGACAATTATATTGTTCAGGTCAGTGGAGTCACTTGTTGGGCAATTTCAGAAAAGACCCCAATGCTTCTTCATACTGACTAATTCCAGGGCACTGAGTTCTCAAAAGGCAAGTTACGTACTTACTGCAAAATGCAAAATAAATCCCTTACAAATTCTGTAGCACCGAGAAAAATGCCCAGTGATTTGATCCTTCCAAGGATTCTGAATTTGGAATTCTGAGTGTATGTTGAACTTGCAGGCCAGTGCTCTCATAAAGGAAATCTGCAGTAACCTGCACACTGCAGCAAAGTCGCTGGAAAATGTTGATTTTACTGTTGTTCTTCGAGGCGATTCAACTTTGCGAGGTCATTTTCCTGAGGCAAGAATGAAATCTCTCTTTCATTCTGATTACAAGTTGGCCTTAGATTTCTTAAATGTTTTACGTTATGCTTTACCTGACATTTTCAGGAGGCAGATGCTGCTGTCTCAGTGCTTGGTGAGCTGGATGCCTGGATTATCTGCCCTTTTTTCCTTCAAGGAGGCCGCTTCACCATAGATGATGTTCATTACGTTGCAGATGCTGACAGGTACTGCCATTTTCAGCGTGACATCTGTCATCTCATTCATGTTTTTACATTTTAATTTTAACTTAAGCAGGCTTGTCCCTGCGGGGGACACTGAGTTTGCCACAGACGCATCTTTTGGTTATAAATCTTCTAACTTGCGTGAGGTAATATTTCACGGAAGTTGGTTTGCCACTTGTTCTGGTCATAACTTTAACACAAAGCATGTCAAATTTGAAACCTGTATTTTCTCAACTTGAGGACAGTGGGTGGAGGAGAAAACCAGAGGTCGGATTCCAGTGAGTAGTGTCACGTCCATTTCCATCCCCCTAGTACGGAAAGGTGGACCTGATGCTGTCTGTGAATATCTTTGCAGCTTAAAGAAGGTAAGGAAACTTGTCTATGAAATTGAACAGACAAGGTTAACCTGTTTTAAAACTTTGATGTTATCTTTCAATTTTGACGGTGACCTTTTTCCAGAAGAACTAAGATGATAGCTTCAGCAGCAGAGAGTTCAAAATTTTTCTACTCTTAAGAATCTGCACATGCCATGGAATCCGCTTCACTTTCGGTGTGCTTACTAGTATATTTTTCCTGGACAGGGCTCTACATGCGTGGTGAATGCAGCCAGTGATAGAGATATGGCTGTATTTGCCGCAGGAATGATAAAGGCAATGTCCACAACTTTGTTCAAGTTTGTTCACATTCCCTTCAACTGCCCAATGACAAGTCTGAAACTTCCTGCATTTTTATTGACAGGCAGAACTGAAGGGAAAACATTTCTTGTGCCGCACTGCTGCTAGTTTCGTTTCTTCTAAGATAGGAATCATACAAAAGGCTCCCATCCTACCCAAGGATTTAGGATTACAATTAGAGAGAACTGGTGGGCTTATTGTTGTGGGATCGTATGTTCCAAAAACTACAAAGCAGGTGTACCTACTGATGCTTGAAGACTAATTATCCTTTATCTGTGTAGGGATACTCATTTATCGACTTGTATTTCTTTTCTGGCATTACAGGTGCAGGAGCTCAAATCACAGTGTGGACATTTCTTAAAATGTATAGAGGTACCTTAAGTTGCATCTTTCAGCATATCATCTTCACCTGCCAATACAAGGGGTCACTGTATAGGTCTGGCAGCAAAAGGTTTTTGTGCTGAGAATGTGATCCAAGTTTTCTTCGTCTGAACAGATATCAGTTGATAAAGTAGCTATGAAATCAAAGGAAGACCGGGAGGATGAAATTGAGAAAGCAGCACAGATGGCAGATGCTTTTCTTAAATCCCATAAAGACACATTAATATTGACAAGTCGGGAGCTTATCACTGGGAAAGGTTCAGCATTGCTTCTTGATATTATGTTTCATTTTCGTATGTTAACTTTTATGGCAGCATTTTTATCACGTGTAAATTTTATTTATATCCCTGAGAGAACTTGTGCATGTGAATGTTTCTTATGACATCTTTAAGAGGTATAATGGAACTTTGGCAGATCCTGCCGAAAGTTTGGACATCAACTTTAGAGTGAGCTCAGCACTAGTAGAAGTTGTGAGGAGGATCAAGACAAAACCTCGGTACATTCTTGCAAAGGTACTTGCGGCATTTTCTTTGCTAACACTTTCTGTGTCATATTCTCCTTTGGTAGAGTAAACTTTTGGATGGAGGTCCATGTGAATGTAGTGATAGTGTAGATATTAAGCCACGCATTCAAACTCTCAAAGTGAACAGAATAGGAAACTAATTACTACGGTGAATATGATTTGGAATCATAAAATGCATATTCATCTGAACATTGATTTGTTTATTTTTTCTTTTTTTAAAAAAGTTGGAATTGGTGGATCCCAATGAATGACTGCTTCAGTCAGGTGATTTCATTGATCGGACACTGAACAGTTTTTTTGCTGTACTTTGTTGGTAAGGGTGGAATTACATCGTCGGATCTTGCTACAAAAGCACTTGAGGCAAAGTGTGCAAGAATAGTTGGACAAGCCCTTGCTGGGGTCCCATTGTGGGAGTTAGGGCCTGAAAGTAGACATCCTGGGGTCCCATATATTGTATTCCCAGGTGACGCCAACTTTACCGTTGCTTTCATTCCATGCTCTGGTGTAGTGAAGTAAATCTAATAGAAGTCTCTTTCTAGGTAATGTGGGAAGTAGTACAGCAGTTGCAGATGTTGTAAAATCTTGGGCACCTGTAAAACTCTCATCAACAAAGGATGTGCTTTTGGTAAGATTTGTAGAATGCCTAAAAATTCATGAAATTAAGGAGTCAGCTCAATGATTGAGCAACCCTTGGGTCCTGATAAATTTTCACGCCTACACTAGTCTAAAATGCATACATTTTATTTAAGAGTGCGGAGAAAGGTGGATATGCTGTCGGCGCATTCAATGTCTATAACTTGGAAGGTGTTGAGGCAGTTGTAGATGCTGCAGAGGAGGAGCATTCTCCTGCCATATTGCAGGTACACAAGCCATGCTGCTTGAACTTAATGTTCATCTACAAGATAAGCATTATGATACCTGTGGAGTCAGGCTATGGTAATGATACTGGTGATGTTCTGTTGTTCAGATTCATCCTGCTGCATTTAAGCAGGGAGGCCTCCCCTTGGTTGCATGTTGCATTGCTGCAGCAGAAGAAGCCAATGTAAGTTTGTCCGAGTATAATTCTGTAACCATATGCATCAAGGAAGACAAATGAGAGAAATATTACCGTGTTTACGCCAGTTATATGAAATGAGGATACAAGAAATGTGCAGGTGTTAGTTCTTTGTGGCATGAAACTGTCAAACTATTGAAAACACTCTGGCCCTTAATTATACGAACTAAAACTTTGTAAGCTTGGTACAGAGGATTGTTCTAGTATTTTCTCCTAATCGGGGTTGTGGTTGACCCGATTTCAGGTTCCCATCACTGTCCACTTTGATCATGGAACTTCAAAGGAAGATCTCATCAAAGCCGTGGACTCGGTAGTCTTCTCCTATTCCAATGCATTCCGATGTATTGCCTGATCACTCTTTGACGGCCAATTAATGTTCGCAATTTTGTTTAAACTCCGGCAGGGATTTCATTCTGTAATGGCGGACGGGTCACATCTTTCCTATGAGGAGAATATCTCTTACACAAAATTCATTTCGACTTTGGCTCACTCAAAAGATCTGCTGCTCGAAGCAGAATTAGGGAGACTGTCAGGGACAGAGGATGACCTCACTGTTGAGGATTACGAAGCACTTCTAACTGATGTTTCTCAGGTAATATTTCTGTGTTCACCCGCTTCTGCTTCATGCAAGTGGATACAAATAGAATGCTCGATCCTGCTCGCTTCAACTGCAGGCGGAAGAATTCATTGATCGAACTGGCATAGATGCTTTAGCGGTATGCATTGGGAATGTACACGGGAAGTATCCCCCAAGTGGCCCCAATCTGAGGCTAGATTTGCTCAAGGTATAGTTGGTTTCTTCGCTCAATCCTGCATTGGTAGTTATTCTCCATATTCTACCCGATGATTCCTTGCGGAATCTGCTCTGGAATCATGGATTATTTCAGCAAGGATATGCATAAAATTCTCTCCGAGGGATGAGAATCGTAAACTATAACTTGTCTTTTTTCGTTGTGAATAAGCTCTATTGGGTTGATGTACTCTCTCTTTATTAGGATCTGCAAGCTTTGACGTTGAAGAAGGGAGTTTTCTTGGTACTTCATGGCGCCTCTGGTTTATCGCCGGAGCTCATCAAGGTATCTTTTTGGTGAAAGTTGTCGTCGATACGGTGACTAACTACTAAAGCATCAACCCGTCTTCTCACGGTTTAGTTAAAGCGGCCTTCTGTAAGTGTTAATTATGTCTTGAGCAGGGTTGCATAGAGAGGGGGGTACGCAAGTTCAACGTGAACACAGAAGTACGGAAGGCGTACATGGAAAGCATCGGTGTACCCGGGAAGGACCTTGTCCAGGTAATGTCTTCTGCCAAGGAAGCCATGAAGGCCGTAGTCATCGACAAGATGCGTCTCTTTGGCTCGTCTGGAAAAGCTTGAACATTAGGGGCAATTAGGCTATGCTCATACATCATTTGCAGTGGTTATAATTTTGTTTCAATAAGGGGGATTCAAATAAAACTGCTACAAAATTAGCATAACACGCGGCTCCTCTTTCTCAAAAACATAATATGAAAGGGAGTAACCCGATTCCTCCCACAAGCTTTCTGTGAATGGAATAATTATCCACTTGTTGAATTAAGGACCGTTAAAATGCCAACTTTTTTTTTAAAAAAAAAAAATCTCTATTTGTGCTGGAAGACTGACAATGTACAAATAAAACCCAAACAAGGGAAATCTGGAGGAAAAAATAAACAGGTAAAAATATAATCTAATCCCCTAAGCTTAGCTCAGCGCACATACAGTGAATTAAACAAACGAGTTGTGAACTGGAAATCGCGGTTCACAACGGTGAGTTCGAAGCTTTATTATTATTTTTTGTTCTAAAGGAGGAAATCGTTGTTCTTCTTTAACTCTATATCAAAAATTTTGAAAGTTAGCTGATATATTGGGAAACTATTTTGAGAAGATGGGCCGGGCCTTGTACCATTTTAATGTAATACTGAAAAAAAAATATTATTAAATAAGAAGATGGTTTTAAAATTTCGAAAAAATGAAGTCGAACTTATAAAAGCCGAACTCTAAAAAGCCTCCTTAAAGAATTCGACCTTTATAAGACCAAACATTCGTCCAACAAGGGGATGTCCTCAACCATACCGCACAGGTATGGGCGGATCACATCACTGCTGTCGATCATAACATAGTCTTGTCCGGTGAGATCATGCCGGTGGAGTATGAGGTACACGGCCTTGGGTAAGACTGCTCAGCAGCGGTGAAGATAAGGGCGGTCTCAAACGAGCGGCCAAGGTGAAGAATCCCTCCAGTGGGAGTGCCGAGTAGGGTAAGCATGCAGGCGTATGCATGGAGACACGGGTTTCCCAACACAATCATCGAAGAGAACTTCCCTCCTGTCGTAGTTCGGCAGGGCAAGAAGTACAAGCACACGATGGTATTCGAGGTTTCCATAGAATGAATCAACTTCAGGAAGAGACGACGCCTCCTCCCGCATGGTTGGCTACTTCCTGCAACTTCTTACATTTAAAGCTGGAAATAATGTTATGACGTCCCTGGAAAATAATCAATTGACCATGTGCTTTTTCTTTCAAAGGGTAGCGAGTTGGTTTATTGGCTCTACTAAGGTACCTACCTTCTGACACACGACCATTTCACATCACATATCTGATCCAGGAAACAGACATTGGAGGAAGAGTCAACAGCGTATCAATATGCAAAGAATATTCTCAGCACTATAAAAGAATCAATATGAAGATATTTAACCATCAAGCCAACACAACACATTTATCCTGCAGCAAGTACTATTGCTTTTCCAGGATGGGGTTTCGTCAGTGCACACCTTTGGCAGCCACCTTGTACCAAAACACCAACCATGGCCGAGTATCTTTCCTAGGAATGACACTTTGGTGATGTGATAAAAAGACAACGTGGCCGTGTGGTGGTTTAATACCACAGAACAATGTTGGGAGAAAACGTCTCTTATTTTGTCCGGACCAATTCCAGCGGAAGAGTTTCCATTGCCGTCTGAATCAGGGGAAGGGATTGAGCACCAAAATTTATGGTATACAGCCAAGAGTAAACACAAAAGAAGTTTCAAAAAGAAAGGATACATACCCAGAGTTTTGGATTTCTAGGATCTGTTTTGGTGTACGTTTTTGATAGCTCAGACTGAAAAGTGATGACTATGGAGACTTTGAACTCGACCGAGAATGGCCTGGCAGGGAAAAGAACAGTTGAAAAGGCACAAAAAATCGCTTCACTGGTATAAACTTGCTCTCGTAAAATATGGCTCGGGTATTTAGGTACTCACCCAGCTAAGACTGTTGGACAAGTCAAAAGACGTGGAAGGATAATGTAGAGAGGTAATGTCAGGCCTCGACAAACATCACCGTCAGCAATCTGGAAATATTTGTTTATATGTTGTCAAAACAGGATATTTGTCAAAACAACTTGGATACAGTCGAAAGTGACCAGAATAACAACAGACCTGAGTAGTTTGTACTAAAGATGTTTCAGTCACGATTCTATCTCCAAAAAGAACTGATTCCGTGCGAAATAAATGCAAATCAATTGACTGGATTGGCACAACTGAGGTATCTACGGTAAGATGTCCACTTATGGGATCAGAAAGAGAGCATAAAGTTGACATCTTTCCGGTCACTCGGAAACCACCTGAAATTACATTCCGTCAGCTCCCTATTGCAACCTAGAAAGCACCATGCCAACTTAAAAATCATCAAAACCAGATTCATGAAATTAAAGGAGAGAAAACACATGGCTGAGGAAAGCCACATAAACAGAAAACCTCTAGGCTTAAGCCATATGCATGAGTTCAACTACGTGCCCAGAGCACAAGGAAGCACCAGAGCCATCCATTAAAAAAATATACCTGATTTTAGTTCTGGAAGCAGTGGGTGTTTCTGAGTGTCCTGTGTGATATAAAAGACAACCATCTCAGGAGACATGGGTTGATCAAGCAGTTCAGCTGCAGATGATGTAAAGCAGGTAAGATTTATGTCATCAAAAAGATAAATGTAATGACAACACCACAAGAATGCTTAAGGAGATAACCTTTATCACTTTCAACAATAAACTCCATCATCCCTGATAAGGATTTCTGCAGATACCCTCTTGTTATATCTGCAGTTAGTAAATACTATAACAATATTTATTGGAGATCTAAAGAGTGAGTAAGGGGAAAAAGTCAATGGAAATTGTTTGGGTTAATGTTAAAGCATGTCATAGTTATACCACGTGAAAAATACATGAAAGCCACTCTTTGCGATATGTCTATCAATGAATAACAACAAAATCCACTTGAAGTGCAAATATACACCCAGTATATGTACTTTTGGCACGAACTGAATTCACACCCAACCCAATTATGATATCATATTAAATCCATTAACTCACCTGAATATTGATATTTGCTCCATGAAAGGTTTCGTAGAATCTTTCATAATTGTCCTCTCCTGGCTGTCTGAGTCCAATTGAGAATGGCATCTGTTTTGTTTAAAAATGAACTAACATGAACGACACAAAAAACAAAAGTCTTAAGCAGACAAAAATATTAAATTAACACATTTCGCTTAACAATTTATGCAATTAAAATAGTTGGTTCCCAAGTCAAGCAAAACAGAAATCCGCTTAAAAGTCACTGACTACCTCTGTTGTACCTCGAGGTATCCTTCCAGGCGATCTAACTTCAATGATCCTGTTCCTAATAATGAGAAGACAAAATAGGAAATCACTCCAGCAAAAAAAGCAGTCTTTTTATCCAATGCATATGGCAAGCAATGGGGCTAATTGGTGAGACCATAATAACCAAAACAAGAAGCTTACTGGCAGAGGAGATTTTACATAACTAGCACTGTTTCGAGAATTTAATGCTTAGTATTGTTGTAATTTTTTAAGGCTATTCAACAATGCACAATTATCTAGGCAAAAAGCTACATAATTTCAACAAGGGACTATTTTTAAATAGACTTGTCAAGGGGCAGTAGGAATCCTATATGCAAAAGAAACACTCAACAAACAAGTTTTTCCTAGATATCACTGAGATAACATCTCATATGCGTCAGACATTCATCTAATTGTAATTTTGTGGCATGTCTTCTATACAAGGAACTTCATGTCAGGTGGTCATTACATGACCCAGAATGCTAAAAATCGACATACAAGCCAGTTAATAGAGAACATATCTTGCAACCAAAATAAGTGTATCCAGTGCGGGATAAGCAGCGAAAATCCCTAAACTCATTCATACAACCAAATCATCTGAGTTGTTCTTTCAGCCAACACAAAAGCACTAGGCATCTGCGAAGATTAGAGAAAATTGCAGAAGAAAAAGAGTAGGCAATACATCGGCAAGACTTACACGATCGTGATAGGCTTGACAGCACCAACAAGAGACTCGATGATCCCGGCCGATCCTCCCCGCACCTAAAATTTCCAAACCGAAGCAAGATTAACGCAAGAAGACTCAACCAAGAACAAAAACATGTTCCGAATTCCACGTGACGGAGAGAAAACTCTGACCTGCATGTTGACTGAGCCGTTGATCGAGAGGCGGACGCCATAGTGAGAGACCGAGGAAGCCGACCTCACCACGATCTTGCCTTCGATGATGTCCTGTCATTGGCAACTCCATAAGGCTGTCAGTCAACTCAACGGGAAATCCAACCGCCGCGGCCGGCGGGAGAAATAGATAAAGATCAAACGAGGCGGAGCACCGCACCGAAGGGCGGAAAACGCGGCTCGATCGAGAGAGCTTGATCTCCACCGTTGGACCTGACGTGGAAGACGACGGAGACGACGACATTCCCGGCGGAAGAAGACGGGGGAAGGATCGCCCGGGTAGCGGATTTTACCAAATGCTCAGGACGAACCGTTGGGCTCGGTCCGGCCGAACTGATTATGATCAAATACGGACGGCCCCGAGCCCCCGGAGGCAGTCTGATACGTGGCTCTTATTAATCTGATGAGCTAGATCTGATGTTTCGTCGAATCACCCTCGTATTTTCTCTAAATTACCGATTTAGCCAACGTCGTCTTCCTACCCCCCCATAAAATCCCCTCCTCCGCCCCGAGGACCGCCTGCCGACGACGACAACCATTCGCTGCCTCAGCCGATCACTGATACTGCCTTTCCTGGTCATCGGTGTCGTAGTCCTTCCACTCTGTCTCTGCCGCCCCTTTTTCCTCATCCTCTCGCAGGACGACATCAAGGACGTCGCCTCCCCCTCCGACGAGCCTGACCAGACCGACCTAGCCGAATGGGACGACTTCGGGGATAAAGAGCCGGTTCGATCGGAACTCGAGCTTGACCCCGGATCCTGGTTCACCATACTCGAGCCTGACGACCAAACCTTAGCGCAGGCCGCCGTTGATGGAGGCCATGAAAGTGATGGATATTTGTCATCAGTGAGAAAGATTATATTGGCTGCCAGCGAGGGGGATATGATTGGAATGGAGGAGGGGGCGTCGAAGATCGAGGTTACTGCTGCTGAGGGTTTTTTGTATGGTTCGGGGATGGTGAAAGAGAAGAGTAACGGGAAGGCATTCTTGCATCACTATTTTGCTGCTCAGGGCGGGAGCCTGCAGTCCAAGATGGCCCTCGCCTATTCATATATGCGACAAGAAGTAAATTCTCGTTCATATCCTAGTGAATGCTGTTCGAATTTGATTAGTCCGGTAACATGGACGTAGATATCTGTTGACTTGTCTGTTTCTTCTGTGGGCTCATGTGTGGATCTTAGCTGGTAGTTGATGATGCTTAGAGCTGTGATTGTTCATTGTTTTTAGTTGGAGTGGTTTGTTCAATGGCACTGAAATTGATCTGTATGATCTGACTGTAGATGTATGATGAAGCGGTCAAGCTTTATGCGGAGTTGGCGGAAGCAGCCGTCACAAGCTCTTCAATAACGAAGGATTCATCTGTTGTAGAGGCTGTGAGAATTCACAGTGGTGCCTAGGAGAACAAGGAAGCGCTGAGAAAATCAAGAGGTGAAGATGACGATGATTTTCAGATTTTGGAATATCAGGCGCAGAAGGGGAATGCTATCGCCATGTACAAAGTTGGTTTGTTTTATTACTTTGGATTGAGAGGGTTGCGACGAGTCACGAGATCATAGCAAGGCACTGGCTTGGTTTCAGAAGGCTGTCGAAAAGGGTGAACCAAGGTCCATGGAACTTATCGGGGAAATATACGCTAGGGGTGCTGGAGTAGAGAGGAATTATACGAAGGCTTTTTGAATGGCTGAAACTTGCATCGAAACAGAAGCTTTATTCTGCTTACAATGGAATAGGCTACTTGTATGTCAAAGGATATGGAGTGGAAAAGAAGAACTATACCAAGGTAACTCTGGCCTGTTTCTTATTTCAGGTTCCTGCCGGTTTCGACTGTTTTATAGCCAAATAGAAGTATGTGCATTTATTGTCTCACCCGAGCTTTTGGATGTTATCTTTATTTGTGGAAGAGCTTGGTTAATAAGACTTGCAGATTTCTTTAGATTAGAGATCAATTGGCATTTCCTTTGCAGGCAAAGGAGTATTTTGAGAAGGCTGCCGCCAACGAGGAGGCTGGTGGGTGTTATAACCTGGGGGTCATGTACCTCAAAGGCATTGGAGTGACGAGGGATGTCAAGTTAGCTTGCAAGTACTTTATGATTGCTGCCAATGCTGGTCAACCCAAGGCATTCTACCAGCTTGCCAAAATCTTCCATACTGGCATTGGACTCAAGAAAAATTCTGCGATGGTATGGTTTGTGAAATTATGCAGTGATTCGATTTGTTTAGTTACATGTAGTCTCAAGAAATTAGCTATAATAAGGTGTGCTAGTCTATTGCTAGGACTGTCTCAGATATTGGGTGATTCAATTCTCAGGCCACGTTGTTGTACAAATTAGTTGCTGAGCGAGGACCTTGGGGATCTTTTTCTAGATGGGCACTTGAGGCATATTTCAAAGGAGATATAGGCAAGGCGCTGTTCTTGTACTTGAGGATGGCCGAGTTGGGTTATGAGGTGGCGCAAAGCAAGGCTGCATGGATTCTTGATAAGTATGGCGATCGCAGTCTGTGCATGGGGGAAGGGGGACTTTGCAGTGATGTTGAACGGCATGAGAGATCACATTCTTTGTGGTGGCAAGCTTCTGAGCAGGGTAATGAACACGCGGCGTTGTTAATTGGAGATGCATACTACCATGTAAGGGTAAGCCAGCGGGATTTTTACAGGTCCTATGATTTGGTACATCCTGCTTGGCTCTTGACATTTGTTCCCCTTGTCTTCCCCTCTTCAGGGTACTGAGAGAGATTATGAACGTGCTGCAGAGGCTTATATATGCATGCAAAATCTCAGGCCAATGCGCAAGCCATGTTCAACCTTGGGTACATGCATGAACACGGGCAAGGGCTCCCTCACGACCTTCATTTGGCAAAACGCTACTACGACCAAGCCCTCGAGACATATCCCAAAGCAAAACTGCCCGTTGCGCTGGCCCTTGCAAGCTTATGGATAAGGAAAAACTACGCCAACAGTTTCCTGGTCTTTTACCACAATCTCCCAAACTAACAATTCTGTTCTTGTCCGCGTCTCTTTTCCTTCTGCTGATCAAATTGCACCCGATGCCATTCAGGTGAACGTAATTGATTCCCTGCCCGATGTTTATCCGAAAGTCGAAGCTTGGGTGGAGGATGTCATTGTGGAGGAAGGGAATGCCACGATACTCACGCTCTTCGTCTGTCTCCTAACGGTGTTGTATCTTCGTGAGAGACAGCGTAGGAACGCCACCGCTGGTCCTGCCGAGGTGCTGGGTCCACGTGATCCGGCAAATCCCAATCCATTCCACAATCCGAATGCTGCTTTGGTATTTTAGGTCCGCTCCCAGATCGTCTTGAGAAAACGAAATGTATAGTCGATTTTAGCTTCTTCCTTTTTCTCTTTCATTTTTTCTATTTACATTTTGTGCGCAAAAATTTTACAGACAATGTAACATAGAGAATAGTGAGAAAGTAACCTAGATTATAGAGATTGTTTCCCATTTACAAACAGCTTTTAGGCATAAAACTGCATTATCCACAAAAGCTTGCACGTCTTACCCTGCCAATCTCGTGCTGAATATTTGGCAGCACAGCACCCGGTTCTCCAAATGTCGTCTGTGTTGAGATAGTTCGTCTTGAGGCACCATTGGTTGTATCGTCTTAACCCGAGCACTTGGTTCATGTTCCTTTGAAGGATGTCGTGGGAGGGATACCCCTGAAAAAAGCCACTCTCAAGACAGACGCTTCCGACAGAGGGAAAGGAACATAGGAGATCTCTTGACAGTGGCCTGCTTCCAAATTGTAGAGGATTGGATTATCCATTTCTTCTGCAAGTCTGAATCAATTAAGGATAATTACAAAACGATAACAAGTAATGAAGAATGAATCTTCAGACTAATGCCAATAATATCACAGAAATGACAGAGCTATATCAGCTCCACAATAGCCAGTTCGAGCGATGTCTGCATAGAATTCAGATTTTCATGATAAGCAGGAAGAAACAATGTTACCATTCAAACATGCTTGCATATGCTAAACTATCACAACAGAAAAACTCATCAACAGTATGATGAACCTTAAGGAATGCAAATTACCTTGATTGCATACTATTGTCTGGGTATCAGTCACATCCCAAAGATAGATGATCCACTCAATTTTGGAAGCTTCCTGCTTATAAAGAATCTGATGGAAGAATCCACATGAATTACATGTTATTCCCGCGTATCAAATAGGAAGCACAACCTCTATATAGTAAACTTCACAATAGTAATAAATTAGAATTAGGCTATATCGGAAAATATTTCAGAGGTTCACTCATTTTGCTATTGATCTGGAACTTTTATTTCTATCAAGATCAACACTGAATTTCTGAGTTAGCTAGTGGTAACCCAATATGAAATTGCAATCTTCAGCTCTCTCATGTCTATTAAATCAAAATAGAGTCTCCAAAATTGTAGACAAATAAATGATAAAGCCAAGCCAACCAGACGGATATAAGCTTGCTAAACAAATTTTGTCATGCATCCGCTTCTTTAACCCATTTTTCTAGTTAACGGGAGTTCAGAAAGAAACATAGCAGGAAGTTTATGAAGAATCCAGATAGACCGCAACCGTCTCCGAAAAGATGGAAACGATTCCTTAGGATCAAGAGAAAGAAAGGTCCTCGGAGGAAATCGACCAAGTGCTTCATTTGCAACAAATCAGGTCACTTTGCAAGAAATTGTCCCAAATGACAAAAGAAGTTAGTAGCCCAAATTGAAAAATACTATGGAGTTTCTTTGCATGATGACGATGTTGAATCACTTTTCTCTTTAGAGGATGAACCCTCTTCACAAACAGTGTGCTGTCTTGAAGGATATATTGAAACAGATTCAGGTTCAGGATCAGAACAAGATGGACATTCCTCCTCCTCGGAAGAACAGACCCACAGAAGGATCTGTACGATCAGTGCCTATCCTAGGCCAGAAGAATTTCTTAGAACCTTACCTTCAAGAAAGGTATCCACAAATGAATCAGAAACTGAAGAGATTGGGATGAGCTCACAGCCTCAGCCAGACAAGGAAATTCCATTGATAGCTGCTTCGCAAATATCCCCCACATAAAGGTACAGGTATACTTTTCTAAGTATCACAGACCAGTGACTGCCATCGCCTTTATTGATACAGGTGCAGCTGAAAGTATGATCAACCCTGTGATCGTACCTCAAGAATTCCTTGTACCCAATGAAAGATCATTCATTGCAGCATCCGGTGAAGTATTCTGCACCCGCTACAAAACTAAAAGCTTGAAGATCATGATTTTTCCCACTTGCACCATTAAAACCTCATTGATTGCAACTGATCTTTCGGGTAAAGATATAGTTTTGGGATGGGATCTAGTACAGCAGCTGCCGGAGCTAAATATTTTGACAACATGACTCAAATACAATGGAAACTTCAAGCCATACACGACGCTTACAAGAATGTATTCCATTGAGCCTGCAGATAAGGCAAGATAATTATTTAATTCAGCCTTTGCAGAAAATCATGTTGAATTCTTGCAGAAATGCCCTCACCCTATATGGAAGAACCAAGAGTTCTTTGTGAAGCTGCCCTTCAAATAGAACGAAGATGTTAATCCCACTAAGGCAAGCCACCCTGGTATGAAACCTCATGATACTCGCTTAGCTAGGGAAGAATGCACTTCTTTGTTGCAGCAGGGACTAATTGAGCAGTCAAATTCACAATGGGCATGCGAAGCGTTTTACGTGAATAAGCGCTCAGAGCAAATCAGAGGCAAGAAAATGTTAGTTATTAATTACCAGCCTCTTAATCACTTCCTTCAGGATGATAAATTCCCATTGCCAAATAGAACAACATTGTTCTCCTCGTTAGCCAAGGCAAAGGTATTTTGTAAGTTTGACCTTAAAAGTGGCTTTTGGCAACTTGGTCTACATTCAGAAGAAAGATGGAAAACGGGATTCTGTATCCCAGATGGACATTACCAGTGGACAGTTTTACCCTTTGGACTTAAAACTGCCCCATCGCTTTTCCAGAAAGCCATGACTAGAATATTTTGACCTATACAGACTTCGACACTTATATACATTGATGATATACTGTTATTAAGCCCTGACAGACAGTCCCATGAACTTAGTACAGAAATATGGTATAATGCTTTCTGAACGAAAGATTAAGTTATTTGAGACTTCCATTGAATTCTTGGGAATGAGACTATCAGAAGGTAAGTACTACCCAGGACCTCATATAGCCCAAGAACTGTTAAAATTCCCGGACTCTAATTTGACTATGAAACAAGTCCAACAATTTTTGGGAATTGTTAACTACTTGAGAAACTTTGTGTCCAATATAAGCAGATACACCAGTCCGTTAGAAGCCCAACTGAAGAAAGGAGCTCAACCTTGGGGACAAGCCCAAACGGAAACAGTCCAGTATTTGAAAGCCCAGTATTACATCCATCTTATCCGTTCTTACCGGCCATCCCCATCGATCCAATGGAAATGTTCCCAAAGGAGCTGAAATGGTTCTTATGGTATATGCTGCATACCCATACCATAGCACTAGAGTTCCCCACAGAAAAAATTCTCCAGTGCCTCGAACAGCTTGGGAACTTTCACACTTACATACCTTATGGGAAGCCACACTCATACTTGGCAGAGATATTATCATGATTTGCCCCATTGATCCAGTGGCAAACTTGGTTTGAAATCCATAAGGATAAATACTTCAAGTATCCCGGACTAACAGCTAATTCTACTTACTTGTTTCGTAGACACTGGCATTTTGACTCTAACATGCAGGCTATGGTGGCCATTAACAATTCAGAAGAATTTGCCAGTCTTCCCTACTCACTTACACATGATGAGACTGCTACTTTCTCAGAGTGGGAAGATTCTCTTGCCAGCAATGAACTCCTTAAGCAGAAATTATGCAAGGAGACCGGAATTCACTACTTGACTTATGAAGAAGTTGTGCAAGTCCGAATCCAGTTCACATATTCAAATCATGTCTACAGGCTTCAGTGCGCTCTCCACCAGCATTCACATGATAAGTTACATTGGGGCGAGATAGCCCAAGATTTCCTAACCAAGGTGGATTTAGGAGATGAAGAAGGCCCAGGAACTTCAGGCTCAACCACAGGCCCAGAATCATCTCGTGCAGGACCATCGTCCAGTCACAAGAGGACAGATGAGCATCTACAGGACCAACGCGGCAAGAGACCAAGGAACTAGCCGCCCACGTGAAGATAAGAAGATGCCCTGAAGATAAGGTCGGCACAAGCACCCAAACGACCTTTCTTAAAGCTGCAAGATTCCTTAGGGATAAGGCCAATGATAGTTTTAGCTTTTTAGCTTTAAGCTTTACTTTTGAAAGAGGCAACGTGGACAAAGCACAACCTTGTTTTCATTACGCATATTGTATTATAAATAGCCACTCTATTCCAAGGAGAACGGCAACGAAAACCCACACACAAAAATCACATCAGAGTTTTCCAAATTCATGAGTTTCTAAGTTCCCCCAAAGGCGTTATCCATAGTAGTGGTGTCTTAGTTCTTGATCTCTCAGCAACCCCTCGCTTTCGATAAACCCAAAAACATTTAGAAAAACCCAAAACTCCAAAAACATTTAGAAAACCCAAAAAACCAAAAATTCTATGTTCTTCGTTTCTTCATTGTATGTTTCTTACCGTCTTCCAGATTTCCTTAGTGTTTAAAAGCTCTAAAGGTTATTCCTTTGCATGATATCGTTTATTTTCCATCCTTGAGAAATCTTGTCTTAAGCACTGTCATTTGGTTAGCAAACCTCTGTCGAATTTGTAAAGTTACTTTAAATACCATTTGAGATAGGTCTTATACTGGGCATAAACATTAAGCTTTTCCCAGCTTCGACGTACTTGACCAGGGTAAGGGTCAAGAAACCAGTCCCTTTCGGCGAATGAGGTAGCTTTACAAATTCGACAGAGGTTTGCTAACCAAATGACAGTGCTTAAGACAAGATTTCTCAATGATAGAGAATAAACGATATCATGCAATTGGAATAACCTTTAGAGCTTTTAAACACTAAGGAAATCTAGAAGACAGTAAGAAACATAGAATGAAGAAACGAAGAACATAGAATTTTTGGTTTTCTGGGTTTTCTGAATGTTTTTGGAGTTTTGGGTTTTTCTAAATGTTTTTGGGTTTATCGAAAGCGAGGAGTTGCTGAGAGATCAAGAACTAAGACACCACTACTATGGATAACGCCTTTGGGGGAAACTTAGAAACTCATGGATTTGGAAAATTCTGAATGTGATTTATGTGTGTGTTTTCGTTGTCGTTCTCCTTGAAATGGAGTGGCTATTTATAATACAAGCTGCGTAATGAAAACTAGGCTGTGGTTTGTCCACGTTGCCTCTTTCAAAAGTAAAGCTAAAAGCTAAAAAGCTAAAACTATTACTGGCCTTATCCCTAAGGAATCTTGCAGCTTTAAGAAAGGTCGTTTGGGTGCTTGTGCCGACCTTATCTTCAGGGCATCTTCTTATCTTCACGTGGACGGCTAGTTCTTTGATCTCTTGCCGCGTTGGGCCTGTAGATGCTCATATGTCCTCTTGTGACTGGATGATGGTCATGCACGAGATGATTCTGAGCCTGTGGTTGAGCCTGAAGTTCCTGGGCCTTCATCTCCTAAATCCACCTTGGTTAGAAAATCTTGGGCTATCTCATCCCAATGTAACTTATCATGTGAATGCCTTTTATCCTGCTTTAGAAAGCCTTGGATAATCTCCTTTCTCTAGCAAAGTTCACTAACTCCCAAGTGGATTTCTTGTTGGATTTGTCCAACAGTCAGATCAGTAATTCTCAGATGCTTACTGATTAGACTTTTTTCTACCATAGATGATATCGAAGATGGTATGGAAGACAGAAATACTGGCTTCAAAGAGTCATCACCACCTAGATGAATAAATAAACGTAAAAGCCTCTGGTAGTGCTTATCTAAATATCTGACCTTGTATGAACAGCATCTGCGCTGGAAGAATTCTGTTCTCTTTTCTTCCAGAATGTTGTTAGGATTCCCAATGAAGTGAGCGTATAGGTTGTTCATAAACTCTTGCAAAGGAACACTCATCATCTGTATTTGGGTTGGCTCTGGAAATAAACTCCATCAAACCAAAAGGGTTCCTGTGAATCTGGATGTCATATCTGCAAGTATGTCAGCATTATTGAATATAGTCAATCTTTTGTGTAAGCACCATGCATAGAAATCCTGTATACGTTGAGGCCATTTCGTATAAGGGATGTCGTCAAAGGTAAACTTAATATTATTGATCCCTTCACTAGTCCTGGCGGCTGGCTGTCGCCTTTCATTGGACTCATCTGATAATTCTTCCTCTAGTGGCTCATCAACCATAGGCTCTGGGTTGCTTCTATCAGCCATGAAGATTTGGGGTGTCTCTTCTAGAGAATCTGAAAGATCTTCGGATGTTTCATCTGTTGTTTCCGAAGTGCTTTCTTCTGATAAAGTCTGTTGTTCTGACTTTTCTGCTTCCTCATGATTTGCTGTCATCAGAATCTGTGGCGATTTCTCAAAATAACTACTAATAGCAAAATCACAGTCATCTCTGTAACCATCTGAATCAGTATAGTTTTCAGAAGGAGTATCCGAGGAATGTAATGATACCGTAGCAATTGATGAGGTTACCCATTTTGGTATTGCCACCATAGGATGATCATTCTCCTTGATCATCAACTGTTGGGTATGAGGAATTGGGCTTGAGCTTGGACTTGAACTTGAGGATCTGGATGATTTACGTCGGGTAGGAGGCCTTTCAGAACTTCCTGCCTTTTTCTTTCCTTCCCGAATGTCCTCACGCTTCCTATCCTTCTTCTGTTGATCTCGGATCAGATACCTTAATTTGGCTGGATCTTTCTTTCCAACCTGACTAAAGATAGGATGTAGCATTTCCTGCATCTGCATATTATGAGGCATAGAGCTTCTCCCAAAGTCCAATACATCAGTAGCATAAGGCTTAGGCCTTGGATTAAAATCAAGGTTGGTAGACCTTGTTCTTCCAAAGTTTAGGAAGCTTATCATGTTCGGTTTTTCCGATAGGTTTATCTGTTTATCCTCTATGATCTTAATCTGTCTCTTCAACTTGACAATCTCAGGTTCTGAGTCAGACCTAAAATAAGATGGGAAAATACCTCTCTCATATTTGTCCAACCTTTTCTGGAGAGTGTTCAACATTTCCTGAGTCTTGCTATGCTGAGTGTCCAGTCTCTCTGTGAGCCGTTTTTCAGTTCCTATCAGGTTATCCTGCATGTTGTCAATCTTATGACAAATTGTGGTTATGGCTGAATTTTGGGCTAAGGCATTCTGGCTCTGCCAGTTGAGTACCGTCTAAACTATGCTGTTACGCATAGGATGTCCATTCTTGTCAAGATCTGTGGGAATGGGTACTTTTGCCGCATAGCGAACATTATCAACGGTATGTTCAGCAACAGAAGGAAAATTTAGTTCAGATTTACCCATCATCATGATTGCGGGCGTTGTCACTGGATGAGCTATTGTTCTGCGAGCCTCTTGAGCACAACTGCTTGCTCTTGGTTTAGCTATCTCAGTGTTGATTATCTTGATTGGTGTGTCTACTGAGACTACCTGTTCAAAAGGATTTTTCTTTTGCCATTTCAAAATATTTTTGTAGCAGGGTAGTACCTTGGTGGGTTGTTTGACTGGCCTCTTTGACTTGGCCATATCTATCAAATATTGCCATTCACCATACTGCTCATGGTGGGGTTCTGACTTGGCTACCATTAGAGGTATCTGGTCATCAGTGTCATCATCACTGTCACTGTCTAATTCTGGCAGATTCTGTGACCTGTGATTCTTCTTCTTTCTGGAGGAATAGTCATCTTCCTCTGGTTCTTCTTCACAATCGCAATGCTTTTTGCATCTTCCAACATCCCAATAGCAATGCTTATTCTCTAGATCTTTGAAGAAGTAAACTGCTTTTCCTTGTCCATCAAAAGAATGGATGATCTTATTAAGGGAATCAGGTTCTTACTTTTGGGAGCTGGTTGGATCATGAACATTGTTGGGAAGATGGATGGAGTAGCAGCGTCCTTTTCATGTGACCTGTCAAACTTAATGGTCACGGATCCGTCTTTTTCTCTGATGAACTTGGACTCAGAAGACTGGATCAGTTTCACATGCTGCTGTAACTGCTCGTAATTGGTTATCCATCTTTTTGGAAGTAACTTGAGTCGCTCATTCATAGTGATTTGTCTGAGCACATGCAGACATGTAAGAGCCTGTGCGTAATGATAATCAGCATAAATAATCAAAGCATCGTTAACATCATCTGGAACCTTGAGGTCTAATGCATGATTCTGAACTCTATAAGACATTTGGTAGTGCAATGTTGTCTCAATAGAGCTGGGGTCTTGTTGAGGTCCAGCTATTTGTATTTGAACCTGCAATGCTGATAAAATCTTTGGGTCCTGGAGAGACCTGCAGAAGTTAGGATAAAGTGTGACAAACACGGTTCCTGCATTTAGTGTTGTCTCGATGGTCCCAATACATGCATGCTGATATTCAACAAATCTGGAATCTAGTAAGGCCATTCTGGCCGTAACCGGTAGTCCTTTTCTACCATGGTAGGTGAGTGCCAATCTGACTGCTCCAAAGTGAAGGTGAGTGTATCCCTTTTGAGACCATTGTCGGGGAAAGTCTACGGGCAATTGAAGAGATACAAATTGTTCTCTCTGAGTGGCCATGATAGGATGCTGGTTGAACTTGCTTGCTTATATATACTCGAGAACCTGTGAGCTGGGTTGCCGGATAAGTGATCTTATCCTCCTAATGGGGCTCGAGGATGGTTTACTAAAAGCAGTATAGGGGTTAAGAAGTGGAATGGTTGTGTCTGAGATCTGGTTATTATCTGAAATATCCTGATGTGAAATCTCATACAAACCATCAAGTCGATCAGAAGTAGATTTGCGAAAAGTGGGGCTTGAGTCTAGTGTGACAAGGGCGTTTATCACTGTAGTACAATCCATGGGTGTTAAGGCAAGGCGTATCTCCAAGTAGGATACTTAGTCTCTTTCTCTCTCCCTAAAAAAAGAATAAGAAAACAAACTCTTTGTACTAAGTTACATAAATTATGAAAGTCATACCTTACGTATCATGTTAAGGCGTAAGCCCAGTTTTATATCCTTGATGTAGAGACGTTCTTTTTCATCTAGGAAAAAACAGCATTCGTGATTAAAAAATTGGCCATTTACTTCATGAAATAAGACAAAACTATTTCTGATAAGAAAAAGGAATGAGGAAGAAGAAACTGCATGTTATCATGTATCGAAGTCCAAACTGAGGCCTAAAACATGTCACAAAAAATTAAGCTTTTTAAGTCAACAAGTGTGAAACATGAAAATAATGCAGTCTATTAAATTTCACAAGATTATATTTATGGACATATATGTTGTCCTCACCAAACACGTGCACTGGCCAGAGAGTGCACAGTAGAACAACTAATTCATTGTGCATTCTACTAAATTAGCTCAAAATGTATCTGACAGCAAGGTTATTGTTTTGAAGGATGGTTGAATCACAAAAGATAACACATGATAGCTTTCACCACCATCAGCCCGCTTATGATCGAATGATGGTTTGAGCGACGAACATAATTTATCATAGTAAAAAAAAAGAATGACTAAACTCATACCTGGGACAACCTCAAACCCTGCAAACCACTCCTACAAATCCGCTATGAACCTCTCATCCAATTCTCTCTTGTGAAATCTCGCAGAAACTTGACAGGGAGTATAGTCTATGGTGTTCTCATCATACAAGGAAAATGAAGAGAACTTCTTATCGAATAGACCTTTCCATCATGCAGTTTCATCTGTGTAAAAAACAAAAGCATGTGCACTTCAGCAAAAATCTACCTGTATTTATTAATACCAGTGAGCACTAAAATCCCAGAAATGAATCTATAGAGTCAAAATATTTATGCAATAAACAAATTCACGTTACTTACTTATAGAAATCCAATCGAAACTCGTTGAACCCTACACGAGCTAGCATTTCGGAACTTGGGGAAGATGTTGAGGGAAAACATCTTCCCGTAAGAATCATAGACTTTGCATAAAATTAGCACCTTAGACCAAAATTTAGCTAAACAGCCATGGAGTTGTGGGAGCACGCACCACTACGCGAGAAAGCTGAATAATATCTCTCAATGAAGCAACAATCGGGAGCAGCTCTGCTTTACCGGCAAAACAGTTCAGTGAAACTCCAAACTGTGAGCATGGCTCGTCAATAATCATGAATGAGCAATTAAAAATCTTTGTAGAAAGGAGAATCAAAACAGAATCACAGAACAGCGCACAACCCCACCGCACCCTCCCCCCAAAGAAAACGAAAAAAAAAACAGCTAAAAGTAATTGATTAAGAAAGATGAACGGAGAAAACTCGGGCAACAGATCACTTAGGCATTGTGGCTCGCACCGGAAGCAAGACCAAAAGAATGGGCGCTCAGAATAAACCTTTTCCGATAACCGTATCGTCATACTACCACCAGGACGGATTCACACCGATCGGCAGCCGTAACGACCGGCCTTTGTATCATCACAGCCAGGCGAAAAAGCAAAACCACAAAAAAAAAAAAGTAGAAGAAAGAAGAGCGGGAATAGAGAGAAGGGAGGGAGGGATGAAAGTGGTATAATTATACCGGTTCCCCTGGTCTTGTGGGGGAAAACAGAAACTCGAGGAGGCGCCGACGAGAGGTGACCTTCTGGTTGACGCAGGTGGCGGCGGCGTCCTTCAGCTTCAGAAACCTGTAGTCGTCCCTCCCTCTCCTGCCCTTCACCTTTCCTTCCTCCTTCTTCCATTTTCGGCCCCTAAACAAGAACCCTAGATTTTTGGGGGGGGGGGATTCAGGTCCACCACGGAGGATGACTGTTGCTGCCCTGGAGTAGTAAAATTAATTAATTAATCACCCACCCCAGTTGGCCACAGGGTTTATGCTATTTTACGTGCATTTTTCTTCATTTAAACGAGGGCTATCGCCGTTGGTAGCTTTTTTTTTTTTTGTGAACTTAATTTAAAAAAAAAAACTAAGTCTCCTTCATCGTTATTTAAAACAGAAAATCAAGTAATTCGAAGTCATACTAACCCTACTTAGCCACAAAGCGTCAGTCCTGTTGGTATTTAATAGAGGAATCGATCATTTTTCTCAAAGAGGAATGAACTTTGAGTAGCATGTAAATGACACAACTCTTACTATCCTCTTCATTAAAGAAAAGCGGAAACTGTCTTGTTCGTCCATGTGTTTTTTTCCGATCGCCGATGTGCATAGATATGGCGGCAACAAAGCCCACAAGAGCCACGAAGCAAAAACCTTTCGTCCATCATGCTATACCTGCTTCTCTTTTGGGGTAAAACTTTGTTAATACGGACTCTTCCACAGCTGCTCCTCGTATTCTGGGACAGTTCCTTGCGGCCGCTCGGCCTTGCATTTCAAGCATACCTCATTCCTGCTGTAATTCAGATAGTCACACCTGTGCGCATACCAAAGCATGGCATGTGCCATTCCTGTGAGATGCTATGATAGAGCTTCCGTCGGATATATACATGGTTAAGAGAGAAGGTCAGGGCGAGAAATGATCCGAATAGACGAACTTACGAAGCACATTCCCAATCTCCGGGTCTTAGTGCTCTCTTGGGACGAGGCTCTTTGCAGCGCAAGCAGTTTTTGTTGCTTGCAAAGTTCATGAACTCACACCTGAGAAATCATCGTTATGAAAGAAACACAGCATTATTTTTAACTTTTCAACGACTGGACTGCACAGTCTGGTACTTACAATGGAAAAATTAATGAGGCTTGTCAAATATGTGCTGCAAATTGCTGATTTATGAACCTTCATCCAAACAAGCTCGTAAGTACTTACTTTGGGCAGTCCCAATCAAACTTCTTCTTCACAACTTCATAGATGCCAGCCCCTTTAGGTCCTTCCGCTCGACACTTCAGGCACTTTGAGTTCCTAGAGAAATTCATGAAGTCACATCTGCAAGTGCACAGCAGATGCATCAATTTGGGGTCAATCTCTTTTTCTGAATTAATAGTTTCATCCATCACCCTAGCAAAAATGAGGTAATACAGGGTTTTCTAAAAGTCGGAAAACAAAAATTAAATCTGATTGAATATTTATTCGGAAAACAATAAATAAATCCAATTGAATATTTAAGGCATAATGAGATCATATTGGATGCAGAGAGGCTGTCTCTCGGGCAACGAATGTACATTTTGCATTTTCAGCACTCCCTTATAGAAAAAAAAAACATGAAGAGAAATGAAGTCCTCTTCTTTCAGCTCATAGTCTGATTTAGAACATTCTCAAGCCAAAATTGGCTCAAGGAAGGAATACACTTTCAGCTTTCTATGGTAAGAAAGCCATGTTGGCATCTGCATAATAGATGAAAAGGTCAAAGAAATTGCGGGTGGGGTGTGGTGGATACACCTTGCGTCAACATGTGCAAGAAATCAGAGGCTGCTCATGTAAGCACCAGGGATTTCGTGGAACTGCCTTATGCCCAAGAAACAATAAAGATCATTCAGGTGATGTTCCGTCGTATGGGTATGGATAACTGGCTTCGAGAAAAGGAAAACACACCATTTGTGAAGGAAACTTTTTATCGAGGTTAGCGCATCACGACTGATGCTTCACAACAATAATATTGCGTGGACCTCAAGTGAAATTCATACACAAACCATAGAAAAAACAACAATTCAGGAATAACAAAACAGAAATGGTCTGCAAGTCCCTTGACAATGCAACACACTAGTTGGATATTTTACCAGATCAAAAAATGTTTGCATGACTTACTTTTGGCAGATCCAATCTCCTTTTTTCACCTCAAAATCATTCGTGTGAACTCGCATTGGGCCATCTTCTTTGCACCTCAAGCATCTTAGATTTTTTGAAAAATTTAGAAAATTGCATCTGTAAAAAGCATAGGTCTATATAAGCAAATCAGCACATCATGTTACAATGACTAAACCCAAAAAGAAGAACTATAAGTGACAT
Source organism: Melastoma candidum (assembly GCA_023653495.1). Taxonomy (NCBI): domain Eukaryota; kingdom Viridiplantae; phylum Streptophyta; class Magnoliopsida; order Myrtales; family Melastomataceae; genus Melastoma; species Melastoma candidum. The sequence goes on along the minus strand of CM042888.1, from coordinate 12,333,344 downwards.
CATCCACAAAAAAACTTCAGGTCATGACCATTCTGTTAAGTTTGGATACTAAACACACCATCACAACGCTATTAATCTTCAGAGAGAACAAATAGATACCAATAAAATCTGGCTAAAGAAAGAACCGGAAAGAGTTAAAGTATTAGACATCCAAAAAGCTCTTACTTTGAACACATCCAGTCGCCCCTCTTCATTTCAACATCTGCATCATTGGCATTGACCAATGACGAACCTCTCTTGTCTGCAACTTCTTCAATTGTATCACCATCACCAATCCTTGTGAGCCCTTTCCTAGGTCGCGGAGTATAGACAGCGGGTTTTAGAAGTTCTGGATCAGGGGGTGTCTCACTTAATTTGATCAATTCCATAAGTAGTTTCCTGACAGACGACTCAACAAGTTCTCTCCCTGGAGGTTTTGGGTCTCCCGAGATAACTAAGGGATCTAATGCATACGATAATAGTGTCCGCACAATGTCCACCGTGCGAGCATCTTCGGAATCTTTTAGCATCACATAAGCTCTGTCACAAGAACCTCGCAAGTTGCAGCCGCTGCAAGCCTACACAATGTTGTCCCGGGTATAAGACAAACTACAACAACCTATCTGCCTAAACTGAAAAATCTTCCTATAAAAAAGTGGATTACATACATCTGCTTCATCAACTTGCACATACACTCTCAACCTTTTACCCGAATTCACAGCCTTGCGCAATAGATTAGGACAGCCATGCTTCACAACTGTCCGAATGTCATTTGTAGACAATGATCTGCACAGATTCAAGGTTTTGATCAAGGCAATATCGGTGTATCATCAGAAATTAATCGGTAGACTAAAAGTCATACTTGAGGCCTACAGGATAAGTCGAAGCAATTTTTTCTAGTGCACCCATAAATTAGCAGAAGCACCAAAACCGCCACTCTGTGAGCTACAAGAGCAACTACAGGAAGTAGCTCCATCTCCACTATTGCAGTCTCAGCTTATCAATTGATCACAAGAATAGTCCAATCACAGGAGATAAAGCAGAGTGGACACTGCGAACTATCGTTATGTGCACCTTAAAATATCGAAACGGTCTCGGGCGAAGCTGAGGCAAGGTTCCTTAAGAAGATTCAAGGTCGTATATATGTCCGCATGGTCTCCATCGTCCTCAGCTCCAACGCTGATCAATTCCTTATCCTCCGAGGTAGTCGGTAGTCTGAAGTAACCTTTAGACCTCAACTCGTCGATGAAACTCACCCATTCCGGCCACGGATGGCGGCGGTCAGTGCTGGCGCTGATGCTAAGGTCCACGTTGTCCACCGTGGTGGCGGTACATAATCGGAGGGACTTGACGGTGAAGGCAGAGGCTACTCCGGCGGCCTTGCTTCGGTAGCGGAGGAAAGCGGTTCCGAATGTCAGGAGCTTCGACGCTGCCATTTCCCTGGCCGTTACCGGAAGTGTCTTCGAAGGAGGGATTAGGGGTTTGAGGGCTTAAGACGACGACGGCTGTGGTCGAGGATAAAACGAGTTTGCACATAATGTGAAATTAGTCCCAAAGATTTTGTGATTGAGCGATCGAGTCCAGATTTGGAGAAACCGCTAGAAATCCCCAAATTCCTTAAACCCTCCCTCCCCGCCGACGTCCCGAGTTGCGAGTCAGCGCCGTGATTCCGAGTGAACTCGCTCCGCCGAGAATGAGGAGAGCCGTGGCTCTTTTCCCCTCCTCCATCCACCGATCCCTCTCCTCTGCCTCCGCCGTCGTCACCCGCCACCGCCTCATCCAGTCGGCGCTCTTCTCCACCTCAATCCCTGGGGGCGCCTCGACCGCTTCGAGCTCCGCCTCCCGGGCTGCATCGGTCGGACTGGTTGCTGCCGCTGCGGCAGCCTTCGCGACTTCGCTCTATCATCACCAGGCTCTCGCTAAGGAGCCGCCTCCTGCTGGTCTGGTCCCGAAGGACGTCGTTCTTTACCAATACGAAGCTTGTCCGTTTTGTAATAAGGTCAAAGGTGCGGCGGATCCATGCCTTTTATGTGGACTGTCTCTGCAAAATAGATCAGAACAATATGTGATTTTAGCTGTAATGATAGAGGGTGTAGAGATCGAAGACTATTACTCTTAAGCCTGCAGTTGTGGTGTATTAGTGATAGCTCATTGCTGCGGCTTTCCATGTGAGCAAGAGGATACCTTTGTTCATATCTGGAAAGCTCAGGAGCTCCTTGTTTACATATGATTGTTTTCGATACTATTGCTGTACTGGCAACCATAAGCTATTAGTTACTGTCCTGACTTATGCAAAACAGTCTGTAGTCATCATTGTTGATGTGTTTCTCTAGATTCAATTGTTATTTTGGCCTTAACGAGCTTTTCTCAGCTTGCGAACTGGTTTCCTTGCATTTCAGCATTCCTAGACTACTATGACATCCCTTACAAAGTTGTGGAGGTGAACCCAATCAGTAAGAAAGAGATTAAGTGGTCTGATTATAAGAAGGTGCCTATACTGATTGTGGATGGCGATAAGCTTGTCGATTCATCAGGTTATCTCTGTTCTTTTTGTTACTACCTGCTTGCACTCTATTTTTCACGTGATTTCCGGCGGTTTGATATTTTTGTGGTTTTATTAATTTGTTGTTGCTCGAGATTAACAATAGAGCATATTCCTCTCAGATATTATTGACAAATTGGCCACCAAGATAGTTCCAGGCAAGTCAGACATTTCAATATCTGGAGATGACGAAGAGAAAAAGTGGCGAAGGTTGTGTTATCTGTGCTAACCATGATATAGTTATTATGCTTCTCCATGAGATCCCAATACTTGTCTATGTTCAGTCACAGGATATTTTTGACGTGCTCTCTGGATTACCCTTGGGATACTAAAATTAGAATGTTCAATTCCTGAACCTGGCTGTCTTATCTTTCTGGGGCTTGTTTTGAGTGTGGGATTCTTTATAGTTTTTTCTGGTTTGCTAACTTAAATTCTCATTTGCAGATGGGTGGATGATCACTTGGTGCATGTTTTATCACCGAATATCTACCGTAGCACAGCCGAGGCTCTTGAGTCCTTTGATTACATCACCAGCCATGGTAAGATAGGTTTCAACTCGTTCTGCTTTGAGGCACATGGAAAGGAGTTCTCGTAATTCAGAAAGTTGGAAAAATATATCTGATGCAATTTTTGGCAGAACATTTATTCATTGGGTCTGTCGCTAAATATTGCCATGGTTTCCTATTCATGTATTTTCCTGTGTCCTTGGTTTTGTAACTTATAGGGAAAGAAATATGCTTTGGTGTTTTGTTGCGGTAAGATTGAGAGGTGTTTTTGTTGCTCCTTGATCTGAAGGCATTAGATCCTGGCAGGATTGCATCTTCAGTGCCCAGCACAAGGAAGACAGACAATCCCCGCATTTTTTATCCCATGAATGTTCTTTTGGTACGGCACTGAATCCAGTGCTGCTTTCTTACTTAAGTTGTTCTTCGGTTGCAGGTAATTTTAGCTTCACCGAGAAAATCACCGTAAAATATGCTGGAGCTGCAGCGATGTACTTTGTGTCGAAGAATCTCAAGAAGAAATATAACATTACGGACGAGCGAAAAGCATTATATGATGCAGCCGAGACATGGGTCGATGCTCTTGATGGCAGGGAGTTCTTAGGTATGTCCACCAATCCTGTGTTGAAGCTTAATCCGTCTTATTTTCAGCAGACTTGCAGAGAAATGTCGGGTACTCAACTCTTTGAGAAGAAATTGTCCAGGTGACATTAGAAAAGAGTAGCACGGCTTGCTTATCGCATTCACTCTCCTTTTCAGGGGGTTCAAAGCCGAACCTGGCCGATCTCGCCGTCTTCGGGGTTTTGAGACCCATCCGTTACTTGAGATCCGGCCGGGATATGGTGGAGCACACTCGTATCGGAGAATGGTACACGAGAATGGAAGATGCTGTCGGAGAGTCTTCAAGGGTTAAATCTTAGACGCCAAAATTCCAGAGTTTAGAACCACCATCTCTAATTGCGGCAAACACTGTCTATCCGAAGTGTTAGTTGTTTTTGTTTTCTTCCTTCCTCCTTTCCGTGAATCCCAAATTTGATGTCTCGCCATTGGGTTCGCTGTAATAAAGGAAACAACGATTGTGGATGCTTAAACATTATTACATGCACTAAATATACACATGCCCGATATTTCACGATGATTTTAATGAGCTTTGTTGTTCGATAATTTTCTTATGTAAAAAATTCGGTGTTAACTGCTTTTAAAAATATCGAATATTTAACATTAGTTAAAGGGATTTAGTTTGACCAGTTGAGGGACAATATTGATTAACAATCCTCTCTTATTTTAATACGAGGGTACAATGAAATATTTGGCCTCGTTACCCCTGGTGGGACATGTAACAAACATACAAACATAATCACATGGGGACACGTGTCTTGAGCAGATAATATATGACGGGCTCTGTTTGTTTACAGGAAACATGGTTCGTTTTCTCGTTTCCTGTTCAAAATAGGAAAACGATAATTAAAATCCCAAAAATAAAAATTTTAAAAATTATTCTTTGAAAATTTTAAAACTATTTTTTTATTTTTAATAGAAAACGAAACCTATTTGCTTTTACCAAACAGGGCTAAGGATTTGGTTTGGCTGATTTGTCGGGATATGGCTTTTTTCGAGTGGTTCGACAATTATTGCCTCCCTCTCCGGCTGAGGGACGTCAGTTGCGACTTCCAATTCCTCCGCTGGAGGGACGAATTGCTGGGTTTCCCCCCTTGTCCCTCGTCCGCCACCATCGCCGGCGATGGAGGGCCTGATGGGTCTGCTCAGGGTACGGATCAAGCGCGGGATCAACCTCGCCGTCCGTGACGTCCGCTCCAGCGATCCTTACGTCGTCCTCAAGATGGGACAACAGGTCCTCCCCCTCGTTCCCTATCCTTGTATCAGAAATTAGGGGTCGTCGTTTCTCGATCGTGCGTCTCGGGGGGGAGTCGTGCGTTTTCTTCGACCCCTGCCCTGTCGTCGATTCGAATGTCAAGGCGGCTGCTTTTCTTATTGTCTTGTGTCTTCGTAATTCTTTGCTGCACCGTGCCGTTCTCTTTTGGTTGATCAGCGAGTCATAACCGGACGAACTCGTCGCTCTAGTTTGTATGGTTAAACCTGTTGGTGGGGGAATTTTGAGGGTGATGATTCTGCTTATGTTAGTCGACCAACTGCGTGTGCGGATGTGCACTAATTTGTCTTTCGATTTGAAGTAACAAATGTTGACAAGTCTGTTCCTGATTGTTGCAGAAACTGAAGACTCGTGTAATAAGGAAAGACGTCAATCCAGAATGGAATGAAGATCTTACTTTCTCCGTGTCCGATCCTCACCTTCCTATACATCTGGTAATTATTCTGGCATAGGAGGGAGTGACTTCGTATGGAATAGTTTTTGCCGATGATCATTTAAGAAAGATTTGAGATTATGTGGAGCCTCTCTAAGGAAAGGGCATGCCTCTCTGTTCACGAATTACTTTTACAATGCCCGTGATGTGGATTCTAACATAGCCGATAAGGATGGTTTCATTTTTTTAGTTAGACTAGAAGTGATGCTGCATATGTGATGGATGAGGCACGTCTGTGTTTGATATATATTGATAGGAAGAGTATTGAAATAGATTTTGTGAGATTGGGAGGGGAGACTTACGAGAATCAACTGCTTCATACTTCCGTATTCGGTTGCACTGGACTGACTTTAGCTGATCCTTAGACACATGTTTGGCGATTTTTTTGGGGGAATTTTTCGTCTCTTTATTTCGGCAGACCATCTACGATCACGACACTTTCACAAAGGACGACAAGATGGGAGACGCGGAGTTTGACATCAAGCATTTCGCGGATGCCCTCCAGATGAACTTGGAGGGGTTTCCGGAAGGCACGATCATCACTAGGGTCCAACCTTGCAGAGAGAACTGCCTGGCGGAGGAAAGCCGCGTCATTTGGAGCAAGGGCAGGATCGTCCAGGATATGGCGCTCAGGTTGCGAAACGTGGAGTGTGGCGAGGTGGAGATTCAACTCCAGTGGATCAATCTTCCTGGTTCACGTGGCGTATGACAAGCCCCTCGGGCTTCTTCCCACAGAACTCTCTTGCCCTGGCATGACCAAAACATAAGCTGGTAAAAAAAACAGGTTCTTCTCCTCAATGTTTTGGGTCATTGGCAGAAGCAATCTACTATACTCCTGCTGTTGTACAAAGGCTTGTGTGTGTGTGTGGTGGCTCTGTTACAAATAGGAAACCGGCCCTTTTACAAACATAGGCTTTGTGTCGAAATGCACCAAAGTAGCAGTGCATTTGGGAGTGTTGTAATATTCCCACCCACCAAAGTCACACTATCAGGTTGTAGTGATTTATTAGAATCCCTCGTAAGGGAACTCGGGCTGATGTTGTTGTCTTGAGCAGCTAGATTTTAAAAAAATAATGTAAAATATAATTGCTGGAGCAGAATTCTTACTTAAATTTTGAAACTCAAGATGATGTTTCATAAATTCTTTTAAATCTAACAACGCAGTGACATTCCTCGTTTTCTGAATGTCGTAGCATGTAGTAATTTCTCTGATATCCATGCGGTAAGAGAGTCTTTTGATGAGATTGGGTTATCGGGGCTGCCACAAAATTACATCCATGGAAAATGTGGCACAAGGAGTAATGATGACAAGCCAAGGGAGATTTTCGCACGCCCTTTCTGAAAAGTCCCAAAAGCTTTTTCTCTTCTTTGAGAACACCAACGCTTTGCCCCCCTCCCTCCCCTCCTCTTCGCAGTGCGTGCCGGAGAACTCCTCGACGTTCCAACCCTACTTGTTGTATTCATTGCATCTAAATCCATCGAATTTGCTACTCCAAAGGCAAAAACTCCTTGTAAACCGTGTGGTAAAAAGAAGGGGTGGGTGAGGGGAAGAAATAATAAAGATCCAGATGCTTAGGTGGAAGAGAAGAGATAGAGAGGCGCATAAATTGGTGTGTTTGTCGTCAAAAAAATAAATGTAAGATTTTTTCTTTTTTGATAGGAATGATGGCCGCCTCATGATTCGAGTCACACCCACAATTCTTTTTTTTTTTAGCTCGAGGAATTTTATTTAATTTATTTTTGGGGTGAAGATGCTATTTGTTCCCATTTTAAAAAGATGATATATAAAAAGGCGGGTTCCGACGAGAATTTTTATCAAGAGGGGGGTTGATAATGTTATTACTACAGGTGAGTACAGGTTTCGGATAAAATCGGGAATCGGTAGAAATCGGTACTATAGAGACGGTGTCATCTCGAATAAACCGGATAGGTTTTAGGTTCTAAACTTTTGAAAACCAGCAGTATCAAGTATAGTTTCAGGTTTTCACCTTATAACCAATCTAAAGAACCTAGAACCTGACATAATATATTTTAATATATAATTTATATAATTTATTTTTATAATATTTTTATATAATTTTTATTCTCTATTTATATAAATAATTTTATTTAAAATTATAAATATTTCTTATTTATATTTAATAATTTTTTATATGGTTGTTGATAAGTCTCTTTACGTATACTAAGTTTTTTTAGATTAATTGAAATAATGTTGGAGGTATTTTTAGATTAATCGGAGTAATACTTCAGATTGTTTAGATTAATTAGAATAATTATTAAGATTTTTTTAAATTAATTAGAGTAATGTGATGGATTTAATGTAAAAGTATCCTATAATAACATTAAATCGAAATCGAGAATTAGCGGATTGTTGTTGAGTGATTCCTTAAACCGATTTTAGGTTTTAAAAATAAGAAATCGACCGTCACATTTAAGTTCCAGATTCCATGTACACAACCTACCGCCTTGAAAGCTGCTCACCCTGTTTATTACAATATATGTCAGTGTAATCGGCGAACGTATAGTACTCTGGGAAATGGGAACTCGTGAGGAGTGAAGCAAAACGACAAACAACACTCTTAAAACCCCATGCTCTGGCTTCGGTCTCACTGTTCTTCCCTTCCCCTGTTTCTTTTTTCCCCTCACTTGCCATTATCTCTTTAACTCCTCCCTGTTTCTCATCGTCCACTAGACGTTTCCGCGATGATCACCGGGTCCGACTTCTACCACGTGATGACGGCGATGGTGCCGCTGTACGTGGCAATGATCCTCGCCTACGGCTCCGTCAAATGGTGGAGGATCTTCACCCCTGACCAGTGCTCCGGGATCAACCGCTTCGTCGCCCTGTTTGCCGTCCCACTCCTGTCGTTCCACTTCATCGCTTCCAACAACCCGTACACGATGAACCTTCGGTTCCTCGCAGCAGACACCCTCCAGAAGCTCATCATGCTTGTGCTTCTGTTCCTTTGGTCTGCATTTCATCCCTCCGGTTCCCTCGACTGGACCATCACTCTTTTCTCCCTCTCGACGCTTCCGAACACCCTCGTCATGGGCATCCCGCTCCTTAAAGGCATGTACGGGCCCTTCTCTGGCTCCCTCATGGTCCAGATCGTTGTCCTCCAGTGCATCATTTGGTACACCCTCATGCTCTTCATGTTCGAGTACCGTGCCGCTCGCTCCCTCATCCGCGACCGCTTCCCCGGGGACGCCGCTGCCTCTATTGTCTCCATCCATGTGGACTCTGACGTCATATCTCTAGATGGTCGACACCCCCTCGAGGCCGACACAGAGCTCAACGACGAAGGGAAGCTCCGCGTCGTCGTCCGCAGGTCCAATGCCTCGAGGTCTGACATTTACTCTGCCCGGAAATCTCAGCACGGCATCTCCTCAAACACACCGCGGGCATCTAACCTCACCAACGCCGAGATTTACTCACTGCAGTCCTCCAGGAATCCGACCCCAAGGGGCTCCAGCTTCAACCATGCCGATTTCTACTCCGTCATGGCAGCTGCTGGAGGAAGGGGGTCCAACTTTGGTGCCAACGATGTATACGGCATGTCTGCATCCCTGGGTCCCACCCCCAGGCCGTCGAACTACGACGAATCTGACATCACCGGGAAGGGAAACAGGTTGTACTACAACGGTAACGTCGGAGCCGCCAACTACCCGGCTCCCAATGCCGGCATGTTCTCCCCCAAAACCACGGCGGGCAACAACAACGCTGCTGTCACCAACCCAACTAAGAGAGCGAATGGCCAAGTCCCGAGGAAAGCGGAAGACGGGGGGAAGGACCTCCACATGTTCGTATGGAGTTCGAGCGCCTCCCCAGTGTCCGACGTATTCGGCAGCCATGAGTACGGTGGAGTCAACACCGAGCAACCCCCAAAAGAAGTAAGGCTTGCCGTATCGCCCGGGAAAGGTAGCTGAACCTGTCCTTAGTCCCCTCCTCAAACACTGTCAGAATCCTTAACCCTGTACGAGTGTCTTGGACGTTCATTTCGATCTTAACGAATTGGGGTTCCTTCCATTAGGGGAGAATCAAAAGGAGGATTACTTGGAGAGGGACAACTTCAGCTTCGGCAACGGCGGACTAAGATCGGAGGCAGACGATCACGTACCCGTAGGAGGAGCTAGTAACAGTAACAACAACGATCACCAGGGAGCGGAGGCGGGGAAGACGGCGATGCCGCCGACGAGCGTGATGACTAGGCTGATACTGATAATGGTGTGGAGGAAGCTAATCAGGAACCCAAACACATACTCAAGCTTGATCGGCATAACATGGTCACTCGTCTCATTCAGGTATTCTTTTCTTACCAAAACATTATATATAAAATAAAAAGAACAAACTTTAAGGTCATTCCGGATGACTGGTCGGAAAACTCGAACTGGGTTTGGTCTAAATCTTCGAATGGGGGGGTTGCAGGTGGGGGGTGGAGATGCCGGCAATAATAGCAAAGTCCATCTCCATATTGTCGGATGCAGGGCTTGGCATGGCCATGTTCAGTCTCGGTCAGTTCCAAAAACTCTTTTTCCCTTTTGGACAAACATTCCCCATCTCCAATCTCCCTCATCTTTTCCTAAAAGATGCCTTCTTTTTCCCTTTTTTTTCCTTGTTGGGCATCTTATTCTCATCACGATGAGAGAGACGAAAAAGGAATGATTAAATTAAAAGAAAATAGTGGGTTTGGGATTTGGGGTTGTAGCACGCTTTGAATGCGAGTTGATGAAATAATGATGATGATTTGGGGTTGGGGAGGGAGACAGTAGACTGACTTAGACTTTGGTCTGAAATCTGAATGAAATGAATGAATTCGAAGAAATCTGTTTTTGAAAACACGGTGTGTCTGTCGGTCTGTCTGTGGTGGTTGTGGTGGTGGTGATGATGATCCATGAATGATGAGAGTGGCAGGCCTGTTCATGGCGCTGCAGCCGAGGATAATAGCATGTGGGAACAAGGCGGCAGCTTTTGCGATGGGGGTGAGATTCCTGGCAGGTCCAGCTGTCATGGCTGCCGCCTCCTTCACCCTCGGCCTCAAGGGCGTCCTCCTCCACGTTGCCATCGTCCAGGTCTTCTCATCCCCCCTCACCACCCCAATCTCCTTCTCTGCCTGCCTCTCCATGCGTGATCATCATGCGTTTCTGTTGTTCCAATGCAGGCGGCTCTTCCTCAGGGGATCGTACCCTTCGTCTTCGCCAAGGAGTATGGCGTCCACCCGGACATCCTCAGCACTGCGTGAGTCCCCCCCCCCCACCCCAAACCCCCACACCACCACTCTCCTCTTGTTCCTCCAACATCCATTAATCTTTAAAGAGCTAGCTAATCGTCCCGTTCCGACAGGGTCATATTCGGGATGTGGATCGCGTTGCCGTTCACGCTCCTCTACTACATTCTCCTAGGGATATGAACTCTACTCTCCCCACTTTGCCGCGTTGCCGGCCCCATTGTCCACCATGACCACAAAGGATGGTGGTGGCAGTGTTTTTGGTTTAGGTTGGGGTTCCGATCATTAGAAAGGAAGGTGAAGGGGGGGGGGGGGGGATTTTTGTACTAATGTTTTTCCTTTTTTTTTTTTATTTGAAAGTTTTTTCTTATTTGGAATTGTTTAGTAGTAGGTAGGATCGGAAAAAGGAGATGGGGAATTTAAAGGAAAATGCAGGTTAATTTTGAACCAAGTTCTCTCCCTCATCATCATCATCACCTATCGCCTCGAGATTGATGTGTAATTATATTTATAAAAAAAGGTAAAAGGAAAGGAAATTTGGCCAATTAAGAAGGACGTCCGTCGTATTAACACGGGTGGGGGTGGGTGCAATGACAACACACGCACGCATGTGCAATCATTATGGTAATGGCGCTCACTGTTTTGTAATTGGTCCCAAAGTTTAATTTCATCCAACGGTTCACGATGATATCTGTAACATAAAAAATGACTAGTGTTAGTGAACCAAAACCTAACTTCACAGTACTCGTGTTATAATTAATTTATGTAAGCAGGTGAATAGAATAGATGCCTTTGATTATTTATATGATCCTGGGAATACAATGTAATGGAAAGGCCACGTCACACTGATCAAAATGTCCTCTAAACTACACACACCCCACTGCCAAGCCAAAAAGAAATTATAATTTAAAAAAAGAAGGAAAAGAACTAAGAAAGAAAACACAGTATGATGTGGATGGCACTGGTGGCCGGCTGGCTGGGTTGTGGGAGAAAATGTTGTGTCGGCCACTGGAGGGACAAAACCCTCTTTTTGGTTGGTTCTTCTGTCCCCACACAAATGAAAACGATGCTCAAGTCCCCCACGGGGTCCCTACGCACGGACTTTTGCTTTCGATACGTTGGTTCCCGGTGGATGGCGAGTAAAAGCAAATACATATGATCAGGTCGTTGGCTACTTAACTTAACGTAACGTTTACCAAAGCGTTTTGTTATTGACTATGGAAGAGGAGTTGTCCCATACGTCACGGGCACTTGAAGGAGGAGGGACAGACAAGGACAACGCCTCTGTGCGTGTCGGGGGCGCATTTATCTGTAAGTAAAATGTGTTCGTCGTTGTTGCTTTCTATTTTATTTCTTGGCATTTTCCCCGAACCTTTCTTTTCAGTGTTTCTTTTATATATATATATATAGAAAAATAAAACAGAGATTCCCCTGCTCCTTGTTTTATTCCCCTCCTGTTAAACAACGATGATGATAATAATAATAACCTTGTAAAGATTAGTAGTTTGTGTTTCGTCGTGTAGTCTCGATTTTCCTTTTTTTATTTATTCAATAACAAATTTCTTACCCTGCCGTGAGTTGGAGTTGCGCACCCAAATTTTCTATCACGTGCATTTTCCCCCAATGAGCTTTGCACGTGAGGAAGTGGAATCAAAAGCAGATTGTGTTCTTTGTTCTTATTCGTGCTTGTCGTGTAGTGAGGCTGATTTATGTTATTTAAAAACAAATGGTTATTTTATTATTAATTCGAGGCATGTAACGGGTTGGGCCGACTTATTGGGCCACGATGGAGGCCCATGCCAAAACAACACGCACCTTACCCATATTCATGCGTAAGGTGCTGCTGGTGCTGTTGCGGACACGAAAGGGTGGTCGGTCGGTCACCCATCATGTCCATGACTCTATAAACGACAAATTAAGGAATAAATCGGAAGACGTATTTAGTTAATCCATAGTGTCCCATCTTGTTTTTCTACCCATGACCTATAATTTTTCTAATAAGAAACAAGTCCTGTATTCTCACAATCGTTTAACAACAATTAACACGAACATTCATTCTTTCCTCCTGTGTCGATAAAGAAAATAAAATGAGAGGCTATTAAATAATACATACAATACAAGGTCCGTCTCACCACCAACCCATCCCACACACACGCACACACGTGTGGTTTTCGGTTTTTATTTTTGCATTACAAAAAACTCCCTCTCCCATATATCGGCCGCCTCCTCCTCCCCGTCACAAAACTAACAAGAGATCTATTCCATCGCCGCCCTTCCTCAAACCCCGCCCCCCGCATTCCCAGCGAACAAATCTCATCGGTGGGATGCGTCAGAGAGGGAGATCCAACAATCGTAGATCCAGAACCTTCTCCCGCTCTCGCCTCGCCATCGAAGGCTGTTGATCCCCCCCCCCCTCCTTACTAAACTACGAACGAGAACTCGGCTTGCTTTCCCAACATCCTCATCCTTGAAGAATGGCTGCTCAAGGTGAACTCATCGATCGTTTCTCCTCCCGTTTTCTTGGCTTTTTTCTTAGGCTTGCCCGGCCTGAATTCTTTTTTTTCTTTTTAGTTATTTTGGTCGCAGGAAACGAGCGGCAGGTTCAGAAGAGTTACTGGATCGAGCATTCCGTTGACCTCACCATAGAGGCCATGATGCTCGACTCTAAGGCTGCCGATCTCGACAAGGAGGAGCGGCCCGAGGTAGACCAACACCCCCCCCCCCCCCCCAATGCCTTGCTCCTGGCTGTGTTTGATCTGCTTCTTGATTGCATTGTGCTCGGGTCGGATCTTGATTGCCAGATTAATATGCTGTCGCATTTGATTTGAGCCTGTTTGTCGGGCCATCCGTTTTTTTTTCTGATCAGGGCGCAGTCCGATCCTCCTGTGTATTCGGCAGAATTTTTGCATTTTGGTGGCAGTTGTTTGGCTCACGTGATCAGCAATACTTCCAATATTCCGAGTTTCATTTCATGAACAGTGTGCTGCTAGTGTAGCTAGTATACATTGTCTTGTTTTAAGCAGCAAGTTCTTCCTTTTGACATTGTCAGGGATGTGGCTTTTTCGGCGGACCATTTAAGAAACATGGATAGAATTAGTTGGATGCTTATTTTATAAAGAAAGAGTTGAGTGACTTAGTTTTGCTATTTTCATGAATGTTGTGCTAGGTGCTTTCCCTCCTCCCACCATACGAGGGAAAGATGATTTTAGAGCTTGGCGCGGGCATCGGCCGGTTCACTGGCGAGTTGGCCAAGAAGGCTGGTCAAGTCCTGGCTCTTGATTTCATTGAAAGCGCGATCAAGAAGGTACTGAACTTGACAAAGGACTGTTTTGGCAGTGCGGATCTGTTTCACCCTTATCTGGATAGAAATAGGCCCCAATTTTTTAAAATAAATTTCTTACTTTTTTTAAAAGAAAAGAATCTACAGCATTGTCAAGCCGGCCCTAGGAAAAATGTCAGTCAACGGCCTTTGAAGGAGTTGTCATTTTCCTATTTTTATAATGTTGGTTGAACTTTCAGAATGAAAGCATTAATGGGCATTATAAGAATGTGAAGTTCTTGTGCGCTGACGTGACATCCCCAGAGCTGGATGTTCCTGAAGAGTCCGTGGATTTGATATTTTCTAACTGGCTGCTCATGTATCTTTCCGACAAAGAGGTAAATATTCCTCTCCTCAGTTTACGGCAACCGACCATATCATCTAGGTCATTTTGCGCTAACTATGTAGGCTATGTCATGTGCAGATGTCCTTTGTCATGTATCGATGTTATTTCGTAGAATTTTCTCATGACCATGTTTGTTTTAGTGAGATTTCAGCTGCATTAACTCTTGTTTACTACTTGGTTGTATTGACAGGTGGAGCTTCTGGCCGAAAGGATGGCGAAGTGGTTGAAGGTCGGCGGGCACATTTTTTTCCGGGAGTCATGCTTCCATCAGTCCGGAGACTCGAAAAGGAAGTATAATCCAACCCATTACCGTGAGCCGAGGTTCTATACCAAGGTTTGCCATCCTGATATTGTCCACTGTGTGGAGTCCTGTAAGACCTCATAATTTTGACCCCATTTGTGTAGAGAGGTGGAAAATCATATTGGTTAGTTTAGGCATTACCAAACTGTCAATTTGAGTGATGGCTTGCACATTCTCCTCTAATTCGACTTTAGTCTTGCCACGGAGCATGTATATTGATAGAACAGGTCTCCTGATTCTTAGCTATGCGGGCAGTGATGGTTCTGTTTGCACTGAACAATCATTATTCGCAACGAAATCTTAATACTCATAGATCTTGCATTCTTTACACCGGCTTAGGATTGTCAATGCTGTCGAACACATCGCATATAGATGATTCATATGTCTGAAATGTCGACCTCACTTTCTAATCCTAAGTTTGCCACTCAAAATATGTAGTCTCATTTATGCAGATTTTCAAAGAGTGCAACACACATGATGCATCCGGAAATTCCTATGAACTCTCCCTCATTGGGTGCAAATGTATTGGTGCTTATGTCAGAAACAAGAAGAACCAGAATCAGGTGAGTGAACTGGCTGTTATGCGTTCATTTGTTTCTTCTTAGGTTCACAAGCAGTGGTTAGGGCCTTATCTACTCACACCTTGCAGATCTGCTGGTCGTGGCAAAAAGTGAAGTCGGATGATGATAGAGTGCTTCAAAGGTTCTTGGACAACTCTCAGTATAAGTGTAGTGGCATATTACGCTATGAGCGGGTATTCGGACAAGGATTTGTTAGCACTGGTGGAATTGGTATGCTTATTTTCAATCTTTCCATCTGCCGTCAGAACTTGTTTGGTATAAAAAGTTTTTTATGATCGCTCCTTACCTTAACCCTGAAAACTTTCTAAGAGAACAACAGATGCAGGCCCTTCTTTTCGTCGACTGAAGTCATCTGCTGCTTTGGCCTTTCAGAAAATTCGAATTTTCTCTCACTAAATTATTACAAAAGCTATAGCAAGATTTGGCTAATTTAAGTCTTAATACTTTCTGCATAGATCCACAGAAAAAAAATAATGGTATTATCTGTTCGGAATTCTGAAACTGTTTTTCCATGATTTTATATTTTCCCACGATCTTCGGTTACAATGTCCATGTTACTCAACTTTTTAATTAATATAATTCCTTTTGATTGATAATCAGATACGACTAAGGAATTTGTGGAGAAGCTGGATCTCAAGCCTGGTCAGAAAGTTCTGGATGTAGGCTGTGGCATCGGCGGAGGCGATTTCTACATGGCTGAGAATTTCGACGTTGAAGTTGTCGGAATCGACCTCTCCATTAATATGGTCTCATTTGCTCTTGAACGTGCTATTGGACTGAAATGCTCTGTCGAATTCGAAGTCGCTGATTGCACCAAGAAGACTTACTCCGGAAACTCATTCGACGTCATCTACAGTCGTGACACCATCCTGCACATTCAAGTGAGGCAGCCCCTTCCATCAGCCTCTGCTTTCTTTCTGCATACGAGTGCAATGACTCGGGTTCTTTCTGCATATGAGATTTCAGACAGCCCAGTCCAATGTCGTAGACATTGCACAGTACTTCCTTTTCACGATGTCGGTGCCGTTCATTTTTCTTCTCTTACAGGACAAACCAGCTCTGTTCCGGTCCTTTTTCAAGTGGTTGAAGCCTGGAGGCAAAGTTCTCATCAGCGACTACTGCAAACATGCTGGGACCCCTTCACCCGAATTTGCAGACTATATAACGCAAAGAGGTTATGATCTTCACGACGTGAAGGCATATGGCCAGGTATAATATCCATACTTGAAGATTATTTATGGGATAACCAATCCACCACCCTACTTATCAATTCCTGTTCAAATGAATCTATCATCCGCAGATGCTCAAGGATGCTGGATTTTCTGATGTCATAGCGGAGGATCGAACCGAGCAGGTATTGCTTGACTCTTGGCTATTTATTCTGCCATTGAAGTCGGATGGAGGGCAGTGAGGTGTTTATTTTTATTTTTCTCTTTCATATTCCGTCTCCTTTTCCAGTTTATGAAGGTTCTGCAAAAGGAATTAGCAGCTGTCGAGAAGGACAAGGAAGCTTTCATCAGAGACTTCTCTAAGGTTAAGATTTGGCGCCCGTTAAATGGCAGGCATGTGCATTATCGTCAATGCTTGCCTCACCGGCTGTGTTCTCGAAATATATGCAGGAAGACTACGATGACATAGTGGGAGGCTGGAAGGCGAAGCTGGTTAGGAGCTCAACGGGCGAGCAGAGGTGGGGTCTGTTCATTGCCGAGAAGAAGTAAACAGTGAGTCTTGGTCAAGATCGGTCCCTGGTGATGGATGCATCCAGTGCGACCCTCGGTTATGCGTGTGGGGCATGCGTGTATGTCGTGTTATGTAAGTTTATATAATGCTTTAGATCATCGCCTGATTATGTTAGGCCGGGGAGTCCTGTAATCGGAAGATTTACTTCATGATTTAATAGTAAACGAACGGGAGGCAGTGGGCACGTGGCACGTCCTTTGTGGTCCCACGTGGTGAAGCTTCTGCTTTTACTGGTCCCAAAAAGGAAGGAGAGACAAATTTTAAATTCTGAAAAGACAGATTCGGTTTCAGACAGGCGTCCGTTTTCTCTCTTTATGTTTCGGCATCCCATTGATATTGTCCAAACGCAGGACAAAAATGAATTTTGAAAAAATTATTCACACCCATAACTACAAAAAGGCACGGCAGCCCATTTACGGTTAGTTGTAAAATTATTTTCAAATTCACGGTATTAAGTTTTAAAATTTCGATTTTACCACCCTAATTTGACGACTCACCGACAAAAACCAAAAAAGAGAAACAGAACAGAGAGCTGAGCTGGGGACCCTCCTCCAACTCCAACACACGCACACACTGACGACAAAATAAGAAAAAATTACAGGGGGAGAGACATGCAGATGAAAAGAATTTTAGATGGGGCAGGAAATGAATTCCACCCCTATTTTATGGTTTAAATCGGTCCCTGGTGATGCATCCGGTGCGACCTGATGGGATGTGACACAAACTACAACACCCCGAAATACGTCGAATGACTTCTTAAGGCCAGATTATGTTTCTCACAGCGGAAATAAATAATTAACGACGACGACACCGAGATTTTACGTGGAAACCTCCTCAATGTGAGGAGTAAAACCACGGCCCGAGGCACCACTAAACTTCCACTAAATCAACAAAGAAGTGGGTATACAAGTGTTCCTCTCTAAACACCAATAATCAGCTCTCAATCCTTTTCCTAACTCAACGTAAACATCAAGAATCCATCTTGGAAATCATACGCTAAGGATATCAAATGAAGAGAAGCTGAAAATCATAAACACACAATCTGCCGTCTCGGATACAATACGAAATCTCCAGCAAAAAGACTTCAATCGCCAATCCAACCGCTCAGAATGAAGAAGCTCAAGTAAGGAATACTTCCTCAAAGTTTCACGAGATTCTAACGGTGCGATCGGCGGGAACAGACCAAGAAGCAAACGTCGCCCAGGCTGGAATGGAGCTGCGGCGGGATCCAAAAACACCTCCTTGGTGGCAACCTCCACTTGTATTCTTAGGTCTGAAGATAACCCTAAAAAATACCTTAAATACTTGTGGGCTTTTTGGGCTTCATCTATGTACAAAACATAGGCTTGGGCTACTCCACATATGGAGAGAAATACCCAACAAATCTCCCCCTCTCGACTATGTGGAAGAACTCGCCGTGATACCGGCGACTTGACGACAAGTAATAATCCTTTCTCTAGAAAGTGCTTTTGTCATCATATCCGATCCATTATCATCAGTATGGATCTTCTCAATATGCACCAATTTTGAATTCACAACATCTCGAATCCAATGGTATCTCATATCAATATGCTTCGACTTCGCATGGAAAGTAGAATTCTTCGCAAGATATATGGCACTTTGGTTATCACAGAAGAGAACATACCGTTCTTGATTGAATCCAAGTTCTTGAAGAAAATTCTTCATCCATAATAACTCTTTGCACGCTTCCGTTGCGGCAATGAATTCCGCCTCGGTAGTAGAAAGTGCAACACATTTCTGAAGCCTAGATTGCCAAGAAACGGCTCCCCCTGCAAAGGTAATCAGATAACCAGATGTCGACTTACGAGTATCAATATCTCCAGCCATATCTGCATCTGCATAGCCAATCAACTTTGGCTCACCACCTCCGAAACATATACCATAATCTGCGGTACCACGCAAATACCTCATGATCCATTTCACCACATTCCAATGCTCCTTACCAGGATTAGACAAGAATCGGCTCACCACGCTAACAGCATGCGCAATATCAGGTCTCGTGCACACCATAGCATACATCAAACTACCAACAGCAGAACTATAAGGAACCTTCTGCATATACTGCCTATGCTCATCAGAAGAAGGACAATAATCGCGGCTCAACTTAACTCCAGAAGGAAATGGAGAACTTACTGCTTTAGCATTTTCAATATTGAACCTTTCCAACACTTTGTGAATATACTTCTCCTGCGATAAGAAGATCTTCTTCTCTTCTCTTCTTCTGGTAATCCTCATGGCAAGAATCTGTTCTGCAGGACATAAGTCTTTCATAGCAAAAGACTTGTTCAATTGCTTCTTCAATTGATTAATGCGGGATATATTCTTGCCAACAAGAAGCATATCATCCACATACAATAAGAGAATAATGAAGTTATCATCACCAAACCTTTGAAAGAAGACACAATGGTCTGTGTTGGTTCTGGTGTAGCCATGCTCCCCCATAAAGGACTCAAACTTCATATACCATTGCCTTGGAGCTTGTTTTAAACCGTAAAGACTTTTGTTGAGCTTGCACACAAAATCTTCTTTTCCTTTTACAATGAAACCTTCAGGTTGTTCCATGTAAATCTCTTCGTGCAAGTCACCATGAAGAAAGGCTGTCTTAACATCCATTTGCTCAATCTCCAAGTCAAGGCTAGCAGCTAAACCCATCACAACTCGAATAGATGACATCTTGACAACCGGAGAGAATATCTCATCAAAATCAATTCCTTTCCTCTGACTAAAGCCCTTTACAACCAATCTCGCTTTATATCGCGGCCGAGAGTTGTGTTCATGCTTTACCCTGAATATCCATCTGTTCTTCGAGGCACGCTTACCCTTAGGCAACTTCACCAAATCATAAGTATTATTGTCGTGAAGCGATTTTATCTCATCATCCATAGCACGAACCCATTCTTCCTTTTGCTCACTCTCCATAGCTTCTGCAAAATATTCGGGTTCTCCCCCATCAGTCAACAAAACATACTCATTAACTGGATACCTGGTGGATGGTTGTCGTTCTCTCAACGACCTTCTGAGTGGCACGTCACTTGGACCTTCAGTTGTTGGTAAATCATCAACAACTTCGGTTTCAATCTCATCAGTCCCATGCTCATCATCCTGAACTTCACTTTGGGATGGAATTGACACAGGAGGAACGATACTCATATCCAAGTTCTCAATTCTAGAAGCAGTTGAAGGTTTCACCTTCTCAATATCCTCAATAGTCTGATCCTCTACAAAAACCGCATCTCTGCTTCGAATAAGCTTCTTCGAGATAGGATCATAAACTCTGTAGCCAAACTCATCCTGACCATATCCGATGAAAACACATTGCTTTGACTTCAAATCAAGCTTACTTCTCTCATCACTTGGAATATGCACAAAAGCTTTACATCCAAAAACTTTCAAGTGATCATAAGAGGGATCCTTACCACTCCAAACTCGATTTGGAACATCAAACTTCAAGGGAACACATGGTGTAAGATTTAACACGTGAACAACAGTGTTAAGAGCTTCTCCCCAAAATGACTTCGGTAACTTGGCATGTGAAAGAATACATCTTACCCGTTCAACGAGTGTCTTGTTCATCCTCTCTGCTAACCCATTTAACTGAGGTGTCTTGGGTGGCGTCTTTTGATGTCGGATGCCATGTTGTCTACAATACTCATCAAATGGCCCCGAATACTCACCTCCATTATCAGATCGAATGCACTTGAGCTTTCTTCTAGTTTCCCTCTCAACCGAAACATGAAACTATTTGAACACATCTATAACTTGGCTCTTGTGCTTCAAAGTATAAACCCAAGTCTTTCTTGAATGATCATCAATGAAAGTAACAAAATAAAGAGATCCACCTATGGTCTGAACCTTCATAGGACCGCATAAATCTGAATGAACCAAGTCAAGAACATTCTCTTTTCTTTCAGACGATGAAGAAAAAGAAATACGATTCTGCTTTCCTGCCAAACAATGATCACACCTCTGCAAGCTGGCACTCTCCAAACCAGATAATACGTTCTTTCTGCCTAAGAGAGAAAGACCTTTCTCACTGATATGACCAAGCCTTTTATGCCACAACTCAGATATAGCTACATTTTCAGCCACATTAACAACATGACTCGCAATCTTAGCATGCAACATGTATAAAGATGAAGATCTCTCACCTCTGGCTACAATCATCGAACCTTTGGTAAGCTTCCATCTTCCATTTGCAAAGGTACTACAATAACCATCATCATCTAGCTTTCCAGTTGAAATCAAATTCAACCTGATATCTGGAACATGTTTCTCATCTTCCAAAATCAACTTGGAACCAATACTAGTCTCCAAGCAAATATCACCAATGCCAACAACCTTTGCCTTACCATCATTTCCCAACTTCACACAACCGAAACTACCTGGTGTATAAGAAGTGAAGAAGTCCTTCCGGGAGGTAGTATGAGTAGAAGCACCACTGTCAATCACCCAACTGGTCTCGTGGCTAGTCAAATTAACCACGTCAGAATCATAGACAATCAGAAAATCCTCAGTAGTAGTGGCAACCCGTTCCGCATCACTACTTTCACCTGATTTCTTCTCTTTACCCTTGTCCTTATACTTCTGTTTATTCTCCTTCTTCAAAAGCCGACAGAAAGGCTTGATATGTCCTTTCTTCCCGCAATGATGGCACTCAACATCAGCAAACTTTCCTCGAGACTTGCTCCTGCTATTGCCATCTCTACTCTTCGGTCCACGGCTATAACCTCTCCCCCGTGACTCGGTAACCAGAATATCCGACTTCGAAGAAGAATTAGAATCAAGAGATTTTCTCCTCACCTCTTCATTCATACAGCTAGCCTTCGCCAGATCATATGTAACCACTCCTTTTGGAGCTGAATTAGAAACAGATGTCCTGAAAGTATCCCAAGTATGCGGCAAACTGCCAAATAACCATAAGCCAAGCAACTCATCCTCAAATCTGAGACCCATGGAAGACAACTGATTAATATAACCATGAAAGCTGTTGATATGATCCGCCATAGAGGAACCATCCTTATACTTCAATCCCAACAGCTGATTCATGACGTACATCTTGTTGCTTCCTGTATTGCTGGCATATAGCTCCTCAAGCTTACTCCAAAGAGTCCGAGCATGGTTGATTCCACTGATATGATTCAGCACATTATCCTCAACCCACTGTCTGATATATCCACATACTTGCCTATGAAAGATAGTCCACTGCTCATCTGTCTTATCATCTGGTTTTTCTGTACAGAAAACAGGCATGTAATAATTCTTCACATAAAGCAAATCTTCCATTCGAGATTTCCAAGAAGAATAATTTGAACCAGTCAACATAATCATCTTGCTCGTATTAGCCTCCATCATTCAACACAGATCACAATCAAATAAACTGCGCTCTGATACCACTTGATGGGATGTGACACAAACTACAACACCCCGAAATACGTCGAATGACTTCTTAAGGCCAGATTATGTTTCTCACAGCGGAAATAAATAATTAACGACGAAGAAACAACACCGAGATTTTACGTGGAAACCTCCTCAATGTGAGGAGTAAAACCACGGCCCGAGGCACCACTAAACTTCCACTAAATCAACAAAGAAGTGGGTATACAAGTGTTCCTCTCTAAACACCAATAATCAGCTCTCAATCCTCTTCCTAACTCAACGTAAACATCAAGAATCCATCTTGGAAATCATACGCTAAGGATATCAAATGAAGAGAAGCTGAAAATCATAAACACACAATCTGCCGTCTCGGATACAATACGAAATCTCCAGCAAAAAGACTTCAATCGCCAATCCAACCGCTCAGAATGAAGAAGCTCAAGTAAGGAATACTTCCTCAAAGTTTCACGAGATTCTAACGGTGCAATCGGCGGGAACAGACCAAGAAGCAAACGTCGCCCAGGCTGGAATGGAGCTGCGGCGGGATCCAAAAACATCTCCTTGGTGGCAACCTCCACTTGTATTCTTAGGTCTGAAGATAACCCTAAAAAATACCTTAAATACTTGTGGGCTTTTTGGGCTTCATCTATGTACAAAACATAGGCTTGGGCTACTCCACATATGGAGAGAAATACCCAACACGACCCTCGGTTATGCGTGTGGGGCATCCGTGTATGTCGTGTCATGTAGTTTATATAATGCTTTAGATCATCGTCTGACTATGTTTGGCCGGGGAGTCCTAACTTTAAAAATTAACCCTAAATCCAATATTAAAAATTAAATCATAAGACACGAATATTAAACAATAAATTATACATCTTAATAATTTATTTTAAAAAATTAGAAGATGAAGACAAATTATACATCGTAATAAGATAATCTTCCCATAAGAAAAATAGAATTTGCATAAAATTAGCACCTCAGATCAAAATTTAGCTAAACAGCCATGAAGTTATGGGAGCACGAACAGTTACACGAGAAAGCTGAATAATATCTCCCAGTGAAGAAACAATCGGGAGCTGCTCTGCTTTACCGACAAAACAGTTCAGTGAAACTCCAAACTGTGAGCACAATTCGTCAATAATTAACAACCTCTTTAACAGCATCTCACCCTCCCGATATTATTTTTCTTCATATAGAGTAATTTTAAAATTTCTAGATCCGACCCGTCTCGCATTCACCTCCCATCCCCTCCGCCAGTTCCATCCTCGGACATTTAGATTATGTCCGTGGGATGTATTCCTTTGTTGATGGTCGTGTGTTTGTTCTTTATAGGCATCATCACAAGCCTAATTTTTGTTGTTATTATTTTCTTTGAAAGTGTTTATATGTCAATTACTTTTGTTTTACAATTTATTTTCTTTTGCTTTTGACCAGCGTTTAGGCGATCGTCCACACCACTGATCAGCATACTACTACTATCCATTTCATTAGGCTTAAAGTAAGTTAAAAGTTTTAATTTTTCAACCTATAATTTATTAGTAGTATGTTGTTAATCAACTACTTAAATCTATAATCACTCGCTGATACTTAGTATGGCAATTCCGTGTTTATTTAGATTAAACAACATGCTACTAAATTATATAAATAAACAACATGCCCCCGCCCGGCTCGTTCGTTCGTCGGGAAGAGTCACTCCGACGTTGCTGCGGTCCTTTTCAGCCTTCCAACTGCGTAAGACTAAACCGGAAGGAGCTAGATTCGAATCCACGGATTTCTCCTCTTGGTTTGTCTTATTCTTTTGATTTGATTTGATTTTTGGGGGAATCTTTTAGGAACCCGGACTGAGTAACTTTTCTTCGTCGCTTCTTTCTTCCTTGTTTCCATTGAATTCTACAATCGGCTTCCGACTGATGATGGTCATTTGGGGTGGCCCGATGGTGTTTTGAGTTCAGATGGTCCTCCGGGGCGATAAAGTCGTTTGCCATGGCCGAGTTGGAAGCCAGGAAGCTCAAGTACCCAAATACCTGCACTGAAGCACTTGTCATGGGGATCCTTGTCGAGGGTATGACCAGCACTCTTGCAAATGTTTGCTGTATATTCCGACTCAATTAATCATGCAGATTGCAAAGCTACTGAGTATTGAATGCCGTAGGTATCAAGGACCGTTCCAATGCTTTATTTTGAGATAATGGTTTTGAAAGAACCTGAACATTGACTGATTTTCAATCATCTTTAGCTGGCAGAAGATAGACGAATTTCATATCTTGTTGCAAAGGCCTTTAGTGTTGCAGTGCCTTACTGGTTACAAGGGAACACTGTGGTTAGGCTGGTTGAACCATTCTCCTTCTCCACTGGTCCATAAATATTTTCTGCCAACTATTGTCATCTCTCCATGAGTTGGGGATCACTTGTTTTGTTCAATGTTTCCTTCAGGCGCCAGCCTGGCTGCCAAGTTTTTGCGGGCCAATGGGATCACACTCTTCAAGGTGCGAGAGGAGACCGTTAACCTGCTTGAGAAATCTGACATGCATTTTTTCAGCCCCGAGCATCCTCCATTGACTGAATGGCCCAAGACTGAACGGCCCAAAGAGCCCTTGATTGGGCTATTGATACGAAGTTAAAATCAGGTAAATGTATCTTACTTGATTTGATACGATCCGCCCAAAGAGCCACGTCCACTCAGTTGTTGTGTTGTGATTTCCTTGAGAAATGATGGTATCATTTGTTCTAAGACAGGTTGAAGAAATCACCATGTTTTGTGAAGTAATGCTATCTGTAACACATTTCAGGCAATCGTCAAAGATGGTATAATCTGAAGAATACTTGTTTGCTACAACCTTGAGGGAAGAAATTGCAGTCAGTTTTATGGATGTGGGACCATCATCCAGTGAAGAATTCACCAATCCAACTACCCTCATGCACATCTGATTAAAAGCTTCAAGAGCACCCTCTTTAAGCTGAAGCAAATTAACTTCATCATGATCGATTCTTTTTCTCCCCTTCTGTCTTGCCAGCACTTGGTTCTGATCCTTCATGGTAGTGATCAAAAGCCCAAGAGCCTGTTTTCAACCCGCCTTCAAATCAGTTTAAAAATAATGCCGGATTCCAATAATTACAAGCAGAAAGCATAACAAATCC
Organism: Melastoma candidum; assembly: GCA_023653495.1. Taxonomy (NCBI): domain Eukaryota; kingdom Viridiplantae; phylum Streptophyta; class Magnoliopsida; order Myrtales; family Melastomataceae; genus Melastoma; species Melastoma candidum. The sequence continues at coordinate 12,307,946 of CM042888.1, read as the reverse complement.
TCAACATTGCTTTGAACAAAACTCAAGCTCTACAGGTTAGAAATTTTGCTGCCTCTGTGTATATTAGTTTCATTTTCCCATTTGTTTTCTTCCATAAATTTACTATAGATGCATCTTCAGTACGTGACTCACTTGGTTCTGTTATTTCCATGACACTTTGTCTTCTATAACTTTGGATAGCTACGTCTGACAAGTTTACACTCCTCATGGCAGCTCGTTGTTTGTCCCTTACTTCAAGTACTTGCTGGGCAGCGGCGTACGATATCTTACCATACTCATGAAACGCTGCCATCTGGCTTAGTGCGGAAAAAGAAGAAAGCCAAAGTTTCTCGTACAGATGTTAAGGTTGAAGAGTCAAACAGCACAGAGTCTGTTGGTAGATGGCACGTGACGGCGCTTATTTTATCAGCCTTGCACAAGTGCTTCCTTTATGATACTGGTTCACGGAAGCTCCTTGACTCAACAAACTTTCAGGGTAATGCCTCATTTACATTTACAGTGGATTGTTTGTGTTGGGCTTGCCAATAGTTGAGTGGTCTTGCATTATGTTTGGGAGAGATGGAAATCCTTGAGGGGAGGGGGAACTGATTTTTATTAAACTTGGGGTTAAGTGTCTGGGAGGAATTATATTGACCTTAATTTACTCGAGTCTTCTGGAGATATTAAATCCTAGTGTAGCAGCATCATCCTCAAGTTCTCCTTTGATGAAGGCAATAATATATTTAGGAATGATGATATTTGACCAAACTCCTGATACCTCTAATAATTATTACCCAGAATATGAAAACCATGATGTTTTCAGAATATGTAGGCAAGGCTGTGCACAAGGCAAGCGAACCTCATGTTGCGCATGCTTCCTTTCCTTGATAGATTTTTGCTTTTTGTGTGCAGGTTCTCCTCAAGCCTCTAGTTGCTCGGCTAGCCATTGAACCGCCACGATTGATCAAAGACTGGTCAGGCATGATGTTTTGGTGAATTGCATCGGTCAAATGGCTGTCACTGCAGGGTCTGACCTTTTATGGAAGTCCGTCCTTAAAATCATGAGGTGACATCAATTACCTTGTATCCTGCTTTGTTCTTTTTACCATAAACTGTGCTTGTGTATTGCCAACATTTGCAAATGCTGTTCTTAATTCTCGATCAGTTCCTCAATTCCCAATCCTTTCCTTTTTTTTTTCCCTTTCTTTTTTTACCTATATATTAATTATATGAACATGAACCAAGGAGCCATTGTTATTGTTTTCTTCCTCATAGAATTCCCACCCTCCCAATAAGAAACCAAATCCCCTATCCTTTTCTCTTCTTCCAAACCCTTTGATTTCCTCAAAGTTGGAGTCACAAAAAGGACAATGTGGATGATGGGTTACAGTGATGGCGGGGAGAATATTTACTTTCCAACTACCACCACCACTACTACAAACAATTGAGTCATTCAGTGGGAGTATTTTATGGGCCTGCAGTGCTAGGCCCATTTAAACATGCCTTATAGATTACTGGGCCCGGCCCAAAAAAGGAAAAGGGACAGTGAACAAGTACTTTATGTCCGCCTCTGAAGCCTGGGGCTTAGAACCATTTTGTAGACCGTTTATTTTATCATGATGATGTCCTTTCTTTAAGAAAAGCAAAAGATAAAATAAACGGCCTTTCTTTATTATTTTAGCAGGGGAACATTTTGCGGGACGTTACTTTTTACTCGTCGGTGATTCATTTCAAAAAGTTAATTTTTTTTTTATAAAATTTAAAAAATTATTGTTGTGTTAAGAAACTCTTTTTGTAGTGGTCCAAAAACTCACTCTACGGAATGACACCCCCGTGGGACATAACGCAGTAAAATGTGACGTACACACAATAATAATAATATTTGTGTGTTTGGGTAAAAAGGAGAGAGATGACTTTTTCTTCCAGAGAAAAGGACAAAACTTCCCCTCCTACTCTCTGACAACTCCTCGGGAAGCGAGTCCCCACCCGCCCCACTTTATAACTTTTACATTTTCTTTTTTTTCTTTTTTTTAAGAGGTTTCATTTTCTTAAAAAAAAAATTAAATAATGTAATAATTATTCTTAGAGCAGAGAGGAAATGTTTTCTTGAGAAGAAACTAACGCTCTGATTGGGAAGATAAGAAAAGAAAAGATTCAAGGATTTAGGAACATATAAACGACTGAAATCACTTGAGAGAGTAATTCACGGTATTTCAGTCGTCCACGTAATTTTAAATCCACATATCTTTTCTTTTTTTTTTTTATCCTTTTCAAACAGCTCCTAAAAGAAAAAGGTTTTGACCGTTTCCTGAAGATATTTTTTAGCTTTTGGGTGGGACCCGCCACTCCCCACCTAGAGAGAGGACATGTTCTCGTCCGTTGTATATAAAAAAAAAAAAAACAATTTTACTTTATATAAATTTTTTTTCCATCTTCGTTTTGTGCTTTTGTTCCGGTATAAAAAACCCATTACATATATTGAATGTGAGCGTCTTTTTGAGCTGTTGTTTTGGGGAGAAGAGAAGAGAGTGAAGGGTGGGTTGTTCAGATTGATAACGATGGCACTGTTGAAGAAGACCACCACCACCACAACAACACCAAGCCTTCTCTTCTTCTTCACCGTATCAATCTTCTTCTTCTCCTTCTCTCACAATGCAGGTAAACTAATAATCAGGGGAGTCCGCTTTCAAGAACACCAGTGATTCATTCTGACCACATTTCCTGGCTTTTCTTTTACATATCATCAGATCTGCAAATCTGGGAGTTCACCATTATACATTCATCATTTTCATGTTCTTTTTTTTGTGATTTCTGGGTTTCTTTCTTTCTTTTATAATTGTTCTGAGTTTGTTGTTTGGTTTTTCCCCCAAGTTAAAAAATTAACACCATGAACTTCATTCATGGGTATAGCTTTCAAAACTATGACAAAAGGAAAATGACATCTTTCCATGCAAAGTAGTGAGCAGAGGGTCGAGTTTTCTGCTGCGCCTAAGGACAAGGTTTTCCCCCCTCTTCTTCTGCAGATCTCGCCTCCGCGGCCACCACCGTCACCCTCTTCAACCGCTGCCCTCACCCTGTCTGGCCCGGCATCCAGCCCGGAGCCGGGAAGCCCGTCCTTGCCCGTGGCGGCTTTGAGCTCCCCCCCAACCGTGCCGTCACCCTCCGTGTCCCGCCCCTCTGGTCCGGCCGATTCTGGGGCCGCCATGGCTGCTCCTTCGACGCGACCGGACGCGGCCGCTGCTCCACGGGAGACTGCGGCGGCTCCCTCCACTGCAACGGCCTCGGCGGCACCCCCCCTGCGACCCTCGCCGAGTTCACCCTCGGGACCGACCTGGACTTCTACGACGTGAGCCTCGTGGACGGGTACAACCTCGCGATGTCCATCAAACCCTTCAAGGGCGAGGGGAAGTGTAACTACGCGGGGTGCGTGAGCGACCTCAACGCGATGTGTCCAGTCGGGCTCCAGGTCAGGGGACAGGACAACAGCGTGGTGGCATGCAAGAGCGCCTGCTTCGCCTTCAACTCACCGAGGTACTGCTGCACGGGGAGCTTTGGGTCGCCGCAGTCGTGCAGGCCGACCGCGTACTCAAAGATATTCAAGACAGCGTGCCCGAGGGCGTACTCGTACGCGTACGACGACCCGACCAGCATCAGCACTTGCATCCGCGGCAACTACGTGGTGACGTTCTGCCCCCACCACCGCTGATCCCTTCATCCAATATGGAGAAATTATGATGGAGATGGACCGGACCCTCTCAGTGTTTAACAACGTTAATCTTAGTATTTATTTTATGCTGTGTTTTGGTTTTTTTTGTTGTTGGCGGTGCAAGAATTAGGGCGTGGTTAGAATGATCTTAAACTAAGCGATGGAAATGGGCCAAATACATGAGAAGGCCCAACATGACCGAGATCAGATCTGTGCTGGGAGAAATATCGGCCCAAAATCGAGCCCGGATGATACGAGCCAGGGACATGTAAAGTAAAAGGTTGGACTACGTGGCAAAACACAAGTCACGCACTTACGCTCCCTCCCCAAACTTTCCTTTTTAAGACAATTGTAGTTTAAACATAATCACGTCGCACTTACACAGATGGCGACCTTAACCACACATTTTCATAGTATTCCTATAAAAAAATTTTTAGTTGTTAATAAAAGTGTTAATCATGAGAAAACAAGGCTTACATTAAAAAAAAAAACAAGAAAAAATCCTCCCGTATTTTATGACTGGAGAAAGTAATAAGTCACCTCCTATGATATCGATTTTACTGGTCTTAATGGACTATGATACCATGTTAGAATATAAGTCCGGTTCACATGCCGAGTCCAGCATACAAGTCTCACAAGATTTCTCTTTAAAAACAATTGACTGTAAAGGGATCTGCTAGGCTATAATAGGTCGAACTCTTTTCTCTATCCGATGTGGGATTAGGTTAGGAAACCTTTTCAACAACACCTATAGCGAAAATCCCATGACGCTCTCCATAACGAAAGGAGGAGGAAGGGGCAAAATTCACCACCGGCTCCCACTTCTGCCCTCCATCCTCAACGACCCACTCAGATCACGCCTCCTCCGCCAACGGCCGACGTGCTCTCCTCACCGAGGTTGACGCTCAAATTGCCGTACTCGACGACTCCTACTCCGTTCGCGCTGCCGTCAAGCGCACCACTCATGTCCTCACTAATCTCGCCAAGAACGGTGCCGTCTTTGATCTCCCGAGTCTTGTCTGCTCAAATGACAATGGTAAAAGTCGACATTCCTGCACACATTTTTTCAGAAAATTAATATGAAGTTGACCGGTCAACTTTTCCAGAAAACGGCTATTATCAATTTCTACCCGTGAATACCACCGTTCCCGAATTCTGGTTCATCTGTGCGCCTAATCCTTTCTGCTTACTCTGCAAAAACTAGAATATTTCTTCCCAAATGGGGTCAGCGACAATTGTCGAGTACGCCTCACCCGTGCACACACGCGAAAACAATGCGACCTCTAGACACATCCTAACATGCATCGTTTTGAAAATGGTTTTCCATGCATGATCCGACAAATCTGATGCGACAAATCAATTCAGACATTAATCAAATAATAGTTCCAGAAATAAATACGCATATCACAATAAATATATATAAGCACATTTCAACAATCTCCATAACAGGTCACCATATAATGCATATCAATAACACAATAATTAAATCATCATAGCACAAAACAACTTCCTTGAGACGCCTCCACCATATCAACACTTCCACAAGGTATCCGGACCACCGTAGTGCGTCCTCACCCACACCCCCGGAGCGTCCGAGTAACGGCAGCAGGTAACGACAGCGTGTGGCGCTACCTTCCTGTTCTCCTCCGACATCACAGCCAGGTACGTACCGCAGTGCTAGTGGGATCGACCTCCACTTATGCGAAAACAAGCGGAAGTTCGCAATAAGACATCATTAAAATCATCATCCTCAAAGGCAAAGCATCTTAGTGGCCATCTCAAACAGTGTAATTAAAGGCGCAAGGCGCACTTGAGGCGCAAGGGTGCGCCTTGCGCTTTAGTCCGAGGCGCACGCTTTACCGTTTGAGGTGCGGTCGAAAATGAGTGAGATACATGACATGTTATTGAGTGAGAATGAAATACATCCAAAATAAGTCTAAACTATCATCACAAGTTTACATAATATCATCAAACTACGTTTTGAAAGAGGGATAGATAAGGAGTAGTCATCAAAACCCGAACATCACAAGGTAATGTCCCTTACGAGGCAATAGATACCGCCTTGATGGTCTTCTTTTCAAGCATGTGCTTTCTTAATTCTTCTTTCACCTCCTTTGGACAACTTTCACATGTCTTTGCATTTCGGTTTGCCCCCCCATTTGACGTTGTTTTGCTCGAAATATTCCCCCGTTTGTGTCAAATCCACAAAAGTTACAAGTAACTTGGCATCTATTATTCGGATCCTTCAAATAGTTGTATTTCCATCCCGGATCTTTTCTATTCGAGGGCATTGATGAGACGAAAGTTCCAACGGATGACATAATAAATTCCCTTCCCTATGAAAGCAACAAATAAAAAAGTTATAATCACATGCTAGATTAGATAGTTTCAGTGTTTCGGTGGTTGCTCGTCTGGTTAATCTAGCATGTCTGCGATTCTGCTGCTGGTTCGTTCAACTGTGCAGACCAATCATTCGACTAAATGAGCCTATTACTTGCCATAGTCAATTGTTTATGTCTCTTATCCTCTATCCGATTACTGCTATTATGTTTTTGGTTTGTATTTGTTCTCATCTTACTATGATTATCATTGTTGGTTTGTATTCTTGTTTCCTCATCTAACATCTCGTCCTGCGTCAGTTTGTCAATTTGTGTTTGAGAATTTTCTACATGATTGCTGCAATTATATTAATGATCTGAGCATATTGTCGAAATCTTATCGCTGATGTATATCTTTGTCTTTCGTTGTTAGTGTGTATACCTTAATTCTTATATCGTCATGGTTTCGTTGCTACCGCTGCAGGTTATTCAACCTCGTTGTTGCCGTCGGTTCTGCGTATGCTTGACTTCATTCTTACTGACAATTGTGTGTGATTATAACTTTTTTATTTGTTGCTTTCATAGGGAAGGGAATTCATTATGTCATCCATTGGAACTTCCGTCTCATCAACGCCCTCGAATAGAAAAGATCCGGGATGGAAATACAACTATTTGAAGGGTCCGAATAATAGATGCAAAGTTACTTGTAACTTTTGTGGATTTGACACAAACGGAGGAATATTTCGAGCAAAACAACGTCAAATGGGGGCAAACCGAAATGCAAAGACATGTGAAAGTTGTCCAAATAAGGTGAAAGAAGAATTAAAAAAGCACATGCTTGAAAAGAAGACTATCAAGGCGGTATCTATTGCCTCACAAGGGACATTACCTTGTGTTGTTCGGGTTTTGATGACTACTCCTTATCTACCCCTCATTCAAAACGTAGTTTGATGATATTATGTAAACTTGTGATGATAGTTTGGACTTATTTTGGATGTATCTCATTCTCACTTAATAATATGTCGTGTATCTCACTCATTTTCGACCGCGCCTCAAACGGTAAAGCGTGCGCCTCGCCTTGCGCCTCAAATGCGCCTTGCATCTTTAATTACACTGATTTCATGTGTCCCATCGTATTCAAAATCAGAATAGACACTTCTCCAACCAAACACAGCATAGGAATTCAATCTCATCCCTCCATCATATTACGCAATCTTGAGGATAAACCAGCAGCCACAGAATGAACTAATGGGAATCATTGGCTCCGCAATGGACTGGGGAGGAACCACTGGCTAATAAAATATCCTCTAAACAATTCAAAATCCCAAACTAACTGACCCAGGAACCCAAACTGCAACAAAGGCAATCGAACTTGCTAGAAGAAAGGCATAAGAGGGAAACAACAAAGAAATCTAAGGCTGTCCTAACTACCCCAGGAGTAGAAACATACCGAATACTTCAACATGAAACATCATGAGGATTAAAATAGAAATTAGGAACCAAGTAAAAGGCTGAACCTAATAATAGGAATACCATTTCCTAAGAGCTGACGTCCAAAGACTTGAACCATTGTACGATGGAAAAACCCAGAAAAGAATCGCCCAAAGATAAATCAATTACTCTTAAAGATCACCTCGAAATCCCAACAACCGAACACAGAAATCATATGGCTCAACTTCCCTCATTTCACAGTCCGACAAACACTCCCACGGTAGCCATGATTCAAGCATCAACAAGGTTTTCAGGGCACAAAATCAAACCAAGGACGTAACAGAGCATGGACCCAAGCAAACCCACGGACAAAGTTCACACATCAAACGACAGCAGGGCAACTCAAGCCTCGACGAAGGTAGAAGCAAGGAAAACAGAGAGAAAAGGGGGGGGGGGGGGGGGGGAAACGTACTGCAGCTTCGAGCCCTTTGAGCTGAGGGTTTTTCTCTTCTCCTCGGCGCTTTCCGATCTTGCTCGGAGCCTCTCTACCGGGTGCTTTTTGGCTGTCCTTCCCGTGGCGACAACAAAAATCGGTGAGCTCGCGACCAAGGCGACGGAACGGGGGAAACCGAAGGGAAATCTTCTCTCCGGCTGATTTCTCTTCCCGGGAGGTGGTAGACATCGTGCCTCTCGAAGGAAAAAGGTGAAGAAGATGGGGCACGTGCCCCATCTCCATGTCTTGCTCCCATCATTCCCACAATGAGGCTTCCCAAGCTTCTTTAAATCCGAAGGTTAAGATTCATTCCAAGTCAAGTGTTGAACCTATAAATAGAGGGTGATGATTTATGGATCAAAGGTTTAGGGTTTATAGAGGGTGATGTTTTAAGCTCTTCTCTATTTCATGTCACTTGTATCGTCTTTATAAATTTGCTATTATGAAATCTCATTTTTAATTCACGTGTCAAAATCTTCGAACTAGTACGCGAACGAGATCGTTATTCGAATTCGATTATGTTTGAATCAGAACGTCCTTGTAGCGTCGATATTGCCTTGTTAATAATATTGTTTAATTTTAAAAATATTATATTTTTGTATTCACGTTTTTTATTATTAGAAATTACACCTTCAACGTATAATATAAATATAATTTTTTGGGTCTTTACAACGATAGTCTTTTCTCTAAATTGAGATCGAACTATGTTTTGCTTACTTAAAACTTATTTTAAGATAAATCATACCGGATTACATCATGACTCATTAGATATATACTAGATAATTACGACTAAGATTTTTAGAAAGTTATACATTGGCTTTGCGTTAAGTAACGGACAAATCACAGCCCGCCACGACACCAATGGTCACCACAACAACCTTCGCCGTCTCCCTAACTCTAATCATCCCCCTCCGGCGACGTTTCTCCCTCCCAGTGCCGACGCCCCTCCGGGGGATTCGATCTGATGTTATCACGCTGTCGGAGATCCTGCGACAATGTCGGATTGGTTCACTTCCAAACTCAGAGCTGCCGAGAACATCCTCCACAAGGTATTAGGTCTTACTGTAACCTCTGTCGGTTTTGTAGCCCTGAGTGCCAACTGGGGGGGGGGGGGGGGGGTTCGGTTATAGCTGTTATGTGAGGTGGTTGCGATGGCGATCTTGGAGCTGAATTTGGATCGACCCGGTTTCGTTTCTGGGATTTCTCGATTTGTGTGGATTTTCAATTTGCAGATCGATCAGCAAGCTGCCGAATCGCTCCGTAAGAATGAGAAGGGCGCTTCGGATGGTGTAGATTTGGATTTGACTGGTAGGGCTGGATTGGTGACGGCAACCAGTGGTGTTCCTTTGAAGGAACAGTTCAAGAAGAAGGCTTTCGACGGTAATGATCATGGGCCCAGAGTGGTTAGTAATCTCGCGAGCGATAGTAACCGTGATCCGACTAGCAAGGGGGTCAGGAGTGGGAGTGGGAGTGTTACGAGGTCTAATTCTTCCTCAGCTCGCAATTCGGATGCCGCCGAGGGGGACTGGACCGAGTTGCTGGGTTCTCCCACCAGTCCAGCGACTGCGTCGCCACGGACACGTGGAACTGGTGCTGGCAGTAGGGGTGGCAGAAATAACTCGGTGACGGATTTCAAGAGGAATCCGAAGATGACCACTGCTAGAATGAAGGCGCAAAAGAAGTTGGGCCCTGGGGTTTCTGGTGAGGCCAAAGTGAACGGCATAGAGAAAAATGAGGGAAACCCTCCACGCTTGAGCTTGGAAGGGGCTATTCTGTTGGTTGATTTGCAAAATCCTGGGAATCTCGGTGATAATCAAGCATTGGAAAGAAAGGATTCTGTCAAAAGTGTGACAGAGCGATTAGTAAAAGATGTCGACAAGGGCAATGTTGCAACATTGAATTTCACAGACAGAAGATTGGAGGATGAGTCTCGCTCAAGAAATTTAAATGGATCCCAAGGGAAAGCATCCTTGTCTGCCTCAAATTTGGTTCATGATGTTGACCAACGTGGGCTTACAAGGAGTTCAGGGGCTTCTCTCTTGAGAGATGCCAATGCAGGGAACAGTGTTGGATCAGAGTTGGGGACTGACTCTGGCTCGTCTTCTGATTCCAGAAGTGAAGCCGAGCGGGAAAGGGGGGAAAGGAGGAGGAGGAGACAGAAGCTTCTTGCTGAGAAGGTTGCTGCAAAGGCGGCAGAATACATAAAAGAACGGGAAAACATGGTTGCAAAGCTGGAGGGAGAGAAGCAGAGTTTGGAAAAAATAGTTGAGGAGAGAGCAAAGCAACAAGTAAAAGAGGTCGGTGGATCTTCCTCTATCAATGGGTTGCGATGGGTTTCATTTACTGTAGTTTATTTTGCTACACGCTTTATTCGAATACTCTTCATTGATTTATAACTGTAATTAGACAACTTGCTAAGTCAATTCTTTAACTTTATTTATGTATACTTTTGGGCAGTCATTATAGAAAATGTGGACATCGACTTTTGGTAATATATTACGCTTTTGCTCTGCGATTGCGTAGACCCGGTGGTCAACTTCTTGAGGTTTAGCATGAGAGTCACGAGAGGGTATTTTCTCGCATATAGCAATTTTTAAGAGGCTGCACGGCGACTGTTAGGAGTATCTGTGAAGCGATTCTGTTGATCAGATTGTAGCATTGATATTTAAAACCTGTGTTCTTATTTCACATGCCAATATGTTTGGCATGCTCAGTTTGTTCTTTAGATCACCTCCTTGCTCTTACCAGATATTTTCATCCATGTCATCTTCATTGCTTGCCCAGGCCTCTGAACTGCAGACAATCATGATGGAAACTTTGGAAGCTGCTGAATTAGAAAAGCAGAAGCATAACAACACCAGAATGGAAGCATTTGCACGCTTAGCCAAACTTGAGGTACCAAAACTGTCAACTGGCTAATATTATTAATCTTTGACTCGCTCTCAATAGACCTGGAGTGCCTACTTCTTTTCTCTTCTGACTAAACGAAGGTGTGTTGGTTGAATAAATTGGTCTTACTGTTTTTTATGTTCACAGACTACAAATGTCGACCTTGCAAAAGCTCTTGCTGCTGCCCAGGGGAATCTTGAAGTGGAGGTACTTGATCGATAACTTTCGTTTCTTCGGTTAGTTTAACTTTTAAGAATATTTGCATAACAAAATTAAGCTAATTTCTTTTAACCTCCCATATTTTGTGATCATAGCTACATATATACGAATTAAGTTATCATTTAAGTTGCTTTGGGTCTGCCTTTCCAACTCGGAGTTGCCATCTGTAGTATGAGTTTGTAATGGAAGTCTCTTGCGGCTTCAGTGAAATCACTCATATTTAGGAGTTTCTTTTGTTGACATTTCCCAGGTTAAGAGGGTGGCTGACCTAAGGCAACAAATTGAATTAAAAGAAGTTGCTCATGGAGGTATCTGGATCTTTTAGTTTGTAGTCCATTAAGGTTTGTCATAATGTTGGATAGATCTCCTGAAACCCTCTCTTCTTGGAAGATCTAAGGAGAAGAATTACCAAGACTCAAGAAAGGGGAACATCAAAGAAGCAGGTGAGCTTTACTTGTAATTTACCCTGCAGTCTTTTACCTTATGGTCATATTGACGGCCCATCATGCTGAGCATTAGGTTCTTTAAATTATGGAAGCCCCTGTACTAGTTTCTATTCAGTAAATTGATCCAGGATGCAGGAATCTACCATCAAAACCTTGGAAGTTGAAAGAGAATTGCTTGAAGCAGAGTGTGCCTTCATTGCAGACAAAATTCAGATACTAGAACTAAAGGTTAGCATTTCCAGTTGTTTAAATTTATTTTTGATGGAAAATCATTAGTGCAGTTGGGACTTTGCTTGGTTGAATGTCGCCAGAACTTGCTCTGATCACATTTAACGTTACCACAAGTAGGTTTTATGCCATCTAGCTTTCCTTTTGGTAGCTAATGATATCTCTGGGGAAGCCGCTTAAGTATGTGTTTCCCTGGATTCCAGCTATGCGCTCATTATTATCTCTTCTGATTGATGTTGAATCTGAACTCTTAATAACATATGCAGGCACAACATTTGAGTGAGAACATCGAGCTCACCAGGAAGGAGATGGAGGAACCTACTGAAGTAGAAGTCGAACTCAACAGAAGGCTGGGTCAGCTGACTGACCATCTAATTCAAAAGCAAGCGCAGGTTTGCTTTCTGGACGATGTCAGACTTTCCTTGCATAACTACTGCATTCCATATTTGTAATTAACTACTAAGTGTCCTCCTATTGACTTGCATGGATAGGTTTTCTCACGTTTCATTTTCTGAACAACAGTCGCCATTTCTCAGGGGCTAGAAAATATATAGCCTTTTATGCTATGCTCTGCGATGTATACCTTCGCGTTGGTAGTTTCTTTCCCTTTTGGACTATTAGCCCCAGCCCCAAGTTTTTTAGGGGATGGCCTTTTGGGATAATCTTCATACGTTATGTCAAACTACTGACTGTGGTCGTTCACCCTGAAGCAGTGATGGTGCTGCGATTCTTTATGTCTCTTCGCACTTGTCCAGGCAATGCAGCTATGCTAATCCAACGTTTTATCAGGTTGAAGCTCTGTCCTCTGAGAAGGCTACACTTTCCTTCAGGATCGAGGTGTGTAATCACAAAATGTTCTATCCTATGAGTCTAACATCAGGACTCGTGCAAGATTTCACTGATATTCCAAACCTTTGATCCCACAGACAGTGTCCAGAATGCTTGCAGAGGGAAAATCAACATCAGGCGCAGAAGATTTTAGCAGCATCTCCTTAGATGATGTGGAGTCAGGGAAATGGGATTCACATCGTCTGAAATTGAAGCCCACTCTGGAAGATAAACTTCGATCAGGGAAGGAGCAGTTGTGGATGCTGCTCCTGCAACTGGACACTATTTTCTTGGCAGGATCGGTATATCTAAGAAGGTACCCCCCTGCAAAACTATGCTTCTTTGCTTACCTGGCGTGTCTCCACATGTGGGTAATTTACATATTCAAGTCAGATTCACGGCCTTCAAGATCTGGTGCAGTGATTTCGTTGGAAAATATTAATGGACATTGACTTTGACACGGTTGAATATTTCCGGCCAATCCTTATATTTTTTATGGAGGTTGAGATTACTAGCTGGACGACATTCTTCTTACCATGTAGATGTTCCCTTGTAGAGAAACAGCTGGAAATCTGATAAGAAAACCATGCACTTAATTTTGAAATTCCAACTACTGAATGTGCAAATTACATGACAAAAACTAGCAGAAGCCAGCAGAAGCAGACAAAGGTAAGACACCCATCCTTTGTATAACACGGAAGGTCGTTTTTGTACTCACGACAGCAAGCAATGATCCAAATGCGGCTCGAGTGCATGAAACAGCGCTGTAGTCCGGAGACATGGGGGCTGTCATCAGTCTTGTGGAACCTTACTTCCAGTTCTTCTATTCCTTGCAAAGAAAGTTCATTTCGCACGGTTGGTATGAGAAAGTTTGTGAAATGCTGCGAGAATGCAGTGCTGTGAATGAAATACATGAGATCTACTTCAATGAAAGATGACATTGTGAAACAGGCCCTACAACAACTCATATCCCATCATTATCAAACAAAGCATTAGTCTTTGGAAGTCCACAGTTTCATTTAGGCCAAAGGTTGAGCAACGTCGTCCTATCCTATTCGAATTCAGGAGGTTACGTTAAGTGCTCCGGTGATTTTATGAGACCAATGACTCACCAGTTTGAGCCTTCTTTGGGGAAATTGCGGCTGTATATAGGAAACTCGAACAGGAAAATTGATTTCATCCATGGCGGCAGGCTACCATATATCGTTATGGGAAGCGGAATGAGAGGACTGCAGAAGCAAAGCAGTCAATGAGAGGACTGCAGATGCAAAGCAAAAATTATACTGTTACAATCACTAACCAGGCAAGACGACAACGAGGGACCGAGACAGTTATTCAAACCTGGTTGTTCTTTTAAATGCTCTGTAATCTGCCACATTTGCAAATTTTTTGTAGGCTGACGCCTGTTGTAATAAGTCCGCAATACCGAATTAGCGAAAGACTAATGTAAAGGAAAAGGAAATTGTGGCCTCGTGTGGGAAATGGGAAGAACAAACCTCTAGAAGAGGGATGCCGCTGACATAAAGTAGCAGAAGAGTGAGGAAAACAGGCTCAAAGACCACGAGCCAGTCCGCACCGCTCAGAACAGGGGATGCACTGATAAAGATTCCCCACCATAGTATAATCTGAAATAGTAAACATCAGAGCGCACATCGATTGTGATTTGGACAAAACGTTGCAAAGAAAAGCGTAAGAGCAGGCAAGTGAAATAGAATCCGCCAAAAATGCCATCGAAATTCACAAGGACTTCCTTTTCATCCTCTCCAAAATAGTTGGGATGCCTAGAATATCTCCTTTGTCCAACATTGCACCCCTTCCCTCGATTTTCTTCAGCATTTTTGAGTGAGAGTTTTTGTTGATCCGCTATTGCTTCATCCAGGAAACCGATCACCCACAAAATCCAACCAATAACGTCTACAGCTTCAAGAGAAGGATCCTCATTGCCTTGCATTGACAACAGTGACGGGTAAACTCACCGTCCACACCCACACTGCCTATAGGAGGTATGGTACAAATCAGCTGATGGCTAAATAGCGAGAATCAAAATCGGATAACGTCATGAAACCTGGATTATCCAAAATACTGCCAACTTCCCCAAATTGTTTCTCATCTCATCAAACCGCCGATCCTCGCCCCATTGCAGAATTCTAGCAGAGAATCCATCGTTTAAGATTGCAGAATTCCAGATTTTCTTCCGAATAAGATAAGAAATGTAAAGTTACCTCATCAGCAGGAACAAGTTCAACCGAAGCCCCCATACAACCACAAGAACCGTGAGTACTACCTGTGAAAACCGCACATTCAACTAATGACAAGTATCGCTAATACTGAACACATTCTGCTGAGTAAATTCATTAGTGATGTAGAACACATAAAAAAGCCACTAAAGCAACATCCTTGATCGAACTGACACCTTGAACACTATCAAACAAGCAATAATAAATTGCTATTAGAACACAACTCGAGTTTCCAAACCTCGGAATCCTTCAAATGAATACCAAAGAGAAAAACAAATCCTGGAGGCAACCAACTGCTCCATTAGCCAAACAAAGAGACCCGGACAGCAATTTTACCTGCCTGAAGTACCAGGTGCCTTTCAGAACAAGTGTCAACACGGCAATTATGATGAAGTTAGTGCTTACTGCACGTTCAAACAACCAAGACAACAAAAGATTATAGGCCCACTTCAGCAATCACCCCGAAGATGACTTCTCTCAACTATTTCTTTCCAGAAAAGAACCCTCTCATTCATTCATCCCACGAACCCAAACCACAAAAGGAACTGCATAGTTACAACCATTTACCGGCAAAGTCGGTGACTTTATCAAACTTGAGGAGGGCGGTGACCACGAAGAACAAGAGCTGGTAAACCAACCTGCCACAACCCCCCACCAAAAACCAAAACCAACCCAGGATCATTCCCTTCGCCAATAACCCAAAAACAAAACAAAGATTCGATCTTTGGCGCTTAGACTGCGGAGAATTACGGTCACGATGGCGGTGAGAGCCAAGAAATGGGAGTCCATGACAGGTGTTTTGTACGGAAATACGGTTAGTTTTAAAAAAATTTTGTAAAATACGGTCCCAGTTTCGTAAAATACGGTTTTACCGTCGATAGGGCGCGTTTTGAAAACCCGCCCTCCGAATTACAAAGGGGACGCGTTTTCAAAACGCGCCCCTCGGCGTGCCATGGCAAGGGGCGGGTTTTCAAAACCCGCCCCTATGTGGCATGAGAAGATGGCATGAGGGCGCGTTTTGAGACCGCGCCCTCATGCCAGGGGCGGGTTTTCAAAACCCGCCCCCCGTGCGAGTAAATACCTCGCGATCGGGGTCACCCTCCCCGATTACACCCTCCCCTAACCCTAGCCGCC
Organism: Melastoma candidum; assembly: GCA_023653495.1. NCBI lineage: Eukaryota > Viridiplantae > Streptophyta > Magnoliopsida > Myrtales > Melastomataceae > Melastoma > Melastoma candidum. The sequence continues at coordinate 12,292,038 of CM042888.1, read as the reverse complement.
GCTGCCTCCTCCGGCCGACGCCCGTCCGACCCCCGCCGCTGCCTCCAGCCGCCCTAAACCGGCCATCCGACCCCCGCCGCTGCCTCCAGCCGCCGTTAACCGTCCGTCCGACCCCCGCCGCTGCCTCCAGCCGCCCTAAACCGGCCATCCGACCCCCGCCGCTGCCTCCAGCCGCCGTTAACCGTCCGTCCGACCCCCGCCGCTGCCTCCAGCTGCCCTTAACCGGATCCGCCTCCGACCGGTCAACTATTCCGGTCCGGCGAAAATTCGTCACCGCCGACGATTGTCCGCTCCCGAGTTACGTCGCGTAACCTTTGACGACCGGTATTATTGGTATGTTGTGTAATTATGAAATTGTATAATTATTAATTATTGATTAGCAAAATGAATAATTGGATAATTAATGATTTGATATTTAATTGTTTACAGGTTATTAAGTTCGAAGAAACCCGTAATCAACGTAAGTTTTATCTTACATACGTTTCAATGTCGCAAATAAATTTATTGTTATATGGTAATGGGAAGGTTGTTCATGGTAGTCAAGGAGTAGCCTATAGTAGGGGACCAGTGAAAAGGATAAAGGTAGATGTGGATATTGATTACGTCAGATTCGAAAGTAAAATTGTCAATGCACTGAGATTAACCGAAGGAAGTAGGTTGGAAATTTGTCATAGATACCCAGTTCCTTCGTATGGTCCTTCAGGAATTAATTTTGTGCTAGTACCAATCGGAGATGACGAGGATGTGAGGTTGTTGTTTGAATTTGCGATGTCAAATAGTGACCGCATTCAAGAAGTTTATGTGATATCAATATTTGGAAATTCTTGCAACGAAGTGAGGCCCCCAAATTCTAGAAGTAAGCGTGGTAGTAACATGCAACCCGTAGGAGCAAATGTGGATGACGGGTTAAATGTCGTGCAAGAAAGAATGGAAAATTTCGAAGTTAGTACAAATTTCCATCGATTGGATCCGGTGAATGAAGGGTGTAGCGGATATGGTGGTAATGCGAGGAATGAGGAGGATGGTGGTAATGAGGATGATGATGATGGCGGTAACTACAACGAAGATAATTATGAAGAGGGTGATCCGTTTGAATAATTACAACGCGATCTCGGCGATGAAGGAGTTATAGTTGAAGATATATATCGGCGATATGAAAATCATATCGTTGATTCAATAGTGAATTCGAATGATGACGCCGATACTGATGATGAAATGTTTAATGGTGTTGATTTGGAGAATGAGGACGCGGTTAATCAGGCAGGTCCTTCTAGGAGGAAACGGGTGGAGAAACCCCTACCATTCTATCTAGACAGTGGCGATACTGGGAAGGTGATTTGGGAGGATGATGAGGATGTTACGGTGACGGACGATCCGGAGGCTGTGGTTGAATTTCGTAAAGGGATGCGGTTCAAGCATAAGAATCATGTCATTCATGCGGTGAATATGTTTCATATCAAGAATCATTATAACTACGAAATTGTTGAGTCAGATAAGACGACGTGGTCGGTGTTTTGTTCTGAGTTAGGATCTGGGTGCAAGTGGCGATTACGCGCAATTCGGCGTGCGTGTGACGATGAGTTTGAAATAACTATTATGGGTGAGCCGCATACATGTTTAAATGCAGTTCTTTCCCAAGATCATAATCGCCTTGACTGCAACTTCATGGTTCCCTACTTCCGAACTTTTGTCAGAGAATCTCCTGAAGTTAAAGTGTCGTTCTTAAGGAGTGTAATCAAGGAGAGATTTGGATATGAAGTAAGTATGAGACGAGTATGGGATGCAAAAAGGAAGGCGATTGAATTTGAATACGGAGAATGGGATGCATCTTATAATGAGTTGCCTCATCTTATGAATGCAATTAGAATTACCAACCCCGGAACAATTGTTGATTGGGGTGCAACGTATGATCTCGGTGATGTGGAAGTATTGCAATTTCAACGACTGTTTTGGGCGTTCGGACAGTGTATTCAGGCATTCAATCATTGTCGACCAGTTGTTAGCATAGATGGCACATTTCTATATGGTAAATATAGGCATAAACTCTTAATTGCATGTTCTATGGATGGGGAGAACCATATAGTGCCGCTTGCTTTTGCACTGGTGGATGAGGAAAGCTACGATTCATGGAGTTGGTTCCTGCGATGTCTGAAGGGATATGTCGTTGGTGAAAGAACGGGAGGGGTTTGTTTGATTTCCGACAGACATGCTGGAATTCAAGCCACTGTGAATGATCCGGACGTGGGATGGGCCCCGCCGTTTGCGCATTGGCGATTTTGTCTTAGACATGTGGCGAGCAATTTCAATACGAGGTATAAGAATGTTGTTTGTAAGAGGAAGTTGGTAGCCGCAGCCAGGAAATCTATGGTTGTGAAGTATAAAAGTGTGATGCGAAGTTTGTTTGAATCAATGCCAGAAGCTAGCGAGTTTTTCGCCGAGATGAATGAAGAGCGGTGGTGTTTGAGTCGGGATGGGTACCATAGATATGGTATGATGACAACGAATTTGAGCGAAAGTTACAACGCCGTTATCAGAGGCGCAAAAAATCTTCCTGTTTCAGCGCTTGTTAGGAAAATATGGTATAACTGCGTGTCACATTGGATAGCCAGACGTGATGATGCGGATTCTGCTTTGAAAATTGGCGAAAGATTCACAAGTGTTTGCACAAATCGTCTATTTAAATGTATAGAGAAGGCCAAACGGTACGAGGTGGTTCTTCTCGATCGCAGCGAGGGTAGATTTGATGTTAGAACAAGAGAAAAACATCGACTGAAGTATGTATTTCTTCAAACGATGAAATGCAGCTGCAAGAAATGGCAAATCCATCGCATTCCTTGTTCGCATGCTTTGGCATGTTACGCGCACATGCATATAGATCATACCGCTGTCATCAGTCGTTTTTACTCATTCGAGTGCCAGAAGGCTGTGTATGCTGCGAAATGGCATTCTTTTGATTGTAAAGAAGATTGGCCCGAATATCCTTTTCCGAGAGTCAATCCCGACCCTACAAGAGTGAGACCGAAAGGGCGCCCCAGGTCATCACGTATACGTAATGAAATGGATATCAAGGAGAAATCTCGGAAAAGTAGTTGTGGATTATGTAGACAAGAGGGTCACAACCGACGTAGTTGTCCTAATAGGAATGTTTGTAAGTCATTTCTTAATGTTAGAATTGTATATTGTTGTTATTTACAGTTGTCCTATTTGTGTTTCTTACTAACAGAAGTTATATTGTATTTCAGGAAAATGCGTCCAGGGCCAAAAAAGACGGACGTCCTTAATGCTCAAGGAGAGCATCGCTCGACGGCCGTATGGGAAGCCGGCTACAGTATGGTACGTCCGTTTTGTGTAGTTCTGAATTATTATACTTTTTTCATGTATTCGTGCCGTGAGTACTAATTCGTGTTTTATTTACAGAATAACGTTCTAACTTGCCGTCGTGTGGAGAAGTCATTGAAGGGAGTCGCCCGTGATCCGAGGATGGATGTGTACCTTCGTCAGGCAGGATTCTACGGAGTAGCTTCGCTCCCTTTTATATCCTTGGACTGGGCCCTCATCACAGCGTTGACGGAACGCTGGAGGCCGGAGACGCACACTTTCCATATGCCGCACGGTGAGGTCACTATCACCCTTCAGGATGTGGCAATTCAGCTAGGTTTGCCCATAGATGGTGATGCCGTGATAGCTGATACAGCCGTCTCTAATGAGGAAGTCTGTTTAGAGTTATTGGGGCGGAGACCTATGGGTGACAACATTAGGTCTGGCCGTATTAGACTTAGCTGGCTTGCTGCAAACTTTGCTGAGATCCCTGTAGATGCCCCCGAGGAGGTAGTACAGATGTATACGAGGGCTTACATCTTGCAGTTGATAGGAGGGATGCTATTTACTACGAAGTCAGATAGTTTAGTACATTGTTTCTGGTTGCCTCTACTAGCTGACTTCGAGAGGGCCGGGTAGTATAGTTGGGGTTCTGCTTGCCTTGCGTGGCTGTACAGGAGTTTGTGTAAGGCAGCTCACCACAAGGCATCGCAGATAGATGGTCCACTGATTTTGCTACAGATTTGGGCATGGGATAGATTCCCACATGTAGCGCCCCTCAGATTACGGACCCCAATTGTAGCGGATATGCCTTTGAGCTATCGTTGGGCCGTTGCAAAGGATGTACGCACGGTCACTACGCACGTACTATCCTCTTACAGAGAGGCCTTTGATAGGCAGACTCCCGATCAGGTAAACGTCATTTCATTTGACTCTTCTGTTTTAGTCATTCGAACCTTCCTAACGTATTGACATTTCTATATGCAGGTTGTTTGGCATCCTTATTCTGAGGAGTTGATAGCTATGCTACCTGATTACTGTCGATCGGGAGAGGCTTCTTGGCGTGCCAGAGTCCCCCTCATCTGCTTCTACATCGTCGAGTGGCATTACCCTGATAGAGTGATTCGTCAGTTTGGCGACCACCAGATCGTGCCCGCAGATTGCGACACCAGCAAGGCTCTCCATCGGATGGATTTGCGTGGCAAGACAATGAACAACTGGGTAGAGATCCACCGATCGTTTGTGGAGCTCTGGGGAGATCGGATGCAGTACATCGTGCCGCTGTCCTGGGATTCCCATTCTGGAGTCAGGTACTCCAAATGGTTTGCGAAGTACACCAGAAAGTACATATCGCACACAGGAGCCATGCTAGGTACAATGGTAAGTAATCTATGAGTTCTTTCATTACATTCTTCATTTAGTTGTCAATTTTAACATATATAATGTTATATTATGTAGATGAAGAACTTCCGTAGGATCAAGATTTGATCGGACCAGCCTGAGCTCGTTTCTCTTGTCGAGGAGTCCTTGCAGATGATGCGAGAATATACACCGGTACGTCTGTACGGTCGTACCGGCGGAATAGAAGATCAACCGGCATTCGAGTTCATGCCAGCAGCAGGTGGACAGAATGTGGACGAAGACGAAGATCATCCGGCAGAAGAAGATCACATGGACGAAGATCACGACGTGCCACGGACGTACGAGGACCCTGTATTTGACGAGGAGGGCCGTGAAGTACCAGAAGGGATGCTCATCTCTCAGATTGACCACATTCAGGCTGATTACACAACACCGTACTTCGAGCCTGGATCCAGTTCCACTCCGGTAGCTCCGATTAAAGGAGCGAGAGAATTCGGGTAAGTCTTCTTATACTCGATTGATTTAAACTCTCGTAACTTCACTAACATAAGTTTTTCAGGTACGACCATTCACAACAAGGCGAAGGACTTTCACAAATTACACAACTGTACCCTGATGATTCCTCGGGGAACATCCATTCAGATCCCGTCGTTAGGCCTTATGTTAGGAGGAAATCGACGAGACGTAGGGGTCTTTACTGATGTCTGTAAACTTTCCATTGATATTATGAGATTCTGAACTTTGCATTTCATATTCTGAACTGGGTTTCAGGTTACAAACTACTAAATGAGGTCTATGTGTATGCCATATGTTGTTCAAACAGGGTTTCGAACAAAATTTCTTAGTTTAGTTTTTCAGGTTCAGACGAGGGGCGGGTTTTCAAAACCCGCCCCTCCTTACGTTATACAAGGGGCGGGTTTGGCCGGCTTTGTTTGTCTAAGTGTGGAAGGGGCGGGTTTTAATGTAAGGAGGGGCGGGTTTTGTGTAATGTAAGGAGGGGCGGGTTTTCAAAACCCGCCCCTGGCATGAGGGCGCGGTCTCAAAACGCGCCCTCATGCCATCTTCTCATGCCACATAGGGGCGGGTTTTCAAAACCCGCCCCTTGCCATGGCACGCCGAGGGGCGCGTTTTGAAAACGCGTCCCCTTTGTAATTCAGAGGGTGGGTTTTCAAAACGCGCCCTATCGACGGTAAAACCGTATTTTACGAAACTGGGACCGTATTTCGCAAATTTTTTTTAAAACTAACCGTATTTCCGTACAAAACTCTCCATGACAGTCCCCATTTTCGAAAGCCACCCCTTCTCCCACTGACTAATTGATTCGTGGGTTTTGTTACACTACGGCCAAAATATAGAGCATTAACATTAACTATTAACGTTGTCTTAACTCGAAGAGCCTCGGATTTTCCTGGGAAGGGGGGAATAAACAGGAAAAGTCATTCGATTGGTTCATCCTTGGCTTTGGAGAGTTGCCAACTCTTTGCATTCGGGAATAGCGGGTCGCAATGAGGTCACGTAGACAAATCTCTCTACCCACAATCACCAAGTTATAAAATTCGCCAAAGCTGACAACAATGAAAAATGAGAGGGACCATGCGAATGCTTTTACCAAGTTCTTGACGGAACAAAGTATCGAAAATTTATCCAAACCCTTCTGGAGCAATGGAACTCCCTTTGGTCAGAATGAATAAAAGAAATATTTACGACCACAGCTAGTTTCAAAATTTAGGGAGTGTTACCTCAAAGTCTGTTAACAAATAAATCGTTACTTCAAGTTGCCAAGTAGCGATGACTGGGTTATGTGTCCATGAAGTCGTTCATTAAAACAACTACTCCAATACTTGGTGGGAAAAAAAATTGAAGTTCGTCCGGCAAAAGCAAACCCATCTGCTAGTAAACTTTATCCTTTTAGTAAAGGCATTTGATCTGGCCACCATTAAGCTACTCGAAGTAGAGATTTTGTCTTGTCGCAGTAAAGTCGCTAACGTTGTCTTCCCACGCTAAAGTCACTTTTTCAAATAATAACTTTAAACGTTTCGAACGAAACTCATTTGAGATGTCTCAAACGAAACCCACGACCGCATACTCAAACCTTCGAGGTCGCAGCACACTCGGGGGACTGAAAGCCTTTGTTCTGTAATTTCCTCGGACGAACAGAAAGCTTTTATGCACGAGAACCTTAATGTTTTGATACAGCTAAGGCGCTCTCCTCACATGGTGCTCTCTTACAACACAACAATGTCTTTATTGGGGATCGCTAGACAAAAAGGCACGCCGGGGGACATGGTAATGGACTGTAGACTGAGGCCAAGAATCAATCCCTTCACTCGATGCATGGCGGAAGTCATTCCCAGAGCGAAACCATCCTTGTATTTTCACTCGGTCTATACAAAATCGCGGGTGTCTTGCCTCCCTCGGAGGAGGTTCAACGCGCAAAAATCGCTGTGTTTCCTTCGGCCAAGCAAAATCAATCTGTAGATTTTCGACTTTGAATCCTTTCACGAAACTCTTCTATTTACCCTGGTAATCTTGGACCAGTTATTGGCTTCTGAAGTGGCTTCAATGCGTTCATTATTTCGGCAAATGTCGGCCTCAAGTTCGGATCCCTGAAAATTATTAATCATAAAATCGTCCAACATATTAAAGATTATGCACACACAAGACATCTGCTAACTAAGGAGATGTGTATACTTACGTTTGCCAGCACTTCTCGATTATCTCAGCAACTGTGGGGTCCATGTCGCCAGGGATATCAAGCCTTCGGTGCTGGAAACCCACGGCCCCCACAACCTGCATGGGATTCATCCCTCCCCAAGGTTGTTGCAGGGTAGCAAGTTCCCATAATATGACCCCGAAGCTGTAGACATCGGACCTGAAATTGTTGAATCGTGGTTTAAGGAAAAGCTGGCTGTGACATCAAAAGAAAGGTAAGACAATGAGATAAAATACTGAAAACAGAAGGAAAAAGTTACTTTTCGTTGCATGGTTCGTTTCTCAACACTTCTGGAGCCATCCACTCCGCCTGTTATGTACAAAGGGAATTCATGAGTTGGCATGAGGTTTAAGCGCATACCCAGACAACTAAGAGGACAAAAACCAGATCTGATTGCAGGCTGTACGTCGCAAGACATGATTGAAATCTTACTGTTCCTGCAGTTGACCTTGACGAAAGAAATGTACTATGCTTCATCCGTGATAACCCAAAATCGCAAACCTGAAAGCAATAGAAGATTTGTCAAGTTACGATCAAATGGTTTCACCCATTGAACAACTAGTTATCGCCGATGATATGGTCACCTTGACAACCCAATTTCTATCAACCAAAAGATTTGGAGTCTTCAAGTCACGGTGTACTATAACGGGATTACAGTTGTGCAAGTAATTCATTCCCCGAGCCTGGAAATAATGAAAAGTGATAGTAAGTCCTCTGTGATATAGAAAAATGATGAAGATCGAGAAATGGCATGGGTATAACGAACAAATTAGTACTTGCAAGCACAAAAGAAAAAAGACAAGTTGGTTGAATCATACAGCATCAAGGGCCATCCTCAACCTCCTTCGTTCATCCAACTGATTGTTTGGACGGTGAATTAGCCTATACAAACTCCCTCTGCATGAGTAATGACCATTTTCTAAATTCTCGGGCACTCAGTGGAGGAAAACATTGAACAGACAGAAGTAGAAGTCAGTATCCTAGAAGCAGAGGAGTACCTCGGAAGAAATTCTGTAACAATAGAAAGATTTGGGGGGCGGGTTACAGCTCCCATGAACAGGACCACGTTGGGATGCCTGAGTTTTTTCATGATTCGCACCTTCAACAAGCCCATGCATCCGTTAGTTTACTATGGCGGTGGTGGATACTCCCCCTCGTAACAAACAACAATAAAAACGCATCACGAGCATAACTACAAAGAGGTCCTGCTCCACTACGAACCATAAAGGGTTGAAGAGAGTCATCACCTCACTAATAAATTCCTCTAAAGACTCCCCTGAAATATCCTGTTCTAGGAATCTCTTTACTGCAACTTCCTGTATTTCATGAGGAGCCAAATTAGTCTCTTGAAAGAACACTGCAACACAGTTTTTTTGGAACTGTTTCATCATGACACCAAAATATCATTCCTTTGTTCCGAGTAACAATTCCAGATGGAGCATCTAATGCCTTCCCATTAAATGTTCCATGCAAAATATAGCCTTTAGTCTGTTGATTCTGGAGATGATCCTACAAACTTTATTTAATTTTCTAGCTTATCAGCAGTACTTAATCGATGTCATCGACAGGCATAAAAGAGATTGTGAGAATTTTGTCAAACTCACCGTTCCATGCCAGTCGCCACGGTAGACCTCCCCATATGATCCTGCAGCAGAAATGGTAATGAAAGTTGGGTAATCTGTCTTAACATTTATGCACCAAGATACAAACACCACGAGATCCATAGAAAGAGAAAATGAGTTTCTAGGTTGTTACCAAGTCCAATTCGCTCACCCAAGCTGATCTCATCCCACATTATCTCACAATCAGCGACACTATCAAGCGCTGTGTCGGACTTTGAGCTGTCATTACCAGTCGATCTATCGGAAATTCTCTCACCATCCTCTCCTGGTGTATCACTATCCTTATTACCACTACCGTGTGGCTCCCGACAACAGGAATCAGAATCCACATCACTTCGAGCACCGGATTCGAGTTGCTTAGTAACAGCTGCAGTGGTTGCCACTACTGCGGCAGCAGTAGCTGTGGCAGCAGCTGCAACAGGAAGTTCTAGAGTTGACTCGGCAGAGGACTTTGCGGCAGCAACCACCATTGAAGAAGCAACAACAGCAGCAGCAGCAGCTGCAGCTGCTGCAACAGGGACCTTTGCTTGCAGCTTTGGTGGACTTGCATGACTTTGTGGTAGAATATATTCTGGATGGTTGAAAACAAATCCTTCCCCAGGTTTAACTTGCTCCGGTTGATTGGACGGGAAAATAGCTTTCGATTGCAGTCTTTGAGGAGGAGGCAAAGGAGGTAAAAAGCGTGGAACAATGGGTAAATCTTGGATTGCATATCCTTTTGCAGAGTCATCCTTACTTTTAGGTTTGACCTGGTCATCGTCGACAGAATTTGAGTCCAACTGCTGAGGATAAATTTCTGAGAATAAATTAGGCGGGGCCGCAACTCCACTTTCCACTAACACATTGTGAAGCTTCCGAGCTAATTGAGGATTATCTTTGGCTGCATCGATCATGTATTGTGAAACATCTTTGACTTTCATCCTCTGAACTGCAGGAGAGCTAACACCTTCTGTCCAAGATGGAGATCGGGCATGGGTGTAACTGTAGTTAGGCCGTCCATGAATCTCTCTGGACTGTACCTTCTCCAAACCTGAGGTGACAATGGCTTTTGACCTAGATTTCTGATCGAAGGTTCCCAACTCTGACTGCTCTTCCAAAGAGCTTGTGACTGTACTACTGGAAGAAGCAGCATGAGATGACGAAGAATCTATGTCTCTAGAAAAAGGAGACGATGAGAAGATCAGTTCGTCAAATGCCGTATGTGATATCGCCGCATCTGCTGGTATAAGGGTGCCTGGATCAGCCATGAGATCAACGATGTACTCCCTGAGATTTACATCATCAATCATTTTTTAAACACATTACATCTGCATATATATATGGAACAAAATTCACAAAGCAACCATGATTTGGACAGGAAACGAGGGCCATGTACAATTAAGGAATTGCAGAACGCATGCATAAAAACAAAATCACTTTCTCGCGGCCCACAAGGATTCCCAGGATTCATTCAGACAAAGATAGATTAGTACGTAGAGCAGTTGCAAAGAGGACTGGGAGTGGTATCATCAGATATCCATGACATCTAGCTATTGTGAAAATGGCTTGTATGGCTCTACCTTCCATCCTCAAGTTTCACAAAGTTCATAGCGACGTCTTCTGAACCGGTGTATTCCCGCCCCTTAACCAAACGGCACTGGATGCCGATACTATCGGCCAAAACCTGTAAGAATCGTGAGGAAAGCATATTTGCATAATAGAGAGCGTGAAATTTACTCATGACTTGGAAGAAATTTTTTTTCTTTGGTAGAATGGAAGAAATATATATGCTAGGGAGAAAACACAATTCTACCCTTTTGGGGCAATTCCTATGAAACATCATCATGAATATTGTGATTTTTTTGTTACGTAATGAATATGCATGTCTCTATGAGCCAAGACACAATAGAAAGCCATTTTGTCTAGTTAGATTTTCCAGGAATAGTACCTTGAACAGCAACGCACGATGCCGAGCCATTCCAATCGTCAATGAACCTAGAGGCAATACCATGCTACCTAGGGTAAATTTCAGACTGTAGTCAAGACTCTGCCATGCCCTCAGCATGTTATCAGGATCCACAACCGGTCCGCCCATGTAGCCAGAAACCAAAATCGAAAGACTTTCAACCAGTCGCTTCCGCCCGTATCGAAGAGCTGATGCTTTTGATTCGACAGCGATTTCGAGTGCCTTCTGCTCTAATTTAAGTAAATTCGAATCAGCAGCTCTGTTCACCAAAACTGCTTCCCATGTGATATTTCCCTTAACTGGTGTCCCTTGCAGATCAACAAGGGAGGGCATTCTCCCTAAGGTGGAGTTCGTCAAGACCCCATATAGATCATAGAAACCATCCAAGATTTTGTCGTTGTAACCAAGAGCATTATAGTTCTGTCAGCCATCAACAAATCTAAAAAACTAAGAGTTGGTAGAAATGAAATGGAGGAAAAAAGCTAAGGACACAATTCCAAAGCACAGAAATGATCGACCCAAAATTTTATCTCGCACATTTCCCAGTAACTCAGAAATGTTATGTTAGAGCTGCCTAGCCAAGCATGGGACTATCCACAATGACATCCTATACTACAGGTGTCATCCAAGTCAAGGCAAAACAAAAAATAAGAAGATCCACAAAAAATAACTAGAGTTATAGCAACAATTGCCTAATTCTATCTATCACTCACATTGGTGGAATGAAGCTTTTTACATAAGGTAACAGACTGATGAGCACTTACCCAGTATCTGTAGGCGACAACTTCTGCCGGAGTACTATCTGGAGCACAGGATCCCAAACTGATCTGCTTCACGGCCTCGATCTGCACAGCCTCAGGATCCTCCCTAGCACTCAACTCCATGGCAAGCTGTATCTGATACTCTTCCTCAATCTCAGGATCATTGTCCTTCGAGTTATCAATAGGATCTGGCTCCTGAATAATCGTATTTTTACAAGTATTGCAATCATCGTTGCTTCTGACAATATCTACATCATTACTCACACTTACAGGACTGAGTTGTTCCATCACTTCTCCTCTGCTCGAACTTAATGGTGGGGACACGCCGGAGCTGCGCCTATGCGTGACAGAATGCAACCAGGACGAGATCCCAGAAAACGGCTTATAATCCCCGGACCGCGACTGCAATATCCTAACGTTCGAAGGGAACTCCCTCTGCTTACCCGCCCTATTGGACGAACTCAACTCGCCCACCTCTTCCGACTGGTTAGGCACCACATGAAGCTTCTTGAGGAAATTCTTCATGCTTCAACTCCTGAAAACTGCAGCATTCGATGCTAAAGCAACGACAGGCTTCCGGCCATAAACAACTCCATTGCCTCAAACCATGCATGAAATCCAGGAATCGATCTATCAAATCGCCAATAACCTCCCAACCCAACCAAATCTAAACAATCAACCCCAAGAGTTGACCTTTTCCAAGCCAATAACTCCGGATGCCCAAAAAACACACCCAAATCAAGACCAGCCCCTGATGCCCAAATCCACAAAAGGCAGCAACTTTCTTCCTCCGGATTGCAACCCAAAATCAACCCCCCAGCCAATCTTAGACTTGGGTCAAGACTAACGAAAGAACGAATCTTTCCTTCCCAAAAGGCAGATGATTAGGGGGTTTTTTCTTTTCTTCTTTCGATAGGGGAAGAAAAAGATTACTAAGTACCAAAGACGAGCGGACAGGGGAAAAGGAAGGAACAAAAACCCACAAGTGGTGGTGGGGGAGTTGGGAAGGGGCCGGTGCTAAAACGAAACACTGACCTTGCCAGGAAGGATGGGAGAAAAACAAAAGTATAGACCCCACTTGGCCTAAGCGAACAGCAAGCCAACCAGGAAATTTTCACCCTCTTGCCCAAACAAAAAAAAAACTTGAAATAGCTTTGATCCAAGTGGAAATTGACGCTCTCTTTCTATCCCTATCTATCACTGCCTAATCAGAAACAGAAACAGAACAAGGAGAGAACACATTCAGCCTCCTTTCCTTTCCTTTTCTTACCCTTTTCCCTTATCTCCCTCTTCCCCCTTTTGTCCCGAAGATAAAAAGCAAAGCAATCGCTTGATCTTGTCGTCTTGTGATAAATGCATTCGCCGGCGGCTTCTTTTGCCCAACTATTTCCATCCGGGTGTTCACAGATTACCCTAAAAAGTTTGAAACTTTTTTCCAATCCCAATTCGTACTTATTTTCCTTCTTACAAAATCTTGATCCAACTCCAGTCATTGGCTGTTGAATGGCGGCTGCTGACGGCCGCAAAAATGCCTGCTTTGAGTTTATCTCTTAAACCCCGCCCTCGTTATTACATCAGTGAATTATGGGCCATCAAATTAGAAGCGTAGGTACATTAAATAAATGTTTTTTTTAAATTTATTGATTTGGGTTGATTGAGCTTGGAGTTGTGGGGAGTGATGCAAAATCAGCGGTTGACCTGAGGGCATGGCCTGATTGGCTGGTTTGAGAGAGGTGAGCTGTCCCCATTCAATGGAAAAACCTTGATTGATGACTACTCTCTCTTCTGCACCCAACCCTATCTATCTTCCCCTTCCTCCCTTTCCCATTTCCTTTTCCTTGGGTGAATAAAATCTCCCTAATAAATTTCTTCGCTGTTCTTAGTTATATCTTGACCGTTGAATCATGAGCTTCTTTTAATACATCTGCATATGTTATTCTTAGTATTTGTACACTTTATTTCAACAACACAGAAACCCATCAGTGATATCATTGCCCTACAAAGAGAACAGCCTCCTTATTTTGAAGTCAAACCATTTGTTCTAGAGAACTCTATCTCTCTTTTTTTAAAAGGGTGTTACTGTATATGTGGTTGCAGTCCACTGCTTTCTGTTTTGGTTGATTGGGTAAAAGAGCATAAATGTATGATCTCATCTCATGATGTCCCATTTCCCTACTCAATAATGCAGAAATATTTTATTTCCCTTTGTTATTTGTCAGAAAGAAGCATGAGATGAGTAGTAGGAGGAGGAGGGGACACACACCTTTGAGCTCTAAATTTGGGCAAGCATGTTTGGACACAATTATTGCTATTTGCCCATTCTTACATTTTTCTTCAAAAATAAAAAAGTGCTTTTGTTTGAAGCTTAACCATGTCCCATGAATTCCAAATACAACACATCTACTAGAGCACTAATTACTTTATATCCGAATCTCACCCAACCAAGATTGGGGGTTAGGGATGGGATGGAACATAATTTCTTACCCATGATGAGAAATTCAATGCACTAAACCTTAACATCAATTGTTTCCTTTTAAATATAAAATACATACATAAAATGTTTAACAACATGAAAAAAAATTGTTAAAGAAAAGAGAAATTATTTATTTTCCATAGAATCCTGAATAAACAAATCCATTTCATTAGTGTGTTTTTTTCTTCATTTTTAGTGGATTAACCTTAAACAGTAAAAACCCAATTCAAACTTCGGACCAAAAACTACCCAATCACTGTTAAATTGTCATCACCCTCGTACAGAGCCTCTGTGGATTTATTTATATATGGTAATGATTATTATTATTGTATGGTGTATGAGGATTTTGGTAACAAGGAGGGAGTGTACGAACGTAAATTTAGAGTACAAAAAAGTCATCAGTTTCAAATTAACGTCGAACGTATTTCGCATTTTAGAATATTCACTTTCGAAATTCCTAAAATAACGCACTGCACTTGATTTTTAAAAAACTCGGCTTTTATAAAAACTCTCGAATTCGACTTTTAAAAAATTAAATTCCTTAAAAAAAAGCAATCTAACTCATATAAAAAAATTTCAGTCCCTCGAGCTCAATGTATTATTTTCACAATTTCGAAATAAAAGCAATACTCGTGTTTCATATATGAACACTCGAGCTGCACAGAAAAGGCAGAAGCGCTAACGACGACAATGGCAACGACAAACACATCCATATCACAATCAAAGCTATCTTTCAGTTAAAAGAAGCAAAGTTCCTATGACAATTAGATCTCTAGACGATTTCATTTCAGCCCCCCGTTTCCTAGTCACTAAGAGTCAAATGTACAACAAGTCAAAGCTAATCTTGCCCTCCCGGAAATCTAACCCCAACCCCTCGGTTACTACGCCCTCCACCGGCCTAGGCACCCTCAGTTGGCAGGAGGGCCAGGGCGGGCTGCTGCTGGGGGCACCGCCGCGACCACTGCCAAGGGCACAGCGGAAAAATCCATTGAGGCAAGCCCTTCTAGCTCCTGGATTGCATCCGCCGCAGGGATCGAGCCTCCACACTGAGGCCTCAGCGTTCCGATGGCATCCCTGATCTTCATTTGCTGCACGGTGTTCACAAAACACTGCTCAGGGGGCCAAAGCACCGGAGAGGAGGAATTTATCCGAAGAAACGATGTGGGAACTTCTCACTCACCATGTATTCGAATTTCCTCAGGACGTCCTCCTCTGTAAAGGTGCCAATTTCCAGTGGTCCAGATGATCCTGTTTGAGGATTCTTCGGATGGGACAAGAAACCGGAGCGTGTAAGAACACCAAGTATTCATTACCAAAGAGTCTATAGATGTGAAAATATCCAACAAAGACAAACCCAAGAGAACCCGATAAATCTATATTTTACATAAAGCAAAAAGAAGTTCTGACCAAGCTAATAACATGCAACAAGCCCCGAAGTTGTACAGACAATCATAGCAATCCTAAGATGAGAAGGCATAGCACAGTTGATATTGATAATGCAGACGGCAGTGTCCCTACCCGAACCAATCCAAACAAGAGATACGACATGGAGGAAACAAGAGATTGCCCTGTTTCTTTTAACCAATTCCAGGTCAACAAGTACATCCACAATTGCTTTTTATCTTTGGTTTTTCTTAATCCGTACCCATAAATCTCTGTCTAAATCTAGAGTACAGTGATCAACAAGATCCAAGAAAGCCTGCAGAGACATCTCCCAATCTGAATAACCCACCAAATCACTGCTTCATCAGTCAACGAACAATCAACTTCATTAAATCCGATCTCATAGTCAACTGCCATAACTAACCAGATTAGGGAGAAAACAGAAAGGCTAGTGTTTTTACCTTCCTAGGCCTTCCCACAGGCCTCCTGCTGTTCTTCCTTCCAGGAGGCCGCCCCCTCTTCTTCCCGGTCACCACCACGACCCCTCCCCCACCATCCCCAGCATTCTCCGCCTTCCTCGGTCGACCTCTCTTCCTCCCAGAGTATCCGACCGCCTGCACCTCCGGCCGTCCCCTCCCCAGCGCCTGAACAGTTCCAACCGCAGCTCCATTACCCTCCGAAACCCTCTTCGGCCTCCCCCTCCCCCTCTTCACTCCACCGGCAGCCGAATCAACCGGTCCGTTCTCCGCCGCGGCGCTCTTCTTAGGTCGTCCCCTCTTCCCCGACCCAGAACCAGCAGACTTCCCAACTCCGATCCCATTCGCGGGGGCATTCTTCTTTGGTCGCCCCCTCCCCTTCTTCCCAGACACAGGCAGGGGCTCCTCGACCAATCCGAGAGTCGCGTCCGCCGCGGAGATCCCAGGAGGCAGTGCAGCCCCAGCCTCTTCGCCGCCGTCAACCTTCAGCGGAAGCTGCTTCTTGGGACGGCCGCGGCCGCGCTTCCCCGGGGTCCCGGCAGCGGGGACGGGCTGCTCGGCTGGGGCGGGTTGGGGTTGAGGTGGCAAGTTGGAGGCGGAGGAAAGATCCATTTTTTAGGAGAGAAGGAGAGAGAATCCGAGTAGGGGTGAGGTTGGGGTCCGGTTCCTGAGGGGGGGAAGGGGTTGGAGATCTGGAAGTGTGTGAGAGTGAGAGGTGGGGGTTGGCTATGCAGACCCAGGTGGGTAATGAAGTTAGGAGGACGATGAATCTGTTAAGAGCGTGTTAGACCGGGGAGGACCGAATCAGACCGTTGAGGCGCTTTCTTCGGATTGATGACGTGGCAACCCACCCCCTCCTCGCTCCTTTGTTTACTTTATTTTTTGTGCTTGTTTTATTTCTGGTAATGATAAAATGGTTCTTTTTTAACTGGGATTCTACTATTTTAAAGTTTGTTGAAAAAAAAAGTTTTAATAATGTGATAATTTGGAAAATTCTTGTTATTAATTCACGGTTTGATTTTAAGAGAAAGAGAGAATATGACATTCAATCGATTAGAAAAAAGAATCTTGATTTAGAATTACTATTTTTCTTAATTGTCGCGATTATAAACAATAATTTTTAAAAATTTAGAAAAAATAATTTTTTTGTTAAACCCCGACAATTAAGAAAAGAATAGTTTCAAACAGTGATTTTGAATTAATTACGAATATTTTTCTTGAAATGTTGCAGTTCAGGACATCATTTTTCCCTCAAAATCAAAGTCATAATTCTAAACAGAAATTTATAGGCGATAAACAAAATTTTTTCTAAACTATGGTTATATTTAGTCAATTATTTTTCTAAATAAACGGTAAATCCGTAAAAACGCTTTGCAGTTTCACCAAAGATAGAGTTCGTAAGGACTGATATTTTTGTGGTATTCTATAGTAACACTTTTTTAACAAGTACGTTATACTATTTTATCGTGGAGGAAGAAAATTGATTAGTTAATATAATCTTAAATTTGATTGCGGTATCTTAAAAACGATCGAATAAATAAAATATTCCAGGAAAACAATTACGACTTGTTTGGTTGTTAGAAAGTTTTCAGTTTTTAATCGGCAAAATAGCTATTTTTGTCACTATTTTTTGCTGACTTTCTTTCGTAGTTCGAACTTTAAAATATATATTTTTTGGCTTTAAATCAATATCATGAATATTTTATTACCTTATTGGAAGGTCGTTAGGGTTTCTCCGATTTGCCGTCAATATTATCCTACGTGGTTTTATTTTTTATTATAATAATTTCCTACGTGGACACGTATAATATAGATTTATGGCCTACCTTTTGGGCGACTTTCTTTTATGGCTCAAACTTTAAAATATTTTTGTTGTAAGCTTAAATCAATATTATGAATCATATATGACTTTACTATAACAACCTTTTATCCATTAGTAGTCACTAATTATCTTACGTGTCATAAATTAAACAAACAATTTTCTACGTTGTTATTATTTTCCACTTGGCGATTTGTCTGTAGACGAATCATTGGATTCGATGGAACTTTTATTAAAAAAAGAGTAGAATGCACACTATTGACATATTTGGGGATTTCACACGTAGGAAAATAATGACTAAGGTCAAAAATTTATTTGTTTAATATATGGTACGTACGATAATTAGTGACGACAAATCGGATAAGTAAGTAACATTATTCTAATAAGGCCATATGATTCATAATATTGATTTAAGGCTGCAACAAAAATATTTTAAAGTTTGAGTCATAAAAGAAAGTCGGCCAAAAGATTGTGTTAGAAATCTATATTATGTGTGTCTGGATAGGAAATTATTATACTAAAATTAAAAAAAAAAATAATATTAAGGGAAAATAGGAGAAACCCTAATGACGTTCCAATCCATAAAAGATTCGTAATATTAATTTAAGGTAAATTTTTTTTTTTAAGTTCGGACCAAAAAAGGTGGTGCCAAAATCGCTATTTTACCTTTTTATTTTTAGCGAAAACAAGGGAATTCATTTTGTGTCAAGAAAATCAATTTTAAAAGAAATGGAAACAAAATCTATGTTTTCTAATTTTGTACATTCAACCGGCAGAGCAGTTCTTTTTTCCAAATTAATCTTATGCCCATAAAAGCCTATTTTAGTTTTCAAAATTTTCTCTTCAATCTACTCATAATATGGTGAAAACAAGTGAAAGGGAAACTATTAAAGCAAACAACTATTTAAAAAATCTCGAAATTTTTTAAGATCAAATCATTGAAAATTTTCATTTCTCAAAATATTAAAATAGTGAAAAGTCTTCGTATACCAAACGGCCCCCTGTCTTTTTAATTTTTATTGGTTTCTTTAGTTACACCTGCCACAAAAGTCCAGTTATTGTATCTTCTCTCCATCTTCCCCCCCCCCCCCCCCCCCAAAAATCAATCATTCAACGAAACGACCGCCCTTCCCCGTCCCCCCCCCCCCCCCGGGCATTCTCCGTTCGCGCGCCGAAAAAAATCCTAATCCAATCCAACCCCAAAACCCACCTACGTTGTAAGAACGTTATTCATCATCCCACTTGTCCAACCCAGATTCGTTCTTCCATAGATCATCGATCTCTTCGTGTTCCCATCTCACTTATTAGGAAAAAAAGACGACCCGCAATTTCATCTCCCCACCAGATCGCTCCAAGTGTTAAAAAGTTTCCATCTTTTTCTCAGTTTTCTTTTAATGGGTAGCGGAAGCTTGAATATCGGAGAAGGGATTCGACGCTGGTTCCATAGACTCACGACCCATAATCGAAATAACCCCCAAAAGGGTAAGGTCATCAGTGGGAGTGATTATGGTGACGACGATGAAAATAATCGCCGTGGCAAGGGGGGGAATGGCAGTGAGGCGGGGAATGGTTGCGTGAGCGATTCGTCCGGCCAGTCGTCGATTCTTGCTGAGGGGAGGAGCGCCGAAATTAACCGTAAGGAGGAGGACGAGGAGCAGGGGGGCAGAGAAAAAAGGGGAAACGAGTTTGAGATCCATAGGTTGTCTCGCGTAAGAGTTCCCAGGAGGGTTGGGGTCGTCGTTCATCCGGCTCCGATGGCTGCTGATCCCCAGAGAAAGGTGCGTTTTTGGCCCCGTCGTTGCCTTGTTTTCCTTGCTTTTGTTTAAAAGAGTCTTTCTTGATTGGAGATTGGACGAAGAATTTTTGGGCTTCTTGATGATTGTTGTGACGTGATGGCGTAGTTTGTGCCAGGGTGGGGGGTAGGAGGAAAAAAGGATTGGATTTGTGAGTTATTGTTCTCAGGAACGCAGTATCATGGAAGTCCCCCGAAAATTGTTGGGTGATTATAATTCTCGATCTTTATCAACTTGGTGTAACAGTTGCTCTCATATTGGAATCGACGGGGATCGCTGATTTGTGTGAAAAATTCCATCGTTGTGTTTGCCTCACCATGCCTGTTTTACTAATCAGGAATGCTGTCCGAGGAGAAAGTCTAATTTCATGTTTCTTGCCCTTAGTTTAAATCCTGCTTTGTATTTGATACCTTGATCTTTACATTTTGAAGCGCAACATTGAAGTGGAATTCTTCACCGAGTATGGTGAGGCTAACCGTTACCAGGTTCAAGAAGTTATTGGGAAAGGCAGCTATGGCGTAGTTGGTTCTGCAGTTGATACTCACACGGGAGAAAGAGTTGCGATCAAGAAAATACTCGACGTGTTTGAACATGTTTCTGATGCGACTCGTATTTTGAGGGAGATAAAGCTCCTCCGGTTGCTACGCCATCCTGATATCGTGGAAATCAGGCACATTATGCTTCCCCCGTCGCGTCGAGAATTTAAGGACATTTATGTCGTCTTTGAGCTGATGGAGTCGGACCTTCATCAGGTGATTAAGGCAAATGACGATCTCACACCAGAGCACTATCAGTTTTTCTTATATCAGCTTCTCCGTGGCCTTAAGTACATACATACAGGTATCTGCTGTACATCTCTTTGGATGAGTTGTTTTCTCCCAACCATGGATTAATTACTGATCTCTCGGAACTGTCTCCAGCAAATGTCTTCCATCGGGATCTTAAACCCAAAAATATTCTTGCAAATGCCGACTGTAAATTGAAGATTTGTGATTTTGGTCTTGCCCGAGTTTCTTTTAACGACGCTCCATCTGCAATATTCTGGACGGTACCAAATCCTTTCCTTGTCTGCTACATGATCGAAATAGCTCACGATAACATCCAGAAGTTACTGCTCCTGTCAGTTCAACCCATGAATTCTCTAAAGCTCTTGTCGTGGTGCAGGACTATGTTGCCACTCGATGGTATCGGGCTCCTGAACTTTGTGGTTCCTTTTTCTCGAAAGTAAGCCAACCCTGTCCTTTTCTTTTTTCGGTCATGAACTATTTCGAATAAGTTTGCAAGGTTAATACTGCATTGCCTACACGCTCTGTCTACCTGAGCCTGCATTTGTCGATGCAAAAATTAAGGATGCCCTTTAATTCATTTTTTATGCCTTCAATTATCTTGTATAACTATTTGGACGTCTTTTGATCGATGTACAGTCAAGGAGTGTGGTTATCAGGAAATTTAGAATTAGCATTTCGACTGTTGAATTCTGAGAGGAGGTGCCAAAGTTCTCATATCTGTTTTCATTTTTGTCCTTCAGTACACCCCTGCAATTGATATCTGGAGCATCGGATGTATATTTGCCGAAATGCTCACCGGAAAGGCGCTATTTCCTGGTAAGAATGTGGTGCACCAACTGGATCTGATGACTGATTTGCTTGGCACTCCTCCAATTGAAACTATTTCAAAGGTGAGCGTCCTTCAATGACTACTAATTTTTCAAAAATATAAATCCATATGCTTATCATGTCTTTTAGTTCTGCACTCATGCTTTTCAGCTTTTGTTCATTCAGAATTTTGACATGCATCTGCTAAAATCTTGGAGATCTCCTTCTTTATCATTCAAATCTTCACAGTTGTCTTCCTGCCTGACTCTCCCTTGCTAATGATTGGTTCCCATGAAATGGGCAGATTCGACATGAAAAGGCAAGGAGGTACCTCAGCAGCATGAGAAAAAAGCCCCCTGTTCCTTTCTCACAGAAGTTCCCTAACGTTGACCCTTTAGCCCTCCGATTGTTGGTGCGTCTACTTGCATTTGATCCTAAAGATCGTCCGACCGCCAACGAGGTAGAGCTTCAACTTCCCGGCTAAATCCCGTGATTAGAATTGATACTGAACCAAGTCTGATATGCTTACTTTTGGTGGGAAAAAACAATTACAGGCATTATCTGATCCTTATTTCCATGGGTTGTCAAATGTGGAGTGGGAACCAGCTACTCAACCCATTTCTAAACTGGAGTTTGACTTTGAGAGGAGAAAGCTTGCAAAAGATGATGTGAGAGAGTTGATATATCGCGAGGTGGGTTTGTGGCTATGACTGTCTGCGAATTTTGGTCATTCCTGTATATTTCCTCTTGTTGTGAATTATATGACATTTTTGTTCTTGAAGCGCACAGATTTTGGAGTATCATCCTCAGATGCTCGAGGAATATATCAACGGAGGTGATCAAATAAGCTTTATGTATCCAAGGTATGGCAAAACTTTTATAAATTAGATCAAGGATATCCAATTCCCAACATGGCATGCATACTGCTGTGGTTTATGCTGTCATGTCCTGCTGGAAGCCTATGTCTTTGCAATTTACAATATTGGTTTATGGAATTCTGCCATTCAACTGATCCATGTTTTTTGTTTGAATTCAGCGGCGTCGATCGATTTAAGAGGCAGTTCGCTCACCTGGAGGAGCATTTCGGAAAGAAAGGTGAGCGGAGTTCTCCACTGCAAAGACAGAATGTCTCTCTCCCCAGGTATGTGTCTGAGAGTGTTAATTTTTTCTTTCTCTGTTAATAAGTGAGAGATGATAAAGCTTATGCAGCAGCCACTGTTCAGTTGCAGCGGACGGACACATGTTTCAGTTCGAACTTCATCTTTTCTATGAGTAATTCTTTCCAAATTATTTCATCTTGTAGAGAGAGGGTTATTCAACCGAAAGATGAGTCCGCCGTTCCACACAATGAAGCGGAAAAGCCTATCGCAGAGTCCGTAGCTTCAACACTTGAAAGCCCACCCAACAACGCGGCGACTGTGAGCGGACCCAACAAGTCAAATTACAGCAACAGAAGCCTGCTGAAGAGCGCCAGCATAAGTGCTTCCCAGTGTGTTGGCGTGAAAAGCAGAGAAGCAGAGGTTAGCTCAATCTCCATCCTTAAAATTTGGATCGGGGCTTGCTGCATATCTGAAGTCATCTTGTCATCTGACGCTGTGATTGCAGAAAGAGGATTCCATCGCTGAGGCCCACGACGAAGACGTGAACGAGTTGTCTGAGAAGGTCGCCGCTCTCCATGCTTGAGCTCGAGTGACAGTTACGAACGGCCGTGCCAGTGCACACATTTTTGGGAGTGTAACTGTGGCTCGGTCTTTGGCTGAACATGAGAAACAGAGATGCCCTTCCTTTTTCCCGATTCCAGCGATTGAGAAGTATCCATACGGATTCTTGATCATAATTATCCCCTTTCCATGTAAAGAGAAACAGAGTGAAACAAATGCATAGGATTGATCCACTTTCTCGGAGGCATGCTGTTCCGGCGGCCGTGTGCCGAGGATGTGGCTGCCTCGCCCGGCAGGAAGCTTGGCATAACACACCCAAATCACCATTTTCATGTACCACCGAATCAAACGCGAAATAGGGGTTGTCTTCACAGATCTGCCTACTACACACACCAAATATTCCCGGGCCCGGTCAACATTGTCCCTGTTTAGGAGGAGGAATATAATAATCTCTTGGATGCCCCGTCCAAATCCTCTTCCGGATGATTCAACCGATAACATTATAATATTATAAGTGTAAATGGGATAGAAATGGATCGTTCGCATGTGATATTTTGATGCCCTACCATCTGAAATATGAGAAGTTCCCAGCTCCATCCCCTTTGGAATTATGTGTGAGGGGAGCAAAAGGTGACAAACCAATTGGTGGGTATCCCACAACTCCAATAATACTCTCTAACAACAATTTTTTCTTTTTTACCTTTTTTATTCTTCTCTTCAGACATGAGAATGGGGCATGATTCGGTGAATAATTATGTATAAGAAAACAGAGGCTTACTTAGCTAACATTTTTACTTTTACGACATGTTTGTCGGGTATATACATACGACAAGACGATACTCCTCAAGCACGGCCGATCAATGTCGCCAAGTAGGTGAAATATAGAAATCTTGTTTTAAGTTTAAGAGAGAGGTGTGTTAAGTGTTTGCATCGGCTTGCTCGTGTCCAGAGATTATATTACGAATGCCCCGAAAATAGTTTAAGCTCGTGGTGATTTGGATCGTTTGCGGTAGGTGCGAGTCGGATCCGAATCATGTAGATATATATATATAAGGGGCCAGCCGTCCATAGCAATAATAATATGCCACAGCCAGCCATGGCCATGGCCATGCACATGCACATGCACATATATTGAATAAAGAAAAATTAGTAATTTTTTTTTTATATTCCTACAATCGTAGATCCAAAATCTCTTGGGGGTGAGGTGGTGGTAAATGTCATCCACCGATCCGACTATAAGTAACAGTGTGTGTTTTGGGGAGAGATTGGGCTCGACCTTTTGTTGAGTTGTGAGCGGGAGGAAGGCGCTTCGTATCCGCTCTTACAACCAATGACTATGGAGATTCGATGCCCTAACAAGCTCCATCTCAAGCTTCTACTCTTGTTTGTTTCGATCCTGTCCTTGAACTGCCATGTTTCGTCTTCGGCTACCAGACGCTTTCATTTCAAGGTAAGCGCGAGAATCTGTCCTCCCCTTGTCTCCATTTCGGACCGAATGTGTTTTTTTAGTACCCTTTGCTTTACGTTGTCGCTCGCAGGTGGGTTACACGCAAGTGACGAGGTTGTGCCGCACGAAACAACTCCTGACAGTAAACGGGGAATACCCGGGTCCGACGATCGCGGTGAACGAGGGGGACCGTGTTGAGATCAAGGTCACCAACACCATACCCAGCAACACCACGATCCACTGGTAAAGAGGAAAGGGAGAAAAACGGAAGCGAGTGCATAGCATTTTATCATCATCATCATCATGTCCGGTGTGTTCAGGGTCTCATCATTTGTGGGGTGGTGGCGCTTGTTTCTTACAGGCATGGAATAAGGCAGATGAGGACCGCATGGGCCGATGGGCCAGCCTACATCACTCAGTGTCCAATCGAAGGTGGTCGGTCTTATGTCTACAAGTTCGAAGTGGTGGATCAAAGGGGCACCCTCCTTTGGCATGCTCATTACTCCTGGCAGAGGGCCTCTGTCTATGGCGCCTTCATCATCTACCCTCGTTTCCCTTACCCTTTCAAGCCCAAGATCCAGGCCGAATTCCCCATCATCCTCGGGGAATGGTGGAACTCGAACGCCGACCTCGTCGAGAGCGAGATGATGATGTATGGCGGGGGACCAAACACCTCCGATGCTTACACCATTAACGGGCACCCTGGCCCTCTTTACCCTTGCTCTTCTCAAGGTACAGACATTTGCTATCCCCCCGGGTTGTTCCATCGGGATCGAATTTTTCTTTTTTGGGTTTGGGAATAATCGGGAATGGCGATCCAGATACATTTGTGCAGGCCGTCGAGCCGGGTAAGACATACATGCTGAGGATAATCAATGCGGCCCTTAATGACGAGATGTTCTTCGCGGTGGCTAACCATACTTTGGAGGTGGTTGAGGTGGATGCTGTGTACACAAAGCGTTTTGGGACGAGTGCGGTCATGGTCTCCCCTGGACAGACGACGACCGTGCTGCTGACGGTGGAACGATCGCTGGCCCCCTCAGGGGTGATCCCCATGGCTATAACCCCTTATGTGACCTCTGTCTTCCCGTTTGACAACTCCACGGCGGTCGGATTCTTCCAGTATGAGTCTGGGGCGGCAAGCCAACCAAAGTCGTTGCCTGTTAATGTCCCAAACCTTCCCAAGATGATTGATACGGAATTCGCTACCGAGTTCTCGAATCGGTTGAGGAGCCTGGCGACTTACCGGTACCCCTGTAGGGTCCCGAGATCTGTCGACAAGCAGGTGATCGTTACAATAAGTCTCAACCTCCAGGACTGTCCGCTGGGCAAGACGTGCAGAGGGTACGCTGGGAAACGGTTCCTCGCGTCGATGAACAACCAGTCCTTCGTCCGTCCCCCGATGTCGATCCTGGAACATCACTACAAGAATCTCTCCACTTCCGATGCTTTGTCGGCTTCCACTTTCCCTGAGAAACCGCCAGAGTCTTTTGATTACACGGGAGTTAATCCCGTCACCGAGAACATGAACACGAAATTCGGCTCGAAGGTGTTGGTGGTCCCGTATGGAACGAATCTAGAGATGGTCCTGCAGGACACGGGCTTCCTCAACAAAGAGAATCACCCGATCCATGTTCACGGTCACAATTTCTTCATCGTCGGGCAAGGATTTGGGAACTTTGACGGCAACAAAGATCCAGCCAATTATAATCTCGTCGATCCGCCAGAGCGGAACACTATCGCAGTCCCAATGGGGGGATGGGCAGCGATCCGGCTGAAGGCGGACAACCCCGGCGCGTGGTTCGTTCACTGCCATCTAGAAGTGCACAACTCATGGGGTCTTGCCATGGCATTCATTGTCCTTGACGGGCTAGACCAGTCCCAAAGGCTGCTTCCGCCTCCTCACGATCTTCCATCTTGCTGACGGCCGTCCTGCCGCAGAAACTCAACGCGTTTCCTAGGTAGAGCTACTTGAATAGTGCTAAAACAAGGAAAGTTCGCCATCGATGCTTGGTTGGAAACACATTGGTCATTGCCCAGGGACTTTGAATCAAACATCCGAAGAGAGATTCATTTTATGACAATGTTTAAGATTGATTTAATTATTTTTGGTAACCTCAAATGTCCAAACGTGAATAAAATGTTCCTTTTTCTTTATCACAAGCACACTTTTTGAACCCAAAAAAAAAAAATATCACCCTTTGCACGGGATCCTTCGTGGAGTACGAACACATGGGCGGTGTCTCTTACTTTACGAAGTGTTTCGTAAAATGTTAAAATGTTTCGTATTGAGCCTCGTACATTTGTATGAATTTTTTCGTACTATGATACGTTTCGTATTTTACATGCGTATCATACTTTAGTACGAAACACTGCTAACGAGCTTACTTAATTTCGGACAAGCGGAAACCACAACAACCCACAAAGAAGAATCCCATAACCATTGCCACACTCAAGAAAACAGCAAGGGCAATCTTCAATAGAGAAATAATTCATAACAAGAAGGAAACATAAAATGGGATAAAACTAGGTCACCACCACCACCACCACCTTGTTTAATAACAAGATGCGCTAAGCTCTAAAAGAAAAGGCATATCGTATCCTAAACAACGAAACAAAGACAGACGTGGGTATGAAAACAATCGCGAGGCGGCCAAAACCGAAAATGAATTAGCACCGTGGAAGCACCTGATGTTGGATCAATGTGCTGTACAACTTTCTCCATAAAACAAAGCAACGACGAAACCCCACAAGATGAAAACTACAGATACAAACATCTATCGCAGAAGGATACTGCCTGGTAAGGTAGGAATTGATTGGCCGTACCTTGGGGATGTTCCGCCGCCGTTGAGAGAACTACCCTCCCTTGTTACTCCACACTCTTAAACTCTTAACTCCGGCCGATTTTGGGTGGAAGGGAGCCCCCAACCTGAAACATAAATCTTCCATAAGGCAGGGACTTAGGACGTCAAATCTAGAAATAAAAAAAATTCGTCGAAAAGTTTTTTATTTGGGTTCGTATTATAGTATGAAGCTTATTAATACTGTTTCGTACTAAATTTACGTGTATATCGTATTTTAGTACGAAAAAAATATACAAAAATATCGTACCCAATACGAAACTTTTTAGCCTTTTACAAAACACTTGGTAGAGTACAAAATGATGCCAAAGTGTTCTTACTCCACGAAAGCTCCCGTGGGAGGACTTTAACCTTAACCTCTTCCGCTACTCTTCCCGTTCCACTCAGCGGCCGCATCTGCGGCCATGGCCAACCTTCAACCACTCCATCCGGTCTCCTCATTCCATCCACCATCCCCGCCTTCTCCGAACAATTGGCCTCATCCGCCTCCTCATCCTGCCCTCTCACCCTCCCCCTCCGTTGCCCTCCTCCCTACCTCCACCCCTCCTGCTCCCCCTCATCCCCCCGCCTCCGCTGCTGCCCTGCTCTCGCCACCCTCCTCTTCACTTCCTACCCCATCCGGGACTCGAACAAACACGAACTAATGTAACAATCGATCAACGTGACTCGAACAGCTCGGCAACAGTGCAGCAACAGCAACACAGCTACAATGCCACCAACCAATGGGGAGGCCGACAGGACTGGGAAGATGCACGACAGCTCCTAGACAAGAACCACACCGCCTACGCCAAAACGGTCACGTCGATCTTCGGCGCCATGATGTCGAGCCCCGATGGGTCCGGCCCTAAATCCTGCACCGACCTCCCCCTGGCTGTCAATTCGTCCCAAATGTCGGGGATCGAACTCATCCCCATCATCACACCCGACGCCCCAATCAGTCATCGTCGTTGGTGTCGGCATATTCATATCGTTGCTCAGTCCGTTCCATATTTCGTTCCTCGTCATCTGAGTTTGTCCGTTAATAATCTCTCGTCGTCAGTGGGATTATAACTGGCCGGACTCTCTGGTGTTAGTGAAATATTCCAAATTCTTGAAATCAAATTCCGGCCAAGTTTCTTTTAATCCAATATTTCTTTGGCAGGGGGATGAAGTTACGTGATGGTGGGGAATTTGGAGTTATTTTCCAAATGGTGGGGTGGGCAGAGGAAGAGGATGTGTTTTATGGTAGAGAGGCAAATGCATGTCTTCTTAGAAAATGGACAAAATTCATTTCCCAAGTAACAACTTTTTTGGATTTGGAAATTTTTATTTTATTTTATCGATTCTCGAGTTGCATCTAAAGAGAAAAGAAAAATATCCCCCCAATCACAAGCAAAATTTGGACCGACACGTCGAGATGATGCTTAGGCCCACGTACCTGAAGGCCCAAGTAGTTCCCATATGGGCCTGCTCGAAGGGTGGCCCATGATACACCATGCTTAATCCCCCGTGTGGAGAAGGAAGGGAATGAATGTGTGGAAAAATCTCTTCTTAAAATTCGAGAGATAATGATTCGTGTCGAGATATATTTAACTTAGTACGTAAGAAATTCCAAAAGGATTTATTTGTAAAGTTTGGAAAATTATATGAGGGGAGGGAGACTCGGGGGGGCTGTGTAATAATAATAATTTTCAGATGAAAATTGTCGGGAGATATGTGATCTGCCCTTAGTCAAACGTGCCTTGCCAAACTTGACCAAAAATTTCGCAGCTTCCATGCCCTTTCACGCCACGTTCCACGTTCCACGTTAATTTTTTTTGTTTCAACATTTTCTTTTTCTTCCTTATGATTAATTTCCATGGACCGTGAGATTGGGGATGGATGTATTATGTTCCACGTCGCTACACCAATTGGTCGTCTCTCGTGGACATTGCCTGACGTCGTCGGGATCCCCCGCCACATATTCCCGCTCTTTCGATTGAAGTCCCCGCTCGGCCTCATCCAACGACCTGCATCACTCGCCTTGGGGCACTTTTTGGATCTGCTTTAATGAAAGCATTGAAAGCTGATGGAGCTCCTGTATCTGCCCAAGGTGCTGGCTCTGCGAGATTTGAACTTCAATGCCCGCCTCCGCTGCACGATCTCAAGCTTCCAGTCGCGACCGTCGCTAGCCATATGACGTTGTGTTGTTTATGTACGAAAATTTCATCCAAAATTATCATTCATATGACGTTGTGTTGTTTATCCAAAAATGAGATATATACCCAATTTTAACGTAGGACTGTTGTAGAAGCTTAATCTGGAGCACTCCGTCGTCGATCAAGTGAGGAAAAGATATTCAAAAAGTTCGCCTTCGAAGGAGCTCCTCCCTCTTTTTAGTTCTCCTCCCTAAGAGGGGCTTCCTTTATATAGGAGTTGAAGGTCCCTTGGGTGCCTTCTCTTTCCGATGTGGGACAAAGAGTCATGAGCTTGAGGGCCATATTGGGCCAACATTAAAATTGAGCTAGAGTATGGGCCAGACCGTGAATGGGCCGACACATGGGCTAGGCCATAAAATATATTATGGGATGGGCTAAACATATTTAATTTGGGCTTTGATTTGAATAAACCCAATACCATATAAAACCCATTAATTTTACACTAAAAGCTTAAGTGTAAAATATATTATCATGTTGCCTTATAATATAAAGACAATTAATCATATTCAGCCGATATAAAGTTTCCAATTTCTTTTTATTCTGTGAATAGATTTTGATTCGGGGGATAAAGTTGTTTATTATTATTATTATTATTATTATTATTATTATTATTATTATTATTAGGTTTAAGACGGAAAATGTCTGAATGGATTGTGACATTATTTCATACACAGGTTAAATTACAGTATATTTTTATACATTGTTTCTTAAGTTGATCGGGCCTCAAATAATTTTAAATGAAATTAATGAATTTTACATTGGGCTCGGCCATTTAGTCTCGTTGGGCTTCAGACCAGGCCCATATTTACTCGAGGTGCTTCAGCCCCCACTCGGAACTGTAATTCACCTCCCCACCCAAACATGGTACTAAACATCCGGCATGGATCGGGTAGAAACTATATGATCGAGAAAATCCCGAACATGAATCGCTGGTTTAATAGTGTCGACCAGTTTCAGCGTCGTTCGTTCGTTCCGTCAAATACCTGTCGGCTATTGAAAATAAACCACGATTTTTTTCAACAACAAATCTGCTCAAGCATTGGCGAAGAATCCTTTTTTTCATGATCGAAGTAAACACATTGATACATGCTATCATTTCATCCGAGAGAGTGTTACGAAGAAGAAGATCAAACTTGAGTATGTAAAATCTGGTGATCAAGTTGTGGATATTTTCACGAAGCCTCTTGGAGTGGACGTTTTCAGTTAGATGAAGAGTATGCTTGGAGTCGTGGAGAAAATCAATTTTAAGGGGGATTATTGAAAATAAAATTGATTGTGCTAAAGGAAGTTAAAAAGTCGCATGAAAGTCCAATAGTCGCCTGGGAAGTTCAAGAGTCGCGTGGAAGTCCAAGAGTCGTATGGGAAGTTCAAGGGTCGCTCGAAAGTACAAGGGTCGCCTGGAAGTCCAAGAGTCATTCGAAAGTCAAAGAGTTTTTTTTTTTTGAAGGAGTAAACCTTTCAGGCGAAGCGAAGCCACAAGGCGAAGAAAGCTGAAGGGTCATCTGGAAGTTCAAGAGATGGAAGGCCATGAGTCAGAATTCTAAAAGTCTTTTTTTTATGTATAAATAGACTATTTGTATGGATGAAAAAATATGAGATAAAAACTAGAGTATCTTCCCCCTTTTAAATTTATCATTGTCTCATCAAGTGAGTTAGAGTGTAAGTGTTCATCGCTTCGCCCACAAGTCCTCCGGCGTGTCGCAACAAGTCCCCACCAACGTTTCCAACATCGGTAAGAGTTGCTGTCATCCCGTCCTTGTAAGCTCAATCTGATCACGGAAAGTCTTCCTTCCCGGTCACCCACTTCGCGAATCCGGTAATTTCCTGATACTAAAAGGTCTGGTAAGAAACATAATGGAGTACTTGGAAAAATAAAGTTTAGTACAGTTTGCCTTGGATCGACAAATGCCCGTGGCACTGAATGGCCATGAAAACTTCCAGCGACCACCTTGGACCGACGACAATGCAAGTCCAACAACCACATTCCCGAAACTATCAATGTAACCAGCCTGGTGAGTAGTGTCCATGCGAAAATCTCGGCGAGCAAACGGTCCTTTCCCTCGTACCTCCGTTTCATTGTCGGTCCAACCTTGGTTCATCGACACGAACTTTCTCCCCACACGGTTAGAAAACACACCTTATTTCTTTCTTCCTAAAGCCGAAAATAGGACTCGATCCTTCTCAACTACAGCGAGCGTAAAGCTTAATCTTTATGCGAACGAAGGTTATAGCAACTCACAGGAATCATATTGTATATGAATAACAAACGTGAAAGTATTACCAGACCTTTTTAAAATAAACCGTATTTAACCGAAAGGACAGAAAGAAAGGGTGTCATAAAGCAATGTGACGATGACTTAGTTACGTGAGAACACGGTAGAAATATCGATGATGACGGAGGCTCAAGGTCGAACAGACAACGAAGCAAAGGTCACGCGAAGACAGACCGTTCGCTCGACCAGGGTTTAGCAAGGAAACCCAACCCACCGGAACTCCAGAACCCACCTGCTTCTAATTTTCTCCTGGCGAGGGATGTAGGAGGAGGGAGGGTGGGTGGGGAGACGAAGAGGAGATGACTGGGTTGGGAAGGGGGATGTTCATTTCTTCTCTTTATAGCTGAAATTCCGAGTCCAATGCCAAGTTCATACACACACACACACACTTACTTTTGGGGGGGGGGGGGGGTGGGAGAAGGGAGTGGAGAATATCTGTTTGGGAACTGGTCATTCAGAGGATTGACTTGCGGATATCAAATCACGGGAGTGTGGGGGGAGTGTTCGTTCTTGGAATTTCTTTCTATAGAAAAGAAACAACGGAGAGCGGGACGAAGACAGGGGAGTGGCGGGCATGGAGATATTGTTGGCGTGGTGCTTTGATGTCGTTTATAAGGTAAAAACGGTAGGTAGATGCGTGACTGTGTCTCGTCTATTTTGGAATGACGTGTCTTCGTTTCTTTTTCTCTCTCTCTCTCTCTTCTCTTTTTTCTAATTATGACGTTGTGGGGTAAACATACGACGCCCCATATCGATAAAAAAAATCCATAGATTTTGATGGAGTTTTGGGAATGTTCTTTGTTTCTCTCTTGTTTTATGATTCATCTCTTTGTAGGGGCTGATGAGTGGAGTTGAAGGCCGCCACCTAACCTCACAAAAACAACAGTTGATTTTATGGTAGAAGATATGGACGTCTCACTAGACCGGAGGGAAATATCAGCTCCATGTTCAGTGCAACAATAATTACGTTCCTCTCGACCAAATAGTCAAGTACCAAATGCCCCCTTCACCACAGCCGCAAATGGGAAAACCCCACAAAGGACAAGGACACAATCTACAACAAGGCATGTAGGTGTGTCCTCGAACAAGCCTCTCTATAAGGCAATTAAGGATGTAACAATTCTTAAATCATCTGTAATGTATGTATCGTAAGCCACACGAATCGAAATGAAATGTGCGTGCCACTAAAACAGCATCAAACTCGAATTTTTCATGCCGACGCCCGCGACAATCCATTGAGTTTGAACGCTGTTTTTGATTTCCTTCTAATGGGGGAGGATAAGATATAAGTGGAGATCAGTAGAAAAGAGATTGGAGGGGGCCCCCGGGGGGGGGGGGGGGGTGGGGTTTGCATGATCACGTGGTTAGGTGGACCATTTTGGAGATGGGAAAGAGGGAAGTAGCTGGCTCCACTGATATCCCATGTTGTTTGTTATCAGTTTCAGACTGTGAATTTGGTCGCAAGTGATGCTCACCATGAACTGAGACTCGCGGATTTGAGTGTCGGCGGGATTATTACGCGAAGATTTGGCTGCGGTAACGTCCTGGTGACATCTCCATGAATCATGGCGAAGGAAAAAGAAGAATCATAAAAATAAATAAACTAGAAGAAAAGAAGAAGATACGAATAAGGTTAATGATTTTCAGGGTTGTCCTCAAGAAAGATCGAAAGGCACTCTCCGCCGAGACAGTCATCGACGACATTCAATTGCATCGCATTTCTCAAGGACCACATTTTGCACGGGTAGTAAGTGTAGTGTGTGTCCCTGCACATCACCATCGAAGCATTAAGAAGAGGCCCCTGCTCTGCATGAATTATTGCATTGTTAGTAATGCGAAAATAATGGGATGGACCCGATAATAATGCGAATATCATGTCTCAGTCGTTTTTGGTAAAAACTCGATTATTGATTGGGCCTTGATATGCTCAAATTGGGAGATTTTTAGGCCTCCGAGGTTGTCTGTAGGAAGAAAGATTTTGATCACTGGATCAATGCACCACCAACTATCGATGGCCTTTGAAAAGTCCTACGAATTGGGCCTCCATTCTAAGCATCGGGTTCACTGACAGCCACACCGTCAGTTGCGTCTTGCGTGTAAATCAGTCGCGGCCGGCCTGCGGCCATAGTTCTGCAGAATCACGGGAGTCGTTGCTGGTTGTAGGCGGTGGTTTTGGGCTGATGACGCGTGTCACGAGAGACGTCAATGTTTGAACCCGCCCTGGTGGGTTATAATCTCCAAGACATGAGCTAGGTGGTTCTTGAATGGTAGATATGGGGTGCATGGTTAATCGTTCC
Source organism: Melastoma candidum (assembly GCA_023653495.1). Taxonomy (NCBI): domain Eukaryota; kingdom Viridiplantae; phylum Streptophyta; class Magnoliopsida; order Myrtales; family Melastomataceae; genus Melastoma; species Melastoma candidum. The sequence goes on along the minus strand of CM042888.1, from coordinate 12,258,062 downwards.
CGTTCACGGACAAACGATCCATGGCGATCATCACAGGTGGCAGTTCTTGAAGTTTTGGTCTGAATTGTATTTGGTTACAAACATCTAACGACCTCCTCTCCTCTGAGACACATTGCCGATGTTTCTCCCTTTCTGCTTTTCCCCTAACCACCAACCTTGTCCATTTGAATGTCCGCTTGTTTGTTTCTTCCTTCTAACAAGCTTCCGAGGTTTCGTCTTAAATTTTTTAGAAACGTAGTTTTCCTTCTGTTGAAAAAAGAAAAGATATGCAAAATGTGGCGCATTACAATACTTCTCAACAACCTAGCTGAATCTGCTCCGCGTGAAACTTATTACCGCTCACGAATGGCAGACCTATCGTGAGATCGAGATTCAGGTCAGGTAGCGGGGCCGACAAGCCGCTCGCTTCGCTCGAGCACACTGTAACTGAATCTGCCTCTTGGTCTTCCTCATCTCCGTGGGACACGAGTTCCCATTTCGGCAGATTGCTCGGACCGGCTGTGTGGCAACCTAGCCTGTGGTTGTCTGGGTCGATACCTCTTTGTATCAGTTTCCTACGTAAGTGCGTGTTCCAGTAGTTCTTTATTTCGTTATCTGTCCGCCCCGGTAACCTTCCGGCGATCAAGGACCACCTGAGGGTGAAAATTTAAGAAAACCTTTCAATGAAACGTATGGTATGAACTGATTTTTCGCATAATCTATATGTACCACGAGTTATATGAACCGCCGATATATGTAACAAATGAACGAACCGGGACAATTCTCCCCCCCCCCCCCGGCTTTTACCTGTTGCCGAGGAGCGCATGGAGCTTGATAATGAGGTCTTCCTCGTCGTCCCCAAAGTTTCCCCGTTTAAGGTCAGGCCTCAGGTAATTCATCCACCTAAGCCTGCAGCTCTTGCCGCAACGAAGCAGTCCTAACATCGAAACCACGGAAAATATCCAGGGGTGGAGGTTTCAATGAATGCATACACCCATAGAATATCTAACTAGAAGTTCAGGTTCATCATGGGACGTACCAGCGGCCCTGGGGAGGGAGCGCCAGCAGCCTTGGCCGTGCTTGCGGATGTAATCGACGAGCTTCTGGTCTTCCTGCTTCGACCACGCGCCTTTTTTCACTGCGCCTTCCTTCTTGTTGTGGCCGCTGGCCTTCCTCATCTTCGGTTGGTAATGAAACAGAGGAGATGGAGGAAGAGAAAGAGATTTGCAAGGTCGGGAGGAGGAGCTTGGAAATGTCCTTTTGTCCTTTTTCTTTATAAACTGGAAATGAAACAGTCGATCAAACAAAATAGTTATAAAAAAAAGAAGAATGGGTCAACCTTGACCGATTGTTGAACTGCCTGAACAACATTTATGATAAATAATAAAAATGATGAGAACATGAGTTTATTCTAAATCGAGTAAACTACCACGAAATGGATTGGTCAAAACCGTAGCATTAGCCGGGAGCCCCTGGAATATCTGGTTTGACCGTTAGATCGTGTCAGGGCCCACCCCCATCTGACGGAGCCAAATGCCCTAAAATTCTAATCACCTTAACTCCCGTATCGTTTATGGCTTCGATTACAAGTTTACTTTCATTCGTGACCGCAACTTTATTTTTTTTTCCAAACTCTAGATATTGTTTTGTTTGTGGCCTTACCATGACTGCGTCAATAGACGTGTCCTACGTGGCCAAATCGAATTCCTTTTTCTTTCCTACGTGATTGAGTGACGTGGTTTTAGAAAAGACAAAATATATGTTTATGGTCCTAGTTATATGACCATTTTCATTTGTGGTAATAATTTCATTTGTTTTTCTTTTGTGGCCTGAATGGGAGGTGATAGAAACTTAAGGTCGGAGGTGATTAAGTCGATAATATACCATATCAGATGCTATGAAGTGATAATATAACTTAAGGTCTAGTTATATTTGATTGTATCCAGATTATTTTATTTTGTTGTAACCAAACATACCATATTAGATGTTACGAGGAAAATATGCAACTAACTTTCGCCCAAAAATTTCATTGTGTTTCATTTCAAAACATCATACATGACCATCAAGGTAATTCAACTTGGCCAAAACACCATAAATGACCATCAAACAATCAGCATCACCCTAGTGCATTTCTGAGCGGCATCATTTATGTAACTAGTTACTCTTCCGAAATGTATCAACTATCTAACTGGCCAACTTAAATATATTACAATTTCAAAAAGTAAAACCATAATGCACTTTATTTCTTCTTTTCGTATATCAATTTTTTATATTTCACAACTTTCTCCACCAACTTCCTAATTTGATATTTCGTAGTTTGCTCTTTTTTTTGCATCATCTCAACATTGCATTATAACAATTTCCTCATCATATAATCAAAATATAAGTAGACCTAATATCACAACATTCTAAGCCTAAAGCACCTCCGACATTGAGTTACACTATCATCTCCCGTTCGGGCCACAAAAGAAAAAAAATAAAGTTGTTGCCACAAACGAAAATTGTATTGGAGCCATAAACATATATTTTGCCATTTCTAAATCCACATCACTCAACCACGTTGGAAAGAAAAGGTATTCCGTTAGGCTACGTCTATTGATTCTGTCATGGTAAGGCCATAAACAAAATAATATCGAGAGTTTGGGTCACAAAAGAAAAAAAAATGAAGTTGTCATCACAAATGAAAGTCGGCTTATAATTGAGGCTATAAATGTATATTTTGTCAAATAATTTTAATTAGAATGCGTCGTGATACGATGAAGATTTATTTTTTCTCGTTTACTATAACACTTTGTATCATCGTTATCTTGGTCCCCACGACATGATATTAAAATTACACGTTAGGTTCAAATCATGAAGCCACGTTTCCGACTAATTCGACCATCGTGAATTGTAAAACATAGTAGGACGACTTTAAGGGGATGTACCGAATTTGAACGGGTGAACTCAACGAGCATTTCATTTACAGAAAATTTTTACAAAGGTGATGCATATTGGGCTCTACAGTTCATGAAGGCCTTGTATTAGGCCCAAACTGAATTCCATTGTAAAACTAAAAGCCCAACCCGTCGATTATTTCCAAGTTATTTCTCTGTAGGAAATAATTTGTAATTTCGTTTGTTGAGGTACCAAAGACCTGCCAGCGTAGGGCATACTAATCTCTTTTTGTTTGTCGTTCGCAAGCGCGGGGGCTTGGCGGCCTGCCCGTTCAATGTCGATGGATCTGGGACACTCAAGTTTTGCGGGATAGAGTTCCGAAAACGGCATGCGTAACTAATCAGGTGGCGATCTCCCCAAAACTCCAGGTGTACTTCAGGTGTTTACAGTAAGAAAGATTGTGGCTGATCTTTCCTGACTACTTTCGACTCTCTCTGTCTGATTTCGACTATTTCTGTTAGAGTGGGAGTTCTGAATTTCACTCACATTTGTTTCATGTTACGAAAATCGCTGCTTCGCAAAAGGGTTGCGGCCATTATTAGGCCTGCTTCCAGTTTCAACGTTGAGCGTGAGATATATTATTATTGCGACGTGATCATTGAGATAAGAGGATCGATACCGACTATCTATGGAGCCGAGGGGATATAATTCGGTCGATGTCAAAAACGTGTTGGAAAACACAGAGAATTCCACGTAGTACGATTGATGATATATGATGAGAAAAGGGTTTCTCTAAAACTGTTTACGAAACATTTTTCAAACTCTCTGGGTTATTTATTTGATTGCTTTGATTCATTTCACGTATACGAAACTGGCCGATATGCTTTGGAAAGTCAATCAGCTGCTTGTCAAAGAGAAAGGTTGGAATCCGAAATTGTTCGTTTTCGACCCAACCAAAAGAAAAAACAAAAAACAGAAAATCAAGTTGTCTATGTTTAAGTCGAAATAAAAGATTGAAGCAGAAAGAAATCAAAATCATAAATTTATTCTAGTAAACAAGTTGTCTATGTTTAAGGGAGGGCCTCCCCCTCGTCGTAGGATTCCATTTGAAATAGTGATATTCGCTCTAATATCACTTCATACAAGGATTCTAAGATCACCATCTCAAAAGTTAGTCCGGGAATGGGACGACCCTTCCACCTTATAACCATATCAGATGGGCTTCCTTCTTTCCATGCATCAGTTCACCGACGATTTGTAAGGAACTCAAATCTCACAAGTGAACTTACTAATCGATACAAAGTTAAAGAGAGTTAGTTACCTTCTTGCTGCTTATTGGTTTTAATTTTTACTTTTTTTTTTTGGAAAATATACCGAGAGAATTTCGTGAAAGGAAAGGGAAACTTCTGGTTTGACCTAAATGGGAAACGGGGAATCTTGTTTCCGGTTTATTTTCCTCCTATCGACGGAATCAGAATGCTTTCACACTCAAAATTTAAAAGATGAAAATCGAAGGACTATAGAAAAACCGTGGAAAGAAAAAAAAAATTTAATAAAAACAAATTGCGGAGACTATCGAGCGAAAAAGATCATCCATCTAGCGACATGTCCAGTTGTTCCAAAATATATTCCGACAAAGTAAAAGAAAAATGTGACACCCCGCACTAACTCTCGAGCTTCTTTTTTCCACGCTTCCAGAACATCCTAAAAGTAAAACGTATACGCACGGGTATGCGGCCGCTGGGTGTCTGTGTGATCGCGACCAGCTTACGGTTATTGAACCAGCGTCGGTGTATCTTACAGTATCAGTGTCCAACCAGGTGCAAGCACGCCGATACACATTCGTGCGTGAATGGACTGTGATTCGACGATCCAGTCGCCGAGACACCACGAGTTCCTTTCCGACGCCTGTCCCTGTCCAGTTTTGACCTTCGTTACGTGCGGTTCAAAGACGACGGGCCGGCCCTTGGTGCAGGGAAGCCGTATTACATAAAATCAAATAAGAAATGTTTATTCTGTGCCTAATGCCACTGATACCGTCCGAACTAAGAATAATCCGTCCTTTTGAAACAGCAAAAATCTCAGGCCTAATTATGATAAGCCCTTAAATTCAGGCCATTTTATGAACAAAGTTTCGCTAATCCATATCAAGTCTATCAAAAAAATAATAGAAGTTTTGGGCCCATTTTACACGAAGCCCATAGGTCCAGGGTTCATTAAGAGTGTTTACAAGCCCACTGTTATGTGAGCCCGCTAGGGAAGTACTAAGTCTATGAAGGACCTGTCAAATCTACGAAGACCAGAAAAGTTCTTGGCTTCGAGATTTTCGAAAAAGTGGTTATGGGGCCACGTTCCCATGATTTGAAACGATCTTTAGATGGAGAAAATCTGTGGACACGTATCTAATTATCAGATTTGATATAAAAATGAAAAGCTGAGACAGGAGATATCTACGTCTACCTGGATCAAGTTGTTACCGAGATTTCTGAAAGTCAATTAAGAGGGCCACGACTCGAAAAGATATTCTAAGAACGTGTCATACATCCTAAATACGTCAAAGATGCAGTATAAAAGGGAGAAGATCCCTGAGAAAAGGCACAGACAATCATCTAAGGCCAATAGCGCATTGTTTGTCACCTTTTAGATTTTTAGTTATGAAGCGTCCATTGCAGGGTGAGCTCGTAGGGCAATTGGTATCCTTTCATCGTCAGGGTGAACAACCATAGCCTTGACTCCAAAACTCCGCATTCATTTCATCGTCGGGGTGAGCAACCGTAGCCTTGACAACCAAAATCCCGCCAAGATTTCATCGTCGGGGTGAGCAACCGTAGCCTTGACACCAAAATTCCGCCAACACTCTGGTGAGCAACCGTAGCCTTGACACCAAAATTCTGCCATCACTTCATCGTCGGGGTGAGCAACCGTAGCCTTGTCAACCAAATTCCGCCTTCAATCCGTCACTATGGTGAGCTCATAGGGCCCTTAGTATCCACATCCATTGTAACCTTTGACCATACTCCGACCATACTCTGTCCAGAGATCAGATTCCACCACTTCAGTCCGCAAGTCTGCGGCGCCAGAAGCGAGTCTACAGCATCACCACCATCGTGCCAAATATTTTCGACGTGATCCGTTTCCTATGCGAACACGTCTCCAAAGTCAGCGATCACATGAAAAACAATACAAGTACTAAATGATTTCACGTAAGAAATGGTTGGTATTGCATGTCATTGATTTGGGCTTTGTTTGTTTCTTTTTCGCCGTAAACAAAGACAAAAACGTTAAAAGTCAGAGCGACGGAGATTTTTTTAGTAGAAAATCGACATTATGGGGCGACGAAAGGCGAGGGAGATAAGTCTGGCAAGAACCAGACCAGTCCCCCCCCCCCCATGGGGAAAGGGAAAGGGTTGACCGAATGAGTTCATGTATATCTCCGACCCCCATTAAATTGTTAGGTGTGGTGAATAATAATAATATGATATCATCGATTGGTAAAATATCATCAAGAAATGAATCATAGATAGAGAGGAAGGCACACACGACCCCCGGAATTCGTTAAATAACGCCGGGCAGCTTCGATACTCACTTCTCTGAAGAAAAACGAAAGAATCATTCAGGCAGGAGGGCAACGCAGCTCAACCAACACGAATAATAGACAAACACACACAACATTATCAATTTGTTTTATATGTACGAGGGTCGGTCGTTGTGACAATCGGATGGGTTGTTACCACGTTCATGTTTATAATATATATAAAAGAAAAGAGTATACGTGTTGGAAAGAACAAGCTAGGGACAGAACACAGTTCAAATAAAACCGATAAAAAAAGAAGAAGTGAATTCGAATGAAAAGACGATCGCGGGTGTTGGTCGGGGGCGGTTCTGGCTGTGGCCTTGCACGAAATCGGTCGTTGGATCTCTTTTTATGGACGAAGGGAAATGTTTCGACTCCTCCTTTTGTGGAAATGTCAACATGGAGTTGCATGTGCTTTCGGAGGAGGAGGAGGATTCATTTCTATGGGACAAGTCAAATGGAAGACACCCCTCGTAGGTATTCAATGTTTGGAAGTTAATCTTTTAGGACAATTAAAATTTTAGCACGCGGATCATTCGTACTCGTACCGGCTGTTTGTTTGACTTTGTTTATTATTATTATTATTATTATTATTTTTGTACTTGGCCCATGTCTATATTAAGTTCATCCCCTTAATTAGGCATATTTATCAATCGGGGACGTGAACAATGCTCGGGAAATTTGTTTTGGTGATATTTTTTCTCCCCCCCTCCCTCTGGATTCAATTACATTGTACATAATCACATGATTACACCTAACAGCGGTGATTTTGATATCTCACCAAACCACACTCCCCCACTTGATGGAGAAAAAGCAACCAAAACCTGGTCGTAATTAGAATTAATTACATCTTCCATTCAAAATTTGTCAAAAAGTGTTTTTTTATTAAATTTCATAAATATCACAGCACATAATACTCGTATTTAAATCTCAAATCCTACGTTAGATATAGTTAGAAATTCGTGGATCCTCCATAATTAGGGTTTCATTTTCCACGGGGACTAACATGATTGACTTGCATATCCCGAGTCAAATTTGTCGTGGACACACGCAACGTTTTGTTTTTGTTCTGTCCGGCATTAAAATATTACAAACAACGTTTTGTTGTTAGTAATAACGTGCCATAATTGTATAATTATATCAATCATAGGGACCAACTGAAACATTTTCATAATCGGAGAACCCGGGCAGTGCACCAACATGTCACGTCTCTAAATCACCTAATCATAAGATTAATTACCCAAAACAAGCAAAACAAAACAAAAAAAAAGAAAAGAAAAGAAAAGAAAAGAAAAGAAGAAACCTTGGATTGGACCTTCGAAGAGGATGTTAGAGGCACATACATGTCTTGGTCTCGTAATATGAATAAATAAATAATTGAAACTTTACCATGGAGAAATTTTCCCTCGAGACACCAAACTATGGCGAGTCCGAAGTATGGATACGAAACGCGTATACTAAGAATAAGAAAGTGGTAGGCCGGGGGGCCGGACCACTTCAATTTCGTATGATATTACAATATTTCGTGTTGGGGATTGGAGGTTGGACTTTTTCAAAATACGCCCCCGACTTGTCAAATTGACAATCCGGCCAAAAAAAAAAAAAGAAGAGAAAGGAATGGACATAAGTTAATTGTAATGTAGTGGTAAATGGAACTGAGGATTCATACTAGGATTCCAATTTCAAATTATAATAGCCGAATTTCATGGTTTAATTCTGACTTAATGGATCTCGTAGGTTTTTCTTTACTTATACTATTAAAATCTTAATTTGATTTTTTTTAAATGAATTTGCATTTTACTTAAATAGTACTTTGCACAAACGATTGATTTATTATTATTTTTTGCTTTGTTAAAGTAATTAAATAAATTTGTAGTGGTTTCACCACCTATATTTTTTTATTCCTTTTTAAACAACAGCGCTCGGTCGAAGGTATCATTGATGTGACCCACATTTTGTGTATGAACATATATCTATCCATCTAGAAGACTTTTTAATCTAATGGAAAATATTATAAACTATTCGTGTTCGTGGCTAAGATCAATTCCCCGGGCTATTTAAACCAAGCTAACCAGTGCCTGCCACAAGCCACCCCGATCTCATCCTTGTCCTTCTTCAAGTGTTTAGGAGTTCCCACAACGATGGTTCGTGCGATGATCCTCGTCGTGGTGCTGACTACGGCCGTGCTGGGATTTATGACCGGTCCTTGTGTTTCGACCCCGCCACCGCCCCCCCAGGTGACGGAAGCGCAACTCCAGCAGATAGCGGCTTCACTTCAGATGTACGTAGATGAGCTACCCGAGATCCCGAGGCTTTACGGTTACTCTTGGGACAGCAATGGCGTGCCAGTCCCCGGGAACCTTACCATCGGCATGTATGAAAAGAAATGGGTAAGAGGTTCTTGTCCGAGATTAGAGTGATTCGAAAACTAGTCGTGTTGTCCGATTAGGACTTGAGTTGCGGTTTTGTTTTTGCGTGGTTGTTCAGAAATTCCATCGAGATTTTCCGCCGACGACTGTGTTCGCCTACGGGACGTCGGCCGAGGCGGCGACTGTGCCCGGGCCGATCATCGAGGCCCTGCGCAACACGCGGACTTTGGTGACTTGGCTCAATTTCCTTCCCCAGAAGCACATCCTCCCTTTTGATACAACCATCCCCACGGCCATCCCCAAGAACGGGGGAGTGCCGACCGTTGTTCACCTGCACGGCGCGGTTGACCCCGCAGATTCTGACGGTAGCGCGTTCGCATGGTACACCTCGAACTTTGGCGAGACCGGCCCCAAATGGACGCAGGCTACGTACACTTACCCCAATGTACAGCACTCGGGAAACCTCTGGTACCACGACCACGCGCTCGGACTGACCCGTGTCAACCTCTTGGCCGGTCTGGTCGGGATTTACAGGATCACCGACCCGGTGTTTGACCACACGCTCAACCTCCCCTCGGGACCGGAGTTCGACCGCCACCTCATGGTGTTCGACCGCAGTTTCTACATGGACGGGTCGCTGTACATGAATGCGACCGGCGACAACCCCAGCATACACCCACAGTGGCAGCCCGAGTACTTCGGCGACGCCATTATCGTCAATGGAAAGGCGTGGCCGTATCTGGAGGTCCAACGTAGGAAATACCGATTCCGCATCATCAATTCCTCGAACGCGCGTTTCTTCAACTTCACCCTGAGTAATGGGATGCCCTTCACCATTATTGGCTCCGACGCATCGTACCTGCCATCTCCGGTCACCACACCCTCGTTTCTCCTTGCCCCCTCCGAGATCGCGGACGTCATCGTCGACTTCTCCCTGGCTAGCGTCAAGGAGATTATACTGAACAATAATGCGGCCTATCCTTTCCCGGGCGGCGATGCGGTTGACAACTTAAATGGTCAGGTAATGAAGTTCGTCGTCACGCCCGGTAACCCGAGTCCACCGGATAACTCGGTTGTGCCAAATATTTTGAAGAACTACGTGCCAACAACCATGACCTCCAGTGTTACAAGGTATCAATCAAACATAGAATTGTCAATCAGGTGATGGGGAGCATGTCGATCATCCGAATTGTACGTGTTCATCCTGCAGGTACATCGTATTGTACGAGTACGACAGCGCGACCGGTAACCCGACCCATCTATTCATCAACGGGAAGAGCCTAACGGATCCCGTCACCGAGACGCCAAAATCAGGCAGCACCGAGATATGGCATGTCATAAACCTGACCCCAGACAACCACCCGCTGCACCTTCATCTGGCCTACTACCAGGCGCTCAAGGTGCAGCAGCTCGTGGACTTGGACAACTTCACCAACTGCATGACCCAGAAGAACGACGCAGTCGCCTGCAACGTCTCGGCCCATGCGACGGGTCCCGTGGACGTCGTGCCGGCGAACGAGAGGACGTGGAAGAACGTCGTGAAGATCAAGCCCGGGTATCAGACCACGGTCATAGTCAAGTTCAACCTGGTGGAGAACGACGCGCCGTATCCGTTCGACGCGACCAAGTCCCCCGGATACGTATACCATTGCCACGTAAGCCGTGCTTTCTCCATCGGAGTCATCTTTCCGCGAAATTCACATGATTAGGGGAGTTAATCAGGGACTAATCATATTTGTTTTGGGTTAATTGTGGTGTGCAGATTCTTGATCACGAGGATAATGAGATGATTCGTCCATTACAGCCAGTGCCGTGAAGGATCGGATCAAATTGCGTGCTAATCGTATTCCTATGCCTATTTTTTTTTATTACCCACATGCAAAAGTATTAAGTAAATCAAGTTGTATTGGATCATCGATGGATGGAGAAAAATTATGATAATAACAAAATATAAATACCACAAGGATGAACTACTGCTGGCGTACCCAAATATATTTATTTATTTTTTATCTATTACTAATTCAAACATTACTCGAATAGAAAATTTACTAATAATAATAGATGAGTAATTTAACAAAAAGTAACTCATACAAACGAGTTTCAATTTCTCTCAAGTTAAATTATTAATTCGATCACCATCGAAATGGATTCGATTTTAAGATTCCCTTCATTATTCAAACATTTACACGTAATCAAAATCAAGACCATGCCGGCAATCACTGCATTCTTCCACGCGGAATTCTTTAACCCCTTTTTTCTTTTCTTTTATGATTATAATATGATCACAAATGCTCTATTTTTTAATCTACCAAATTAAAAACAATATATTACTATTTTTTTCCTAAATAAATTCAATCGAGTTATGTCATATTTAGAGGAAAGAAAATTGATTTATCCACCGGGGTCCCTATTGGTGCTCCCTCCTTGGACAGACAATTATTTGGGCAAATGGAGAAAAAAAAAAAAGTCTCCGGTCAATATCCACGTGGCATGTCCAAAAGCACGTTCCGACAAAGAGAAAGATATTTGTCTTTTATGGTAATGGAAACTTGAGACAGCTGTATCAGACAAAATCAATTGTCCTCGACCTTACTCTAATAACTATACTTAGTTAACCGGATCAGTTCGTTAATCATCCTCGTCCTGAACTTGTCCCTTACTTAAAGAGAACAAACAACAATTATTTCCCACCCGGATTAAAAAGACACTCCCCTCCTCTTACCCCTTTTTACCTTATCCATTCCCTTTTTCCTCGTACCGCATTCACCACGACTGATCTTGAAGGTCCCCCCGGGAGCAATGCATTGCTGCTGCTCCTCCTGGCGGTGGCCGTGGAATCGGCTTCACTCGAGGCTGCAACGGAGAAGCTGTCCGCCAATCGTGGAAAGGAATGGTCCCAGCATTTGGGACGCCTTCGTCAAGGATCCACGGTAAATGAAATGGTTAATTCTGTTATTTCGGCCCGGTTGTTGGCTGACTAAGTAATGAATGATTTGCAGGGATTGTTGCTAATGATGCAACTGGGAAGGTGTCGGTGGACCAGTTCCACAGATGTTGCAAATACTCCCAACTTACTGGAGGGATTTGAACAGTTTTCTTTGTTATTGACAGTTTTTGGTAGCCCGCTGCTTTCTAAACGGGAAGGTGTTGATCTCATGGCGTCTCTCAACTTCGACGCGTGCCGGCTCTCGATTTCGTGGTCCCGAATCTTCCCGGGCATTTCTAGATTCGTGGCATTTTTTGTTTGGTGTCCTTGTAACTGCGAGCAATGGCAATGAATGCCGACCTTGGTGTGAATGACTGTGATCAGGTGGTGCTGGGAAGGTGAACTGGAAGGGTGTTGCTTACTACAACAATTTGATTGATTACTTGCTCGAATACACACGCTTTTCGGCTTAGCACGTGTGTGGCGGTTCGGATGACACGAGGATTCGGGTCCGCTCCCCAGGTCCATCCGGTCGGCACCTCGACTCGAGTGTCGGGCGCTGCGGAGGAGATCGGGATGGATCATCCCTCGATTCCCAATCGGGCCTATCTAGGCCCTCGCCGATCGTCTTCATGCTCTTTAGGAGGCGATTGGCGAAGAGCGGAGCATGATCCGTAAAAGGAAGCTTCGGGAGGATCCGGAACAGCTCGTGTAGTCTTTCTCCATCCATGATGCATCCGTTAAAATATGTTTGTCGTTTAACTTAGGTAAGTTATTATGGAGTCGCCACCGACTTATTTGTGTAAAACTGTTTAAGTCGAAAAAACAATTGGTTCGGGATTCCTATTTACTAGCTTTCACACTCACATACAGTGGCGTTTGTTCCAAAACATGTCCCCGATTCGGGCGTCAAACCGAACTCATGTCAATGTTTAACGGGCATTAGACCCGATCTGGGCTTTAGACCCAGACTCATGTCACAGGGTTACGGGCATTACGCCCAATCCAGGCGTTGGACTTGGACTCATGTGATATGATCACAAACGCAATCACATACAAGTATTTAGATGAAAGTAGGCGGGGAGGGATGGTGACCGTGTGCCTATACACTTGAGCCCACGGCTCGTTACGGGTGGATAAATAAAATTCGGGAGGACCGCACCTTCCCTCATGTACCTGAGGCCCGCCAGGATGGCATTTCATGAGGCATCGTCGGTTGACGCCGCTCTGGTGAAGCCTTCCACCACGGTTTGTTACCTGCGCGTCATAATCTTGAGCTCCATCTTCAATGACTTCCCCAAGGATGTGTTGAAGCTGACCGTCGTTGTTGAGTCGAGTCAGACAATTGTGTGGTGGTGATGGGTCACACGCACCTGCAAGCCCGATAACGAAACAAGTTAAAGGGATCAGAACTAGATGATGCAACATTAGAAGAAAATATCGAATAATATGCAAATGTACTAAAAAAATCATGAAATTATAGAGATATGTCCACAACCCAGTAGGGATATGCGCCGTTAAATTTGGACTCAAGATGCTAACCTCAAAGTAGCAAAAAATTCCACGAAAATTGGGTCAGGCCTCACACATAATCTGATTGTAGACTACTTAGAGAAAAATGTGTAACTTCTGTTTTAGAAGCCCAAACGGGGCAATACAAGTGCCAACATATTTGTAACTTAAGGAAGATCATGTATATAAAATGTCATAGTGAATAAATTCACAGAAAAGAAATGGTATTGGTTTTACAGTACCAAAACTGTTGAAAACGTTCTAATCACATACCGAAATCGTTTTAAGCATATTTTAGTCATGAAAAATCGAAATTCAGTGAAATAAAATTATGTCTTTCTAATCATATAAGAAACAACATATTAAAATTTCAAAGTTTTGAACATGTACAAAATTTAAAACAAAATAATTTATGATACATGGTACTGAAAACATGGCAGAAATACAGTTAATCTTCGAAAAATCAAAATTTATGCATAATATATGAAAATAAAGCTCGTTAAACGTATTTCTAGGAAAAATATTTTTGCAATTAAAATACATTTAAAAGAGAAAAAGCGAATATGATCAAACACATGCGTTTGCTGAGCTTGTTATTTCAGAATGTTGAAGCGAAGTATAATTGGTCAAAATCAGATAAAAACTCGATTAAATTAGCTCAGATCTTATCAAAATCAAGGTAATAAGATAAGGAATCGATACAACCAGATTTTTTATCGATCCGACATCGCATGAGAATGTTTTAACCTTCCCCCTTGGTTTGGCAAAGATTAGGCTACTCCGTCGGGGCTCGGTTTCACATTCCCACGACACATGTGATGAGTGTGACAAATAAAGAGAGTGATCAGTCATGTTTTAAAGCGAAAGAGAGGCTGCGTGAATATAATGAATAAGACCAAAAACTCACCAAGGGGTTGTCTCACCCCAAGATGGCTCGTTGAGGAAGAAGGACGTCGGGAAGTCCGTTAGGGGGGCTGCCTTGGAGCCTGTCCTTGTCCATACTTGGATCGTGACTGTGATATGAGGATCCCCATGTCACTTTAAAGAAATTTGTGTTATGATGGGTAAGATATTTGATGGGATATAAAAACGTCACTTTAAAGAAATGACCATAAAATTAGGCTATTAAATGAGCTTTGGCAAAATTATTAATGGAATTGAAGGCTTATGTCCATGTCGGCATGGGTTGTTACGCCAGCATTACACCATGTTCTACGGATGGGCCATAAAAGGAAACTGGAACTATACGATCGCAGAAGAAGCATAAGGGAAGAATCGGAAGCTTGCTGGATTTCGTGTGGTATGAACCTCTCCCTCGAAGGAAGACAAGTATGCAGCCCAAAGGGCAAGAGATATCCACGTTGGATGGTAACTCGCTGATCCAATTGATAAACTATCATGAATCATCAGGGACCGCCATCCCCTGAGTGATTCCATCATCGCAGGTTCATCCATCATATCGTCAACGGAGAGTACCCCAAAACGATACAAGATATCATCGGAGACAGGCTGCCTAAGTTCACGAAAGAGGAGGTCAAGATGGTGAAAGGATCCATGGATTTCGTGGGCATCAACCAATAACTGTGTACTACAAGTACGACCAACATCAACCGAAGCCAAAAGTTCTGGGATACCAGCAGTATTGTGTCGGCAAATTTATATAATCGGCCTAATGTGAATTTTGCAAAACGCTGCTTAATAATTAATAATGACGCGATTTCATAATGTTTAACTAAATTAGTTATAACTATTACTTCTAACTTACTTAATTCAAGGTATATATTTTTTTACGGGCTGACCCGCGCACCAGTCTCACTATAAAAACCCTAAAATTGAGGGGGAGGGCGAAAACCCTTGGCTTCCCAGCTTTGCGCCCCTCTCTTGCTTCCTCCGAACGTCGATGACGTCATACCGGTACTTCTCCGACGGCGATGAGGAAGAAGAAGACGACGACTCTTCCACCTGTTCTTTCGATGAGGACATGGATGCCCTACGCCGCGCCTGCCTTCTGTCTGGCACCTCCGCCGCCCCCGAGGCCCCGCGATCCGATTCCGACTCCGATTCCAACGATCTTGAAGTTGTTAGGAGGTTACAACTGCGGTTCTCCAATTCCGCCTCCGAAGACCTGGCTAATCCACTTCCTAGTAGGCCGCTCATGGAGCTCCCTTCTTGTTCCGACGGGGAGGAGGACGATTTCGAGACGCTAAGGGCTATTCAGAGCCGTTTTGCGGCTTACGATCAGAGTAAGGGATTCTTACGTTCCTTTCTTTTCATTGCTATGTGGTCAAGAATTAGCCCGTTTCTCTGGATCTGAATTCTCGGCTTAGTGGATTCGTTCGGAAATATGGAATTCTGGAGGTGTATTATTTGTTGTGTATAAGCTGTTAATGTGGATTGAAGTTCTGTGGTGGTCCTTGAAAAATGGAACTAGGTAGTGATAAATGATGGGGGTGGTCGATAAAGCTCGTTGGCAAATTTAGAAGTAGCTATTCGTGGGCAGATACTCAGGGTTTATGAACTTCTATTGTTTTAGCAGTATTTGTTGTCCGACTGGTGTACATCGCAGGAATTGTTTGAAAACATGATAGCATATTCCATTTTATGTACTGTGGTTATGGTGAAGAACTGAATAATCACTTAAAGTAAATCGAGGCTAATACATTTGCTGTTTCTTCAGATAAAGAGGTTTCTGGTGCTACAGGAGGAGGAAATTTTGAATTAGGCATGCCGATAAATGGAGAATCTGAGGATGCTTCTCATATTATGGACAATAAAGCAAATAATCATGCTTCTGCTAGTCCTGAGTTGCAGTTTACGGGATATAAGTTGGATGGTTTCAAATATTCTAGTTTCCCAAAGGCCGGAAGGCTGTTCATTGATGCGATCAAGAAGAATAGGTCTTATCAGAAACTTCTACGAAGTAAGTTAATTGAAATAGAAGCGAGAATTGAGGAAATCAAAAAGCTCAGGGAACGTGTCCAAATCCTTAAAGATTTTCAGGTTTCTTGCAGAAAAAGAACAGGACGAGCCTTATCACAGAAGAAGGATGCTCGTTTTCAACTCATAACAGCAAGACGAACTCCAAAGGAGTCAAAGGTAGTTTGTAATCATTGTTCATTTTGCATCTTTAAGTCTGTCGATTTGGCAATAGAACTGAGGAGCTTACTTCTAGTTTTGCTGTATTGTCTTTACAACTCCTATGTGCTTCTATTGCAACTTGTTCAGTTACCAAAAATGCAAAGTTGGCTGAAAATGCTCCTTCTTTGTTTAACATTTTCGTCTACTGCAGGTCGATGACAGGAGAATTTCTGCCATGTGCTATGGGCCAGTTGAAAATTCCCATGTAGTGAATTACCGATTGGCATTGGAAAAATATCCTCTAGTAGTCAAGAGAAAAAGCTGGTCAGAAAAGGAGAAGGAAAATTTGGGAAAAGGAATTAAACAACAGTTTCAAGAGTTGTTGCTCCAAATCTCTCTGGAACGCTTCAGGTGCATTATTTAGTAGCTTATGTGTCCATGCATCAACTTTAGCTAAACTGATTTTAAAATGACTTAATCAACTAAGTTCATTTTGTTAAAGCCTCGATGTTTGGTTTCTTAAAGTTTCTTAAAGTTTCTTAAAGTTTTCTTATCATTTCCTTTTTCTCATCTTATAATACTTTTGGCTTCTTTTTCCAATTGTGTTGTCCTAATGTTTTCCATTGTTTTTTGCAACAGCACATCCGAAGGAGACTATAGTTTTGAGGATATTCTGGAATCAATCAAGGATTTGGAAATTCCTCCTGAGAACTTCCGGGAGTTTTTGCCCAAAGTCAGGTGGGATCAGTTGGCATCTATGTATATGAGTGGTCGGACGGGCTCGGAGTGTGAAGCAAGGTGATTTTTTTGTTACAATTATCCCAATGGTTTTTTTTTCTATCAAAATTTACTGCATGCACATGTTGCATTTTTGCTTGGAGAAGTGCTCAATGGACATTTAATGGGGGTATCATTATCTTCAATTTTTATGTAAGTACGAAGAGCTAAAAGTTCAGGGGAACAAAAGTATAGTTGAACAAACTGTTGGTATAGTTTGTGAACGTTTCTGGGGCTCTGGTTGAGGAAATCACGCAATCTGCATCTTAAATATCAGTCTTGTAATAAACTCATTATTGTAGATGTTCAAGTTTTTATGCAACTGATGCTAGTTTGACTATCATCTTCATTCCACTGGCAGTTTTATGCATCGGTGTATTTTTTACAAAAGCATTCCCTTCTCTTGCTTCTAGATATGCAATAATTGAATTAATGTTAATAACTGCAGATGGCTGAATTGGGAAGACCCCTTGATAAATCATAAAAGGTGGACAGTGGATGAAGATAAGCAACTTTTGAATATCATTCAGTTGAAAGGAATAAATAATTGGTTTGATATGGCAGTGTCATTGGGGACGTATCGAACTCCATTTCAATGTTTGGCAAGATACCAGAGAAGCTTAAACGTCTGTATAATGAAACGAGAGTGGACTCCTGATGATGATGCCATGCTTCGCGCTGCTGTGGAAACTCATGGTTGCAGAGACTGGCAAGCTGTGGCCTTTGCTTTGGAAGGGCGGACTGGCAACCAATGCTCTAATAGGTTAGTTTCACAGGGTTTCTTTTCTCTTTTTGAATGGTAATATGTTGTTGCACGCTTGCCCTTGGATAATATATAAAAATACATGCTAAATGCAAGAAAAGAAATAAATTTCTCCAACAAAGAACACCTTAAAGCAAAAGATTGCTAGGAAAAATATTAAATCAAAATTGAGTTAAAGCGTGTTGTTAAGATGATTGTAACTTTTTAACCACCATGATAATTGTGAAGTCAGATGTCATGTTCAAGGATAGTACATAGTCAAATTTTAGTTGCCCCAGTCCCTGATTGGATAAAACAGTGGTTAATAGTTAAGAACATGTTGCCTGCAGATGGAATAAGACTCTGCATCCCAATCGACTGCGGACAGGCAGGTGGGATGTCAATGAAGACCAACGCTTAAAGGTGGCTGTGATGCTTTTTGGTCCCACGAATTGGAGAAAGATATCAGATTTTGTGCCCGGTCGAACTCATGTCCAGTGCAGAGAGAGGTTCATGTGTTCAATTTTTGTGGTCAACTGAATAAAGTCTTTTGGCATGACAGATTCTAACCTGTTGTTTCATAATTGCAGGTGGGTTAATTCTTTGGACCCTTCTTTGAATTGGAATGCCTGGACAGTTGAGGAGGATGCCAAGTTGGAAGCAGCAATTGCCGAACATGGGTATTGCTGGTCCAGGATTGCTGCATGTATTCCTCCTCGAACTGATAATCAATGCCGGAGGTAATTGATTTTCATTTTGGGCCTTATGAAACCATCGATGTGTTTGTGATTGTATGGAATTGCGGTCTATATTTGTCTAATGTGCTGTTTCCTATTGTTCTTGTTTGCTTTTTATGAGCAGGAGATGGAAAAATCTGTTTCCTAATGAAGTTCCTTTGCTTCGAGCCGCTAGAAACGTTCAAAAAGCTGCTCTTGTTAGCAACTTCGTGGACCGGGAAAATGAACGACCTGCACTCGGTCCAAATGATTTCCTTCCCCTGCCTATGATAACTTTCTTCTCCGAGCCAGAGCAGCTAGCAGTCCAGACCAACCACAAACATAAGACAAAGTTGAGGTGAGATCAAAAAGTTCCTTTGTATTGGCTATTTTCGATTTAACTGTGTATTTGACGTGAAAGTAGAAGTGTTTATGCCTCCATTTTTAATGGAAACAAAAGCTCATGGAATTGTCTGCCCAGTAGCCTGACCTGTGGATGAATGCATCATCTTTCAGTGTTCCAAAGAAGGTGCTGGACGCAGCACCAAGTGATGGTCAGTGTAATTCTTTGCTGATGACACATGACCAAGGCAGTGAAGTTGATACCCTTGCCGAGATATCTTTCAAAAAGAAGAGAAATTCCAGGACGTGCACAAGGAAAAAGAGCAGAGACAAACACCAACTATCATCCGAGCTGGTTCCTGTGCAGTTGGAAGAGTGCAGTGTGCCTGGACCTGGATCCTTGGATGGTTGCGATGATGATGACATTCCCATTGCTTCACTAAAGAAGAGAGATAGGAGGATAACCGCTTATTCCCAGAAGGCTAGGAAGAGAAAACGAGCTGATGAGGATCGACCCTTTCTTACGAGCTGTCAAGACAAGGGTGCTGAGAGGATTCTGGGAGATCTCGAAAGTACACCATATCTGGCCACCGAGTCGACTCAAGTCCTGAATGAAAGCAGAAATCTCCCTGAACCCGGAGATCGGCAACACTCCAAGCAACTCTTGGTATACACCAGGAAGTCGAGAGGGAGCACTTCCATCACGAAGAAGGTCCCAGAATCCGAAGCATATGACGTTCCACTGTCGGCATTGCTTCGGAAAAGACGGAAGAAGATGATCAGTGGCCAATCACATGGATGAGACTCGCCCGCTTACCCACGATGATGTTGGACTTGAGGATTATATCAGAGGTAGAGGGTTGCACACCGAAATGGCTAATCTTAGATTGTGTGCTTCTTTTTGAGCAAATATGGTTCGAGTTGAAGGTGAAAGTCCCTGTAGGAGCACCTGCAGCTTGCTCTAATGTATCGGCAATGTAATATTCTATTCTTTCCACTTCTCCACCTCTATTGTAATATTCAGACCACCAAAACTCATCATTCAACGACATGTATTTCCGTAAGTATGCTAATTTTTTAGTATTTTAGCTCAATTTTACCTTTTTCTGTTATCATTTCATTCCCTATCTAATTGGACAATGAAATATTGATATTCTTTAATTTTTTCTAGTTCTGCTCTATTTAGCAAAATGGTTCGAATATTGAAGAGCGACAAAAAGGGGGAAAAGATAACAAAAAAGCCCTAAAAGGCTTAGGCAGAAAACAAAGATCATGTGGGAGGGTCTGAGTCGTTCCTCTTCATTCCCCTTCTTCTTACCATCTTCCTCTTCCTATGCATTTTTAACCTCGTCCGATTTCCTTCGTCCCATCTCCAGAATTCTCTCTCCTTTCCTATGCTTCCCCTCTGTGAAGGATTTGGGTACCCTTTTTGATGAATCCCGAATCCTTTTTGACCTAGTTCCCGGGGATATGTTCTGGGTTCTTGGAAAAATCCTTCCTTCACGCGATTCTCGCTCGAGTTCTTGCTTCTTGCTGTGATTCGGTTGATACCCACCTCGAGTTGGGTGATGGGATTTCTTGATTTAGCGGTCTGAGAAGGATGCTGTCGCTGGGGTACTATTTCCTCCCCGCTGATTCGTTTTACTTGGGTAAACCGTGTTAATCTCGTTGTTAGTGATAATAGTCTGAGCTTCGTATTGGGGGTTGGGAGAATATGAGGTTTGGTTTATCCTATGCGGGTTTCCTCTCAGTTGCGGCTGTTGAGGTTTAGTTAGTTCCATTTTTGTTTGTTCAGGGTTTTCTGGAGAAGACACAAGAGGAAGATACTTGTTGGCCTCGGGATTTTGGGCGGCGGGTATTGTGCTTATAAGCTCTACGATGCTCATAGGAGGACGCTCGCGGAGCTCGAGAGAGAGATCGCCGATGAGAGGGAGAATGATGAACTTGCCAAGGCTCAGTTAAGTGAACGTCTGTGTTTTGATTAGCTGCGCACTGTAAACGAATCTTCTTGCGGTAATAATGAGAAGTTTCATGCACTTTCATCTGTAGATTGCAAGCCCACTTTGAGAACATTCAGAGAATTGCTAATACAACGACTTTACCTCATGCCATCAACTATTTGAATGGTCGGATAGCGGAGGA
This sequence comes from Melastoma candidum, assembly GCA_023653495.1. NCBI lineage: Eukaryota > Viridiplantae > Streptophyta > Magnoliopsida > Myrtales > Melastomataceae > Melastoma > Melastoma candidum. The sequence continues at coordinate 12,237,028 of CM042888.1, read as the reverse complement.
ATTGGATCTGTCACGATTAACCGAAAGGTTGATGAGAGGAAAAGACCAACCTGATGCTCTGACCCCTGTGGAGAAGCTTGAGTTATGGGAACAGCTGAAAGTCTTGAGTGCGTAGTCTCCACATTTTGCATTCTTTTCACTTTGTTTTTGATAGCATTATATGAATTTTCCATCCATCCTTCTTTTGTCAAGGTTTCACAAAGCTGTTATCTTCTATATGGGGGATGGCACTGCTAAATTTGTACATTAGAGTTCAAGTGAACATCCTAGGGAGACATTTGTATATTGATGCTGCTCGTGGCCTTGGAATCTCTCAGTTGCCGGTAAGTGTAGAGTTCTTAAAAGTCCTAAATCCTCTGTTAAAATAGTCAAAATTTGGACCTAAGTGAACCATCATTTGACAGCTCTTGTATATTTTCTGACCAGACACTTAATACTGTTCTTCCCTTTCAACTGTTGATCTTAGGGCTGCCTCCTTCCAATTCTCTATTTTTTTTAAGAAAGTGTTTTGCTGCAGGAATTTGGGGATAGTATTGTGGTGGTCTCATTCTAATGGGCTACTAGATCACCTGGCCCATTATTGTTACATTTTTTTAACTTTATTCCATATGATCTGTTTTTGTGGTGATAATATCCATTGATTTTCTTGACAGGATGGTGATTCCCTTGGGGTGGATGACCAACAAAAGTTTCTTGCAAGTGCTGATTTTCTCTCCTCTCATGGCCTGCCTGCCTTGACATCCTATATGCGGGAGACAACACAAGAAGTTCTCAGGGGGTAATTTGCAAGAACCTTACTGCTGTTCTGGTTTATTTTTTGTTGGCATGGTTGTCCATGTTTTATCATTTGTATATAGTACATACTCAATAGTCAGTGTGGCAGTAATTTATTCTGAATCTAATGGAATTTCTCAGAGGTTGTGCACCTTGAGCTGTTAGATTGTAAAAAATAAATGAAGAGCTTTTGTTGCCATACCATGTTGCATTGCCCCGTGTTGCACTTTTCACGAGTTTCCTCGTTCTGTGGCTCACAGCAAGCATCTTCGGGATAACTTTGATAATGCCACCTTACATGAAGTGATCTTGCAAGTGCTGGACAAGTTTATGAGTACCGCAAGTCGGCATCATTGGTTGGGATATCTGATGCCTGAGAACGATAGGTCAGAAGTTGCTACAACTTCCAACGATGACCCTATTCTGCCAGCTGTTGCTACATATGGACGATTGATGTCAGAGACTAAAGCGGTGTTACTGAGGTTCTTGCGTTTGTTGTTTTCTCTTAGTAGGATCAATGTCTTGCCAAGTTAAAGAAATATTCTGTCGCTTATTTGTTGTGATGCAGTTCCGAGTTCAGTAACATCGTGGAGATGACGTTAAAGATGGTGGTGAACGCAGTGGTCGAGGATTTCACATTTCCAGGTGGAGGAAGTGCTGTCCCATTCAAAATGCCTCTTGCCAAGCTCTTACCACGAGTGGCACAGATGGGTTCTCAACTTCTCGAAGAACAAAGCAAGAACCGCTACATACAACTCATCGGTAGCTCCCCAGAAGTCGAGCTCTTCTTCACTCTGCTATACACCAACACTGAAATATCTTAGAAACCCAACGAGGTGAGCCTTTTGTAGCTTAACTTTTCGACAAATACATAGAAAAGGAAAAGAAACGGAAAGCAGAAGCGGACTGGGCAGCGTGGGGTTTTAGCTTCTTCTTTTATCTTTTCTTTCTTGGTTTTTAGATCTTTATATAATTCTCGATAGGGGGTTGTAAATAAGCAAAAGCCAAGAGCCGATTGATGGAGGATAATCACGTTGCATTCTTTGCTGTCTGGGGTCATGTTCTCTCATTTTGCTTCGCAGCTTTTGTATTAATGGTTGCCTTGTCTGGAGTTGAGGGCAAGAGGCCTGCTGTGCTGTATGGAATTGGGTTGGTTTTAGTTAGTCCTTTGAAATGGATTCGGTTTCTTCTTCGGTCGAGTTCATGTCCTTTCTACAGATATAGAACCAAGAAAGCTACGTACTTAGATAATATAGAATCGTTACTCGAATCGGCAGGAGAGGTTTATGGGTAATAGCCTGGCAACAAATGGAGCATAGGTTCGAGGTTCGCAGGTTAGAGTACGGATCCAAGTGTCACGAAAGCAAATCATTAGGGACCAAATTGAATATTTAAGAAATATGAGATTCAAATGTAATTTTTGAAGAATTCGACTAAATATTCCTGCCCAAGACGCGGCCGCTGTTCGGCAAATCGACGGCCGCTTTCCCTCCTTGCGCCGCCGAACATGGCCTCCTCCGCCGCTGCCGCCAAATCTGATGTTCTCATGCTCCCCGCCCCGCAGGGTCCCGCTCGCATGGTTCCCGAAGACGCGGAGACGATCGACGCCCTACCTTACATCGACGACGACTACAGCAACCCGTCCGTCGAGAAGGAGGTGAAGCGGCTCGTGGAAGAGGAGATGCGCCGGAGCGCTAAGAAACCCTCGGATTTCCTTAAGGACTTCCCTCCGTTGCCGGAACTCAATTTCCAGGTGAAGGAAATCGCGGATGGCTGTTTTTTAGTGTTCCTAGGGTTTCGATGGGTATAAAATTGGAGGTATTTTGTGCATCCTGTGGGGGTAGTGATTGTGGTTGTGTGCAGGAGAATCCTATGCTAGCTAGGGAGCATGAGCGAGTGAGGGCGAGTAGACCTGCCGCACCATTCGATTCTTCTCGGTACAACTCAGAGGCCCCGCTGCTGAACCGACGTAACGATGAGAATGCTTGGAGGCAGTCAATTCGAAGAGCTCAGACCTTGCTGCAACACGAGGATATCAGGTTTCGGAGTGGTTATTACATGTGGTTGTTTCATTTTTTTGGGCCTGTTGAAAGAATTAGTTTACTGAAGGAGAATGTTTCATTATGCTAAAGAGGAATTCTAAACGAGAATGCTATTACTAAAGCTATTAGTTTTGTCGTATGGAATTATCTGCTTGCATTGCATCCTCAAGGTGGTTGAAGGAAATGGTTGATTTTGTATTAGGAGGTTAAGATCATTGATATATTTGTGCCTTCAGTTTGGAATCTAATATCAAACCTTTTACTTTTCTTAATTATCGGGGTGGTGATGAGACAATGTAGTTGGTCACTGTCAGTGTCAATCTGTTGGGACCTTTTAGTTTGGTTCTGGTGGTCTCGGGGATGTTCTCCTGACTCTGAATATTTTGATAGGGTTAGATCTAGAATAAATGTTGCTTGTCCTGTCGAGGAATGTTTATCTATGACATACATGAAGTGCGTTGGATAAATTTGTCTTTCTACTTTGTAGGATGGAAAATCTGGATTTGATGCTGAAGTATAGTTCTCATACATGGAATCAGCATAACAGCAGATTGGGGAGTTACCTATCCAGGTGCACTTCTGAGAGAGTTGTCTTAAGTTTTTTGTGTTAATATTAGCACTTTCCTGGAGATGTGTTCTTTTTCACTCCTAGATATTTGATTTAGATGTTACTGGGAATAAAACTTCTCAATCTCTTTGTGTAATTCTTATATTCAATGGAATGAAGACTTTACCATTTAAAAAACGAAGTGCTTATCCTGATATGAACGTGTGAGAAAGTACTGTAAAATTACCAGGACACCATCTTCTGCACGTCCCGAAGTCTTCTTCCTTTGTTACTAAAGATTGAAGATTCATTTATGCAGTTATCGTGCTGCTACCTCATCCTTGTCTAGAGTTAACTGACTAAAGTTCCCAAATATTTTTTATCCCTTGTATTTATCAGGCTACAAAAGTTAGTTAAAGAACAGAATGAAAAGACTGAAGCTGTGAATCGTGAAAGAAAGCATCAACAGGTAGATTGTCCTCCTCACTGTGTCACAGCTTACGTCACTACTGACCATTTGATGTTTTTTCTTTTCATAATTATTAGCAAAATACTGCTTATGAGCTTAATGCTCTTTCTACACAATGGAGGGAACTTTGCCTGAAAAATATTGAAATTCAAGCTGCTTGCGCTGATATTGAAAATCAATTGACACAGCTGAAGCAGGAAGCAGCCGAGAGGTAGATATTCTTTTCTACCTGTTGTATTTTCTTACGGGTATGGTAGAATTGAGAATTGATTATGATAAAAACTTTTTAGGGGGTGGAATTTGGATGAGAACCAGGAAAATGGCCACATGGTTGTGCACTGATTGCTAGAAGGTGCGTGAGTCTCTGCATATCTTGATTATTTTATTTGCCTCAGTCAAATATGGTTGTTTCAGTATTCCATCACAGCACCTCACAGTACCTTATTCCTTGGTTTTGAAAGAAAATGAAGTTTGTGCACCTTGGAATCTTGTATTTTAAAATTTACAATATAAATGCACAATCAAGAAAATAGAGGATGTTGGTTATGGTTCTTCTGAAGCCTCAGAAATCATCGTATTTGTTAACCCAATACCATTTGTATTTGTTAAACCCAATACCATTTGTAGGAGTCTCTTCTATTTATTGCTATAATTGAGGTTTAGGAGTTCAGTTGGAGCCTTAATTGTGTTAATCTAAGGAATTGTTTTGTCTGGATTTTAATGGCTTACGTGTCCAGGAGTTATTTTGTGAACGCTCAATTCGTGCTAAGCATGTATCCATGTTTCATTCCTACAGGATGCTGATTAGCCAGTGTTCACGCAACTCGGGGAGCAACAAACCGCAAAAGGCACATAATGATGCACCTTGGTCTGCTTTCACCTTGATACCTGGGAGAGTTGCTTCATGAGTGCATGCTGTTCTTTACATGGCATGGCTAGCCTTAAATCCAAACCACCTAGAAATTAGTTCTGAACAGCTGGCAAACAATTGTTGGGGCCTTTTTGTGACTAAATTTCCGTAGAGAATTAGAACTGCACGGTATATGCCTGTTAAGAAAACCTGGTGTTTCTAGAAAACGAACCAAACAGGCCCTTAGCCCTCAATGGAAACGGCACGTACCTGAAATCATTTTATCGAAGCATGGGCCTGAAGCCCGGCCCGTACGGGAACAGGCCGTCACTATTTTCTCAGTTTTTCAGCATGTGGAGAGTGGGGTGGGGGGGGAAGCTATGCATTCTACTCGGAAAACATTGACTATTTTAGCAAGACGTCATTGGTACAGACAACAGATCATATTGCAATAGAGGCAGAAGGAATTGCGGTAAGTCTAGTTATTCGCTCGAAATGTCGGGTGCTGGACATAGAGCAGAATCGAGCATTAGTCATCATCACGACACTTACAAGAAACTGGATAAACTGGATTTCATGATGGCTGCCAATGTCCTGTTTTCTGAGAACCTCCGTAAAAGAAGTTTAGGTGGGTTTTCTGCATCTTGCTGTAATGCCTGTGCTCATAAGTGATATACCCTTGCTCACATTGTCTTGATGCGAGCATCATTACGCATATTCTGGATACGGTTTCCCCTGCCATTCATTTAAATTCTGATCAACTTATGGAAAAATCTCTTGTGTTGACTTCTCTGTATGTCACTTGTGTTTATGTTCTAATATCTCTGTGTTGCAACTTGTTTGTAGCTCATGTATGTTTTCTTTTCTTTTCCACCTGTTCAGGCTCGACTTCCATCTGGTACAACTTTTCTTTGCCTGCATGCCTTCTTTGGATAGTCCAGTTCTCACATCTAATCTTTGGTTCATGATATTACTTTGTGGTTAGCTAAGACTGCTAAAAGAAGATCATGCTTAACAGGTGTCTATTTGGTGGCCCAGTATGCTCGATACAATGGAAGCTGCGAGTGACCCTGCCATCATTCTGTTGTTTGACTTGTATTTATCAACAGTTTCACATGCATGCTGACTTTTTCCTGCTCCATTGATGTCACTACTTTCATTCTTGATTCTGGAGAAACCTTAAAAAGCTAGTTGCTATATGCGAAGAACTTGACATGCCCAATCATTTTTATGAATGACTATGCTGCTTCCATATGGAGAATATGTCATTTAAACTGAACCTTGGAGCTCTTTAAGATGGTTTTCTCCTATTAATCCCCCTTCATGGGAGGCTAACTGTCAAACTAAAATGTTCATGGCATTCGATTTTAAAATCTAGATGAGTGATGTCACTTATAATTGTCTTCAGACGCATGGGCAGTGCCAATATGCCCTTGAAATAAATTCTTAGCCGCAATGGCTTGCTGGTGCATTGCCAGTTTTTCGTAACATAAGCCATAAATTCTGCTTGTCACTTAATATTAGTAATTCATTGGCTTCCTTCTATGTTTGGATGAAATAATTTCCTAGGAGCTAGAGCAGAAGAAGCAAGAAGAAGAAGAATGTGAAAAGAAACTGAAGGAGATGGAATCAGAAGATGAAGAAGAAGATGAGCGCAATTCTGAGGTAGTGCTTGTGGAGGATGAAGGTTAGACTCGACAAGTTGGAAGAGACCGTCAAGGAAATATTCGTCGAAACAAAGAAATGGTCTGATTTTCCGACTCTCCCGAGGATAGTTGGAGTGATTCACCTGAAGTCGCCGTGAGTCCTAGGCATGATCCAAAGACCGATACTGAAAACGGAAAGCCTTCTTCAGATAAGAAGAGATAGAATCAGCAGTCCTGGTGAAAACTAGTGAGTAAAATTCGCCCTTTTCTCCAAGATGCTGGTATCATAGCAGGAATAAGGATTACTGGATTAGACATATCCCCTAGTTGTCATCCTCAATGTATTTGTAGATGTACAGACTTATGCAGGGCCTCTTATTTCATCTTTTTTTGGGGTGTGCCCGTCATGTTGAAGATGTTTTACTTCAGCTTCAGCACAGATTTTTGGCAATCACAAAGAGTTATAACCCAGACCCACTACTTTCTGCTCAATTTTTAAGGTTGTGGGCCTTGTGGGGGGTGTTTGTTCAGACTGTCGGTAAACACTAGGTGGCTGTCCTAGTGCTATTATCTGTCCCAATTGAGTAAGGAATCATCACAATTGGTGTCATCATTGTAGGGATGCACCGAACTATATTTCAGTTTCTTTTAAATGCCAAATTGCAGATGCTTGTCGGTGCTGATGCTGCTGCTGGGCTGCAAAACCTTTATTTAATTGATAGTTGCTGTGAGGAGTCAGTGCTACATCAAGTGGTGCCAGTAAGTGTTATGTTGAAGCAATCTAGTGGTGGGAGAAAGAGTTGCCATTGGTCTGTTTGTCTAAGAGTTATCCCCTCTCACATGATCAAGAGAATAATTTCTTGATCAAAGGGCAAAATCAAGTATGTTTGAAGGGGACACTGATGAGAAATCACTGTCAGACCTCAAAGACTTGTTTGTCTCCCAAGATTTGGATCACCCACCCACACTTAATGATGTCAAAAACAGACATGATTAACAGTCATAATGACAAGATTGTTGCTGTCACATTAGTATCTTAAAGAACCTCCTGATCTCTGGAAATCTGGGACTTTATGCATTTTGACTTGACTAATGATTGAGGTTAATGGGAGATTGATTGTGAACATCTGATTAAGCCTAGCCTCTGTTGGGGCCCCACCTCTATCTTAGCCACTGTTACAGAAATCTGTCTTAGGTGGGAAATCAATGACAGTCTGAAAAGATTACCAGTGACCCAATTCGACAACAACATCAGGAGACAAGAAAAAAGAAATGATTAAGGAAAAAATTAATAGAGATGGATGTGAATGTGATGGCAGAGCTGAGCCCCCCCTCCTTTCTTCCCATTTATGTGTTTGTCACATGGGTAACACCTAACTCGATGATCCTTGGAAAGGAACTACAAAGTGGGGTCAAGGTCACCCATGAACACCACCATTCCCATCTCCATCCCAACCCATGCCCTTGGTTTGTGATCAGAAAACCGCTTTCTTGCAGGAAAACCTAGGTGGGTTTTTCGAGTTAGGAAGGCCCCTGTCCTTTGTTTTGGCACAGTCTTAGGATGGGCATACGATAATTAATGTTTCACATGACTGACATCCAAAGGTTGGAGGAACGTTAACATGATGAGCTTTATAGTCATCCATCACTTTTTCTTTTATTTAACAGACATGGGGAATAGTTTGTGCCAGATTTATTTCACAGTTTTGTTGTATTTCGCTCTTCCAACTGAAACTAAAACAAGAAAATTTGACTTGAACTAATTGAAACCAGATCGAGAAGTAGCCTAGATGATGATGATGATGATGATGATGATGAAGCTGAGGTTAGAGTTTCAAGCACAAGTCAATGTTCTGCAATACTTCTTGCTTGCTCTTCATTTGACTCCCCATGCCGCTCCACGTTATCCCTCCTTCTACGACGGGGGAGAACTTCCTCGCCCCGGCGAGTCTCGAGATCCCATTGTTTGAACACGACGGAACAGATCCGACTGTCGGGATCGAATTCCGGCTTCCCGATTGGAAACAGGTGGACCATGCCTGGCCGGTGAGTCGTCCAAAGTTTGGCTGCTGTGGTAACGGCGACCTATGCCAGCCATCGCGACCGTACATGGAACTCTTTGCAGTATCGCCGTGGTAGCCATAGCCAAAGCCACAGGCGGCGTTGATTGATGGCGATGACACATATGTTGGTGCTGGTTTATGTATCATGGAGTGGACCTGGATTCCCAGTGACCTGTGGTTGAAGCTGCTGCTGCACCCATAGAGGGGAAGGGAAGCCAAGCTAGAACACCGGCTGAGCCCCGCGCCACCGCCGACGACCCGATGCCTCTTGGCCAGTGTCCGCTCCCTCTTGTGCGCGTTCTGGTGCCCCCCAAGCGCCTGCGAGCTGTAGAACTTCCGCTGGCAGTAGTTGCATGAGAACACTCTAGGACTACGATGGTGATCATGGCTTCGGGGCTGCCCGTGATCATGATCGGCATCCGTCTCGCCCCCACGATCATCGGTACCAGCATCCCCGTGGTACCGGGCATCGGAAATTGAGTTTGATGAAGACCCGCGATGCAGGGCCTCTTCGTCTTTGTTCACGGACAGGCTCAGATCCAACACGAGGTCAGGAGCACACGGGGGCTCTTCTGGGTGTCTGTGGTTTTGGTTCTCCATTGAGAACGGGGTGACTTTGGCTCTTCTCTTTTGGAAAATCAAGGGTGCGATTTTGGAGCTTTTAGGACAAAAGGGAAGAGATCTTCTGAACATGGGATAATGGAGAGGTGGTTGTCCAAGGAGGAAAACACGAGGAGAAAGAAAGGGAATGCAATGAGCTTAATGTATTGGAAAGGGGAAGTACCGAGGAAAATAGGATCAACTGTACCTTCCATCCCATTCCATTCCTCACAAAGAAAAGTCATTCCATCCCTTTCCTTTTTACATGAAAAAAAAAAACAAGAATGGAATTTTCAAATACGTAAATAAATCCGGGTCACATCGAATATGCGTAGGATTGCCACTTTGAGTGAGTATTTATGACCCTTTGATATGCAACACAACCCAAGTGTTGGCAATTTGACTGCGGATTATCACTTCCTTAATCATACTTGGGTTCGACTAAGGACTAACAACCCTTGGCCTTTACTCTGCCAAAGATGATGGAAGCCGGTGCTTGTCTGCTTCATGAAATCACATTCTTCATCATATTATATCATATGACCATATTAAGAGCATTGGACCAGATCTTACCGAATCAACAAAGTGATAAAATAAGTATGTCATGAATCATGCTGGCGAACAGGTCCTTCGGAAAGCTTTTTTTTTTCTGAGATATCAAAACTTTGGACACGGCTGTAAGAGAAGAAATTCCCGCAAATCATGTCTATCTACCCTTCGACTAGGGCGACATCAAGATTGTTGATTGTACAAGTTAGGTAAAGGCGTCGCATGACATGAATGAACGTGGGTGTGTGTGAATTGTAATGACCAGTAAATTAAAAAGAAACTACAAACAATAAATAAAAAAAAACGACTTACTTTCATTGAAAAACAGAGTACAAATTACAAGAGCGACAATCGAATGCCCATATATGATTGACCATGTTTATTTCGATACTAACTAGCATTACTTATACTAAATTTGAGACAAAAACTGAAAAATACATGTAAAAATTAAATGGAACCATCTTCAACTGCTATAAATTTAGTCGATCCTTCGTCCTTAAGATCCACTATCTTCACAAAAATGGGTTCACTGTGTAAACACGTACTTTATTATTCCCACGCGTGACAGAGAAACACAAGAAGTCTTAGGGTCATCGAATACCCGCATCTCTAATCTAACATCATCTCATCTGCGACCACAAATTTGTAGCCCTTACAATGGTAGTCGACGATCGTAATAATTATTCGATCAATGCCTCGGGACAGTAGACACAAGTATTTTAGGAAACAGTTGTCAAAGTTGGATGTTGAATAATCGATCACCTCGTACATGACTCGTGCACTGTTCGTTTATTCCTTTGTTTTAACAGAAAGGGACAGGCAAATGCAAGACTGAGTGACTTTGAGTCATATGTTCTTGTATTGTACCACCCCCCTGACCTTTTAAATCCCAGAAAAAGAAGCCACTTGCTGACAACAACAGATTACATTGGATAAGAATCTCTAAAAGGTTCCTTTCTCCGGACACCAACATCCCATGCCTTGTCTGGATGGATGTCTTCCATGTCTGTTAAATAGTCATCACTAATTATTGCTAACACCCAAAAAGAAATCCCCCCGTAGACAGACAACACACAAAGAATAAGAAGAAGAGAATATGAAGGGGGCGAGCACGGCTGCGGCAACCTACAGGATAAGAGCACGTTTGAGTTACAATTAAGAGGGTTAAGTTTGTAGAGAAGTAGAAGAGCGGGAGTCTATTTTGCCAAAGATCTCATTAGACTCCTCCTGTGATTTCTTTTGGAATCCCCTCAAAAGAAAATGAGTGACACCTATATTGACAAAAGAAGATGTCGACCCAAGGCTCTTAAGAGAACAATAATTGTCAACTCTGCTTTGGAAGAAAGACATTGAAACAACATAAATGGGATGTGGTCCACGGAGAGGACAAACCTCAGGTGCACTCACACACCCACACCCACAAACACACAGACAAAAACGACGTCCTTAAATATGAATCTCACATGGGGTTGATGCAGAAGATGGAGATGCAGATTTTTGGGGGGGGGGGGGGGGGGGAAATGTTAGTACACAAAAACAGTGGCAGACAAGGTAGATAGGGACAAGAAGTTGAGGATGCACTCATGCAGTTGGGAGGATGAGATACTCTTGATTATATACCATCAATAATTATCCCTTTTCTTTTCCTCCCTTCTCTCCCACTCCACTCACAGCAAATGGAAGAATCATCATCATCATCATAAAAAGAATATACAAAACAAAAGCAAAGATCGCATCATCAGATTTTGGGAAATTGAAACAAATTCTAGTTGGGTGAGAGAGCACTGCCCTTTGGGTTGGGTTGTGGGGTGTGTTTCTGGAGTAACATCTTGGGGTTTTCTTTTTCTTTCTTTTCTACCTTAAAGGGGTTCTCTTGATTTGCTCGGTTTGTTAATCAGAAATTGGACCCATTCAAGCATCTTTCTAGATTTCCCTGTCTGTCTGTCCCTTTCCTAATTTTCTTCTTTTTTTTTTTAAAAAAAAGGGGTCAAACAGTTCATTAGGTGTAATAAGAAAATAAAAAGGAAAGAAAAAGATGAGGAACTCCAACATGTTCATCATATACCTCAGAATCCACAAAAACATGCAACCAGAGTTTACTCTCCAACAGGACATATCTCCGGTCAAAGGAGGAACATCGCAAATGAAAACTTAGAAACACTAACATAGCTGATAGTTGATAGCAGAAGCATAACTCAATCCCCTTTGCATTCGAATTTCAAACTAGAACTGTTGTTTTCATAATTTAAAGCTAGCATCTGCACAAGCACATTAGCTGTCAAAGAGGGCAAAAGGAATACTTACGCCGGGAGAAGCCGATGCCTGTCCTCTTCGTCTGCCTCTTGTAGAGAATCCAAGGGCAGCTAGAGTAGAAGGCAAGGTGGCCCAAACATTCAGTTTCAGACTGCTTTGGGACAATCGCTGTCCTCTTCCTACTGGTTTACTAGCAAAGGTGAAATGATGCCTTTCAGTGACATCTGCCAAAGGAGAGATTGGGACAAAGCTAACTCAAATAATTCATACTCAAGAGGGTGACTTAATCGCAACTTCAATTCTCCACCACAACTTCGATTTGTGAGTCACTGTTAACAGCAGTGTTAGATCAAGACGCCATCTGATAGATAACAAGCGATCGGCATCACTCATTTTCTCAGACATCAACGACAACAAAGAACGAGGCTGAGTTGACTGGAAAATTTTAATCAAGCAGGCAACAACATCCCTATTTCATTCCACCAATACAACTTCGATGGTTATCCTCCCTTCACCGGTTGGTTCCAGATTATGTCCAATTAATAAGAACCATTCAGCATCAATCCTTTTCCCAAGTACTAGGATTGGTCAACAAATAGAGCTACTTGAATAAGTTCATTGAACAAGGCAACCACATCTCCACCTCATTTTGCCACCCCGCAACTTTGACTGGCCAATCCTCCCTTTGAACCACTATTGGGTCGAGTCCATCCAGTAGAACAGAAAAGATCTGCTTCAAAACCTTTCTCAGGCAACTATCGACAGTGTGGCCATCCTTTCCGGAACACCTTCTACATCCAGCTTAATCGCTAGCAACCATTCACATTTTCCCAAATGACCCGTGCTGTTGGAATACTTGTGATTTTTCCATAAGTTCCTAATAATAAGATGAGACAAACTCTGGAAGATGAAGAAGAGGTTACTGCAGTAACCAAAACTACAGGTTTGAAGATGCCAACCCCTGAATCAATCTACAATTTCCCACGACCACAGATATAAAGGAAGAAACCAATCGAGTGATTTGAAAATGAATTACTGTTCATAAGTGCTATAGAAGAAATGCATCACTTTATAAACAACAGACAAAACAAAGACATTGTCGTATAGCAAAAATTGATTGACAGCAGAATCACTTACAACAAGACATGCTAGCTACAAATATTACTGAAATTATATAACCTCAGAAAAGGGCTTGGGTGTACAAAGCATATCCTTACTTGGTTAACCAATATATTAATATGAGAAACAAGCAAACAGAAGCAACAAGTGATAGTATGATGGTATCCATGGACTTTTTCCTCTTTATTGAGGACAGAAGTTGATTAACCTGCACAACCAATCAAATAGGATGATAAGTACGCTAATCAACCAGTGATACATCAAAATCACAAGGATATTTCTCTCCCAAAAGATGCTTTCCATAGCATCAGAATTTACTTTGGAAGGAAGCCAAGGACATTGTTTCACAATCTAAAAGGGAATCTACAATAGCTCACCGTAGGAAGGCGGGCAGTTACATTGCCAATCTTTGATTTTATACCCCCAAATGTGGAACGTTGCAACACTAGGGCACCAAGCGTTGCTTGTGCCTGAGAAATCACGTTATCCATCTGCACCACCATTCCACCATGAGCAAGGATTCAAGCAAGAATTGTGATGTTCATTTAAAAGTAAACATTGGTCATCATTATCTACGTACTGTCATATCTTTCTGCAATAGAGAAATGTCGTTTACTTAGCAGAATGCATTATATTCATTCTCAATCGTATCGCACTAGACTATTAAGCTACTAGAGCAGGATTTACTACACTACATATTGTTTGGTCAGCAGATGCAGTTATATATATTTTTAGAATCAACAATGGGATGACCAAAATTACCTGTCCAGTACTTCTACTAATGGTCGCACGCTCCTTAAGGAGAGCTTGCTCTGAGGAACTGAGACCATCTTCTAAGTCCAGTCTTGTTCGGTCGAATTCCCTGAAGTCTTCAAGAAGCGAAGCATGCTCTTGTTTAGCTCTAAGGCTGGATTTAAGTCTGTAAAACTCCTGCATTAAAAATTATTCGAGGCAAATACTTCATTATATTGTAAAAATATACAGAAACGGCAAAGTAATGCAGTGACTAGTCCAGCCAATGATGAGTTCACCGAGGATGACAGCCCTTCAAGGGTGAGGGACAGAAATTAGGACTAGCTTGCTTCTTTTATCAGATCAAGAAAGTAATTTCCTATCCTAATTTATTTATTTAACTTAAAGACCAGATGGGCGATTCTATGCACCTGAGTGAGATCTTGAAAAATTTCTTGATGCCGGGTCAAAGTATGAGAAACCATCTCGGAGCCACCGGAGGATACCCAAGCTTGCATCTGCATGTTAACTTGTTCCAGTTGTTTCAACAGACGTTCGATCCCAGACTCAAGATCAGTCTCTGCAGCATCAGCTTTTGAGGAAGCTTTAGCAGACACGATCCTCCTATAAGCAACCATCTGATCATCCAACTGGGCTTCGAGTTTTCTTGCCTGAAACAGTCCAAATCCAACCAATGCTTACGCATTATCAACTAAAAATTTAGAAGGGAAGACAAAGACTTAAACTTGACAGATCTACATCCATCTTCAATCTTGTAACCTATCCAATAGTAAGAATTCTCAAGTCCGTTCCGCATATAGGACTGTGACAATGCACAGGGCATCTAGAGGTGACTTCAACCATTTGACCAGCTTCCATATTCCCAATCCACAAGCTCCAAGAAAAACGCAAACATCAATACCAAATATCAAGGTTCAATCAAATTTATCAGGCCCAAACAATACGCGGACCGAAATCTTCTAACATAAACCAGATCGAGTAAGATCAAACCGGAACCGTGTCCCCCCACACAACCAATTGCAGAACAAGGCCCATAACCTGCAATCTAAACCCCTCTATAACCGAAAGGGAAAAAAGAAGATATAAAAACCGTGATCGCAAATCCCTTCACAAATCAACGGAAGGGTAACAAAAGAAACAGAAAAAAGGACCTGATTGCGGAGAGCGTCCCAGGAGATCGTCGCCTCCATGGCGATCTCGACAAAAACCAATCAACCAAGATAGGCTTCAATTCTTCACCGATGCGAGAAACGGGGGACCTCCGAGGGCCTCCGGAAGCTTCTGAAGGAAGAATCCGCAAGGGCCGTCGGTCGGTTGACGGCAGCGGAGACGTAGACGGGGCCGTCCGATCTCGAGGGGACGAACGACGATCCCAATCTGCCTTTCTCCCCTGCTGTCCTTTCTTGCCCTCCATTATCGGATGATTGGAGCCCCTAATTTTCACAATATTACAAAACTAGTCCCAAATGTTTGGAATAGTCTCAATAGAGTCTGTTGAAATTGCCAACTCATGCTCATTTACGCACCCCAGTCCGTTCCGTAGTTAGGTAGCTTAACTCAATTAGTTGTCTGACTCCTCCAACCACTGATGGATCCCCCCCTAATATCTCCTCATCTATTCATTAAAAGGTTAGTTTAGGTAGGATGTCAAATGCATCTCATAACGCGAAAAATTAATTATTTTCCACTTTAATAAATTATCATTAGATTACTTGAAACCTCACTATAATTTAGAAAATCACTTTCTAATCTATTACCAAATAAAATGGGTAATGCGGCACGCCCAACTTCGAACGGGCTTCTCAATTAAGCCCACGAAACTTTCCCTTAAAATAAGCCCGGCCCATACACCATTCGCACGTGCCGTCGGCTCAAAACCCTAAGGCTCTAACAGCAAAACATAAAGCCACATCCCAGAGGGCGGGGGGATTACTTCGTCGGTCGTCCGCCGCCGGTTGGTTTCCACGACGGACCGTCGCCGGTACTTGTTAGGGTTTTCGGGACGTTTTATTTGAATTATCGGAATTGATTTTTGAGTTCCTGTGATTGGAATTGTCTGATCGTTTTTGGGCGTGATATTTCCTTGCGAAGATTGCTATGAGATCCTGTCGGAACAACGATCGTTGAGGTGGATTGTATATGTATGCACAGGAAGGAGGTGTGTTTCTGTGGGTAGTCATGGCGGCGGAAGGGGAGCCGGTGGAGATGAATTACATACCGGAGGTGATACTGAAGAAGAGGAAGAGCAGCGAAGAGATAGCGCTCAGGAAGAAAGCTCAGTTGGAGTTGAGGCAGAAGAGGAGCAAGCTGTCTAAGGCCGATGACTTCAAGACGCCTGAGCAGTTCATCAGGGAGTATAGGGACAAGGTTTCTACTTGCTTCATCTCCTTTTCCTCAATGCCTCCTTTGTGTAGCTTGTGATGTTCTTTTAATGAATTTTCTCTGATAAAGAAAGTGCAGCTTTTTCATTGTTGCCCGTGGAGGTGCGGCTATTAGCTTGCGATTGTTCTTTCGGGTCTACCATTTT
This sequence comes from Melastoma candidum, assembly GCA_023653495.1. Lineage (NCBI taxonomy): Eukaryota > Viridiplantae > Streptophyta > Magnoliopsida > Myrtales > Melastomataceae > Melastoma > Melastoma candidum. Next base: position 12,220,836 of record CM042888.1, on the reverse strand, counting down.
TGCATCATGTTTCAACTGCAGGAAATCGATCTCGTCAGGATGAAGCACAGAGTTATAAGGTCCAAGCCCAGCTTGTTGAGTTCAGACTCGAGACTGATCTTCGTTGTCCGCATTCAAGGGTGAGCAGCAGCGCTAATGCACGGTATTTTTCTTAAAAAAAGATTTTTTGGTTTATTTTGTGTCTCTATTTTTAGGAAAACCGACATGCATCCAAAGACGGTGAAGATTTTATACAAGCTGAGGCTAAGAAGAGTTTTTACCGGGACATTCTTGAGGGCGAATGAAGTAGTCATGGAGATGCTAAAGAAGGTGGAGCCTTACGTTACTTATGGGTACGTGTATCATGTTATGTAAGCTGCTGTTGGTGGTGTGAACCCTAGCCATAATTATCCCGATAGGAATTCTGGAATGTTTTCTCAATGGCATCAACCTTCGACGACTCTTCTTGCGTAGTCAGTTTTATTTGATTTAGAGCGGATATTATTAGTTTGGAGTCCCGGCAACTTATGGTTGTTGTTCAAATTTTAAGGTGTCCCAATCTGAACAATGTGAGGGAACTAATCTTGAAGAAGGGATTTGCCCGGATCGAGGGAGAAAGAGTTCCTTTGACGGATAATATCATTATCGAACAGGTATTTGATTTCGGCCGCGAGACTTCTTTTCTTAATTTTTTCAAGTATATCGTCCCAATCGTGCAACTTCTTATTATCTCATCCACGTCTTTTGGCAGCAACTGGGGAAACTCGGTGTAGTATGCCTGGAGGATATGGTTCATGAGATAGCCAATGTGGGTCCTCATTTTAAGGAAGTTGCTAGTTTCTTGTGGCCTTTCTCCCTGACCAAGCCGGCGGGAGGGATACGGAGGACCAAGCTTACGTACAAGGACGGAGGGGAAACGGGGGACCGAGGGGAGCAGATCAACGAACTAATCAGCAAGATGAACTAGTAGAGAGATAAATGGGATCACATAGAGGAAAACCGATTATGGTCGGAGATGGTGGTCGTGTTTGTTTACCTCTAAGCAGATCTCCCGTCTCTGTAATTTTGCTGTTTGTTTACCTCTAAGCAGATCTCCCGTCTCTGTAATTTTGCTGTGTATCTCTTCTATACAACTGAGTTCTGTTTGAGAAATTGAGGATGTTGCGGCGTGTTTTTGCCTTAATATTCTAATTGTTAGGTTTTCAGCAAGTATATGCAGAATTTGTTCTTCCTTTTTCTCGTTATACATTTTTCACTCACCGTGACAGACTGCCGTGACATGTTCCGGCGCCGGCGGCGGTGATGGACGATCCCGATCCCGATCCCGATCCCGACCCTTGGGTGGCCCGCGACAAGCTCTACCACTTCCTCTTCTGCCTCCTCCTCACCTTCCTCTTCTCCGCAGCCGCCCGCCTCTCCCCTTCCCCCTTCCTCCGCCGCCGGTCCGTCCTCTTCGGCTCCATCGCCTCCCTCCTAGCCGGCGCCGCCAAGGAGGCCGCCGACCACCTCCGCATCTTCCCATCCTCCGGAGCATCCGCCAGGGACGCCGTGGCCGACCTCCTCGGCGTCCTCGTCGCCGCCTCCCTACTGTCCATTTTCGGGCCTAGGGTTAGTCGGCCCGACAGCGACTCCGAGCCCCGTCCCGCCCGAATACATTCATCCATTGTTTGAGACTGTATCATCATCATCTTCTCTTTTGCGATTTCGAATTGGATCAGTCTCATTTATCACAGATGGCGAGTTATACAGCAGCTGCTGTTATGTGGTAAATACAAATCGTCAAGGCCTTCTTCTTCTGTGCTCCTCGCTGCTGCCGCCGCCGCAGTTGGGCACCCTGACAGCAGCATAGGTTGCTGCCCCGAGGAGTGCACCGATAACAGGGGCCGTGAGGTAGATCCAGATAGCCGTGTAGTTTCCTGTTGCTATTGCAGGCCCCAGGGTCCTCACCGGGTTCATCGAGGCCCCTGTCGTTGGCCTACTCGAGGTAAGAATAGGATGATTAGAATGCTCATATTTCGAGATCGGATATGATTTGGGAATGCTGTTTGAGAATACCCTGCAATTAGTATGTTGAGCGTCACGGTGGCTCCGACGGCAATCCCGCTGAGGCCCCCCACCTGGGATTCGCTTAAGATGTGACTTTACTACTTCAAAAGAGACGAATCTCAAACTACCAGTTTGCCTGGGTAGTCATACTGCTTGGGTGTCGGTGGCCATTGCAGTAGTGACGAACATGAGGTTGAAGCTGATAATGAGCTCCAGAGCGAATGCCCTGTAGTAGTTAGTTGAAGGGGTTGTCACGCCTCCTCCCATTGTCGGGTAGAATATCCCTTCCAGAACAAATGCGGCGCATAGCGATGCGGTTAACTGAGCTGAGATGTATGGACTGACCTGCATTCCAATAAAATGTGCCCTTAGAGTAAGGTGTACAGAATCTGCAAGAACGTTTGAACATAACTTTATCAGTTACATGTCTCCATGGGAAACTGTTTAGTGCGGCGAAGGAAATGGTGACGGCCGGGTTGAGGTGAGCCCCTGATATGTGTCCTGTTGCGAGGATCACCACCATGACTGCGAGTCCAGTCGATGCAGCGAGACCTAGCAATGTCTCGGCACCTTTACTCTTCTGGTTAACGATCGACGTTGCTGTCGCGGCAAAAATGAGCATGAAAGTCCCAATGAACTCTGCTCCCATCTTTTTAAGTAGAGTGTCTTGGAGCAATGATGGGAACCTGCCATTAGCTGATCCGGACGGGCACCCTTCCTCCGTGTTACTTTGTTCATTCGCCGATTCGAGAACAGGGCAGCCCCTCATGTCACCAGACCCAAATGAGCCAACGGGATGCATCCCTCGTCCTGTGTTCATGTTTGGTGGCGGCTCTGTGGTTTCGGACAAGGGGGCTTGGAGGTATTTAACCTGGAAGGACTGAGGCAAGTTGAAAGGGAGACATGATCCAAATTCGGTACAAGGTTCCCTGTACAAAAGAATATGAAGCCCCTTTGTGCAGTGATGTGAGTCCAATACTCAACGATTGCATCCCATCGCGCACAGGCCATCTTTGTGCGAACTATTTGTCCTTCCATTAGTCGCTTTAACAAGTCGTTAGGCATAGCCAAATCCACAAGCCACACCTAAACAAAAACCTGCCCTGCCTATGCCACCCAATTCCCTCCTTGCTACTCCGTTCTCGACGCGGGGAATAGAATTCCGCGTAACATTTCGGCAACAGTGGGTTCTACTTTAACAGGAGGTTTTACAGTACACCACACACTTCATGTCTATGGAGAATCATAAAGCCCTACCCTAAAGGGAAAAAGAAGCAGTAGGGGAGGACAAGTTCATGGTCATCTTACACGGTTCATATTCCTCCAGAAATCACAGCCCTCTTGATTTTGAATTCCTGTTCATCACTGGATGGAATCCAATCACTACCTTGGGATAGAATGGCATATTTGAATGGCGACGTTTCATGACGTTCGAGTCCCATTTGGCAGCGTTTATGCACGGCCTGACAGCTTTGGGCAGCCATGGACGGAGCCAGACAAACTGTTCTGCATATATATAGTGACAACACAACAGATTTAACAATAACCGCTAAGAACCGCAATTTTTCATGCTATTGATTGTCATGAATTGCTAAGGACCCAGAAACACTGCCTAGCAGACCCACTGAGGAAGCAGCCAGATTCAAGAACACATACGTGTAACATTTGACAATTCTCGACAAAGGAAACAGCTAAAGGTTCAGCTAATGTGATTAAATTGCCTAGAAAACGGGTTCCTCTTGTAGAGAAGAACGAGCGAAGTCTTTTGCATTCACGTTTCTTCAGCAATGGAAAGGAGCACTACAAACAACTTCAACTGTAATCGAACATCGATGATTAATTAGCATGCATCCTACTTATGAAGCACATCTGTATATCCATAGCATTTGCTAATTATTTTCCAAGCAATAAATTATGCCAAGCGAGCATGAATCAATGTTTCGAAATTCAAATTCGAATAACTACCAGCAAGGGCGTATCTACAACAGCAGAAGATCACAACTTCCAAAACTCGGCCACACATACAAACACCGGGAGCATCACACTGTCGGATAATCTTAGTTCCGATGCCTATTTCCCGTGCACTTAATGTGCATGCTGTCCGTTCTCAACACCTAAACCATACAGTATGCCGGCATACTTCTCTAGCGACCCGCTAAAGAAATTCTCCTTCAACTTCCTAAATGTGCATGAAGTAAGCAAACTATCCGAACCGGCCTGATGGCAGATCCCGACTCTCTCGACATCCAACAACTCTGCGAGCTTGTTAAGCCCTCCATGAAGACTATTGCAGAACTTCATCAGGTGCTTTATGTCGTAGAGCATAGGGAAATACAAGTTGATAAGCTTGAAGAATTCCACTTGCGAATCCGGTAGATTCTGACAAGTCAACAACTTAATTAAGTACCCAAAGTCGTAACCGCTGTGGAAGGTCACCCAGTGGACGCTATCATTCAACACGATCCCGGACGACATCAGCAGCTCACCAAATCGTTTAGCATCAACACCCCGCCCATTGTATTCCCTAAAGTCGATCCTGCTCTGCTTCAAAAGCTCGATAGAATCGTGGGCGTATACATCCTCGTCCAAGTCAAATTCGCGGAAATTGAATTGCCAGATGCAGTACTTATCTGTCCCACAGGTGGGCAAATTCCCCTTCTCATCCGAGAAAGTGAGACCGAGCTGAATCAACTTTAGCAAATTAACGTTCTCTTTCAGCGTCTGATAGTGGTACTCATTCAAGCTCTTGAAATTACCAACAGGACGGAGGACAACGCCGGGGAACTCCGTGTCCATTGCGATGTAAGGGTAGTCATCGACGATTTCACGAATCAGAGCAAACTCCTCCACTAAATTATCGTTCCAGACGTCCCTTATAAGGATCCCGACGCTCTTCGGCAGCAGAGACATCCCTCGAAGGCATAAATACAATAAATCACAGCAGCCGGAGCGCGAAAACCCTACCGTTCCTCACAAACTCAAACTTAGACACCCAAATCAATGAATCCACCAAACTCCGGCCACGGATCTGCAATCAATTCACAAGAGCCCCAAATATCAGCGATGAACCGTGAAACCTAAATCACGACCCCTTTTCCCTCCCCTCCCCAAAGTATCCAATCAACAAAACCCAGAAAAGATCACCCCGAATCAGGAACTGGGAATCAAATGCACCTCGAAATGGTGAAGAAAGTTGAGATCTTTTGGAGCTTCGAAAATCCGAAGGTAAAGTTAGGGAGAGAGACAAGAAGAAGAAGAAGAAGAAGAAGAAATACGTGGCGGTTGGGTTCGTAATTTAGGTTGTCCGAGCGAGACGAGATATTAAAAACAAAAACTCAAAAGAGGGAGGGAGGGGGGGCAAAAGGCGGTTGTGGGTTTCGTTTCTCTTTAGGGATAGACATGGACAAATTTGGGGGAGGAGAAATTGAAGATTTGGGATTCGTTGTTTCTTCTCTTTGACCATTTTCGTTGCCTTTGGGTGAAAAAGGTAATGTCTGTTTTTCTCGTTGCTTCGATTCAACAAACCAAAATTTTAAAGTCATCCCCTCCCAAAAACAATCTCATCCCACTTACTACTACTCATTCTATCATCAAAACCAATTCGGCTTCAGATTCCAATGACCCTCAGCATGATTTGCAGCAATTCCCATATTCGTAAAGAAAGGACCAATTCAAGGCCCTTGGCCCATTTTGGGCCCTTGTACACAACCCCCGGAATTGATTTCATTTGCCCAATGATTAGGGTGTGTTTGGTGAAAAATATATATTTGGATGGACGAATAAAATATCCTCGTAAATAAAGAAAAATCGACTCGAGAAAGAAAAGGAAAGATTGGAAATGATGGGCAATATTAGATCATGGCAAATGAGTTGAACCGATGGACATTATGAGGTATGTTTCGAAATATTAGATGATAATATTTTGCTAGTATAATAATTTTCGAAACTTTTTAAATAATGTACTTACTCTATTGATGGTAGAAATACTAAATTTGATTTAATATCGAGTTCATCTAAAAATATTAGAAATCGATGTTTTAAATACCGATTTCAATTCTCGGAGACTCGTTGTATAAGATAAAATATCGATTTATTGCATGAACTTTTTTTTTGTCATTGACTTAGTTTGTTATATAATTTTCTGACCAACTTTTTTTTTTATTTTGATTTTGGCTCATCTTAAATTTTATCTTGCATAAGCTAAACATACCTTAATAGATTTAATTTTCATTTATCGACTAAAAAAGAAAAAATAAAAAAAATAAAAAATAATATTGAAACTTCTAGTATGTTATTTTTATTTTAAAATTTTGAAGGATAAATCAACTGAATTGAAAGCCAAAGTTGAACGATAGTCGTTGATGCTGTCAAAAAATATGCAAAATCGATAAAGGTAGTTATTTGGTTTTCGTTAAAAGAAATTTAAGATTGACTAAAATCAATATAAATAAAATTATATAACAAATTAAATTAATGACAAAATAAAAAATTGGTTTAAAATTAAGATAATTATATTTTTCCTTAAAATTATAATTCTTTTAATTTTTATTTATTAGAGTAAAAAACATTATTTTACAAATCACGATCATTATTTGGAAACATCTCTCTCGAAATTATTAGCTCGACGAAGCGGTGGAAGTCGCTGCAAATGGATCGAGTAATTTCTTGCCCAAACCAAAACATACGGAAGGCGCAGTCTAAACAAGAAGAGCAGCTACCCCCCAGAACAACCCACGCAATGACCAATCCAATCTCCCAATAATGCGCCATTAGCGAAAATCCAGATTGAGTGCCCTTGTTTTTGCTGCATGCCCTGAACTTTGCCTCCATACCCACATACTGGGTTGCTGTTTCCGTATCAAAAGCTTTCATCTTTTTCATTAATTTCTTCCCACCCACGCCCTTGCGCGCGGTTGAGCCCCGGATTCTGGGTTTCTGGCATTCTAACAGTTGCGAACCCAGTTTCTGTTTGGGTTGGGGTTGGGGGGGGGGGGGGGGGGGGGGGTTGGAGATGGACTCTTCTGCTTCGGCTGATTTCTCTCCCGACCTGGAGATATTGAGGGTTGGGAACGTTCTTCTGAAGGATCCTCCGAGCTCGGCGGAGGAGATGCTCCAGCTTCTGGATGTATGTGCTTAGTCGGGTCGATGTTTTTTTCTGTTGGGTCTTGGCTCGGTGCAATGTGGTTGATGAAATGTCTCTGTGAAGCCCCCTTTCATGTGAGGCGTTGAATTTTGAGTCTTGTGAGTTCCAACTACTTGTTTCCGTGAATCTCGCGATGTGTGTTGGCACTTCTTTCACGTAGCAGCACGCCTGTTTGGCAGTGTAACATTTCATGTGTTTAGAGTGCCCGGCGGATTGGTGGAAAATGTCCTCTGTGATTGCAAACTTTTCCACTTTTCTAGGGCCAAGGGTTATACATGCTTCCCTGTTTCCAGATATGAGAATTTCATATTCTTGATGACCTTTTAAAGGTTTCTGAATTATGTTGTCTTTGTTTTCTTCCTAAATTTGGCTTGCTTGCTCATTTGTAAATGTTGTTGAACCCAGATTGCTGAGGATGCACTGTCTACTATGGAGCAAACACTTCCCGATTCTCGGAAGGACGTGCTTCTTCCAGTCATGAAGGCTCTTATATCGGATAACCTCCTAAAGAGCGAGAATGAGGAGATCAACGCTTCAGCAGCCTCATGTCTTGCTGAGTTGATGAGAATTGCTGCTCCGGAAGCTCCATACGAAGACGATATCATGAAGGTGGGTGTAAATAACTGGAATCTATTCTACTACATCTTCAAGTCTGCTAAATTTCTAATCTAATATGGTTACTGTTTTGTTACCTGTCAATCATTCTACAGGACATCTTTCTACTGCTGGCTGAGACTTTCACCAAGTTGTCCCAACCCTCTGGTCGCTGCTATGAGAAGGCAGCTACCACTCTTTACATTGTAGCCAGGGTCAAGGCGTGCTTGTTAATGCTTGACCTTGAGTTGTATGGATTAATGGTGGATGTTTTCAATAACTTTTTGTCAGTTATTGAGTGAGCAAGAATGACCCTATTTTTATTAATCTTTTCCTTTTATCTTATGCTACCACTGTTGTTGACCATCTCCTTCGGGATTTTTTTGGTAAGGTTAAACAACACAGAAGGGATTTCTTGGTCCATTGAGGCTATAATTACAGATGTCCTCGAGGAAGGCAACAGGGTACATCCAACACTCCTCAGGCCCCTTCTGTCGTGCCTGAAGAAAAGGAAAAAAGTAATTTTCTTTTCTTCTTCTCCCCTCCATCTGCTTTGAGAATTTATTTCATTTGTTATAATCTGATTACTGATTATAATCTGATTATTTCGTTTATTTCGTTTGTTATTTCTCAGAGAACTGCTCCCATTTCGGCTGCAATGGTAGAGAGAATTCTTAGAAATTGTGCAGCAACCATGCAGCCTCTCCTGAAGGAAGCCGTACAATTGGATGGATCATCCATGGATAGTTTTGGTTCCGCGGTGGCTTCTATCTGTTGTGGCAAATTAACCTGTCCTGGCCCTGCCCATTCGAATGGGGCATCAGGCACTGAGGTAAATTTTGTCCATCTATAAATTTTGCAATTTGATCCACCATGTGATGTATATTGACAGATTGATTGAAATATCTGAGAAAGTGTTGATGCATATTGATGCCTTATAGAATAAATGATTGCCATGATGAATAATGTGTTCTTAGTGAGTTAACAAACTTGTGAATCAAACATCAGTGCTGCTTCTAAGGGCCACACTTATTGCTTAAAATGTGCGCATAATTGACGAATTTTGAGGTAGACACTTGGAAGACAAGCGGTGTTCTTGTGCCTTCAGTATCTTGTTGAAGTTGTGGTTGGTAAGTGATACTATTAAGCTCCTGTGCTTCAGGGGGATGAAGTGTTTGTCAGGTATCCTGATTACCCGAAGTCTGTCCAAGCTAATGCAGAAGAGGGTAGTGTAAACGACAGTGCCTGTATGGATGATAAGAGAATGTTCCACACTGGCACTTCCATGGTCTCAACTAAATTTGAGATGGAGCTTTGTACTCTTCCGAAGAAAAGATCTCGGAAGCGTAATGCTTTGATTCTTCCGGAGGAAGGCTGTGACCCAGCTGGGACAGGAATAACCAAAGACACTCCAAAACCCAAGCACAGGAGAAGGACCTTGGCTGGAGCTGCAACAGTAACCCTGGCGGAGAAATCTGTTGTGGAAAATTCTGCCAGCAAAAGCTTGGGAATGTCTGCCCCAGAATGGAAGATGTCTTTAGAGTGCCACACCCAAGGTGGCAGTTTAAAAAAAGCTGGAAGCACTGATGATCCAACCCCTTTACATTCTTACCAGGGCAAAGGCAACCTGAAGATAAGGCTACTAAAATCTCCAAGGAAAAGGAGAAAGCAGCAGCTTATGGATTTGCCAATGACCAAGGCTTCCACTCCTGCGGGGCCAGACAGTGACACAATAGTGCGTAATGCCATGCTGCTACCCGGTAATGAATTGGTCGGCCAAAGGATCAAAGTCTGGTGGCCAAAGGACAAGACGTGAGTTTTCTGGTTGCCTTATTATGACTTGCAATTTGTGCTGGCTCCTTCCCGTCACTAGCAGTCATTTGTTATGCAACTGGTCCTTGTATGTAGTCCTTTTGTAATCGTTTGTGTTTCTCCTTTACCGTAGGTTCTACAACGGAGTTGTCCATTCCTTTGATCCGATTAAGAAGAAACACAGGGTTAGAAGACCTAGATAGAATTGTTGCTCCTATCACATTCGCCATGGGAACCTTGCGATCACGGTGGGGTTGCCCCTCTAGGATAATGACTCAAAATCTAGTCAAATTGCAGGTGCTTTACACCGACGGGGAGGAGGAGCTGCTTAACCTTAGGAGGCAGCGGTGGGAGCTCGTCAGGGACCGGCGGTCTCGTGATAAACTGATGGCCGATGTTCCTAAAGTTGATCCACCTCTTCTGTAAGTGATTGCTGCTACCGTGACATTTTGTCATATTCACACAAGTATTTGATTTGGTAGCAGTAGTAGCATGCATTCATTTCTAATGCCTGTTCATAGTATGCGGTTGTTGTTGCACGTAGCTGATGAAAATCTTTTACCTGGTACCGCAACATTGCCAGGCCCGGAACATCAGCGGCACCCAAAACAAATGCAGCCGCATCCGATGACTCCAGTGAGGATACTGTCTCGGATGACAACATCTACGAGGTAAGAATGAGACCTCGGGACAAACATCGTCTGCGAGATGCAGTCTCGGGTTCAGAGTCGAGCGAGACAACCCTGGACGACGGGGCTGTCCAACCTCGTCCAAGATCCAGGGTCAGCGATGTGAGAGTATGAGCGCAGGTAGTTTAACAACAACACACAGGTTCTAACAACATTCCCGTCTTTCTTGATCTAGCGGCTAAATATCGGTTGGTTTTAGGTTAGTGTAAGTGCAGATGAGTAGTTCTTGCAAACTGTAGAGAAAGTCCTTTTCTTGGTTATGATGTAAATGTGTGTGATCATCTACCACCTAAACCCTCTACCCTCCTTTGTTCTGGACCAACCACAGCCCCCCATCTCTTACCTTGTCCCTTCCAGACAAGATTGTCACACAATTTCTGACCGGAATTCTACGGTCAAACTACTCCAGCTCCCCAACTCCCCTATCTTATTCATCAATCACTCCACTCCTTCCATTGCCCCATCGCCTTGTAAGAAACTTCTTCTTAGCTTGTGATTAATATGGGGTTGGTGGGATTCCTGCTTTGGTTTCTTAAATTTCTTATCGAATTTCTTTGTCGATTTTTGTGTTGGGGAGAAGGGGGTTGGTGGGATTGTTGGGTTTAGTGTTGATTTTTCGGAGTCCTTGACAATGAGAGGGAGCTCCACTCCCTGTTCCTCCTGGCGTGTCTTAGACTAAGGCATAAATAGCATCAAACCTTTTCTTTTCTTTATCTTTTCTGGGTCTCTTCCTAATTTCTCCCCAACCAAAAGACCCAAGAATGTCAACATGATCGTCTCCGCTCGACCTTGGTTTGTGGATGGATTTAACTACCCCCTGGTTGAACAAATCTTTGATCTGTTCCTCTTGTTTACGGAACAGAATGTCTCGGACCATCTGGAAGGCTAAGAACGTAACCTCCTGTGGTTTTAGTCCCATGTTCAAATCGATGCGTCATCCCCAAACATAGTTTGGTTGTTTGATTTGGGTTTGTTTTTTCCTGTTTCCCCACGTCATGTCTTAACCATTGGGTTTATGGTGCTCAAAGTAGTCACCCCTCCTTGTTCTAGTTTTTGCTTAATCTTCCCTAGTATCGGTACGACCACGACATTACCCCGCCTTTGTCCGGACCACCTGAGACGTGCCTTAACCGTACCCGTCTTCCCGTCCCGGGCCGCTAACCGAAGCTAACGGGAGATGGGATTAGTCCTGCCTTTTGCACTCCACGAACCGCATCGGATCAAACCTCACGATCTGCCGAGGTCAGGTCGATGGGATCGGTTTCTCTGATTCGCGTAGTAGGTGAAGTTGGTAAAAGAGCTTTTCTTTTAAATGAATAATGGAAATTCATATTATTTGGTTGCTTGCAATCGACCTCGGTTATATAAACAAACCATACCCTTCCGGACAAACCACCTTCTAACACGACGCTACTCCTCCAAACGCACCAGCATCTTAAACAAAGACACCTCCGAGGAAGTAAATACAAACGACAACAACAGCATGCCAGTTGACGCGGCCTCGACCGGCTCCGGCCAGACCATATGTGTGACCGGTGCGGGAGGCTTCATCGCCTCCTGGATGGTCAAGCTCCTCCTCGAGAGGGGATACTCCGTCCGCGGAACCGTCAGGAACCCCGGTAACATTACCCGTCGTTTCGTCCTTTTTTTTTTCCCGAGAGTCCTTCGTTCTTGTAGACGGTTCGGTTGGTTTGGGCTGACGGGGAAAGGGGGGGTGACGTGCAGAGGACCCGAAGAATGGGCACCTAAGGGAGCTGGAGGGAGCGAGGGAGAGGCTGAGCCTACGCCGTGCCGATCTGATGGACTACGAGAGCCTGAAGGAGGCCATCCACGGCTGCCAGGGGGTGTTCCACACCGCATCCCCGGTCACCGACGATCCCGTCAGTTCTCTCCTCTCTGCTAATCTTCCCTCCACCACTCATCCCTACAGAATCTTTGCTTTCTCTTCATCATTTTCTTGTCTCTTGGAGAAACGAGAAATTAAATCACAAGCCAGAGATGACCATTAGATTCTGGCGTTTCGAATTTTGATTTCAACAAAGAAAAAAGCATTTATTTTTACACCAACTAATTATGAAAAATTAATTAACGCATGAATTAAATAAGCAGAGGGATGGACGAAGATGGCTCACCAAACGTAAAAAAGAAGTGGAAGTCCCATTGGGGACTGACAATTCCATCTGACCCAACTCTTGAAAATTCAACCACAAGTTTTTATTTTTTCTCTTTTTCATCATCATCATTTGCTTTTTCTTTTGGGTTCCATTGAATTTTCTTTGGTGAACAAAATACAAAGTGGAATGAGGGCCCCCCCACGTTGGTGATTTATGATGTTGTTATGATTATTATTTTTTTAAACAGGAGGAGATGGTGGAGCCGGCGGTGAACGGGACTAGGAACGTGATAAGGGCGGCAGCGGAGGCAGGGGTCAGGAGAGTCGTGTTCACGTCTTCGATCGGAGCGGTCACCATGGACCCCAACAGGGGCCCGGAGGTGGTTGTCGATGAGTCCTGCTGGAGTGACCTCGAGTTCTGCAAGAACACCAAGGTCTGCAAGTCCGAACCACGTCCCGAAAATCACACCTAACATTGCACCCTTTCGGGTATCACGTGCTCACCAAATTGTTGACCGACAAGTATTCGATCCCTGTCGCGATGCAGAACTGGTATTGTTACGGGAAGGCGGTGGCCGAACAGGCGGCGTGGGACGAGGCCAAGGAAAAAGGAGTTGATCTCGTCGTCATCAACCCGGTCCTTGTACTGGGACCCCTCCTTCAGACCCAGGTCAACGCTAGCATCATCCACATCCTCAAGTACTTGACTGGATCGGCCAAGACATACGCGAACTCCGTCCAGGCCTACGTCCACGTCAGGGACGTGGCCCTCGCGCACATCCTCGTGTTCGAGACCCCCTCGGCCTCGGGACGGTACCTCTGCGCCGAGAGCGTGCTACACCGCGGGGACGTCGTCGAGATCCTTGCCAAGTTCTTCCCGGAGTACCCGATCCCGACCAAGTAAGTCCCATGTCATCCCACCTTTTTACAGATCTAAAGACATTATTAACATTAATTCTCTTACACAACAAAAAAAACCCCGTAACTGCAATTATTAGTGTTAGGCCTAATTAATGAATAAAACTTCAACTACGGTTAATTAATGGACGTGGTTGCAAAATTAATGCTATAAAGAAAAAATGAAATGGAATGTGGAGAAATAATGGAACTGCTGACGAGTTTATTAGGTAAGCGTGACGTGAGAAATTACCCGACACGTAAATGGGGAGAAACACAGGAGGTGTGGTAAAGTTAATATTTGCCCAAAATATATGTATAGATCTTTTTACATAGCTTTTTTGTCTTGTTGTTGTGGGTAGGACTTGACATTTGTCATTGGTGGGTCACCCACATGCCCAATCCCAAAATACTTCTCTGGAACCCATTAACAATACGGCTTTGTTGAATCATAGAAATGCGCGTGTTGTGTGTGGAGCAGGTTTCATCCCCCCCCCCCCCCCCCCCCCACCCCACCTAACCCCATGATCTCTCCTCCTCATGCCCCACTTTGTCATAAATTTATTTGATTCCTTCTGACAACCACACACGACTACGCTTCTCTAAGAAGAAGTCTCGAGTGCGTGCCACGTTGTCGTCGTTGTCATCTCACTGTCACATGTCTTACTGAAGGTGTTCGGACGAGGTGAACCCGAGGAAGAAGGCGTACAAGTTCTCGAACCAGAAGCTGAAGGAGGTGGGTCTGGAGTTCACCCCGGTGAAGCAGTGCCTGTACGAGACGGTGAAGAGCTTGCAAGAGAAGGGTCACCTCCCCATCCCTTCCCAGAACGACGATCCCCTCAAGATCCAGGGTTAGAATTAAAATAAGGAATCATGTGTGGAAAAAAAAAACAAAACAAAACCATCGGTTACTCCCACTGTAATGATGTATCAGCAGCATTCCCATCACCGCCAACAACCACAACAACATGAGAGTTGTTTATGTTACTACTACTTACGACTCACTACTTACTACCACCCCTTTTTTAGTATCATTAGCAACACCCATTCCCATCCTCAGTCCATGTCCAGCTGCGGCCTTAGACGAGGAGCCAGCTGCATGCATATGCATGCTCGAGATGTCTACCCTCGGAAGGATGTTCCCCCGGGGCAGCATCGGCTTCGTGATCCTCGGTGCATTTTTCGATGTGGCGAGTGCGATGAGGTGGGGGACCATATTTGTTCTTCCAGAATACTAAGTATGCGATCCAGGCCAAGTACGGCGTCTTGCGGAGAATACGACGATTACAGAGAGATACAGTACGCGGCGAGGGAGCAGCTTGATGAATCCGCGAGAGAGAGGTAGTACACAGGTCGATGCCCGTGATTAGGGAACCGATCGTTCAGATTCTGACAGGATCATCCGGGTAGAGTCCGGTCAAGAGAACACAAATCCTCGCTCATCACGAGGAGGTTAAATAATGTCCTATTGCATATATGGGTAATGGCTAAAATAATGATAAATAAGCAATCGATGTTTGCGTGCGGTATTAGAATTATCTCATATATAACCCGATCCTAATGACCTCATCATATACAATTTAAATATCACGAAAAGAAATAATAAATATTTTTAAAAATTAATTAAATAAAACCTCCTCCTACCGTCTTCCTTTTTCTTTCTCCCCCTCCGAGACTTCCCAGCCCAATACCACCTGCTGTTGACGTCTTCGTTGGACTGTCGCGGGAGAGCTGTGTTGGTGGCTGGAGTTGTCGCTGCAGCTGTAGCCGGCGTCGTAAATGTATGACGGGATATTTGTGTCTAATGTACGACGAAATAATACGGAGACAAAAAGAAATGTGAAATGAGTATACTGTACTCGTAACAGTAATGACTTGCATGAGTTCGTATAGATAGATACACGTAGCGTGTTGAACATAATGTTATGTCGTACTCACGTATCCCCGAGATGGTATATACGCCACACGAGAACGCTCGTTTGGGCACATTTGTCCATTTTATTAACCGGAAGCATGCGAAACGTTATCACCGTAAGACGAGACATATTTTTATTATCGTCAGCTGGCGGGCCGGATGCATTCATTTAATACTCCGAGGATTTATTTATGATATTGCGTTCGATGATTATTTGAGAATCAGCAGGAATATAGTATTAGAGTATGAGTCTGCATTCAATCATCTTTCAGTAGCATGATTACTCTGAATCTCGACGTTACTGACAAAGCACCAACGATGGCCAACATGACCGCCGACCCTGTATTTCGGTGCAGCTGCGTTGATTGCTGGCAACGGTTAGGGATGGCCTCGGTGGGAGGTCGAAGCAGATTTTGGAAATAGCATACTCCACTCAACCTAACGACTAAATCCTGCTTACA
The DNA here is from genome assembly GCA_023653495.1 of Melastoma candidum. NCBI lineage: Eukaryota > Viridiplantae > Streptophyta > Magnoliopsida > Myrtales > Melastomataceae > Melastoma > Melastoma candidum. The sequence continues at coordinate 12,205,187 of CM042888.1, read as the reverse complement.
AGTTTTAATTTCTCAATGCAACGACTCACCTTAAACAAACCGAGCCCTACCACCACTCCTAACAGCCCCTAACAGAGAACTCGAAAGAAGTAATCTACTCAGTCTCATGTTTTTTAAAAATTCTCTAACCAAACCTTAAATTAAAACAATGCAACAGGGGGAAGAAGGCATTTTTGAAACTCAATTGCATGTCTCCCTTGCACAGATTTATCCACTCACTCTCTATTTTAAAGTGGTCAAATAGCATTTGTTGCAGTGTGCATCCACAAGCAAAACGTGTAGCATCGGTCAACAGTACTAACTACAAACAAAAAATGTTATATTGATATCTGCACGATATAACTTCTATGTATGACATTGAAGAATTGAGAATGATTTTCATATCCTGCAGATTGGGGGGGTGGGAATCAATCTTCATCTTTTCTTTTCTTTTCTGTTGTTAAAGGTTACATAGGGATATCTAAATCAAAACCTCCTTCATCCAGGGAAAAAAAAATGTTCTTTTGTAGAAATATCTGACCACATAAAAAATTTCCTAAACTTTCCGGAATGATCCACGTAAAGTAAATTTAAGAAATTTTTGCTTCAAACTTTATTCAGGTTTTTCTTTTAAAAAATATTTTCTCTTTTGTTTTTAAAATTTCATACCGTCTTCATTTTTTTCCACATTAGATTTAACTTTTAAAAAACTCGGTGTTTGAAACATCGATTTTCTCAATTTTTTAAGAGCGGGAATTTAATGTTTCTAATATCAAATTTTTAATATTAATCAAGAAAATATGAGTTTGACCGAGCGCGAAATATTTTTCGAAATAAGTAACAAAACTCTCATTACCCCACGGTCCACATACTCTTTGCTCGGCAGCAATTCACGCAAAGGAGAAATGTACCTTCATTCAAAACGAAGGGATTAAAATATCATGTATTTCATTCCGATAATCCCGCCTCATTATCATAAAACATTAATAGCCCAGCATGATCGTTCTTGGGCTTTATTACTCATAACTCAAGAGACCAACCGTAAATCTAAGTGGAGTGTGTATGGTGGGGTTCGAACAAAGAATCATGACAAAGTTCCAAATACCCACCACCCACTTTACGTCACTTGGGTGTTCTCGAAAGTACCATGTGATCTTTTCATTAAGAAAAAATCTCAAATGAAACTTTGATAAAAGAACTGTTAAATAATAAATAAAATGGCCACGACATAAGTGTTGTGAATCTGATTTCATTTTAAAATCCTGGGATGACGAGATCCATCATTTCTTGTCTAGATTTACTAACATGCAATGCACAGGCGTGTCATTTGATTAATAAATATTTTCCAATAGTAAAAAGAAAAAGCATAATATTACTTTGCTTGCCTTCAACCTCGATTATATAAACACGAACCAGCCTTTGGGCAAGCACCAAGATCCATTCCTCCAAACACTACAATCAATCTAGGAAATTTATAAGCATCTCAAAATTATGTCAAGACAATCAAGTTATCGTTGAATTTACATAAAATTCTTTCTTTGTTAAGGACAACACCAGCAGTCAAATACTTCTACAGAGACAGATGGAGAAGGGACTTTACAAACTTCCATCCAAGCTCACGTCACACCTCAGTAGATCTTCCTCTCCATCTGGCCAATCCAACTTCACACCATGTGCATACTCTATTCCTGGAGTCTCACCTGTTGATAGATCTACATGACATTCTAGATTAGGACATCCTTATCTAGATATCTTAAATAATACATTACAGTCATGTAATATCTCAAAAAACTCAAACAAGCTTCCTTTCTATAATTGTGTGCAATGAGTAAACATCACATATTGCCCTTTACTTTGTCACTCTCTCATGCTGAGAAACCTTTCCAATTACTTCACACTGATTTATGGGGACCCTCACCAATTCCTTCAGCCACTTGGGATCGTTTCTTTATGTGAATCATTGATGATGCCACGCATTTTACGTAGATTTACTTCCTTCATACCAAATCCCAGGCTTTGAATGCCTTCCAGCAATTTCACAAAATGGTTTTGAACCAATTTCATACCTCTATTGGTACAGTGAGGTCAGATTGGGGAGGGGAGTTTAGACCTCATATCGTCTCAATCACGATGGATCCTAACAGGGGAACGGAGGTGGTGGTTGGTTGAACAAGAAGAAGGCCAAGTCCAGGACAAATTGTTACAAGCCAAGTCCAGGGCCCTCAAGACTGAGGCCTAATTGTTATTATGTCGAAACTTAGGATAAGGCAAAGATATGTGTAGTAACTGATTGTAGTGGGGGTTGTTTTCTGTGCCTTATTAGCACGACACTCCAAATACGATTGACAATCATTCCATTCTAACATAATTCTCTCTGCTTCTTTCTGTCATCTTCTTCTTCCTCCTTCTTCGTCGTCTTGCTCCTTCTTCTTCTCCTCTTCCTCTTCTTCTTCCCTTCTGCCTCTTCTTCCTTCTCTTCTTACTTCTTCTTCTCCTCTTCTTCTCTCTGCTTCTGTTCTTCAGTGGTCGACGAGTCGTGCTGGAGTGACCTCGAGTTCTGCAAGAACACCAAGGTTCGAACGTTGAGGACTCACAATCCATTTCAAACTCAACACCCAACACCCAACAGACACTTTTAGCATATCAAATTTTACCGAAATTGGTGACCGACAAGTATTTGGAACAGTCACGATTCACTGGCCTACTGAATTCCGATGCCGATCTCCTTTTGTTTTCGATCGTTGTGTTTTTATGCAGAACTGGTACTGTTACGGCAAGGCGGTGGCCGAGCAGGCGGCTTGGGACGAGGCGAAGGAGAAAGGCATCGACCTCATCGTGATCAACCCAGTCAACGCCAGCATCGTCCACATCCTCAAGTACTTGACTGGATCCGTCAAGACCTACACAAATGCAGTTCAGGCCTACGTACACGTCCAGGACGTGGCCCTTGCTCACGTCCACGTCCGGGACGTTGTCGAGATCCTATCCCAGCTATTCCCCGAGTACCCGATCCCGACCAAGTATGTTTTATCTCCTTCTTCTGAAAACACGACTTCATATCAAGATATTATCTCTCAGACATAAAAAGGGAAAAGGAACAAAAGGAATTTCTGGGATTTATGACATTGTCTATGCAAGGTGTTCGGACGAGGGGTGAAGCAGTGTCTGTACGAGACAGTGAAGAGCTTGCAAGAGAAGGGTCACCTCCCCATCCCTTCCCAGAACGACGATCCCCTCAAGATCAAGGATTGAACCCGAACCATATTATCTTCTCCGAAGAAACCTTGGCTTACTGCCTTAGTGACGATGTATTACCATTCAGCACCACCACCAACAACAACAACGTGAGAGTTGTTTATGTTATAACTACGTATTACTTGTGAACCCCATTTGCTATTGTTACCTAAACCTGTCCTCCGTCTTATTCGGACAAAACCGATGCTCATTCTCCTCCCTCAGTCGATGTCAAGCTGCGGCCTTAGATGAGGAGGCAGCTGCATGCTCACAATGTCTTCCCTTGGGAGGACGTTCCCCCGGGTGGCAGCGACTTCGTCTTCGGTGCATTCCGATGCGGTGAGTGCTATGAGGCTGGAGGACTGTTTGTTCTTCCGGAATACTAAGTACGCAATCCCGGCCAAGTACAGGGTCATTGCGGAGAATCCAAAGATTCCACATACGATGATTACTGGGAGCTTCAGTCCGCGGTGGAGGAGCAGGTTGATGAATCCGCTTGAGAGGTAGTACAGGTTGATGCCCATGATTAGGGAACCAATAGCCCAGGTGATGGAGGTGATCTGCAGTCACATGAGAAGGAGCTCGTGATTAGTTCGAAGGAAGGCAGGGGGGGGGTCGCGAAAGGTGATCCGCTGGCAAGTCTTGGGATTTTACCGTGAATGAGTTGGCATAAGGTCCCATCTTGGACTTGCTGCTGGTGAATTTTAGGAGTGGGATAAGCGTGAATGGCAGCTCGAATGACAGGATCATCTGGATGATACAATCGACAGTTAAATACGGGTTGGTTCTCGCTTGTCATGTAGGAACGTGAGTCGAGTACAGTACCGAAGCAATTATGATTAGCTCTCCAGCCCCTGAAGACCCGCCAATTAATGCAGCAATCAGACTCGGAACTATGGCCAAGGATCTCGTCAAGAGGTTCCGAATCCACGGCTTCAGTCGCAGATCTAAAAATCCCTGACGGCATGAATAGGAAAGATCAGTTCTAAATGGCTCTAAACAATCTGACATCATCGGGGCAATAACATGTTTCATGACACAAACGATTACCTGCATAACATACTGGCCTGCATAAGTCCCCGTTATGGTAGAACTCTGCCCGGACGCTAGCAGGGCGATTGCAAAGAGCTTCGAGCTCCAACTGCCCAGGACATTCTGTCGAACAATTTTTTGATCAGATCGAAGAAAAGCGACTCATTCTGTCAACTGAGATTAATATGTACCCTCAACAGAAAAGAGGCCTTGTTCAAGTCCAGATCATGGCAGCTAGCCCGATCTTCTGGATTCAGGCCAGGCGCGTTGCATACTGCACCGCTCACGGATATTACCGATATGTTTATTAGGAACGCAATCATCAGAGCAAAGGCACTTTCAATCAGGTAAAATCTGCAAGCCTCCTGTTCGCAGTTGCCATGATAGATTGTAACAAGTTTCAAAGCTATGTAACAAGAAACTACTCAAAAGCATTATACACGAGATCTACCTTGATTCCTCTGACAGTTCGTGGTATCTTCCGGGAAAGCACGAGGGCCGAGTGGAGGAACAGATTGTGCCTAGTATGATTACAAATTAACATCCCCGAAGTCAGAAGTATAAATCAGTCATATCACTGGAGACGAACACTTGATGAAGATTTCCTAACTTACGGCATCACCATTGCACCAAGGAGGGAAATGGCGAGCCCAGTGGCACCATTCCCTTTGAGTTGGGGGACAAACAGTCCGTGGAGGACTTCGCTGGTGACGGGTTTCGCATATTTGAGCTCAACAAAAAAGCAGGCTGCTATAGTAAGGACGAGGAGAGCAATAAAGAATTCCAGCTTCCTGACCTGGAAGAGACAAAGGACAACATATGAACACCGAGAACTGTAAGAATCCCGATGTCGAAGTCAAAATCTGCTGCTTGCTTAGCGGAGATCAGGAGTTTCAATTTACCCCATACTGCTGCAACGCCAACAGTACTAGTGTGCTGAGTCCAGTCAAGAGAACTCCAATCCATACTGGGATGTTGAAGAGCATGTTCAATGCGAAGGCCGTCCCAATGACTGAAGGATACAATGAACATCGAAATGCAAAAAAAAAAAAGAAAAGCAACGAGGTAAGTGGATTCTGATTCCTGAGCTTTTCTGGAAAAGTGAAAACATCTCAACCTTCAGGAATGTCACAGGCGACTATGGCAATCTCGGCCAGGATCCACAAGATGAAATTTGGAACCTTGGGATACTCTAATCTGCAATGCTCTGCTAAATGCTTTCCTGTTACAACAACAAAACCAGACATTAGAAAACTAACTGTCGACATGGAAATCAAGCCTCAACCCCCCCAGAATCGGAGTGAGAAACAAACTACCTGTCACTACTCCAAGATTGGCAGCTAATGACTGAATGACGAGAGCAGCACAGGAAGCCACCAAGATTATCCAAAGCAGCTACAAAATGCAACCACCACGTTTCACAACAAATTCGGCAATCCGAAGGTCCTATCAGAACAAAGTTCTCTGGATTCATTACACACCCCGTATTTGTACTGAGCTCCCGACTGAAGATCCGTCTCGACTGCAGCATCGACGATAAAATCTAAGTGTATACGAGAGACAGGTCCAAAAGACAAGCAGAGTAGAGGAGCCACTTACAGTTTCCCGGGTCGATGTAAGCAATGGACACGAGGAATCCTGGGCCTATGTACGAGAAGATGTTCTTCCAACTCTTCCTCTGAATAATGAATACAAGGAAGCCAAACGCCATTAACATACTTGGCCAGGCAGAATGCAAGTACACGGCCGACACGATATAAGATTCGTTTAACGGCCGGGGGCACTCACATCGGGCACGACGATCTGACCCTCGGCATAATTATCGATCAGAGGCGTGCCGGAGGAGGTACCCTGGTTCCTGATGCTGGTCATGAATTGCGGCTGCTGCTCCGACACCGATCCCATAGCGTCCCGGTCTTATCCCCTTCCCCTTTAAATTGCAGGGATCCCCTGATACAAGAATTCATCCCAGATCACACGTCTATCATTCCACGCAAAGAATCAAACTTCTTTTTTCCTAAAAACAACAAAAGAAAAAAATCAACCCAATACCCAAGAAAGTGAAAATCAATACCAGAAAGAGAAGGAAGCAGAACCACCCACCCCCATCCCATCCCATTTCCCCAAAATCAAGTTCCGGATACCGGAGCTCACGAAAATCAAGGGAACCCAATTCCCATAAGCAATCACAGCAGCTTTACCTTGTGGGGGAAGTAAAGTGCAGCAGAACAGACTACCCAAAACAATCAGGAGGAAGCCATTGTAATTTTCTCTTCTAAAGGGAGTTCAAAATGACATTCATTCTCAGCCGCACCTAGAAAGTCGTCTATTGGATCGTCAATAATCCTTCACATGAGCTTGAGGACCTCCCCCCACCCCGGCTTGCGGGGTTCGTTCGAATTCGGCCAGTAGCATCACGCCACGTCATCGGGTGACGATGGAGGAGGTTTTTGCCATTTCTATGCCGAAGAAAAAATCCCCTCAATGACTTTTTCCTTTTCTTTGGGAAAAGTTCAAAGTATAACTAGAGTTACAAATAGCTTTTGATTCGATCTTTTAGTGAGTGCTTGATGTCCGAAAATTAAATGAATGGAAAAAAAATTATATATATGGAGAAAGGGGGAAGTAGGTGGGGGTGTTTGAAGATGGTGTACTTCTTTAGTTGAAAGTACGAGGTTTTGGAGGTGGGAACTGGTGCAGCGGAGCACATTCATAGATTTTGACTCGGTCACTGTCCTTATCACCCGGATTTTGGCGTACAAAGGCCGGGCCCGACTAAACAATGATCGAATTCAAGTTCTTCGGTACAGTCTGGTTAAGCTCTATTCAGTCGAATCCACGTTTGAGTCCAACAGAAAATTTCCGGCCTCTTATTTTTTATATTTATTTTATTATAAAATTTATCGACTATGGCTGGACGACTTATCGTACCAGTAAGTAGGCGATTTGATTTCAAAAAGATTAAAGCCTCGCGCAATCTAGCTAGGATTTGACTTTTGTCGGGTCGGGCGCGGGGTAGAAGACGAGCCGGATCGAGAAGTTCCCGATCCAATGAGTTCGGAGGCGTGTTTGGTACAGTACAAGTATGTAAAGAGAAATGTGGGTAAAGTTTTGTCCTAATGGATGACAGCCGGAGGAAATGCATGCCACACATGAGAATAAGTGGTTACAGGATGAGAACAGTGGAATTCTACGAGAACACAACAAAGTTTGTTCCTTTTCCCCTAGTTGTTTACTATGGTTGTCGGCAGTCGGCTCTTTGACTCCCCCCTCCCGACACAGCTCAGCTCATAGGCCTTTTTTCGAAGCCCAGCTTATAAACAAGACCCCAAATGACCTTCTTCGATCGTATTAGCCACAACGTGGCCCCGATCCCCACAACATTCCGGTGGCGGTGGCGGGGAGGGAGGACTGGGTATTGGGGAGATCACGTCCATATTAGAGGACGCGTCGATGCAAGCAAGGACAACGAACTAGTGGTCGAGCAACCTTCCATTGGGACGGCTCGAGTTGGTCTCAACTTGCTGACGGTCGAGTAGCCTAGTAATCAAATGAGCGAGAAGAGGCCGGGTGAGGAATCTTGAGCGAAGCCAACCCGAGTAAGACCTTTTGCGGGTCGTATTATTTGTGACCTGTGAAACAATAAGGTGATTTATTAGTAAAAAAAACGAAGTAAAAATTACAATTTCCTTAGAAATATCATCAATTCAATGGCTCCAAAACATCTCGGTTTTTTTTAGTAGTCACATGTGTTTGACGCTTTCCTTTTTTTTTTATAAACCTGTTCGATCGTTTAGGTGCACTAAGAGAAGGTGAATTAATGATTGTAACTTTTTCGCCACTTCTCAGTGTAAGTGGAAGCTTACTGTATCATAGTAGAGCGTTCCTTAGAATGAGATCTGCTTCGCTGTAACAGTTACGAGTGTTTGCTCGATCGTAAGGGACCCAGTAGTTTATAATGGTTCGACCTTAATTGACCTACGTTTACTTTCCACTGTAGAGGTAATTTCACTATATAAATATAATGAGTGCAAATGAACCTTTTGCACTAGGCTTTCTGTTTCTCACAAAATAAGATTTAGAATCCTCTTGTAAAGGAGATCACTCCTGGGCAACGATCAACTCCTCACACAACGGACGTCTTCTCGTTTCCAGCAGAATGATGCTCACGTTCAGCAGTTGATTGCTCAAAAGATTTTCACACAGCATGTTGTCGCTTAGGCAAAAGCCTGTCGATCAAAGCACAAAGACCACGTTGTGTTAGAGTATAAATCCTCACAAATAATTCCTTACAGTGAAGAACGGCTTCTCAAGGAGCAGCCCGTTTCTGGTTCACAGTAGAAGAATGCTTCAGCACTTAATAATTCAACAGAGGATTTCAACACAGCTTTTGTCTCTTCTCAAGATGAACCTGTAAGTACTCAAGTGGCAACCACATAGAGTCACTTAGATCAGAGAAACGAAAATAAGGAGTTGATTCATCACACAACAGAACCTGACCTCTCACACAGTGAAGTCGGGGTATCCGTCCTACACTCAGTTCGGACGTGCATGGTTACCACAGCCGTGACTCACTGCACTGTACACCCACAACTGTGACAAGAACGGCTTCTTGCCGATGGGTTAGCAACTGGTTACTGAATTTAGAACAGGTATTCAGTTAGCTTCCCTCAGACGATTCGCCAACCGCTCGTTGAGCGCACCGAGGACACTCAGTCCATCTCACAACGATCAAGGTCGCACTCAGCCCTTGACACTCCCACACGCAGATTGTAAAAGGTAAGAATCAGGCGATCACTTAGCACCTTACATTCCCCGCCGATCCTTAAAGCTTCACTCAGATCACACAGGCTTTGGACAACCACTCAGACCGCTCAGAAGCACAAAGGCCATCTTTCTGACGTCCTTGTCTGATTTTAATGGAGAAAATAGGTGGAAGATGTCCAGATGCGTTGGGGCAATATTCGTGATTTGTTTCCAAAATTTACAGACGGGTTTGAGCAGCTGTCTGGTCAACGGTCACTGCACTCGAAAAGGTAAGTTCCCAAACGGTAACTTCCCTTGATTAACCTATCTCATCCGAATGAGATAATTTGTTTCCATGTTTTGCAAACTAACAATCTTCACAATAATCTTATCTAGACAGTTATTAAAATCAAATGATAATCATAATTATCTGATTTAGTATTTTATTTCTTTGCAGCGTAACACTGCTGTAGAAGATCATAATGAGATATTTTGTTTCCAAGTATAAACATGGAAAGCGAAACTCATAATACTGAGTTGCCTAAATGTATGATTTGGGGATATTTAAATAACATTCATCCCATTTAGACAATCATACATATACCCCGAATTAAATCAGAATATAATATAATTAGGAAATATTTATTTCCATAGACAGTTTACTGTAAAACAACAACATATACCTTATGCTAGCTGTAACTCAACAACACTTTTCACAAGCTCATCACTAAAGATAAGCATACGATTCATGAAGCAATACTGTTAATCATAAGTAAAGCGTTGCTTAAGTAAGCGTATTATTACAGTAACAGTTTACTGTAAAACAGCAATATACAACTTATACTAGTTGTGACTCAACAACACTATTCTCAAACTTATCACTAAAAATAAGCATACGATTTATGAAGCAATATTGTACAATAACTAACTCGTTGCTTAAGTTCATCATGTCAACAAAACCATGATTTGGTGGGGTGGGGTTTGGGGCCGGGGAGATTACGTCCCACCATTTTTTTTCTATTTCCCAATTACAACTGCATGTGAAAGATATCGCACCAACGTGTCATTTCATTGAAAAGATTCTGGACCCCCACGCAGATCATTCCGAAAGATTTATTCGTGTCTCCTCCCCTCTCTGAATAAATAACATTATGGGATACTACACACTCCACGTGATCCACGTAAAATATATAACCATCTTAGGTGCTTATGATTGATTCATCTCTCTATTTAAAGTTGGGAGAGAATATGGCAGTATTATATTCACCGGCGACAAAGTCCTATCGACCTCTGATGATGACGTCTCTCGCGACGTTTCTATTATTCTCTGTGATATTGTTCCTCTACAGTGCCATCCCTGGGATGGTTTTTTAGTAATAACAAGTGTTAAACGTTTTCCCTGAATGGTTTGGTTAATAAAATTTGGACCCCAACGCAGATCATTCCAACAAAATTTATTTATGTCTCTCTCTGCTCTCAGGACGTGCAACACGATACGAAATTAAATAAAAACAAGTCGTCGAAAGAGTATGAGCAAAGGAGCGATTCGATTCCCTGTAAATAGATAATATTGTCGGTTACTACACTCCCACGTGATCCTAGTAACATGTTTAGCGACTCTCTTACAAACTAGGGATGTAAGATGGAATCTTCCCTTTTTTTGTGTATATCATTCAGTCTTATGCTTAATCTCCCTATTTATAAGTGTGGAGAATAGCGCAATATTACATCGTCCATTCACCAGCAACAAAGTCCTATCCACTTCTGATGATGATGCCTCTCGCGAGGTCTGCCGCCTTGTTCTTTGTGATGTTGTTCTTCTCCAATGCCATCCCAGGCCTACATTCCGAAACCTCTCCGGCAGGTACCAAATCTGCCGATGAACATCACCTCGGAACCGAGAAGCTCACCCACCTTCACTTCTACCTCCATAGCATGACCGGCGGGCCAAACCCTAATGACGTTGTGATAGCCCGACCGCCGACGGCCAACTCGGCCGCCATATTGTCCTTTGGCACAGTCGCTGTGGTCGACAACAAGCTCGCTGAAGGCCCCGAGAGTAGCTCGAAGCAGATTGGGAATGCTCAGGGGATCGTGGTGGTGGCGTCCCAGAACGATCTGTCCGTTCTCGAGATGGCGGTCTCTTACGTCTTTACAGGGGGAAGGTACAATGGGAGTTCGGTGAGCGTGCTGGGCCGGAACCCGACAGGTGCCAGCATAAGAGAAGTGCCGATACTAGGGGGAACCGGGGCCTTCCGGTTTGCCAGGGGGTACGCGCTCACCAGCACGTACTCAGCCGACTTCAAGAATGGTGTTGCCATTGTCGAGTACAATATGTATGTCCTCCATCACTAAACGGAGGACGTAACTCGTTCTGAATAAGTCTGATCTTGTTTTTATGTACCGTCGTTGATGCCGCACGCGGTGCTTTTAGTAATCTACCGTTAATGTTAATTAAATCTCCTGGAAACGTGGACAAAAGGATATCATTGAAAACGAACTCTTACATCCGTTGCTCCTATAATGAGCTGGGCTGGGATTTAACACGCCTCGAACCCGTCCTGAATAAAAAATTATGGAGTCTAAGTATAGGTCCGAATCTGATCGAGCTCTATTTAGTTAAGCTCGGGCTCGAGCCCGTTCAAAAAATTTTAGACGGAGCTCGAATCTGAGCTTGACTCGACCCTGAATATCTCCAAAGTCATGTTCTCACGATTCTCCTCCAATCTCAGTTCGAGATTTAAATATTTATTTATATTTTTAATATTTTACTTTATTATTATTTATTATTAAATATTTTTCAAAATTTGTTAAGCCGAACCGGACCGTTTGTCGGGTCGTTAAGTCCGCCCGAGCTTGGCTTAACTATCAAAAGTTAAGGCCTGAGCCCAAGTCCGAGCTCGTTGGGTTTTGATTTTTATTGAGTCGGGCCGGGTAGGGTAGTTCGCGAGCCGATCTAACTCGTTAACAACCCAAGTTGCTCCTCTCTTAATTAGGCCAAACGCCAAATCATGCCTGCCATGAAAAAGTCACAAAACAAATGGTAGTGTGTTTTATACTTACCTCAACTTATTTGGAAACTATTACCTCTTTTTTATTTGAAGTTTGAAGAAAAGCTCTAAAAATTGATTCAGGTTCTATTGAATGAAATAAAACTCACGAACTTGCTAGATCTACCACCCGTTTTTGGTGCAGCACTAAAGCAATCAGAAGTGTGTGGAATCGGATTTGGTCCTTGATGAGAAGTTGACGGAAAAGAAAGATACACGAAATTTACGCGATTTTTGGTTAGATTGATGTACATCAACATGCAAAGAAAAAGGTTCACTATAACTTCGATTCACCTAATTACAAGATTTCGCTTTTTCGTTACAAAAAAATAACTTCGTTACATCAAGTGTTCCCAACACACAATCACCCTTTGCATACGCGCTCTTTGCACATTTTGAACTCATGTATCACGTCTATAATATTAGTGTTCGCTCTCTCCACATTGTCATGTCCTTCGCTTCGTATAGTGATTGCATAACCGTACGGCCAAACATATCGGAGAATAAGGCAAATATTACCTTCTATCGTGACATGAAAATATATTGTCAGTATAACATAATATTACTATATAATAAAAAAAAACTTAATCAAAATGATTTAATAGACAAGGATAAGGTCAAACTTAGGATAAAGGGATGTTATTTTGATACATTTACTCCAATTATAAGAATATCTTCAAATTCAGATGTTACTCTCTCTGACATTTATAAGTCATTCTTTTATCAATGGATAATAAAAATATTTTTCTCTAACATAAAAGAAGAAATTTATATGAATAAACACGAGAGCTATATGGTGTAAGTATGTAAACTATAAAAATCCTTATAAAAAATCATGAGAACTTAATCTCACATATTTAATATGCACATATTATTGAGAGTATGAGGCACTTGATGATCTTCACTCAACCTGACATATCAGAATATGTTGTGTAAGCTAAGTAGAGAGAGACACTCACAAACTAATTCCTGAACATTAGAATATGATAGTTTGAATGAAATACCTAAGATGAATTATAAATTACAACGTCATATATAGCAGTTCACCCTTGATGTTAGAAAGTTACCTCAATGTAAACAAGATGTTTTATTTGGATGAGACCAACCACCAATAGACGTGTGTTCGTTCACCTTTGGAAATTAACCAAACTAACTATAATGGAGTCAAAGTTCGAACTTTTGGAATTGGCCAGTGCTTGAAAACTTTTTATGGGTGTGTTGGTTTATGGAATTAAGGCCGGAATGGAATGGAATTGATTCTATTTTAACTCATTCCGACGTTTGATTGTGCAACAATGAGTCGAAATTGTATTCCATTCAGGTTCACATCCAATTCCCTCAATTCCTTTTCCTAAACTAAGCAGCCATTCCATTTCATTTTGTCTCCAATTCCATTCCACCCCACATTCCTTTCGGAATCCAAACGCATCATGGGAGATTCCAATCGAGATAAAACAAACCCAATTTCATGTGTATGCATTATGTATGCAATGCAATAATAATCACAAAGAATACAAACTTTTTGTAGTAAGAGCAAATATCAAACATATTAGGTTGAGACAAAAAAAGAAAAGTTTTGAATCGATTGCTTAAAGAAAATATGATATTAATCGATTATGTCAAGTAGAAAAAGTAAATCTGATCTATCTTCCAACTAAACCGTTTTGTAAAAAAAAAAAGTATAGTAACGAGGGTAATAGACGTAACTCGACATATGTGATTAAGATCACAAAAGCAAGTTTGTATGGGTAAGAACGAGTCTTTTCATATCATTATCGGTTATTGTATCTTAATGCAAGATATACTTGATAAATTATCACTTACCTAAAATGTAAGAGCGGGATCACTCATATGTAATCGTTATGGAATTACTAGAACATTCATAGGCGTACAATTTGTAAGTGCAAATAAATATACATACGTTAAGCAACTAGTGATAAGAAAAATTAAAGTGACCACTGAGACTCCTTACTTGTGTAATCCGAGAACCGTTATAAGTTGGCCAACATTCACGGAGTTTTATATGTACACGGCTTTCCATAAGTAGCGTTATAAACTGTATTGCTTCTTCTGCACCAATAATACCTACACCCTCAAACAGGTTGTTCAAAAGATCTCCCGTTCTGCCATCTCAGGGTCAGGCGCTACATTACTTGAATATACTTTAATATAACCTTCTGCAGGACCTATAAGGCGAATCAGGGCCAGATCGTCTCTTGCAACTTGTTGAATTAACAATTCTTCACCTATAATATTAGGTTTTTAGATAGGAAAATATTTGAGTGTTCGAGTTATCTTGGATTTTATTTAGTGAATCTTGAAAGGTTTCTTAAAGACATAGAGGTATTCATCGAGCCACATATTTTTCACGGTGTCTTTTTTATTTTCTAATTTTTGCGGAAAACATTCGTATATAGTAACGATTTCCGCTGGCTGTTAAATCTCACTAGTGGATGCTAGTTTTTCAAAAGGGTCCAAGGACAATGATATCATTTGGCCCATATGCGTTTGAGGCATATCGAGCATGAGATGCGCTTAGAGATCCTTCAACTCCTATATTGTAACTGACTCTGTCCAATAAAAGTATTGACGCTTCATTGACGAATTCGACAAAGACTATTCACTGACAGATTCAATGGACATTCCGAAGATCTATAAACTAACTCTTCTGAAGAGCAAACTATTTTCATACAGGGTTCGAAAACTAACCCGACTTAGCACGAGATATTCTTCCCCTTTTCATGTGGATCAAACATGTTATTTAAACAACTGTTGCACTCAAACCAATCGGTTCCTCATCGAGATAATGGAAGTTCGGTGGAACTCAATAGATGCCAGTATAAGAGAGATGCCCATCCCCGGTGGAATCGGGGTCTTCTATTTCGCCAAAGCTCGCCAGTACGTACTCCTCCGCTGACTTCAAAAATGAACTTTCAGTCTTTGAGTACAAAGAAAGCGAATCCTCCTCATGGATGGGTAGTCCTCATCTATGTCACCAGTTTCTTCATCCATTAGAGTCCTCCCAATCTTTCAAAGTTCCAGTTTCTTCAGGCCACAGCCAGCAGCAGCACTCCATCCAGCTCTCTGTTTAACCTCCTCATCGACCTATAATCTGATATGGGATGAAGGGAAGAAACTGTTATGCGGGGATAAGAAGAGTCGAATGTTGTTGGAAGCAGAGAAGAGCGAAGTTGCAGAGAGTGAAGAGAATAAATGTTGTAACTGTTTGATTGAGTTAGTTACAAGCAGTTACATTGTATTAGCTATAAAAAGCAGTAGAGAAGTTAGAGTCGATTGTAGTATGTTGTAAACCGTTTCCCTTCCTGTTCTGTTATCGCTTGTGCTCTGCAAGCTTTCCTTGAATGAGAGTTTCGGCTGGGTTCTCTCCGATCAGTCCTGCTCCATTCTTGTTCTTCTCCGATCATCGAATCCCAGAAGAACCATTCCATAATCTCGTCTCATCCCCTCCCAATCAACCTGTAGGGATGATAGCCGACGTCAGGGTAAGAACGATAAGTTTGAGGGAGGATCAAACGAAAGGTTCGTTCATTTACATCAACGAAATCAATTTCTTTGGCTCTACTTAGAATGACTTTGTCGGCACAACAAACCTCTGATGATGTCACCTGCGAGGCTCTGCCCTGTTCTTCGTGATGTTGTTCTTCTCCAGTGCCATACCCAACGACACCCACATTTCGAAGCCTTCTGCGCAGACACCAAAATCGAGAACGTTAACTGTTAAATCATATAATATAAACCAAATTTCACCTGCTAACTTAAGTTTTTAGGTCAAATGAAGCTGCCGGACGGAACAAAAGCCAACCTGTGTGGAACGGAGTATGATATAGTTTCGTATGTCATCGAGCACGCCATGCTTTTATTTAATCTCCGTCAATATTAATTAACAATCTCCTGGAAACGTGGACTAAAGTTAGTGAATTATTACTCGACGATGTCACTGAAAACGACCTCTTAGGTCTGCCATCCAACGCTCCTCTCCTCCCGTGTTCTTCCCACTATAACTTAATGTAAGTCCTCTCTGATTCAGGCCCATGGAAAAGTCACACAGATGGCATCCCGGAACCGCCAACCACCTAACCTCCCTTGTCCAAGGATAAACTAAAACTAAGACCATCGCTGTCAGAATGTCCCCATCTCTGTAATAAAAGACTTCACCCTTCTTCCCCAAAGTTTCTTCTTCCCTTCCTAAAAATGGACCACTTGGTGTCACACACCCAACCCAGAACTTTCTGTTTTGGCCATGTCATTGATTGGTAATCCGCCTAAAAAAGAGACACGCAACTTGAATTGGTGATAGATACAAATTCTCCGGCATGTGAAGAAGTTCCCCTTTTGTCCTTACAAGTTGCCAGTAAGAACTAGTATCTGTTGATCGGTTGGTCCTAACTTGCCCATGGTTGGGGATTACTACTTCCATGATAAGTCCCCAGAAGTGATGGACAGCAAAGGAGGGAGTCCAGCCTCTGCTTGTAGTTTCTGTTGGCTTGTCCTGACATTTCCTTTTCTGAGGAACCGTACAGTTTTATCCATCTCTGTTCTACTCTGCTCTAGGCCGCCATAGACAGTCCAACACCACACAAGCTGCAGAAACGAAGCCAAATTCAAACCACTGGATTTAGATAAGAAGCATCGCCGCCCTCTCTCTGATTGTCCAGCCTCGTGATGGGTATGCGGAGAAGTTAAGTGACCAAGCAAATATGTACAGATACAGTGATTAAGCTGATCCCATCAGGACAACCGAAAACCATGATATGTTAAGGAAAGACACGTAAGAATATGATTAAGGTAGAGGAAGCAGGAAGTTTGGTTGGAGGGGTGGTTAGCCTAGTGACAGTCATTTTCCCCTCGCCAACTCCAGATTATGTCCCTAAGCGCTGGCCGAACGTCCTCCTCGCAGAACTTTCGGTACTCGACTGTGTCCCCGGATGACTTTGCAAGTTCGACCACGGCCACCTCTGGCGCCACCTCGAATACTTCGGCCGTAACCGATAACTTCCCCTTCCTCCCTTCCGATTTCCCCTGCAGCTTCACCTTGAAGTCCTTCAGGTTGACCACCTTGAAGTTTAGTTTTTTAGCCAGGGACTCGATCTTTGAAAGGATAGAAGAGGCGGAGCACTTGGAAGTGAACATCGACCCGGATCTCCGCTCGTCCTCAAACAGAGTCGAGAGGTCGAACCCGGATGACATGGAGGAGATGAACTCGAACGCATTGTAGAAGTCTGGCTTCGAGTTTGACCTCTTCAGCTCCCAGTCAAACTCGCAGCCGCAGTGGGTCTCGATCTCGTCGAGGGACGACGTGGCCTCAATCGAGAAGGCGACGGGCACTGTGAACCCCTTCTGGAACCAGGGGTTCCGCATGATTGCAGCCATGGTGATTCGTCGGTCGGGATCAGCCACAAGCAGCTTCGAGATCAGACGCCGCACGTCCGTAGAGAACCATGGCGGGAATTCATACTCCGCCTTGAAAACCTTCCTGTACATCTTTATGATGTTCTCGTCCTGGAACGGCAAATACCCAGCGAGCAGAACGTAAAGGATCACCCCGCAGGACCAGATGTCCGCCTTCGCCCCATCGTAACCCTTCCTCCGTAACACCTCGGGGGCAACATACGCCGGGGTGCCGCACTGTGTGTGCAGCATCCCATCATTCCACAGCTGCTCGGGCAGCGCCGACAGGCCGAAGTCCGACACCTTCAGGTCCCCGTTCTCGTCAACGAGCAAATTCTCAGGCTTCAGGTCGCGGTGCGAGACCCCCCGGCTATGACAGAAATCCACGGCGCTGATCAACTGCTGGAAGTAGCGCCTGCCGTCGTCCTCTCCGAGCTTCCCCTTGGCAACCTTGGCGAACAGCTCCCCACCCTTCACGTACTCCATGACAAAGAAAATCTGGCGCTTGGTCGCCATCACCTCCTTCAATTCAACCACGTTCGGGTGCCGGACAAGACGCATCACCGAGATCTCCCTCTTGATCTGGTCCATCAGGCCTTCCTTCCTGATACGTTCCTTGTCGACGACCTTGACGGCGACGCTCTCCTGAGTCGATAAGTTCCTCCCGTAGTACACCTTGGCGAACGTCCCCTGTCCCAAGAGCCGACCCTTCTCGTACTTCCCGAATAGGGTGTGCCTCTCTGAGGCCTCCGCCATCTTAGAACAGTCCCAAAAGGTATGCACCTGAGAAACGGCCGGTCGGCCACGGGAAACCCAGAAGGGAATCGTCCTTCGGGGCCAGAAAGGGAAGAGGAATTCCGGGTCAGGCGCTGATTGGAGCGGATCACAGTGGGTAGGGTTGAATTTTTCAAAAGGGATGGGTTGGGTGTGAGGGGGGTGGTAGCTGTCCCCTTCTCATTGGGATCCCGGTTTTTATTATTCTTTTAATTTGTTTTTTTAAGTGCAGAATTAAATGGCCTGCTGCTCAGCTGCCGGGGGAGAAAATTCAAGTCCAGATTGGGTTTTTTAGGGTGGTCGATTGAAAATTATGGTTCATTCTGACCGACTTTAGGTTTCGTCAAAGGATTAAGGTCTTGTCGGGTGAATGAATGTCTGAATGTGAGCCACACACACACACACAGCCTCCATCCACGCTTGTTCGTGGGAAACTTCTTATCAAAACGAAAAGGTTCCCCATCTTTGCCCCGACTTGCCTCCCCTCTGCTCGTCAAATTCTGCAACCACCACCTTAGAGAATTCGATTGGATCACGTGTCATGTCTTTTGTTACTGTTGTCGTGTCTGTTTCTACGTCTCGAACTGACCGAAGTTTTGCAATGAATCTAATGACAATTGTCTTCTTTCTTCTGAAATCTGATGTGATGGCCAGTTTCATCACTTACCTTTTTTTCCTTTTCTTAGTTGGGGGGGTGTTGGTTCCCCCAATGTTGAAGCAACATCGATTAGGTACCAATAATTCCATTATCATATTCAAAACCTTTCGTATCTTAATCTCCTCCTTCTCCTTTCTCTTAAAAGAGGAAAAAAAAATACAAAAAAGGTAATTGGGTATAAGAAATTAAGGCTAGTAAATCAAAAAAATAAAAAAAGGTGGGAAATCTTACTCAACAGAAGTTCCCGTTCAAGTCGGCCGGAGGCGGTCGACCACAAGGAGGTGTAACTAAAATACATCCAAGTCGGCCGGACGAAACGAGCGCACGACGAGGATGCGGGACAGACATGTCTCGGGAGACAAAGGGATAGAGTTAAATTATGGTGCCGACACGATACAAGTGAGCCAACGCGATAATGCGGTTAAATTATGGGTCCGTCAATCGGATATGACTCACCACGTAGTGTTAGGTACAACGTTTTCTTGTTTGTCTTTTGGGCGTGATAATGCGATTATTCATGATTGATGATGATTATATGTTGTTATTATTATTCGTGCTATGGAAGATTTTTATGGGGTGGGGGTCATTTTCATGACGACGTGTTAACAAATACACAGCAGCAATATCTTCGCTCGAATTAATTAGGAAAGGCCACGAGGGTTTCCCTTGGTTTCACGCATTATTTGCTCTTTTACATTGTGGGGCTGACTCAAAAGATGTGTTGTTCATCACTTACTTCCCGTGGATATCGATTACTAGAAGCTCGACTATGTACAGGTGTCGGGGAACAAGTAAAGTGACTACGAGGCTTCGCCAGGAAGATGACACGGTAAATTAAGTAATAATCGGCACCTCCCCTAACCAACCACATGAATCGCCCCTCGAAATTTCCTCCTCTGGAATCGCGACGCGTCCGCTGCGCCTTGTAAGAAACTTCCAGTAGCGGTTTTAGCCATGTCTTTTAGGTGGCGGAATCGGGAAAAAGCCATGGATGGATTGAACGAGAAGGTTCAGGAGAAAGATTGGACCATCTCTCCCCATAACCTTGGATCAAGTGGAAGGCCCATGAACCAACATGAAGGGGCTTTCTTTTCTATCCAAAGAAAAGAAATCTTCCATGAGTTTGACTCTCCCGTAGTCTACTCTCTCGTATCCTCCCTTTGAAACTTCTCATGTGCTCCCTTTAGTATTCAACATCCCGTAGCGGGACGTCCGCCTGCAAAACAAATCTCCATTTGGGGTTGGACGATAATGCTTCGAGACTGTTGGCGCGAAATATATCCCTGTAATACGTGTCGAATTTTATAATGATTTGTGATCGTCGTAGAGTAAAAGAACGCAAGTTGAAACGGAAATGACACTTGAATTGAAATTGAACAATATTGAATTAGAAGATTTTGATCGTTACAACATTTACAAAAAAATAACGAAAAGGACCGAATAACAAAAGAACGACGGCGGGTCTTCAGTTGGTCGGTGAACGAACGACGGCTACGGCAGATCCCTTTAATGGAAACTACCTCAGTGGATTGGCGGTCGGATGTAGTGAGGATGGAGGATGGTTTCAGGACGCTTGGAAAGAGAGCAAAGGCAAAAAACATAGACGAAATCTGAGTTTGTGTGATTGGTTGTGTCGTATGTTCTCAGAATCTTGCGGTTACGATTATTCAACTAATCAATTATCCTCCCGTGGACACGATTGAATCTCTATTTTGTAGGAGCCATGCACGTTGGTCGGCCTCTCTGGATTTGCCACGTGTAACGTAGCCGAACGTGGTTTAACGGGAATTCCCTCGTGATATTATGGGCTCTCGAATAGTGAGAGGTTGTTCGAGTCTCAAGCTGTACGGATTTATCCGTGACGTACTCGAGAAGTATTTCTTGAGTGGCGCTAATCTTAGGCTCCTGTTCGGGAGGCACTCCTCGAGTAGTGCTCATACGGACTTCTCAAGGGACATTGATCTTGAATTCCTATTCGAAAAGCACTCCTCGAGTAGTACTCATGCGGAATTTTACTTCTTCGATCCATTCACGACGAATCACAGTATTCATGTGTCAACGTAGACGCTAACCTCGCCCATGGATGCAATATGGCGATCACTCGTTTTTTCATCGGTGACAAACGTGTAACACATGCCCCCCAACCCACTATCGTTTGTTGCTTAGGCCTTGAAAGTATTATTTCAAAAGGCTTAGTGGCTTGAGATTTTGCCTTCTCACACGTGTGATGGAAGACTGGACTTGATAGGGACGTTATCGGGACGAAGCAGAGTCGACGGACGAGGGCGACACAAACGTCGATGCCAACGCAACGAGGGCAACATGAGACTTTGGTGATCGAAGACGAAGGGAATACAGCGGTCTGTTACTCGATGCAGCCATGTTGGAAATCCCCTAGCTCGGCAAGACGGGCGCTATAAGCTTGGTATATAACACAATTCCTCATGATCGAACAAAAACATGTCGACATAGATTATTGTCGTCCTTCCAACTAATCAGTTAATCGAAAGCGTGTCCGTGTTCGTCACTCGGCTGTTCCAATCCAACTACTATTATTTTCTCAATAAAATAATTATATGTGCCACGAGAATCATCTTTTAGTCATTCATTCCGACGGCTCATAGTCAATCTAATGTGATAATGTGCGATTGAGATTTTATGGATCAATTCAATTCCACCACGGCACGGCACGGCACGGCACGGGGAGAGAAGACTCCTCCTCAACTGCTCCAATACCTGCTACATCTCTCTCTAACTCTAAAAAAAAGTCGCTTAAAAGACACACACGAATCCAAAAAGCCAACCTCGAATAACCCCAAACTTCACCAACACAACTTCGTCTTTTTACTTAATCAATCTCCATCGCCCACGATGTCGACGAAAGAATTTTGAATCGTATCGTGTGGACGGAATAAATGATGGTCTTTCCCCTCTCTCGTTACTTGGACTGCATGCAAAACGACAATCCAATGACCCCCCCAAATTTGCCGATTTCTTCCATGTTTTTTCCCAAGTTCAAATTGCAGGTCAAGACAGAATTCTCCATTTTGTTAACATTATATAATTTAAAAAAAAAAATGGGTTGGGGATTTAGCTCGGATGATAGCTAAAGTCAAGTCCATCATCCTCCCCACCACCACCACTTGCCAACAAGCCGACCTCCTCCTCCTCCTAGTCGTTATCCTAATTTCGGCCTTTATGACTAAACAAGATGATTTTCATCACCGACACGTGACTAAAAAAATATTCTCCTCCCTTGACCACCACCACCACCTGCCTCTTCTTTTGTCCTTTCTCCTCAAACAATCACGTGTCGACAAAGAGGGAAGACTCGAAGAAAGTGTGTCCATCTTCAACTTGTCGGACGAATGGATTGACTTTTCTCGTGACTTCCTTCCACTTTCCTTTTTGTCCCCATTCTTTCCCATGTCTTAATAAACTTCCACTCCTCGGTTGGATACCACAGCCACCTTCTCGCAACCTCCTTTTTGTTCCTTTGCTTTCTGAAAGAGTCCTTTGGCGATGGAATTCCCTTCATGGATTGCTCCTAATCCTCCCCCGCGATCCTTGGATCTCAACCTTGAGCCCCTTCACCTCCCACGGGATGCCTCGGTAAGGGACTTTCCCGCCTCTGCCGTCCGTCCGTCATCTGGGAAAAGCGATTTCATGGTTTTTGTTTTTTTGTTTGTGCAGAAGGCCGCGAGGGAAAGCGATTTCATGGGGCTGAGGGTCGGTTCCACGGCGATTCCCAAGGAAGAGGTTCGGGATACGAAGGAGTTGCCCTTTTTGCAGGCCGGAGGGTTGGCAGAGGAGTTGAGCCGGGCGAATTCGGAGAACAAGAAGCTGAACGAGATGCTGGTCGTGGTTTGCGAGAACTACAATGCGTTGAGGAGCCACGTGATGGAGATCTTGAGCAGAAACGGCGAGAGGGAATCGAGCCCTTCCAGGAAGAGGAAGTTGGGCTGGGCGGATGTGGGGGAGGGGAACCTCGTGGCTGGGACCAACAACGGCTCGTCGGAGAGTAGCTCGAGCGACCACGACGTGCGTAGGAACAAGCCGAGGGAGGAGATAATCAAGGGGAAGATCACGAGGTTGTGCGTGAGGAGCGAATCGTCGGATGCTGGCTTCGTAAGTTTCTTTTCGTCTTCTTTTTCTACTCGGAGTAGTTCACGGAAGGGATGATGGATCTCAAATTCGCGATATGTTTATGGGATTCAGGGTGTTAAAGACGGGTATCAGTGGAGGAAATACGGCCAGAAGATCACGAGAGATAATCCATGTCCGAGGGCTTACTTCAAGTGTTCTTTTGCTCCGACGTGCCCTGTCAAGAAGAAGGTCGGTTGCCACATCTCAATTCCATCCTCTCTTTTCGATTGTCAATCAGTTTCTTCCTGTTACTGGAGGGATTCCGTCGTCGGCTGGCCTATGAAAGCCGATCCTCCAGTCATACTTTGTCGGCAAATCGGGCCCCTATGCATGAAACATTAGCGTAGTTAACAGCTGTTTCGGTATTCAGCGGCTTCGGCTTTTGGTCCCTGTCGCTGATCGGGTTGTCCATGTGATCCTTTCAGGTGCAAAGAAGTATTGAAGACCCCTTGGTCTTGGTAGCGACCTACGAAGGAGAACACAACCACCCCAAATCCCCTCACTCGGAAGCAGCAGCATCAGCCTCGAACAGCCGCGTGAGTGCCAGTTCAGCACAAGCGCCATCCAAGTCACCCTCTCAGAACTCGTCGGCACCACCACCACTGGGTCCTCCAACCAGAGCCATCACCCTTGACTTGATGAAGTCAGGATCCGCGGGTAGTAATAACAAGGCACCGAAAGTCGACGAATCTCAGAAGCTGCACCAGTTCCTGGTGGAACAGATGGCTTCTTTCTTGACCAAGGATCCGAGCTTCACGGCGGCTCTCGCAACAGCGATTTCGGGGAAGGGAACGTCTGCCGACCGAGAAATGTCGAAGCGGGATTTATTTTCCCTAGCAATTTAGAGACGATGATATCGTGTATATAATTATGTCGAAACGTAGGCAAACTTCATCAGAAATTGGATTGGCACGACCCAAAACCCTGCCATTGCTGCTATCAAAGGAAGGTCGACTGGTCTTCTGTTTGGACAACCTATGAGTTTGTCAAGTTTCACTCAACCTATCTGTTTCATAACATCCAATCCAATCCTCTGCACAAACCCAAAAATCATAGAAAACAAATTTGATTTCTTTTGCTAAATAAAAAAAGAAATTGAAAATATTTGTTCAATGTAAAATCGGATTTTGAAGTCCTATAAAAAGAAGTCGAGTCAAAATCCCTTAAATTACCCCCCCCCCCCCCCCCCCCCCCCGGTTTACGGCGTGTTGGTCTTCTTCCTCAAGGCGAGACGAGACAACCTTTGAAGGTGGGGGTCGCGCAGGAGGATGTCGGGAGAAGTGAACAGCGGTGGGTTCAGAGGGAAGTTGGAGCATTTCCTTTTCAGCGGCGACAAGAAGCACGTCGTGGTTGGGATAGCCGTCATCAGCGTCGTCTTCGGCGCTCCGTGGTTCTTCATGAGTCGAGGTAACCTTTTCTTTTTTCTTGTTTGATTGATTCGGTGATTATTCTTGGAACTGGGTTTTTATTGGGTAATCTCCTGGATGAGGAAAATGTTGGAAAGTTCAATTTTTTGCAAGAAGACTGCTGTGTTGTTTTTTTTCGGGTGGGGGGGGTGGGGATTGTTGTTAAATGTCCTTTCCTAGTGTAAACGTGAGTTGGGGTGGCGGCGTAGACTGGTTATTGAGGAAAGGAAATACTGTTCTGTCTTGTAGTCGATCGCAAGGAGTGCCTTACTTTTGTTTTAGATTAACTGGTGTGTACAAAGAGAAGTGGAGATCTAGCAGATTGCACTGCACTTTGTTGGTGCCCTGATGCTTGATCCCGGTGTTGGTTGCTGTCTGCTGTTGTTCTGGAGGCCAATGTGCCTTCTGCAACTGCAAACTGCTTTGTGACTGGATGCCCATGTTTAAGATACTGAAGTTGATCCTTTCATCTTTTGCCGCGGAATGAAAATTAGGAACAGAAAACCTCTTTTTCAATCTTGCTCGCGGCTGGCCTTTGTCCCGAGGGTGAAAATGAAGTACAAGAGTATAGGACCTGTGTTGCTTTTGCTCTTTTCTTTTAGCCTATGATTTTGCTTTACTCAATGTTGTGAATGCGAGGCAAGATGAATTCCATGGAAGTTGATTCTCTGTGGTGCTTCTACTTCTAAAATTTCGAAACCTGCATCTGACTCGCTGCTTTGTTGTTGGATTACCCTCATGTGTAAGACTGATTCTATTTGGTTTATGTTTGCGTTTCACTGTAGGATCAAAGCACCAGTCCCACCAAGATTATATGGAAAAAGCAGATAAGGCACGTCAAGCTCGGCTTTCTGCTAAATGACTCTGTTCAAAGGAAGGAGCTTTCTTGTTACGAGTTTTGATTTCCTATTTCTATCAGTTATCCTCATGGGACATGCCTAAGTTGTCTGGTCGAGATGCCATAAGCTCATAAAGGATAGGGTAATGTAAAATATTCTGAACATGCCAAGAAAGGCCCAGATTTTGCCGCAGTCGCCCTTGTTATATCGTTTGCTGTCACGTTCATTACACAAAATAGAGAGGGGAAATTTGTGACCAGTCCTGCCTCTAGTTGCGTATGAGAGCAATGTGAGTAACAGCAGCACCTGGTGCAGATAAAATATCAGCCCATCTTCCATTCAACTGCGGAAGAAGGCCATATGGTGCCCAGTACCATTTCCTTGAAGAGCTCAGATTTAATCTAATGGTTTTCATCTCCCATGGCAGCTTTGTCACACTTCTGCTGATGAAAACACAGGCAAGCCCTATTTTGCCCGAATCTGCTTCTGATGGCTGATCTTAGGATATTTGCGGCTCCAACAAACACAGTTGATTTTGCCATTGCATCTCCCGTGGACGAGAAAGTTGATGTAACAATCATTAAATTTCCCATCCGTAAGATTTGAATTAAACATTGTCAAGTCATAAGTTTGCAGTGCATGAAATGAAAATATGACACCATTGTATCACCTAATTTGCAATCAAATGTGAACAATCAAGTCATTTCTGGATTTACACATGGATAAAGGGTTTCACTTGCAGGAAACTAGATTTTCTCCACTCAGTTCTGATCTCCTGCAGCCGAGATCAAAATTTCTCCGTGCTTTTCCTTCAGCTAGTCTGTCGTCTACTTCTACCTCTCCTGTTTTCCGCTCATCTCTGTGATGTGTACGTCCCCTAGATTTATACAATGATTTCTTCAACTTAGGATCATCTGGGAACCCTCTTGATATCATCTCGGAGTATATCTCCTTGGCCTTAATTATATAGCCGCATCCCATCAGTCCGTCCACCAATGCTGTATAATGTTCGACGCCGGGCTGCACGTCATATTGCCTCATTTCAATCCAAATCTTCAATGCATTTTGTGCTTGCTTCAAGACAAGAAATTTCTTAATAACAAGGAGAAAGGAATCACCATCAGGGCCTAAGCCTGCTTTCTTCATTCTAGAGAACAGTCCTAGTGTCCCCTCAAAACCCGTGCATCCAAGGAAAGCATGATACGTAGAAATGTCTGGCTCAATTTTTTCCATTGCCATGGATGACAACATTGACATTGCCTCATCAAGCTTCTTGGATTTACATAGTGGACTTATCATGGAATTATAAGTGGAAAGATCAGGCCTCAATCTCATCTCTTTCACCTTATCCAACATTTTCAGAGCCTCGCTGAAGCAATTCTGATCTGTAAGCACATAAATCAAAGAGTTGTAAACCTCAAGTCCAGGAACATGACCCCTCTTTCTCATTTCGTCATACAACCTCAACGTTTCTGAAAGATCCCCCAACTTGGAGAAGCAGGAGATCATACATGTATACGACGTCGCATCGGGCAAGACACAGCATCGAGCCATTTCCTTCCAAATTCTCCTGGCTTCAATTCTATCCACAGTTCCATTGCACCATCCATTTAAAATGATGTTGAAACCGTCAACACTAAGAGGGAAGAGCTTCTTACTCAACATCATAAATTCCTCAGCCTCTTCCAAGTATCCATACTTGCAGAGGGAAAAGAGTAGTGCTCGGTGGGCATCCTCATCGGGGGCCAGTCTGAATTTCTCCATGATATCAAATGTCTCTAGGGCCTTTGAAGGCAAGTTTGCGGCAGCATACCTGAATACATAAACAAATTAAAAAGTATTTCCAGTGTAGCAAAAATTTTCAGTCCATCTGCATCCTAGTAAAGAAAGCAAATGCTTCAACTGATTTCATCTATTATGACAGCAAAAGCATTAACATTAGAACTCTAGTCACCCAAAAGCACTCCGTGAGTAAAAGGATCAGCCAATATTTGTGCAGCCTTACCCTCCAAATAGTGTGACAGAGAATAAGGTCAGAAAATGAAGATAGCCAGTTGAGCAATCTTGTTTCCCACATTAAAGACAAACAACTTCAAAATCATATGACCAGCACCAAAACATCATTTGAGAAAGAAAGGGATTGGATCGCCTAAAGCTATAACTCAAATACTCTCCCGCAAATCAAGAAGCATTATGAGTTCAATATGCCCCCGCAAATCTACACGTATCCTCGTCGAATATGCATCAGGAACTTATTCACTCTGTGGAAAGCTGAAACTTTTCATTCAAGAGAGAAAGGATGATGGAACTATTGGTCTCATTTCGAGGACAATCAATAGCAGCCAAACCAGGAATTCAGTAAATCTATCGTCCATGAAGGAAAACTTAGGAACCTCTGCCAAGGGAAAGGCCAACGCTTTCTTAATCTCACCTGTCAATCATGACTAACATCGCCTCCCTCACATCCAAACCCAAGCTATGAAAATCCCTGATCAAACACCAACCGATCCCGAACTTTCCACAGCTCCCCAAAACCCACACCATCAAATCCCTAACCTTGTCATCATCACACCCACACCTTTCACCCCACTTGAACCCCAAATACGCCACCCTCCACTCCTCCCTCAACTCCCATATGACACTCAAGATCAAATCTTTGTCCAGCACGGTGCCGGAACCCTCCAAGTGGGACATCCCATCCTCCTCCGATGGGAGCCCCGAGGCTTCTTTGAGGAGCCGGACAACGTCGGTCACTCGTGGGTCGTGGTTACGTGTTCCGGTTGGCAGGAACTGAAAAGGGCAGGGACGGATTCCGGCGGAGGACGATGCGAACCGGCGGAACTTGGGAAAGAACCGACGGTTCGGACAACCCGTCCAATGAAATCTCCGAGTGAAGGAACAGCTCCCGGAGTCGTTACCGACCACCTCGTACTCGGTAATGAAAAGGTAAGTGGGTTTTGTGGATGTTGACGGCCTTGCAATTATCCTGGCAATGGGGATTGTGTGGAGAACGATCTTCTTCCTGATCATGTTGATGCTGGAAGTATTGAGTTCATCTGAAGAATAAATTTTACAGACTCTTTGTTTTTATAACCCAATTTTATCATCCAATAACCTATAGGGGCATCAGCCTCTTGTATCTGAAGAAATCTACGAACGCAAAGAACATAGTGATCCCAGCAGCTCCCGTGATAGCGATGACCCAGTTGAATGCTCCCCCGTCGTCGAACAGTGATATCGGGAAGTTCATGCTGAAGACGCCCGTGACCACCCCAAAGATGGCCATCACAAATGTCGCGGTCGTCAGGAGCAGCTCGAACTGGATGAGTTGGTTCCGTACATTATCCTGCAAGAGTCATTGGACAAACTAAGGGATAGAAAGCAAAATTTTGGTTTCGAAACAGCTGGATGGTCCCGAGGATGAATGGACGAACCAGCTGAATGTTGATGAAATCTTCCATGTCGATGATGTACTCCTTCAACTGAAACAGTGCACAGAAATTTTAATGCATTTTCCACTGACAACCACTTGGAAAGAGTACGAGAGAACGTGCATACTGATGTCAACTTGTTCAACGTGCTATCAATCAGGACAAAATGCTTCCAGTAACATTTCAAGCTCATCAATGCTTTCAGTTGAGCCCTCGGAGCTCTCGTGTCTGCTCCTCGCAATGCTCAAGCTCTTCTCCAGCTTTCTGCTTGGCGGAGAAGAAACAGGAGAAACTGGAGCAGAAATGGATAAAGCACCGTCAGTCGATCTGTAACCTAATAGAGACTGATCACCATAGAACGATGTTTCCGTTCTTCGCTTCTTCTCCGTGAGGTACATCTCAGCCATGTCACCATCGTCATCCATCAGCTACTCTATTTCATCCCTGACCTACATAAACTCATCTTAAATGACTGTATGTAAAGGCGACACCCATATGGCTGTAATAACACCTGGAACAAGATCAAAGAATAACTGGTTAAGGCCTCGGTACCTTCTGGATTCTCCTTGTTAGAGCAACCACTCTGCTTTTAAGCCGCCGGACGCGTTCCAAATTCAATGTACTAAATTTTTACGTAAGCTCATCTAGCAAAGGGTAAGCTTCAATCTCAAGCTCTGCTGCCTGCAGTTAGGGACAACAGGACCAAGAAAATATACTCAAATGCCAAAGTTTTATCAGCTTTCACATATGTCCGGATTCAGAATAGGAGTCAGAAAGCCCTATTGTGACTGAGAAACAGAAACCCATCCTGAACTGCAGCCTACATACCCTGGTTCACTATTATTTTAATGGGAAATAAGCTAAACATTGAAACCGCCCTTTTCCAATACATGAAATTCTGCTGGGACATAAATCCAACTACGAAAAGAATATCATTTGAAAAATTGATTTGTTGAATTTCAGTTCTTCAGGAGAACTAACCTGAGAATCAAGAAATGTGCATGCAGCCTCTAGGGCGACTTCTAATGCCCTGAACTCAAATGGCAGATAATCTGGGGATGGACTTTGAAACATTGAATCAAAGTTTCTGCTTCCTCTCTGTCGGCCAGTATCAGCTGGGCCGTCTGGTTCCCACATATCACCAACCCCGGCAGTAGCCAACCGTCTCTGGAGCTCCATAACATACTGTAACACGCAACTATCAAGAGAATTCAAGAGGAGGACCTCATCCACTGTAATGATGCACCGAATCTGCTCCAAGTTCATGACGATAGCCTTCTCTCGACCAAGAATAGTGAATGGGTACACAAAGAGCGGATCAAGTAACCGTAAATCGCCGGCAGGAAGATCACAACGACGCATCATTGTGAACTTGTCAACCTCAAGGACTTCAGAGATTCCCAATGAGTCAACACGAATCCAAGAACGGAGACTTTGGCCCCTCTTCTTCAAACCAATAACATCCATGCCTTGAAAAGGTTGTCTTCCAGATGCTGAGGGTCGATGAGATGAATCTCTAAGATTTATCGCTGATGCAGGCTTTGGTGGGAGGAGCCGCTCCTTAAGGTCAGCCATTGACAATCTAGGTGACGAAACCTTAACAAAAGGATAAACATAAGCAACTTACATTCACAAACTAGTTGCAGGTAAACGCATCCATTAAAAGGAAGGACATGATAGTAACAACTGAACAGAATATCACGGATTATGTGTAGGAATCTCCCCAAGAATCACGAGCATCACGTAACAAAATCAGCGATTCGCTATTTATGTTATCCCACTCAAAAGGATCAGAAATTTCTGCAAACAACCAACACGGCATAACATAAGAATTGGACAATCAATAAATTAATAAAAATGTGCACTCAATCGTCTCGTTTTAGCTCGTAAATAGCTTGACAACTTGTTTCAATCTCATCATTTATGCCTTGGAGTCGAAAGAACATGGTTGAGATGGCAATGGAAATAAGATTTGGCTACACTGAAGAATCAACCGAAGGAATTGGCCTTACTCAGGCTGATAACCAGCCATTTCTACTGAACGAATCGATTACTCCTCCTAAAATTGATTTGTTAGACTGGCACCCAGCATGTCAATCACATATGTTGGGGACGGACATCAAGACAACCCTTAAGCTCGCTGCCCCTACTGCATTCATTAGCAAGATTTCATCGCCTCATCGCAAGCTGTTCTGTTCTCAGACCACCAAAATCCGAAGCACAAACTAAAGTAGGGCAATTTTCGTTTCTCGGATATCCAAGCAGTCGGTGAGGTTAATTCTACTTCGACGGGGCTCAGCAAGCCCGTCGAACGCAACATCAAAATCAGCAGACAAATATCCCAAAACTGAGAACGCTCCTTGCACAGGTCGCACAAGCAATCCCACCGAACTAAACGCCTAGAATCCCCATACTACAGCAAGAACAACAGCCAAGAAAACAATCAATCAAACAGAATCCCGGGAATCAAAATCAACGCCCAACGAAAACAGGCAATACCTAAGCCGCCATCAAATGAACAATCAAAACAGCAAACAAAAAATCAACCTTGAGTCAGCACTTAATCAAAGACGGGGGATCCTCCTCTTTTTTTACCCGAGGAGGAGGAAAGGCACCAGATTGAGGAGGTGGGTGCGCGGTCGTGTCCTTATTCGGGTCCTTCGCTTTTCCTTTGTCCTTGGCCGCGCCTCATCCAGGGAAGGAAGAACCAGGGGATTTTGGGAACTGGGAATCAGATCAAATCAGATTCCATCTGGGGAAAGGCCTTCAATTTTCTTTTGGGGGAGAAGAATTTAATTCTCTCCACCATTCTTTTGGCTTAATTTAGTTCATTATAACAATTCTTGCCTTTCAAAATCTCTTGATGTCGATCATGCGCGAAGGGGATATGATTAGCTAACATCATTAACGGGAGACCTTTCCCTTTCTTCCCATTAAAGTCAGCCTTCTTAACAACTCACACTCGTTTTTGTCTAATACGTCTTAAATGATGGTTAAAAGAGAAAGCCAGCCTGATGAAAATTTCCCTTACATATGTACAAAACCAACAATTGTTGTCCACCCCCAAAAACCTCACAGATACGTAATGTACATTAATAGGAATACGCCCAGACCGACGGCACTTTCCACGTGGGTCTGAGGGTTAGAAAGCAAGACCAATTGATTGGGGTTGGGATTCAGACAGGGACAGGGACAGGGCTCCTAAAAAGAACACTATCCCAATGATGATGACCCAGAAAAGATCAGGTGTAAGGGTTGATGTGGGAGGAGTAGTCCCTGATCCCAGCACCTTCCCAACCCATCCACTCCTCCCAGAGTTCCCAGTCCTGATCATCCACCCCTCTCGACCCTTCATCATCCACTCTTTCCTCGTACATCCCCTGCCGTATCCCATGATGTCCCAGATCCGGTTCCCCTCCCCTGAATTGGCTCATCACCATCTGCACCCAGAACACGGGCAAAATGAATCCCCCATTCCAGAAAATTTACGAGAGTCTGTAATTTGATTAAGAGAGATTTACAGCGTAGGCCTCGTTGATCATCTGGAATTGGACCCCGCAGTTGTTTCCCCTGCACACATCCGGATGGTACTGCAAGAGAAAAGGGAAACCAAAACTCAGACAAACACAAAAGGACCAGACCAGGTCAACGCGAAATGGGTTTGGGTAGATTGATTAAAGAGGGGTGGGGGGAACCTGCAGGGCGAGGCGCCTGAAGGCCTTCTTGACCTCGGATTCGGACGCACCGTGGTCGATCCTCAGCGTCTGGTAGGGATCCGCGACCGAAGCCA
Organism: Melastoma candidum; assembly: GCA_023653495.1. Lineage (NCBI taxonomy): Eukaryota > Viridiplantae > Streptophyta > Magnoliopsida > Myrtales > Melastomataceae > Melastoma > Melastoma candidum. The sequence continues at coordinate 12,172,693 of CM042888.1, read as the reverse complement.
CCGAGTACGTCGCCTTAACCCGAATATTCCGACCGCTCGGTTTCTCTACCCTTGACGCTTGGCTCAAACGAGAGCTGTTCTTTCCAATCACCCGGACAGAAGCACAGGCAGCCATTCCGACTATCCCCAGAAATAATATAAACTAAAAAAGCAGCAGATCCCAACTCCAAGATCGAAAATTGATCCGAACCCAGTTCTCAGATCACCTCCTCCAATGGGTGGAACCCAAAAGTTAACCGCAGCTAAAATCGATCTTTTAATCCAAAAGGCTTTCCTTGGTAAGGAGGTAGGATGGGGGGGGAGGTGGGGGATCGGCTCTTTTATAATAAGGGAGGGGGATAGGGAGAAGAAAAGGCGAAAAAACGGATAAGCCCCCAGGGACCTCTCTGTTCAAAGGAGGATGGCTGGCGTGTCCACAATTTTGTTGTTTACTCGATAGAATTTCTTTGGGGGTGGGGAGGGGAAGAACGCGCAGTCAGGAAGGGGAAGTTGAGGAGGAAGCGAACAGACCGAGGAGATCGGGTCTTATCCTCTGATCAGCTCACGTGTCGCGTCTTGTCCGGAGCCACGACGTTCAAATCCATCTCATGCTTACGTGGCGTTTCCCACCCTGTTTTTTTTTATTATTATTATTGAGCAGTCAATTTTTTAATTCGTTGGTAAATCATTCATTTTAGAATAAATCAAAAGGATTGTAATTCCTTTCCCTTGGTAAAGCTTTTTTTATTCGACCAGACTTAAGACTGCCTGCAACTTTTGTGTTGGACATTTCACGACCACGAGAGTGAGGGTAGAGAGCTACGTCACTTTTTGTGGGACGGAAAGAACCAACCAACCCCACCACCACACACATACAACAGTCGCCCGCCACTTGTTTTGCTGTCCCCTTCCAAAATTCAATCCCATCAAATTGAATCATCATTGCATTTTCGCACGTGTATATATATATAAACAAACAAATGCGCGTACCAATGAATAATTTGGGGGGGTGCATTTATTTGACTGTGAGTGGGTCACGGAGAGGGAAATATTGCGACATGCATAATATTTGATTTAAACATGGAACATGTGAAAATATATTCTTTGGGGGAATACACGAAAGTAAAGATTGCATTATCTCTGAAAGCGGGATCTCAACTTCTTCGCGTTATGTAAATTCTAACAACAATTTTGGACCCCCAAGGACTCTCCATGTAATCGGGTGGCCTTCTTGTTTGGGCCCATGTCCGAAAATACTAGGAGGGGACTTGTTTTATCATCCGAGGCCGGATGGTCTTTGCCGGCCAAACGAATGAGCAATAAGCCCTTATTCCTCCAAGAAGAACAGAGACGACAACAACAACCACAAACCCAATGTTGTTGAGATTCTAATTCTCGTGACCAAAAATAATGATGATGACGGTGGTTGACGGGTGGCCGACGGATTGATTAATAACGAGGGCCGATCTAGACGGATGAATATATAACCTATGTATTGCCTTCACTCACCCACCCACATTTTCTTTGTTTTAAATGCAATCTGTTAAGATGGATGCGATGCTCTTCTTAGTGCATGAACATTTTGGTGGGATGGGAAACCTCCACATACACATACACATACACATACACGATTCATGTACACAAAATAAAAATATTTGCTCATTCCCAGGTTGGACCGGTGCCTTCCTTTTAATAAAAGTAAATGGATGGGGATGGTCGGTGAGAAATGTATTTCTGACTACATGTGGATGAGGATGAGAAGTTCAGAGAATGTTCGGGGGGGAGTAGGTAAGTATATGTATATCAAAGACATTTGCGGCGAAAACGTAACCAGTCGTGAGAAAACCCAGTAATAAGTGTTTTGGCGGGTACTTACGATGAATGAATGTCATCGCCAAGAATTAGATGAAATCGGAATTGTAGCACTGAAATAGAGATAAAACAAATTAATAACTGTCAATTAATATGTTACATGTGCCTAATTACAAATAACATATGCATGATAATAGCGTAGAGCGTGTTCCTTGAAGGTAAGCTCCAAGTGACATAGCTTCGATTTTTAAGTGCTTCGATTGTCTTCATCAACGCTCCCTTTCTCGACGTTCAGTTCATTATCAGAGTGACGACGACCTTATTTGATGCAGCATCAATCGTTGACCAACTATATCGCCCCAGATGGCAGTTTATCTTGTAAAGGATTTATCATAAGACTTTAGGTTAGAATTTCACCCTGTCATCATGGTTGCAGGATATTTCGACAGTCTAATGTTATTTTTTTTAATCCCAGCTTCTAAAGCGATGGAGTTATTATTATAACATTCGGCCACACTTGAACAGATTGGATTGGAACAAAAATTTTAAAAAGAAAAAATGTATTGCATGTTTTTAATTTTGGGGGTGGGGAGGTTTAATATTTTAAGCTAACCGGGTGAGTTGGTGAGTCCATCCCGAACCCTACACGTGGAACGACGATCCCCTGGCGAGATGGCGGAGGGGATTCGACCTGGGGCAGGTCGTCAACCTCCTTGCACCAACCACAGATGGCGACTCCTCCTAATCTCCCAAGAAACCAACCGTCCAAGGGTATGTACATCTCTGGGACAATGTCTGGAGGGGAGCAATGAGCCGTGCAGATCGAGCATCTGCTCATGTTTTAGACCAAAAAAAAGGGTAAAAGTAGGGCTTCCCACAAGTGGCAACTGGATGTTAACAACTTCACCTCCAAGATCAGATCTAAACTTTTTTTGGATAATTTTAAATTGAGTTGTGGTTGGGGGGGAGGGAGGGAGGTTGGCCAGTGAATGTGTACAGAGTTTTAGTGTGTGCCCCCCAAAGGGTTTTTTTTAGGGGTTATTAATCCACCGATTAATCGGATCGGATCAAACCACACCCACATTATCCAAATTGAACTTATCTATCCCCCAATTTATTTCGATGGATTGGAGGGGAGGAGATGGTAGTCCCGTCAACATCATCCGTATCGCCCTCGCCCCCTCCACATTGACAAAAAAGAAAGGATGGAAGGAAGAAAAATCCAAGGTTTTGAGGATAAGATCATGGAAAGAAGGGATTAAAAAGAAGGCTGGAGATGAGAAATTCCACATGTCATGTCCTCAAATCGAATGGAAAACAAATTAAATAAAAGAGTTGGGAGGTTGGTGAAACTTGGGTTTGGGTTGGTAAGGAGGGTTAGAATGATGAGCGGCCACGAAAATAATGGATGATTTTTTTACTTTTTTTAAATTGGAAGGAGGTGGGTGAGGAGAGGAAAAGAGTCGTCAAAGCTGCTACCTACAATCATTATCCAAATAAAACAAAAGCAACGAAAAAGCAAAACAAGGCATCGTCATTATTCCAAGTAGTAAGAAGTTTAGTTTTGTTTAAGGGTTTCCGGATTCATCCATCCTACTTAGTATTTGAATCGAGTATGAAGTAGTCGAAAAGTCATCTATTTTTCCCATGCTTGGTTTCGTCTGGGTGGTTGGCACTTGCGTGGGATTGCATCCAATAAGATGGGATGGGATGGGATGGGGGGTTTTGGGAGGGGTATTTTTGGTTTTGGGTCTGTCTAGGAGGAGTCCCCATCTCTCACCAACCTCAGTGTTGACCTTTTCCCACCACCACTACCACCGAACAAGCAAGAACCCTAATTTAATGTCAACTTTACCTCCTTTCTCTCCTTTTACTCTCCCCACTAAATTTACCATTACTCCCCTATTTTCCTCCCAACAATCACGACACCAAATATATCTAAAACTTTGAAAAGCTTTTTCAAACCATGGAAACAATCGTTTTCATTGTGCTTCCAGTTCCCCCCATTCCACCTAACGTCGATGCTTGGTTTTGGTTCATCTCTGCTTAACCCGATTTCCAAAATTCATCCACATGTGGGGCATAGTTTTGGTCGTGGTGAGCGGGGTTGTGAAATGGAATTGAATAGCATTCAACACAAACAAGGGTGATCGAGGACGCACGTGGGTGGGGCTCGGTTCCTTTCGACATTTGTCAACCTCTCATCAATTCAATGGATCTCTGGTCTCTTTGGGTGGCACCACCGTTGGAACTTTCCTTCCTACTACTACGAGATCGTCATGTATATCGTATGGTGGTAGGTTGGTATTTCTCCACGGCGACCTACCACGCCTTCACGACGCCGTGGCCAGATTCGGCACACGTATCTCCGGAAGGATACGTCGAGAGGGACAAGTTCTACCGGGACTCTTATCATTGAATTCGGAATATAGGGACGAAGACTGCCCGCCACAAACTCCCTCAACTATCATTTATTTCACATGGAAATATAAGCGGGAGAGAGGGAAGAACAACCGGCCACCTGAACTGTTTCTTTAGTATTTTTCATTGGTTATGCACGTAGATATTAAAATTTTGTCATCATAATCTAAGCTAAGCCTAATATCCAATTTTTTATAGATTATAAAAGAGCCATAAATTCAAATCCATGAAAATAATGGGTCATACTTGAGCTACAAGTCCATTCAAATAAAGGAATTTTTTGTCAAATTAAATCCAACTTCAAGCCTAATTCAAATTATCCAAAGCTACTGAAGTTCTGTCGGATTGCGCTCAAAGGTGCCGACGACTTCGTCAATATATCATCCCGAGGTTATGATATTCTGTCAGAGTTCAGAATCATCATCCACAACCGTTATTCTTCGAAAATCGAATCAGAAAACATCACGTGCATCGTTTGTACCTAGAGACAGAACCCATTACATTTTTTATAAGATAATTTATACGCTGATATTTTCTCGCGAGATTTTAGTCATCAAAAAGTGGAGAGAGTTTAGGGTCCAGCCTCACCTGAGTAGTGGGCAAACTTAAAATCGATGCATAAATGATGATGTGGGTGTGGGGGGGTGTTTCGGGGGAGTTAATCCACTGAGTTGGGCTACTATAACCTAACCTAACCTAACCTAACTCCCCATAATCATATTAGTAATTAGCGTACAGAAGAGAGTAATGTCGACGAAATGAGACAAAATGCGAAATTTGATTTAACAACAGAAATCATAATGGTGGGGGGGGGGGGGGGGGGGTTATGGATGTATGTCACCAACCCCCTTGAGAAAATCTTCGTTGAAGACATCAAACTCCCATCCCCACCCCTACCAAGTCCAACGTGACATAGTCGGGAATGGGTTGACGTTGTTTCTGAATCGGTCGTTTTGAACCTCTCTCTCTCTCCCCACCTTCTCCTTGGGATAATGCCGTGATTCCATGGATTCCAATTACTTCAGTTTATACGCACCAAATGTCTGTAATAATAATATATTGAGAGGGTAAGCGTCAGGTTTTGAGTTGAGATGGCGGTGGTGGGAGTAGGTAGGGATGACAATTGATTCCCTTCCCTTCCCCACTCTCTTTTTTTTTTTATGTGGTTTTTAATAATGTAAGAAAAACAAAGTAAAATTGTTGGGATCTTTCTTTCTTTCTTTTTCTTATTTTGGTTTTTTTGGATTCTCCCCCAATTTCTCAACACCTTCCCACCAAATCCCTATTCCGCCCGCCTCCCGGTTATTTAACTCCCCCTCCATCCACTCCTCTTTCCTCAGGAGTGTTTCCGAGCCCTCCCCACTTCCTGCTTCTGGCCGGTAATGCTCCTGACCCCGCTAAAGTTCCGGCCTTTTTATTTGTTTTTTCTGCTCCGTGATTGCCGCCACCGCCCTTGTTTTTTCCCTCGATGCCTTCTTGTCGGGTTCTGTTGTTTTGCTCGTCGGATGCCGGTTCTTCGTTGTTTCTTGGCTATGGCCGGCGCGAGGGTGCCCCTTGTCACCGTTTGATTTTTCTTTTTTCCTTGGTTTTGGGGGGGTTGTCTTCCTCGTGTTATGGGATGAATGTGTCGATGAGATGGAAATTTTGATAAAAAAATCATCCTGGGTCAACATTCTCGTGTTACCGTGTGGAACCCACAGCAACGTGCGGCCTTCCTAGGAAAGACATCGTCTTTGGAGGAGTCTTTGGGAATGATTTGTGCTTCCAGGATGTCTGTCCGAACCGATTGATTGCCGACTCGTCAGAATTTGTTTGTGGCTGTTTTTAGCTGTAATTCCCACGTCTCTGATGCCCCCCACCCTTATTTTTTTGTCTGTGTGTGCTTGGAACGATCCGCAGATCTCAGCTGCTCCCGTGAGTTTCGACCGGGTTTAGGTTGGTTGGGAGCGGGTAGAGGTTGAAGCGAGTCGACGATATGGTTGCCGGGATTGAAATAACGGTTCGGGAGTCAACGATGGTGAAACCGTCTGGGGAGACCCCAAAGTACTTCCTGTGGAATTCCAACATCGATCTGGTCGTCCCCAGCATGCACACGCCGAGCGTGTACTTCTACCGGCCGGACGGATCCGCTAACTTCTTTGACCCGAAGGTGCTGAAGGAAGCTCTCGGGAAGGCCCTCGTCCCGTTCTATCCGATGGCCGGGAGACTCAGGAGGGACGAGGATGGTCGTATCGAAATTGACTGCAATGGGGAAGGGGTGCTGCTCGTGGAGGCTGAGACCACCTCGGTGATCGATGATTTCGGGGATTTCGCCCCGACTCTTGAGCTTAGGAAGCTGATTCCCGCCGTGGACTACTCTGCTGGGCTGTCCGCGTACCCGCTGCTGGTGTTGCAGGTAAAATTCAGCTGACCTGCAAATCAGGTCGCTAGGAAATTGCAGTTGCATTCGTTTGGTGTTGCCTGCTCTGGTCCATCTAACATCTGATTCCATACCTGAGTGTTTGATGTAGACACTTCCTTGCTGTCATTAAGAAGTTTTTTAGGTGGACTGTCAATTCCCGATGAAGTTTGCTTTACTTCGACGGAACTCTTCTTGCAGCCTCAAGCGTTGCTCTAAAGTAGATTCTGTGTTGGTAGCTGTTAGATATTAATTGCGGATGCAACCGAAAGCATCCTCTTTTGGTTCTGCCGCAACTGGGAGTACTCATGTCTTCGCTATAAGGTTCTTATGCTATTGTGGTCCAGTCAACTTGAAACTTGGCATACTTGTTTTGGGTGATGTCTGTGAGATGATTCATTGTAACTTCTCGGTCCTCCCAGTTTCGCTTTAATGCTGGTTGTTGGCAATCCTTTTATCTCTGGTCATTTTCCGTGGTTTGCGAGTTGCGATTATTGTGGCCGGAGCCAATATGGAGAGTGAGTTTAACAAAGAGTTGGAACTATTTCGCCTTGTCAATAATGGATGGATTTCAACAATTGCAGGTGACATATTTTAAATGTGGTGGCGTGTCACTAGGTGTCGGGATGCAACACCATGTCGCAGACGGATACTCAGGCCTTCACTTTGTAAATGCATGGTCGGACATTGCGCGCGGTCTGGATGTTTCGGTCCCACCATTCATCGACCGGACTTTGCTGCGAGCCAGGGATCCACCTCAGCCGCAATTTAATCATGTTGAGTACCAACCGGCGCCTGCCCTGAAGATCTCCCCCCAGACCCTTCAAGAGCAAGCGGTTAAACCGGGTTCCGACTCCACCACGGTGTCTATCTTCAAGCTAACGCGCGAACAGCTCAACACCTTGAAGGGGAAAGCGAAAGAAGATGGGAACACAGTGAACTACAGCACATACGAAATGTTGGCCGGTCACGTCTGGAAATGTGCGTGCGAGTCCCGCGGCCTTTCCGACGACCAGGAGACCAAAATGTACATAGCCACCGATGGCCGAGCAAGGTTGCGCCCGACCCTACCTCCAGGCTACTTCGGCAATGGAATATTCACCGCGACGCCCCTCGCGATGGCAGGGGACCTACGGTCGAAACCGACATGGTACGCTGCGGGGAGGATCCACAACGCGCTGGTCAGGATGGATGACGAGTACCTCCGCTCGGCGCTCGACTACCTTGAGCTCCAGCCGGATCTGTCCGCCCTCGTCAGGGGGGCACACACCTTCCGGTGTCCCAACCTTGGGATAACGAGCTGGACCCGGCTGCCGATCCACGATGCTGACTTCGGCTGGGGGAGGCCAATATTCATGGGCCCAGGGGGGATAGCGTACGAGGGGCTATCGTTCCTGCTGCCGAGCCCAACCAATGATGGGAGCTTCTCGGTGGCGATCTCGTTGCAGACAGAACACATGAAGGTGTTTGAGAAACTGCTGTATCAAATATAGCTCTAGAGTTCGACGAATATCACCATAAAAGAGAACAACTGAAGGGAACAAACATCTGGGGGGGATGATTCTATTTCACTTTCGTTGTAATTTTTTTGTTCTTTTCTTTTCATTTTATATGCCTTCAAGAATGACTCCCAAATGAATCAATTTCAGTATTTGTTTCGAGTTATGTAGATGAAATTTTTATTGGCGAATATTATGGGCTGCGTTCAATGGGCCGATTGGGCCTAGGCCCATTCTATTTCCAACAAAATGGCCCAAGACAATTGGGCCACATTTAAAGGTCAAATATACATTATCTATAAGCGACAGCACTCACTAAAAAGTTTGGGATATAGGGAGGCCGAAAATAATGCCCTGGTCTATTTGGATATTCATGATCTGATTTAGGGCTTTGGATCTATATATATATAGATAGATATAAACTACATGTTTCTTCAGGCCTTGCTCGTCGTCTTTAGGTGCTTTCTTGAAAAGAATTCGACCTGCAGAGGGAACTTGAGGAATGATTAAGGCCATCTTCTTTGTCGAGGGTAAACACATGGACAATCGCGAGTCTGACGATTTTGGAGAAGGGGCGTCGTGGAAACGAAGAGGTTTTCTCAGTCGTGGGTGAGTTGTGTCGACTTATATCGCGCATGCTGTGAAGGGTTCGTGTGGTATTTATCCACCGGAGTTCTTGGTAAAGACGGCCCCGTTGGATGATTCCGCCGTGCTGCAGAACGAGGGAGAGGTCCTCGGCAATCTTCGCGGATGCCCTCACATCGTTGACTACTATGGGAATGAGATCACGACGTGCGATAGGGGTCGCATGTGCTACAACTTATTGCTGGAGAACGCGTCGGGTGGAACCCTAGCGGATTTCATTAAGAAGCACAGAGGGGTGGGATTGCCGGAGGACGAGGCTCGTCAGTACGCGTGGTTCATACTCTGGGGTATTCATCATGTTCACAAGAACCGTTACGTGCACTGCAACATCAGGCCAGAGAATATTGTCCTCGTGCCCTACGTCACTAGGCAATCTCAGTTCATGCTCATACCAAAGACAGCGAATTTTGGACTCACGAAGAGAGCATACTCAAACAAAAGACTCCCTCCTGTATCCTCGAAGAGGGAGATGCCATGTATGGCTCCGGAAGTAGTCAAGGCCAACCAACAAGAGCCTCCTTCCGATATATGGGCGTTCGGATGCGTCGTATATGAGATGCTGACCGGCGTGAGTCCAAGGTCAAGCAAAGTGGCTGGAGGGTCGATCCCCAAGATCTCGAGGGTTACTTCCGTTTCGGGACAGAGCTTCTTGAGCAAGTGTTTTCGCAGAAACGACCTCTCAAGATTCACGGCGGAAGGCCTCTTCCGCGAGGACTTTGTTTCTGCATTGGACTCCCAACTCCAAGGGTTTGAAGAATCGATGTGCGACGAAATGCTCGGGAGCAACGAAGCCTGTGATGAAGGGTCCTCCCTCGAATCTAAAGCTGGCTCCCACTTTCGAAGAAGAACCGACTACAGATAGATAGATAGATAGATAACTTCTTTAATTGATATTTGTTTACTTTATATTTTTATTATTTATTTTAAAAGCTAGAGATGGAGGTCAGCAAAAATCATATCGCTCAAATATACATTTTGACATTATATTTTTTTCTGCTCGAGATATGTAAGCATGGAAAGTAGGTGGGTCGGCTGGTTCACTTGAATCATTAATCTAAATCTTAAACAATTTTCTAACAAGTTCGTATTTTAAAATCTTACCAAAGTATTTTTCACTAAATAATTAGCGAGCAGATCGTACTAAAAAAAGAGAGAGAAAAGAAGGGTAACTCAACGCGTGGTCATTTTATTTGAGGCTTTCGTGACCGAAATATTTTACAGATGAATGCGAGGTTTGAATTTTAGTGCGAGATATGGTCGTTATATGAAAAGAGTACATAAAACAATATTTAATCGGAGAAAATACTTATAAAAGTCACGGAGAATCTTTTAGAATTCACTCATGAGAAAACACAGAAACAAATAACAACATAACATGTAAAAACTAAGAACAAGGTGGCAATCCTAGAGACGTAAGGATACTATTTATATTATGAATCTCAACTACTTTTAAATAAGTTTTCGCGTTGAGTAGCCTACATTTCTTTATAGTAGTATCTCAACTTCTTTCTCAGTTTTATGACATGTGTCCTTAAACAGTACCTACGTGAATGGGTTCGAACATGTTACCTTCTAAGCAAAGGATGGAGTTCGGACAATAGTCAACATCCAACGAGCGATGAAAACGGATTGTGGTCTCAATCAAGCGAGGGATAAAACTTACTATCTTCTGAGTTAAGAAGAGAATCTAACGATACTCAACGTTCAAAAAACGATTGACAAATGAATTGTGATAGATGAAACTATATGATGCCTTGATATCTTCTAATGCCGGCCCGAAGTTTATCCATAAATACATTCTCCGAGACACGGCTTAAGTTATTTCAGACAAAGAGGAATTCCGTAGCGCCAGCCCCCAATCCAAAGTGCATCATCATTTTCAGAAGGGATATTACTCAAAAATTTTTTGGTTTGGCAGTCCTTCATTTTTAATCCATACGTCACGGGATGTCCTAGTTTTTGGACGTCCAACTCCCTGATCATGTCCAATCATTTGACAATTCACACCAAAATAAATTCAACTCGGGCACCTAAACTTCAATTCGGGCACCTAAAATTCCAACCTTGGTGGTGGAATTCACACCCGACAAAAAATGTAAGAAGAAAGTAAATAAGTAAATAAATATCCATGCAATGCATGCTCCTCTCTTTCTATTAACTAAATTATGGAATTTGACCACCCTTATTACATTCATTTCTAGCAAAATAGGGAGATAACTGAAATAAAAAAAATGGAGAAGTACCCATGTTTCTCTCGTTCATGGGGGTGGAAGTCGATGAAAAGAAGGCTTTGACATTTCACCTGCCAAACAATCATTTTCTGGTGGTCGGCCATTTTATAAAAACTGGCCTTTGGGGAGGACATCAATCCGTCGCGCAGAAGAGTTCCTGGTGATTAATAAGTATGAGGAGGAGTAGGAGGAGCACTTCAGCTGACGTTCCTCTTCGTGATTTCTCCATCATCGCTATGATCACTTTGCTCTCCCTGCTCCTCGCCTTCTTCCTACCCGTTTCGGCTCATGCGAGACCTCTTCTTCTCCCTTCAGGTAATCAAGTAAACTCATGACGTTCTTCTTTTCCTTTCCGTTTATCTTCTTGTTGTGTGATATGGTTTATTGGTTTTTGCAGAGAATGTGCATGAAAAGCTCGGGTGGCTGCCGGGGAGAAGCCCTAGCCGGTCGCCGCCTCCTCCCCCAAAAGTATCGCCACCGATTACCCCAGCGAGGTCTGGTTACCTGTCGCTCAGTGATTCCCCTTACTCCGCAACGAAACGACCGCCGCCTCCTCCCCCAAAAGTATCGCCACCGATTACCCCAGCGAGGTCTGGTTACCTGTCGCTCAGTGATTCCCCTTACTCCACAACGAAACGACCGCCCCCTCCAGCCCTGAGGGTATCTCCACCTTCCCACCAAGCGGTCAACCCTAATGGGGAGATAGTCATGGTTAGCGACGAATACAGGCCGGCAAAGTCTCCACCGCCGCCGCCCAAGGTATCTCCGCCGAGGCACCCAATCTCGTCCGACGCCTTTCAAAGACCACCTCCATCTGGCAGCCATCCATATTACTACTACTCATGAAGGGACAAATGAAGGATGCACGACTCTCCGAAGCTTTATTTGCTCTAAATCCTTAACTGAGATCCCATCCGAGAGGGTGATGGTGCCAAAATTATAATAAATGGTGTGGTCAGGTGTGTATTAGTTGTTTTTTTATGTGAAGTGGTTACGTTGTTGCCTATCAACTTAGTGTCGCCAGTCTCTGTTCGAACTATAATATTTTCTTTCGAGTAGACTCACTTGGATCCAGATGCATATTGGAGAAAATCTTGCATCTCAGATGTCGTCATTCAGATTTTGCATAGTGCCACAAAGGAACACGACTTTGCATTGGAACCGGCCTGGCCGGGGAACCTTCAGAAGTACAACATCTGTATGACCCGACGACTCCATCCACGGAGTTTAGCAACAGAAATTCTGGGCCACAAATCTCAGCCCAATCTGTGGATCGACGGTCCAGAACACAGGCTCAAGGAGGAAAAATCCAGAAAAGATGTGACCACGGATACACACCAGGCGAAGGCTTGCTGGGCGAAGGGATTACCAAGTGACGGGATTACCAGGCGATGGGTGACAACAGGTCGGCGAAGCGACAAGCGACGGTCAGACTGGACGAGCGAAGAAACTCTACGGCGAAGGCCATTGGACGACACGGTCGATCAGTCAACTGTCAAGGAAGGCTCCAGAATATCTCGAGAATGAATTTGTTTATAAGTAGATATTCCATGGAAGACTGGCAGCAAAGGAAACGTAATATATGTGCAATACATAGTTACCGTATATGCGTAAGTCTAGCTTAGTATAAATAGTAGTTCTTAAGCATTGTACATGAACACCTCTCTACAGACGGACATATATATTGTCAATTTATCTTTTCAAGCATTCCAGCATTCAAGTTCTCTTTGTGCTCCTGAGTTCTTGCTCGTCTCAAATGCATCGTCGATGGCATCCGTAACTGCTTCCGCTTAAGGCTGCCCATCCGCTGTCTTCTCCTCTTCTTTTCATTCATTTCATATGGCGACCACACATTCACGAATCCTCCTGACACCAGTTAACCCACAGTGCCAGAGATTTCCGACGTGTTTGGATCCGATTTATCCGAGGTAACTTCCGGAGCGAACACACGGCCATGATGCAACAAAATCCGTTCCATTCTCTCATCCTGCCCGGTCTCATTCGTCCGGCATTCCCCCACATGTTACTTGGAAAATGTCGCCCTTGCCGTAAAGACAAGCTGTATGTGTGCTGAAAATATGCGAGAAGGAGTGACAAGATGGCTTGTTCCATACCATCACCAATCGTTCACAAACCAGAGCGTCTCTCGCAGCATACCTTGCTTAGCATGTGCTAGAGAGGATGCCCCTGAGGCCTTGCCTTTAAGTAAGGGAAGAAAACAGAAAATCGAGGTCTCAAGATTCGCAGCGGAAGACCTCTACAATGAAAGCTTCGATTCATACCTCTACAACGAAGGCGTCGTACCTCTTGAATGGTTAAAAGAACAGGTGTGCTGTTGTCAGAAGTTAAACCCTAAACAATGTCCCGAGAAATGCAAGCATGCGTAGAAAAGTAGGTGGGGTGGTAGGTCCACGTGCAAACGCCCAATGATTGATCCAAAACCTTAACATCTTCGTTTTTTTTTCACGAGAGAATATTTTGGGGCAGGAGAAATTTAACATGATCTAGGTAGGACCAGCCCGGGGGGGGGGGGGGGTCACAGTTGTGGACACGACCAATGATTGTTTACTCTTAGGCCAAATATTTTCAATCCCCCCCCACACACGCCCACCTAACTTCACTGTTCAATTCCAAGGGGCTGACCGTCGGGAATTCCAACCGTGGCCTAGGAATTCACACACACCATCCAGTGAAGGAAATATTAGACTTGGTAATGCAAAATTCCATGCAAAAAATGCACGCTCGTCTTTTATGACCCTTCTTAGCGAGCAAATACGCGTTCAAGAACAAAAGTCAAGGTCCATATGTTTATGTCGCTCTTTGTAAGCTTTTCTTCACCTGCCACCGTTGTGTTTTTGAATATGCAACGACCATTTTCTGGTGTCCGGCTTATATATAAACCTTGGCCAGACCGCCTAGGGCAACGCCAACCGCGAGGATGTGGAGGAGTACTTCAGCTGTTCATCGTCGTCTGGATTTCTCCGTCATTGTTGTGATCACTTTGCTCTCCCTCCTCATCTTCTTCCCACCCATTTCTGCTCAAGCCAGACCTCTTTTTCTCCCTTCAGGTAAGATTACTGAACTCACAATCACTCAAGTAGCCAAGAGATTTTATTGCCTGTTTTTTTTATCTATGTGACGATGCTTTATCGTTTCTTTTTTTTTTTTTTTTGCAGTGAATGTGGATGGAAAGCTCTGGTGGAGGATTTACCTTCTGACATGGGGAAGCCCTGGGAGGTCACCACGTACTCGCCCCAGCGTATCACCACAAATAAGCCCAGTGCTCGGTGATTCCCACGTGTCCGCAACGCCACGACCGCCACCTCCGCCCCCAGCCGTATCGCCACCGATAAGACCTGGGAGATCCGGTCCGCAGTCGCTTGGCAATTCCCGCACCTCCGCAACGCCACGACCGCCGCCGCCGCCACCGAACACATCGCCACCAATAATCCCGGTGAGGTCCGGTTCAACGTCGCTGGGCGATTCTCACCCTTCCGCAACAAGACGACCACCGCCTCCGCCCCCAAGAGTATCGCCACCATCCCACCAAGTGGTCGACCCTGATGGGGATATTGTCATGGTAAGTGATCCATATCGGCCAGCAAGGACCCCACCGCCGCCGCCGAGGGTATATCCGCCGACTCGCCCAATCTCCTCCGACATAATTCGACAAACGCCGCCATCTGGCCATCCGTATTACTGATCCACATAAAGGGGCAAAAGGAAGGGTGTGCGACTATCCAAAGCTTATTGCTACAAATCGTTGACTTAAATCCCATCCGAGAGGGGTGAGTATGCCAAATAAATGCTCTTTCAGATATATTTAGTCAATTTCTAATGTAAGGTAGTTGAGTTGCGTTGTAGTAGTTTATCATCTCAGGGTCACTCGTCTCATCGTATTAAAATTTTACTAGACTTTAACCGGAATCATAGGAGAATCTTGTAACAAAACACACATTCACATAAACAAAGATAAAGATAATATCGATTACGCGGGTTGACTCTCATTGAAAAAGAGAGAAAAATAAACGTACCCGTATTCATTATGTCGTAAATTTGAAGAGAGAAATGGCGTAGATCTTTTTCTACTAATCCTTCCCGTACGGTTGCTCTCGATGAAAGAGGCAAAATTGGCAAAACTGAATTTCTGTGAGCGTAATCCTCGTAAAGTCTTATAGGAAACCTAATAAAGGATTTCATTTTTATGAAATGTCAGTTTCACCCCTTAATTAAATAATAGTTTGAGAGATAGGGGAAGAGACCTACATAAATAACCATAACCTATGTCTTATCCATCAACATAGGTTATAAAATAGCCCCCACCCAGCAAAAAACCACGCATATTCCAATAAATTTAGTGATCATGATACTTTAGTGGGATTTCATGCACCTTCTTATGTCACAGTATGTAAAGGGTAACGAAAAACATACACTTAATGGAAGCCCAAATAAAAAATTTCTAACAAATCTCGCATCTCATATATTATCCTTAGAGTTTTGCCTAACGATGCCGTAGAGGACAAGCGATATTGGATTGGACCCTGGCCCAGGCCCCCTTTATTACATCGTGTTACAATCATCCACAGCAACCATAAGTCATAAAACCAAATCCATTCCCATTCTCCCATCCCCTCTCATCTATCTGACGTGTAGCTTATTTATGTAGTATCCTGTATAGACCTGTTCAAAACTGCATATAGTGAGAGCAGCTCTCTTGCCTAGTCAGTGCTGGAGGAGTGCCTGAGAGAATGCCCCTGAAGCCTTGCCTTTAAGGAAAGGTCGGTGGCGCAGGTCTTCTTTTTGCATCGAGCCGGAGATCCTGCAGACAAATTACACCAGCTCACGATATCTAATATGCTTTCAAATCATGCCTCTAATGATCCTGATCTGCGAAGCGGTACTACCATCCCACTTCTACCAGGCGAGAGTGCGTAATTCGTTAAGGTTATATGACATAATGTGGAATGGCCAAGGCATGGTCCATGCTAACTAGCATGATATTTATCAAGTAAGTCAAACATTCGTTTACTACTAGTGTGAGAAAAGGTAAATTGATTAACTGATACCGAAATTTTGGGAAGTTGGTTTATGTTCTAGTATAAAAAAATTTCTCTTAAATTATGTAAACAACGACCAATCAAATCAAATGCAACAACTCTAGTTTTTATCTTAGATATTAGTTAATCTTAATTATCCGACTTCGTGTTTCTTTCGAGGGCGAAGGTCAAAGTCTCGTTGTCTTCTATCTACCCATAAGGGTGAAGGTAACACCTCTTTTAAAGAAAATACTCATTCACCCGTTTATTTAAAGACAAAAAGTAACACCCGTTTGCCAATCATTTGCCGTGTCTGCTACCCAGCCATGTCTGAAGTGATCGATTTCCGGTCAACAAGCTAAATAACAGGAGGGGGAGGAGCGGCGACGGTAGCCCATTACTGGTGGTAAGGGTTGCCGACCATCTTCACCACGTGATCGGATACGAAACCATAAACATCTCCCCGTCGATAATGAATTCCTTTTCGCGGCGGGGAGACAAGCTAGGACAGTCAGTGAAGCTAGCAAAACCCATATTATGGGCCCCCAAACTCGGCCCATTAATATTGGATTAGGCCCCCTTAACCCACCCTCCTCCTCCTCTAGACAAGTACTCGCTAGGGTTTTTCCTCTCCTTACCGAGCCGCCGGAACCGCATCGGAGAGCGTGGAAAAGTCGGCGGAAGGGAGAATCGTCATCATCAGCGACCATGGCGACAACCAAAGTCCAGAGGATCATGACCCAACCCATCGTACCGTCCTCCTCCTCCTCCTTCAATTTCCTTCGGATTTGATCCTTTGGGAGTAACACTTGTTGGTGTTTTTGTTTTTTTCAGAATCTGATATTCAGGTTCCTCCAAAGTGTAAGTTCAGCTTCTTCGTCTTCCCGTTTTTTTTTTCAAAAAAGAAAGGAAGGTCTTTGTCTCGGGGTTACGTTTTCGCGTTAGTTATGAAGAAAATGATTTGCGGTTTGCTGTGCCCGTATGAAAATGCAGAAAGCGAGGATTCAGATTTGGCTGTTCGAGCAGAAGGACTTGAGGATCGAGGGACGCATCATTGTCAGTATTCTCTCCCATCTCAGTTCTTAGCTGGTTATTGTAATTCCGGATTTGATTTTGCTGGTGAATTGGATGTGGTCGTTTTAGCTATCCCTTTCAGAAGATCGAAAGTTATGATTATGGACACCCATTATTTCTAAATTTTGCATTAGAATGAGGCAACAGTTGGCTAGGGTTTTACAATGAACCTACTATAGCCTGTACTAGTTAGTATGGCTTTTTTTTGGCTTGTATTGTTCCACATTGTTTTTAGCAATGGCATCTTTTCCTGTACTGTAATAAGCACGCGCAGTTAGTTCCTGGACTCTGCAGTCTTACTCTGTTAGTTGCGTGACAATTGTCACAGTTCCAAGCTGTTATCTTTGCTTGGAAGTTTTGAGAAACTAGTATTTCCTTCCAGGTGGATCTTTCTAGTGAAGCAACAATGGGAATTTGTTTACCTGCATGCGTCTTTCGTGTATCCCGGAATGTCAATTGTCATTTCCTCTCATAAGATTGAGAATTATCGTCGGTCTTAAGCTTTTGCTGATATTAGATGGCTTACATTAGGGGGGTCCAGATCTCTCTTTTTTTGCTGTTTAATGCTTGTTGTGAATATAGTTTTGACTTCCCTTTTTGCTTCTTCTGACGACATGATGCCAATAATCGACTTCATTTGCTTCAAGGGTTTCGATGAGTACATGAATCTGGTTTTGGATGATGCTGAGGAGGTCAATATAAAGAAGAAGACTAGAAAGACATTGGGTAATTCCTGAAGAGATTGCAGTTTTGTTCTGTAAAATGCTGTATTCTTTGTTATTCTTTGTTCTTGCTGCGTCTGACATTTGTAAAATTTGGCAGGGCGGATCCTACTCAAGGGGGACAACATTACTCTGATGATGAACACGTAATTGAACTACAAGCTCGCTGTCCTTCCACTTCCTTCGTATTTTTGTTTGTGAAATATACTGATCGAACTTCTTCTCTTGCACCATGCAGCGGTAAATGATGCCCGTCAAGCAGATGAGCCTTGGCTGACTCATTCCGGACAGTGCATATGTTGGAGATGTGGTGTCTGAACAAATTGTCTTTTGAACTTTCGCATCTAGGCTTGGCATTAGTATGTGTAAAGCTATTTGAAGTGGCGTGGATTATATCCAATGACGGATAGCTGCGTGAATTCATGAGGGTTAAAGATGATCCAAACGGGACCTACTTCAAGGAACTTCTCAATGTTCATGTGACTTTGTTATTGTAGGTAGGCACACAATTATAGACTGTCTTCTGTAACTTGCGAATCTGATGTAAGAATTTTTCCTTCATCGATGTACAAACAGATCCTACTAATCGTTTCATCTAACAACAAAACACCACAGCCTTCACTCGGTTATCGATTACCGTTGCATTAGTAGTGTCCAGCTTGCGGCTATTAACTGCATTCAAATTCTTACATTTGGAAAGGTTCACTGCGGCCGCAGCCTCATCCTTTCCCTCCGCATCTTCAATCCCATGTACCTCCCAAGCATCATCAGTGTTGCCTGCGGATTCGTCCCTGGCGACTCGCCAAATGTAGAACCATCAATTACCCTCAGGCCATTGATCCCAAACACCCTGAACTCCCTATCGACAACTCTACCGACCACAGAGCCACCATGGTAATGCCATATCGTACTCACAGTCCTCCGGCAGAAATCAGCCACGGCCAGGTCGTTCCCAAGGTCGGCTGGTAATGGTGCCCCGACATAACGGAACTCCCTCCCTCCGAACCACTCTCTGAACTTCAAGTAATTCATGGATCGAGTATTGAGTATCGCGGCCACCAAACGTGTGCCGTTTATGCAGCGTTCCAAGTCCACTGAGCTACTGAAATAGTTGAACCTTACAATGGGGTTGATCCTAGCATCTGTTGATGCTAAACGCAGCGATCCACTGGACTGAGGGCCTGAGATTTTCTCCATGAGAGTGGCCACTGTCAGGTATATAGGAGAAGCTGGAGATCGTATGAACACTGATCTTATGGGTGGCGTAAAAGGGATCACGTTAGAAGCTGCTTCGATATAGTTGCCGGCATCTGTTATCCCCACTACTTGTATCAATGAATGATCGAGCGGGATTGGCGGCACAATCGAGATCCCATTCCTTGGGTTATCATACAAGAACTGGCCAACATAGGGCTGGTGATAAACTGCCGGTATTCCCCAGTAGGAAAGATATCGAAGCGGACCAATACCGCTGAGTAACAGCAACTGAGGACTGCCGATTGCACCAGCAGACAGAATCACCTCGCCGCCCTCTTGGACCATGGCGTGGTGGTACCGACTGTTTTGATCACGGTAAACAACCCCGATCGCGGAGAGCCCTGACCTCCCGACTGTCGATGACACAAGGATTCTTTCCACGCTTGCTTGGACTGCAACCTTAATGTTCGAGGCTCGAGCAAAGTTAAGTAAATCGGCTGCAGAGTGCCGGCTGCCAGATCTGTCGAAGGTCGAACCACCGATCTTGGTGCCCACTACATGGTCGAGATTGTATCCATTGTAGGGATTTATCCCCGCTTCTAACAGACCATCGCGGACCGTCGACTGCCAGCCCCTCAGTTCCGGCCGAAAAACAACTGCCTTTTCAACCCACTCGTACGATCTGTTAACAACCAGAAGATCCCAGTGCACGCGAGAGTTCTTGAAGAAGGACGCATCAGCACGGGTGTAAAACCCTGCGTTGATCGCACTGCTGCCGCCAAGAACCCGACCGCGAGCATTCGGGACGCCATCTTCCGATATAAACGCCTGGGCGGGAGAATCGTAGGTGTCCACATCAACTAGGGTATTGACAAACCCTTCTTGCGTCCTCAAATTAGGATTCCTGAACCCCGTGCCGCCCCGCTCAAGAACCAACACCCGGGACGACTGCGAGAGCGTGGCTGCCAACGGGCACCCTGCAGTGCCGCCCCCCACGATGATGTAGTCATAGTAGTCCTCTGACGAAAGCTCGGTCGCGTTAACAACAAACTTGGAATATGGCGGCTCTGTGAAGCACCAGAAACCAAAGACAACGAAGACAGTTAGTTACATCACCGAAACCTTCATCCATTCTCAACCCCGATAAACAGAATATCTACAGGCAAATGCAAAAGGACGGCATCTTCGCGAGCCTCAGGACCCACCAATGTCGGCCAAGATCGAAACTTTACGATGAAAAAAAAAACAGGGACAGGAAAAGAACACGAACCCCGATGCAGTCTCCGTTGCCGAGGAGACGGCTGAGCGAGCGACACGGACGAGCACACGGCCAACAAGAACAGAAGATAGTGTAAGTAAATGGCCCGGAGGGATTCGGCCATCGATTCTCGTGCAGTCTCAGCGGAGAGACGAAGGATGCAAGGAATGAGAGGGGAAAGGAAGAAGAAGGGAAGGAGAGATTGGGTGAGGCGCGGGAAGATCAGAATAGGCTTCAATTTACGGTTGAGAAGTTGGTTATCATGTTAGTTATAATATTCTCAACATGATTCATACTAAGGCCATGTCACATTCACAAGCTTTCTGGCCACAAAAAATGAAGATGGCTCCAAAGACATCTCGGGTCTTTGCCGATTTCTCCAGCCAGTGATTCCATATGAGCTGGAGCTCCCCTTCAGTGCTGCGCACTCTCTGGCCGAAGCAGATCAATGGTTCTGTTTGATCTTCGTGGAAATGTCCGGTTTCCCAAGCATGTTGCAGGATCAAGGTCCAAAAACCAGCTCCTTAACGGACCTCAATGGGTTGTTGTATCCGTACGCGACCGTATCTCTCCAGAAGGATATTCCTGCAGATGACCACCCACGTCGAATTTCATGACCTTTTTTCTAGAGGCATGGGAGAAATGGATGGGGAACTACATCATGGACCTTTTTACTGCATACCTATCCAAGAAAACAAGCCGATAGTTGCTCCGAGGAAGTACTCCCGGCTAATGCAATGGCAGCTGCAGCCAAAGAAACAAATTATCAGCCGAAGCTCAATCCTCACAGCGTTGGCTACATCTCCTTGTTTGACTAGCTACATGATTCAAAAGCGCGCCCAAATGGCTTGGCTTAAGGGGAATCACGATCAGTGACTTTATAGATGAACATGACCAATCAAAAATTCATTTAATTTAAACTAGCTGGCCTGAAGCTGGATGCCAGGAGTTTGACCAACGATTGGAGCAGGTGATACTTACCAGTATAACCAAACAATGTTTCCGTAACCGTAGAAGAAGGCAGCCCAAGATGATCCAGTGAACCTAAAATCCATCAATGGTTCCTATCAGCCAGCTGATGAATCTCTACAAGCTTCTGGGATACAGCAATATCATCTTGGGTAGTAAAGTTGATCCAGATTAAGAGTTAAACAGCTTAATCAAGGTTACTACTGACAATGCATTTGAATCATTTTGAGACAGATTTGAGCCTTTTAAGGCGTCTCATCAGGCTTTCCACACGAGATCTTTCAAAAATTAGGGCCATCAAATGAAGGGAGAAATTTAGAAGATTCCCCAGAACCTGGGAAATCACAAGAACTGCAACGCAAGCATCTATATCCCGATTAAGCAGGTAGGGGAACAATCACGTGCAAAACCAATTGAGCGAGATACTGTCTCGGAATGAACTTACCACATAAAGTCACGAATAAAAAGGGCTCGTGGGACCATGAGTGCATTTCCAATCATGCCGAGCAGCATCGTGGAAGCAGATAACCCTTTGATATTCTCAGGGAATTGGATATTGGTCCACTGAATCAGTAACAACGGTCACGAGGTCAGTTGATAAGACCCCAAGTGATATAAGCACAACTTCTTCTAGGTGCTAAGAGTAAGTAACCATTTGGGCAATGGGCATCCACATAAACAGAAGCGTAGCTGTCCATCCAGATATAGCTCCTACAAACTTGACACCTTTTTCAGAGAGTCTCCCCGTTCTCGCCTGCAAACCTTAGCAGGCACAGGCATAAGAGATTGAAGATCCCTCCCCAGGGTAAAATACAGAAGGCCTGAAATTTGATTGCTTGCCGACACACAGCACAACACCAGGGCAGAAGAGAGAAAACTTACCATGAAAACAGCCACCACAGCAATTAGAAAAGCGGCTGATCCAGGCAATATGCTTTCAGGTACGTAAGGAATAAAGGTTGACCACATCACCTGGACAAAGATAAGGCCATGGCCTATTCAGACAGAGAGCAAGTCTCCTTGGAACCAATTAGCATGTGAAGGATATGTAATGGAGAACCTGAGGGAGAACGGAAAGTCCACCAACAGTGATGAAGTCCTCCCAAAAGCTCCAGACCCTCGGATTTATGAAGCCAAAGTAATACATGAAGTTCAAAACAAGACCAGATGCGATCACCACTGACACCGCAACAAAAATGGGAAGGGGCATAGCCGATCCCAAGGCAAGTTGAGACAGCACAACATAAATGGAGACCACCCCCAGGGTCTGCACCACAATAGCCTCCTTTTCCCTTTTCTTTGCAAAGTAGGATAGCAGCGACAGATTGCCCAGCAATCCGGTCAACATACCCTGAAAATGGCAATCTCAAGGCATACAGTGTAGAGCGCCAGAAAAAGAGAGATGCGTCACGGGCACATCAGACAATTACCAGCCAAGGCACGGCCAATAAGGCCGCCTTGTCCCCGGACATGAGGTTTCGAGCATTGAGTATGATTTGAGGGAGTTGGATTAACAAGAACGGCAGGTTAGCCGAAGCAGAGAACTTCGCGGTCAGGGAATCCCACTGCTGAAACTCTTGGCTGCTTTTTGCACTGCTAAATCCCTGCCATTATCCATCAATCAAAACATCTAACAATTGTCCACTAGTCGTCACCCCCATCACTTAAAAAAAGACTTGACTAGAAGGACTCAAACAGAAGGCACCTCATCCCCAGACAAAGCTCGAACTTGGACACCAGACGTCCGCCACTGCCTCAGTCGCTGGGTCGAAATCCGACCTCTCCCCTCGCAGACTCTCCACCTGCAACCCGGAGCGAAGTCTCCAGCTCCAGAACCGAAAGTGTGGAGATTCACACTCCACGGGGGAGGGAAGGGAGCCTGTGGAGGCAGCAGCCGCTGAGGTTGATGAATCCCGGGGAGGGGACTCGCCCACAAGCTAGCCATTGAAGCAGACCAAGCAAAGTTTGGTATCTTTCCTGCTTCTGGCTTTGTTCTCCGTGTCCGTTATCGAACTTGATCCAGTGATCCGAGAAGCGGCCCATCGCTTGGCTCCGCTTTCACCCACGTGACACATCACAACTCCCCATTTTCAGTTCCACTTTTTCTTGAACGTCGTTGCCGGTGCTTGTCGTCTCGTGCCGGAAGCGGCTAACGGTACGTGCACGTGAGACTTATGTAGTTTACTACTTAATACTAAAATTAAGTAGTAAATTTTACTAAAAGTTGACCGTTACTACTCAAGTCAACGCAAAAGTAGTAAAAAAAGTAGTAATTTTTACTACTTATTGGTCTTCTTTTAGTAAAGTCAACGCAAATGTAGTATAAAATGTCGTAAATTTTACTACTTCTGGACTGTTCACCGCAGTGCAATTTTACTACTTTTACGCTGACTTTATTAAAACTGAGGTTTTAGTAAAGTCAACGTAGAAGTAGCAAAAAAAGTAGTAAATTTTACTATTTTTTTTGCTACTTCTGCGTTCACTTTACTAAAAGTGTTAAACCGTTTTTTGCCCCGGTTACTAAAGGTACTACCCTCGTGCTTGGTTGTCGATTAATGATAGAGGGGAAACGGAAATCTACGATTCAAGATATTTGAAAAATTACGTCACCGTATAAAATTATAGTTCGGTTCAATCCATTCCCGCAAGCTTCGGCGGCCGCTTTTCCGACAAGATGACGTCACCTGATCTACGGATGTAATAACCTTAAATACCACTATGTCGTCGTATATACGCCTGGTTAACTTAATTCTTAGGGAGGGATCGAGCGGCAACTTCCTTGAAGCTTCCCATCTTTTTCAACGTTAAGACAAGTATTAGAAAAACAATAATCAGCGTGAAGGAAGAAATATCTAACGACCGTTCTCCTGATCTGTCTGAGCTCTCATGATTGAGGGAGGATTCCTGTGGCTGCTGGCAGAAAACGTTTGATTGATAGATTGACTCTTGTAGATGTGTAGGCGTGGGCGATAGATATACTTCCTTTTGTAGAAACCCCAACAAGAATCTCGCCCCCGTTCCGCCCCAGTTGCTGGTTTCTCTTGATTCCGGTTCTTTGTGCATCTGGGATCTTCCCTTTTGATACCCAGTTGAAGCCTTTTCAGGGTTGCTGCTTCTTGTTCATGGTGGGTTTTGAGGCTTCCTTTTCCTTGTGGTTTCTGGTTATGTCTCGGGGTGTTCCTCGGTTTGTTTCGGCGGCATCAGTTATGGGAAGACTCTTCCTCCTCTTGGGCCGATCTGTTTGTGACTGCCTGAGGAAGTTCTTGGTTTCGTTCGAGATACAGATCTTTTTGCTGCTTGCTTACAGCGAGTACATCGCTGGCACACGGTTTCCTGCCTAAGCTGGGGACTTCATGGAACGTTGGAAATTGCGACCCTTTTGAATGTGTCAAGAGTTATGAAACTTAGGAATCTCAGCCATGGAGCTGGATCCAAAGTGATTTTTGGACTTTAGTATCTTGTTTTATAATGATGAGCGAAAGTTGAGGAGAAACGTTCGGCTTATCTAATCTGGGAAAGATTGCATTCCGAATTGTGCTTGTGCTTTTCTGGTCTGTGCTTTAGAAACACATTCTGCGTCTCTGCTGCAGTTCTTTGTTTAAAATTTTTAACTTTTCGGTGAACTGTGGCATCAGATGGGAGCCTTGGAGCAGAGGCCAGATCTTGATTCTGATGAGGAGATTCCATTTAGTTCATCACCAGGCGGAACAAAAATTCACCCGCTAGATTGTGAAGGAGAACGTTATATGTCACCCACTGTTGCTGTGAAGTCGTGGTTTTACAAGCAGAAGGGGTTCAGGCTTTTCAGAAGCATCTATATTGTGTTGATAAGAGCTAAGATAAATATTCTGTTGCCTTTTGGTCCATTGGCTATCTTGCTACATTACCTCACGGGAAAACATGTAAGCAGATTCCTTTACCCTCTAATTCTTCTCTTCAATCTCCATCAGATTAAGAAAATGCGAAAAGTTAATTTCTTTGACTCGAGGTGACCAACAATCTTATCTCCACTAAATGGAATGCAGGGCTTGGTTTTCTTTCTGAGCTTTCTAGGGATCGCACCATTAGCAGAGCGTCTGGGTTATGCGACTGAGTAAGAAACATTAAGCCTATCCTTGTTTTGATTGATCTGTGCCATTATGGATTATAGAAGTCTAACGAGCTATTCTTTGCTGGTCTACTGCAGGCAGCTAGCGTTCTACACCGGACCAACAGGTTAGTGAGCCTGCTTCCCTGTGTATGAAGTCCAAGAGAGTACAGGGTTATCATATTGTTCTAGCAAATCTCTAAGTGAAGCTATCTTTTATTGGCCAATATGATTCCCATCTGAGAACTTTCTTGTGTACTTTCAGTTGGAGGTCTATTAAATGCCACTTTCGGAAACGCCACGGAAATGATAATATCGCTTTATGCATTGAAAAACGGAATGATACGGGTGGTCCAACAATCATTGCTGGGGTCTATTTTGTCAAACATGCTTTTGGTGCTTGGATGTTCTTTCTTCACTGGCGGTGTGGTATATCATGAGAAGGTTCAGGTTTTCAACGAGGTGTGCTATGAAATCCGTGAACTTGGATGAGTTGTGGATGGATCATCTTTTCCGATTTTTGTATAAATTATTTTATGCAATATGGAAAATAATTTCTGCATCAGGCTGCTGCTCTTGTAAACTCTGGATTACTACTTATGGCTGTCATGGGGATCACATTCCCTGCTGTTCTACACTTCACACATACAGAAGCTCACTTTGGAAAGTCTGAGCTCGCTCTTTCTAGATTCAGTAGCTGCGTGATGCTCATAGCATACGGAAGTTACCTCTACTTCCAGCTAAAACATCAACCAAAGGTTCACGCCCTCGTGGTTAGTTTACTGCTGATCCTCAGAGATTTTTTAAAGTGATTTGTAGCTTCCAGCATGATTGTCTACTTTGTTGCTGTCTTTTAAAATTTAGTGCTAACTTGGTATCTCTTGAAGTGTGTATTTTGAAATTACTGTAGGTCATTGAAAGAGCTTACAAGATGACTAAATGTTTGACGATTTGCAGGAAGAAGCCAGTGAAGAAAACTCTGAGGATGAAGAGGCACCTGAGATAACCTATTGGGAATCAATTATTTGGCTAGCAGTATTAACCCTGTGGGTGTCTGTTTTATCCGGATACCTTGTGGATGCTATTGAGGTAACAACTTTAGAGGAGCGTAAGTTGTACACTTGTGTTCGCATTTCATCCCCTCTCAATGGATGCTGCAAACGTTTGGAATATCAGGAAATGCCGTCTTTTTCTGGAAATCTTTGAAACTGAAAATTTTCACATTTCTCCTTTTTCTTCCAGGGAGCATCCGATTCATTGAACATTCCTGTTGCTTTCATTAGCGTTATCCTTCTTCCAATTGTGGGAAATGCCGCCGAACACGCAAGTGCAATAATGTTTGCAATGAAGGATAAGCTTGTGAGTGCTCTGACCGTACATTTTTTTTCTATGATTGTTTTCTGTTGAAATCCCTTATGTTTATCTTTTTTGCACATGTTACAGGATATAACCATAGGAGTGGCCATTGGATCATCCACTCAAATATCAATGTTTGTGGTAGATATAAAAATTTTCCCGCTGATTCCCCGATGACATTGCCTGAATGACCATTTCTGAAATTTATAAGTTTACTGTCGTAACTTACCAATTACCATTGGAATTTGCAGATACCCTTTTGTGTAGTTGTTGGGTGGGGGATGGGAAAACCTATGGACTTGAACTTTCAGCTCTTCGAGACTGCAACTCTTTTCATAGCCGTCCTAGTGGTGGCTTTTATGCTTCAGGTTTCTTTCTATAACTTGCCTGGAATCTTGTATTCAGAACTCAGTTTCTGCAACACTACTAAGAATCATTTACATGTTCCCTGCAGGAAGGGAAGTCAAATTATCTCAAGGGGTTGATGCTCACGCTGTGTTACGTCATAGTCGCAGCCAGCTTTTTTGTGCACGTCGACCCTTCAACCGGTGAGCACAAGGGCAAAGTTTGTACTTTTGACCCTTCAGCCACTGTTTGGCCTCCCCCCTCTATTGACCCTCAAACCCGCTGCTGTTCTTTCTCCGAAAAGTTGTTTTTGTGCTTCTCTGACCGACAAAAGTAATGGAACTCATCTGTTGGTTCGATGCAGATGATGCCTAAGCAATCGGCATGTCAAGAAGATGATTGCCACTGTACGTTGGTCCAGGAGTGATGAGAAGAAATCGCAATGAATTATACGGAGAAGTTTGATTTACGGCAGTCTACGAGAGGTCGAGGATGAGTCTACAAGGGTGAGTCTACGAGGCTGGGTCTACAAGGCCGAGTCTACAAGATTAAGTCTACGAAAGCTCAAGGTTACGAGCCTACGAGGAAAGGTTACGAGCCTACGAAGATGAGTCTATCAGCCCAAAGTCTACGAGGCTGGTTTAACAGTCTTCACTCCGAAGGAAATAAGATTCGGTTTATTTTAGGAATCCCTTATTATTAGGATATATTTCTTTTAGTTATTTCATCCAGGATAATCTTAGGATTATAAATAAGCTTTATCAGGGAATAGATGGATTATTTACTATTTTTCAAATTATTTAGACACTTTTGAGGGTTTTCCTCTATGGAGATGTCTGGTTTGAAATTGTTTATCTTGGGACTTGATCGTCGTTATCGGTTTCTATTGTTGTAATGTTTCTGCCTGTATTAAAGTGGTATCAGAGCAAGGTGAGTCCTACGAGATGTTTTCTGACTGTGACATCGATAGCAGTCGTGTTCACGACGGTGTTGTCCAAAGGACAGGGGAGCCGGTCCTAAGGACGGAGTTGGATGTTACAGAGCGAATGTTAGAGCGAGTGGAACAACTTGTCCAGACTTTGATCGAGCGGTTTGATGCCATAGGGGTCGCTATTAACAGAGATATGATTGGTGAAAAAAGGAGGCTATAGCACAAGAAGATTCTGATATTCCACTCAATCATCCCGTTCATGCAAATCGAGAAATATCTATTTTTGATGATGATTTAAAGGCATATGATTTAGAGTTTGAGAAAAGACCACAACCTAAGGGGGTTGGTTATGGTGGAGGAAGGAATCAGGAGAATACCACGATTATGATGAGCAGTGACCGATCCGACAGAGGGGATTTTCACCTGAAGGTAGATCTTTTCTTATTTCAATGGTACATTTAACATTGAGAATTTCTTGATTGACCGTCGAAAGTGAAAATGCGGACTAAAGGGTGGTGCTTATGCCTGGTGGGAGAGAGTACAAAGTAGGAGGCTAAGAGAAGGAAGATGACCCGTGCATACATGGATGCGTATAAAGCAATTAATGAAAGGTGAATTTCTTCCTCCTGATTATGAGAAGATGCTTTTCTAGCAGTATCAACTATGTCGTCAAGGGCTACAAACTGTCCACGAATACATTGTAGATTTCATGAGGCTGGCCCAACGCAATGACCTGAGGGAAAGTGAGGGTCAACAAGTTGCAAGGTATGTCGGTGGCCTAAAGCTACAAATTAGAGATTAAATTGGTTTCACGTTATTGAGGAGCATGCATGAAGCGAAGAACACGGCGTTGCGAGCTAAGTTCATGCTAAACTATAAGAATTCCATATTTGATTGGGGGGTCGGAGGTATGGACTAGAAAGGGCTGTGCGTGACGGACCCAGCAGCGTGGTTGATGATAAAGAAAAAACATAGCAGATGTGTCGAGTAATATTGAGGATAAACAAAATGAGAGGGTTTAGGAGAAAAGGCCGATGGAGGCCAAGGAGAGTCATAAGCAAAAAAATCCATATGCCAAACACATCTCGGAAAAGTGTTATCGTTGCAACCAATCGAGACACGGCTCCAATGAGTGCCCAAATCGCAGTGCTATCAACATGGTGGAGCGAGAAGATGAGGCGGATATTTATTGTGATCCTAATGAGGATGAAGAGTATTGTGGGGAGGATCACGAAGAACGTCAACCCTCATATGTTATCGGGAGGCTCATGTTGGCACCTAAATAGGATGATAACACTAAGTGGCATATGTTATTTCGTACCAGGTGCACCATTGAAAAGAGATCATTTCACCTAATCGTAGATAGTGGGAGTAGTGAAAACATCATCAGCCGAGGTCAAGGAGTTACAGCTGCCTGTAGAGAGATATCTTAACCCATATACCATTGGGTGAATTAAGGCTGCAGAGAAAATTGACATTCAAGAGAGGTGTAGAGTGTTGTTCTCCACTGGGAAGTATAATGATGAAGTTTACTACGATATCATAAACATGGACGCTTGCCACCTTCTATTTGGGAATCCTTGGCAATTTGATGTGGATGCGCAACACTATGGTAAAGAGAATCTCTATAGACCGGAGAAGGATGGGAAGAGGTACACACTTTTACCTCTTAAGGTGGCACCACGTCCTACAAGTTCTAAGCCAGAGGGACAGTCTTTTCTATCCGTGATGAGCTCAAAAAGGGAGATAGAAGAAATTATGAAGGAGGTCAAAGAGATGCATGTTCTGGTTGTGAATAACATTATGAAGGTGGAAGAGAAAGGAGCCGAGAGAGTTCCTGAAGAAGTGAAAGGAGTATTAGAGGAGTTCAAAGAGATGATTCCAGACGACTTACCCAAGGGACTACCACTTTTGAGAGACATACAACTCCAAATAGACTTGGTGCTCGGGGCAAGTCTACCGAATCTACCACACTACAAGATGAGCCCTAAGAAAACAGAAATCCTCCCGGAGAAGGTTCAAGAATTGTTCAACAAAGGCTTCATCAGAGACAGGCTGAGTCCTTGTGTCGTACCAGCGCTACTCACTCCCAAGAAGGATGGGAGTTGGCGGATGTGTGTCGATAGCAGAGCTATCCACAGGATCATCATTGGGTATAAGTTGCCAATACCTCGTATTGAAGACATGCTTGACAGGTTGAGTGGAGCAACAATTTTTTCCCAGATAGACTTGTGGAGCGGATACCATCAAATTAGGATGAGGCCAGGCGATGAATGAAAAACTACTTTTAAGACGAAGTAAGGATTATATGAATGGCTAGTGATGCCGTTCGGCCTCAGTGACGTGCCCGGTACTTTCATGCGTGTCATGAATCAGGTGCTCAAATCTTTATTGGCAAATTCGTGATCGTGTACTTCGATGATATATTGATTTATAGTAAGTTGGGGAGAAAGTACGTTGACCATCTGAGAAGTGTCTTTACTGTCTTGAATGAGCATAAACCATATGTCAATCTAAATGAGTGCATATTTATGTCTACAAGGCTGCTGCTCTTGGGATTTGTTGTGAGCGGGGAAGGAAATACAGTTGATAATGAGAAAGAGAAGGCCATTAGAGACTGGCCTACTCCTAAATCTGTGACGGCATTGAGGAGCTTCTTGGGATTAGTCAATTTTTATAGGCATTTCATCCAAAACTTCAACGCAGTTGCTGCCCCATGAAAGAATGTCTAAAGCAAGGGAAGTTCAATTGGAGTGAGGAGGCTGAAGTTGGATTTACTCTTTTAAAGGAGAAGTTGTGTAATGCCCCTGTGTTAGCTCTACCCGATTTTGATAAGTTGTTCACAGTCGATTGTGATGTTAGTGGGGTCGGGATTGGAGCAGTACTTTCTCAAGAAAAGAAGCCAGTCGCTTTCTATAGCGAGAAATTATGTGAATCTAGGAGAAATTGGTCTACATACGACAAGGAGTTCTATGCGGTGGTAAAAGCCTTAAGAGTATGGAAACATTATCTAGTGGGCAAGGAGTTTCTTTTATATTCAGACTGTTGGGCCTTAAAGTATTTAAGTAATAAAAAAAAGGATCAACAAGGACATGCATGCCCGATGGATCCAATTTTTATGGCAGTTTCCTTTTAAGTTGATGCATAAATCTGAAGTCCAGAATAGGGTTGCCGATGCTTTGAGTAGAAGGGCAGAGGTGTTGGCTGTGATCTCAAGGGCTTTCAATGTTGCAGACTTACATCCGTTTTTTCCTGATGACATGCCTCTCTACCCATCAGAGAACTCGAGGTCGAGTTCTTCGCATGTAGGAGAGAATGATGCAGAAGAGATCGCAATGAATTATATGGAGAAGTTTGATTTACGGCAGTCTACGAGAGGTCGAGGATGAGTCTACAAGGGTGAGTCTACGAGGCTAGGTCTACGAGGGCGAGTTTACAAGATTAAGTCTAAGAGAGCTCAAGGTTACGAGTCTACAAGGAAAGATTACGAGTCTACGAAGATGAGTCTATCAGTCCTACAAGGTTTGGTCTACTAGTCTTCACTCGGAATGAAATAAGATTCGGTTTATTTTAGGAATCCCTTATATTAGAATCATATCTCTTTTAGTTATTTCATCCAGGATCATCTTAGGATTATAAATAAGCTTTGTTAGAGAATAGAAGGATTATTGACTATTTTTATATTATTAAGACACTTTGAGGGTTTTTTTTATGCGGGAATTGCTTGTTTGTAATCGTTTATCTTGGAAATCGATCGTCAGTTTCGGTTCCTGTTGTAGTAACGCTTTCATGCTGCGTCACGGGGTTAGATCACTCAAGATTTGCAATACATTCCCTCTAGTGCCCAGTGCTCCTGCTCTCTCCCCTTAAGTCGAAGGCTTGACAAAACACGAAACACGGGAGTTATGATGTACCGCAGGCCTAACGCAAAATGGGCGAGGCATAGCTGACCCATTAAGCCCTTTTTGGTTCGAGTGGATTCAGACTATGTGAGAACTTGCCAAATTCTGCAGTTATTCAAAAGCAAATGATATAATACAGATGTCCAACCCAATCGGAGTCCGTTGCTTCATTCATTCTGTCAAACCTCTGATGTGTTTTGAAATTTATCAGATGATTTCTCGGCCCCCCTCCTGATAAGATGGAATTGGGATCACAGCGAGGGATCCATCCAACTTGTAATAACAAAAACCCATGCTTTTTCATCGAGATGGTCCCAAACCCAAGTGTGATAAGGCGGACACGTACAACTTTGGATATCGAATGCCTCGAACATTCATGGCCGATTGCGTCGCTGTTACTCACCCACAAGATTTACCCAACTTCCAAACCTAAAAAAGCAGAGTTATCCCCAATGAAAAAGTTCACCGATGTAAGAGAAACCCAGAAACAACCCATCTCCCCTCTTTTATCTTTTCTCTAAACCCAATTTCTAAAAAAAAAAAAGGATCAAGACATCCTAATATTGTGTCCGAATTCAGACACTGGTTTTAAGAGACAAGATAATTTAAGAAGTGGTGTTTTATTTTTATTAGAAAATTTTAAAAAAAAAAAATCTTCCAAATTGGCAGAGGAGAAAACTCCGACTTCACATTTTCATGCCAAAGATAAGAAGTGTGGAGAGGGATTAAGATTGGCAGGGAGCTTCAATTTTTATCCCCATCTGATGGCGGATATTGCAACGATAGCGACAACTGTCTCCTTCTTCCTCTTCCTTTTTACCTCCTTCACTGATAATGCCAACCTCCTCCCTTTCCCTTCCTCGTCCCACCTCGGAAAATCCCCTTCTCTTGTAGTTGCGTCCAATTCCTGGCACCCTTTGCGATAAAGCTCCGAT
This sequence comes from Melastoma candidum, assembly GCA_023653495.1. Classification (NCBI taxonomy): domain Eukaryota; kingdom Viridiplantae; phylum Streptophyta; class Magnoliopsida; order Myrtales; family Melastomataceae; genus Melastoma; species Melastoma candidum. The sequence goes on along the minus strand of CM042888.1, from coordinate 12,139,896 downwards.
CTTTGTCGGTTTTTCGCCGGGATTCGACTCCGCGCCTTTCTGGGCTTTTTGTTTTCTTGTCCGGGGGAATGGCTGCTTCAGTGGCTTCCGCTCTGAAATTCATCCGTGCCAAGAGAGACTTCGGAGCCTCCAGACCGAGTTTCGCCCGAATTGATGGGCTTCACGAGGTTTCCTACCCTATGCGGACGAAGCAGGGGTATGGTGTTTGCTTAAGTTTTGTGGGGATCCGAGGTTGTAATGCGAATTCCCTTGTTGTGTGGAATGCCGACTGATGTTCTGCACTTAGCCTGTCTGTTGGAAAAAAAATGCTTGATTGACTCGGAGTTGAATCATGCTTGACTGCTGCTCAGAAGATATTTAACGGGTGTCTGTTGATTACCTGGTAACTGTCATGAGCCAATCGGGGATGCTTGATTGTGATTATTGCTGCTTAAATTGTTGGCCTTTGACTTTTCATGTTCAGCATAACGTGATAATTTTGTATGATGACTTGTTGTATCTACTTTGGATAGATTCTGGCCTTCAAGAACATTAGTCATCTCAGAAGCGTCATCTGCCGCAGCCGTGGAGGTAGACTGTTTTGATTCTTGTTGGCTGTTTTCAATTTGAAATTCTTAATCAGTACTCCCATTTGAGGCTCTTACTTATTTGAAAAAGCAGGGGGGAAGTTCCAACGATACGGTTCCAACCCCTAAAGTTATAATAGATCAAGACTCTGACCCTGATGCAACTATCCTTGAAATCACTTTTGGGGACCGACTCGGAGCTCTCCTTGACACTGTAAGACACCATCATTGACCACTTTCGTTTTTTCTGTATATGATGGGAACAATTCTTGCGTGAAAGAGAGAGGATGCTAGCCGCTTCCTCTGTACTGAATTAAGTATATTCTTGCAGATGAATGCTTTGAAGAATCTCGGTCTGAATGTGGTCAAGGCGAATGTGTATTTAGATTCTTCCGGGAAGCACAATAAGTTTGCAATAACTCAAGCGTGAGTTTTCTGCTCTGATTGGTTAATTGCTTATTATTTTTTTCTGGGCACTGCCTGGCCCCATGATAACGAGTGATCCTGCAAACTTCCTGAATTTGGCTTACAATAGTGACCCCCAAGTTCTGAGGAAAAATAAGAGCCAATAGTTACTTTTGTGGAAGATTTTTTTCATCTCTTTGTAGGACACAAAAGTGGCACCATTAAGCTGATTGAGTTTTTCCCATCTAAACATTGATTTGAAGAATCTACTGCTGATTAGGGAGATGCATTCATCGTGGAGATATGTGAATGTGTTGCTCAGTACTTTTGCACTATATGACATTTGTACTTTGTTGCACTGCAGGGATACGGGTCGAAAAGTTGAGGAACCGGAGTTGCTCGAAGCCATTCGCTTAACTGTAATCAATAACTTGCTAGAGTACCACCCGGTATACAATTCTGCAAACTTAGGTTTATAAATGGTTTTGAGGGCACCAATGAATGGGAAATTATCACACTGTGATGATGACTTTGTGTATTAGATTAATTTTTCCTGTGATTTTACCGCTGATACAGGAAGCAAGTTCACAGTTGGCACTAGGAGTAGCTTTTGGAGCTGTACCACCAGAACAAAAGGTGAGTACATCCAAGACAACTACCGCTATTCCCCGTATCTTGCCATCTCAGATTTCCTCTTATTCTGAAAATCCCTCACAACAGCTATTCTTTTCTCTGTTGCCCCAGGTTGATGTGGACATAGCAACACATATTTCCATCGCTGATGATAGCCCCGATAGGAGGTGAAAAAATGCTCGTCTTCATTCATTCTAAATAGAGAGATTAATGGACATTGATCAATGCAAGAGAGTCATAGGCATTTCCGACTTGGATGTTATCTTTCTTTGCAGTCTGCTGTACGTAGAGACCGCAGACCGTCCTGGATTGCTGGTTGATCTTGTAAAGATCATAACAGACATCAATGTAGCTGTGGAATCAGGAGAATTTGACACCGAGGTATATGCTTGCCATCTCTAGATCCATTTCTGTTCATCTAGAAGGAGATTCTCCTTCCTGATCTTACAATTTCTATGAAACTCAGGGATTATTAGCAAAGGCCAAGTTTCATGTCAGTTATAAGGGGAAAGCGTTAATTAAGCCCCTCCAACAGGTAAATTTCCTAGGTCCACGAGTCTCTTTGGTATCGAGGAGTCCTGTTTCTTGGATGTAACACCAGGAGTGATTCTTGTGTTTCTCTTTCCGGCAGGTTCTTGCGAACAGCCTGCGATACTTCTTGAGGCGTCCGTCGACCGAGGAGGCGAGTTTTTGAGCCGTTGTACCATAAAACAAGAATACCCGTTGCAGACTCAGAATCTCCCGGTTAATAGAAACCATAGGTCTGAGCTTCCAAATCATGATTCCACTGCCAACCCAAGTGATTCGTCGTTGGCGGTGGTAAACAGGAAGCCGAATTCGAATAACATGTTCTACTCCAAAACCTACCTGAAGTAGTGTTGTAACATACTCCATCCTCGTTCTCTCATATCTAATCATTGTCTCTTTACTATCCTCCACGCCTAAACACCTCATTCTCATGGCGGGACTGAGATGAGCTTTTGGCTAAACCATCACTGTTGAGAGAAAGTGTAACTCGGTTAGTACTTCGGAATATCCCCTATCTGTTCTTGAACGTTAGCGTCGTATGCTCCCGCATGGCTGCGGCAGTTTCTGGAGCCAAATCACAACCGCGTTGATTGAGCTGCAGTCCATACTGGCGTTTCTGCTTGCAGGAACATGCAATGCGACCATACCATTCATCATGGACTCGTAAAGAGGATTACAACTGGGGGTCCCCTTTTTTGATAGAGTCCATGCATGAACAACCGACCAGGACAGTGCAGTTATGGGCTAACAACATCCCTTTGTACTCTCCGGGAACCCCATTTCAACCATGAAATTCTATGAATTTTTTTATAAAAGTGGGCATCAACAATCCTTGGAAAGAGAGAAAAGGATAATCGCCAATCTGATCACATTTCTCTACTAGCATATATATATATACATGAGATCATCCTTTTAAATTCTCACACTCCCATTTACTGCAAGAGAGAGCACAGCACAAGGCGGAAACGATGGCAAGCACAGCGTACTCCAGAGGAACACAAACCTTCACCTCCTTCTTCAGGCGAGTAAATTCACCCGTTTCTCGCGGAGTATTCTCTAATGGGATCGCGACACGAGGGAGTGTTATATTCTTGGTTTTTCTTTTGTCGCAGGCCGATGACTCGGAAATCATATCACCGGAAAAGCACCACGGATGCCACGAGGCTCGACGTGGAAGCGGCGAAGGACAGGGGGGGTGTCGTCGGGGACTCTACCACTTGGGTACCTCATGAGACAACAGGGATATATCACCCGAAAGGGCAGGCGAAGGTGATCGAGGACGTCCCTCTCCGTGCAGCGAAGGACGTGGGCGTCAACTGGCATTCTTAAAAGGACGATGTCTCTGTCGGATCCTCCAGCTGAAGAAAAAAAATATCGTCCAATAAATAAACAAAAGAAGCATGAACCTTAAATATGTAACTACTTCATATTTCGTATTTTTCCATCAAATAAATTCGGTTACGGAGCATAATGTCAAGTTACAATACATGGGGTTGGGGACTTTATGCAATTCCACGTTGCGTGGCAACACTCAACCACCACCACTTAAAGAAAAGCTGCCCTAAAGAAACGATGTCTTGCCTCCCTGGCCCCCGCCGGTCGCTCCTCCGTCTTCATCCCATGCCACTGCCGCAGGGACGGGGGAGAAGGGAAAGTTGTCCGAGCAGTCTTCTTGGGAAGCGAGATTGCTGAATGTAACGGTTACTTGTAAAGGCTCGGGAAGGAGGCGGTTGCCGTCCCCCACCGATGCCTATCCATTGTCACGAGGTTGATTCTCTTGAGGAAGTGAACACTGGACAAGATTCTTGCGTGATGCTTTCTTACAGTAAGTAGTACATGAAGAACGCAGACTAAGTGAGGCTCAATCGAACAAGAATCCCCTCCTTGTAAGTGTAGATTCTTAAGCAGACCACTGTATCCGAAAGATATATGAATTTTTCCTCGGTATTTTCTCTCAATGGTTGCCTGATGAATTTGCCACTAATGCAACATTTGGTAAAAAATTTGGCTTTTGAATTCGTTTCTATAAATAAAGCACTTCTCATGTCACCTACATTTCAAGAGTGTCAATCACACTGTCAGAATTGGGTATTTCATAGCACAAATTGCCCTCATCTCCCTTTTAGCTTTTTTGGCTTCTTCCCATTTTTCGTCCCCAAGTATCTCTCGACTTCATCCTCGCCGTCGTCACCTCCTCTCCTTTTCTTCCGTCCGCTTTCTTTCAGTTTCTGCAGGTTGAGATTTTACAAGACATTAGAGACCACAATAATTTCAAAGGTTTCAACAGCACAGAGCTATCAGGGGGGAAAGTCGGTCAGATTCAAGATCAGATACCGTTTGAGATATTCTTTTGGCCTCGGAGACGCGTTCCAAGAGGAGCAAGACCTCCTCTTCTTGGGCAGGATACTCAGGTAGTTTTTTCCCTGAAATCAATACCAGGCGTATTAAAAAGACTCCAATGGAGCAGGAGCGGTAGTGTGCATTGACAAACAACCATTTAAGTTTCCTCACCGATAAGCTTCTCTATTTGAAGATACCACTCCAGCTCGTACTGATTTACCAGTGAGATAGCAACACCAGACCGTCCTGCACGAGCAGTCCGACCTACTCGATGGATATAATCCTGTCATGAAGAATCAAACTAGAAAATGAGCAAGTCCCTCTAATTCTATGACAACTACTCTTAGTAGGATTAATTTTTCCTGCCCGAAATGGCGCAAAAAAAAGACAGGATGGTGGTCAATTGCTTCGCTGGATGCAATGAAACTACAAGACTTGCCTTAGAATTCGATGGAATATCATAATTGATGACCATATCGACAGACGGGATATCGAGTCCTCTGCTAGCTACATCTGTGCAAACAAGAATATTGCATTCTCCAGCTTTGAATTTATTCAAGGCTCCAAGCCTTTTAGACTGCCAGAAAAGTTATAAACTCGATATCAGAAAAAACAGCAGTCAATTTATCGGCAATGTAACCACAGGTTGTCATATATGAATAGAACTTGCACCTGACTCATGTGGCCACTGATTGGGATGGCCCTCAGGCCAAGATTCCGAAGAACCAGGGACAAAAACTGGGTTGCATCGCAAGTACGGGTGAAAACCATTGTAGTACAGTGGGACATCTCGGTGAGAACATATACAAGGTAGCAGTCCTGTGACATTTTACATTAAAAGGATTAGCACAGGACCCGCCAAAAAATATGGCCACAGCGAAGCATGTGACATAATAGTCTCTTAACCAGATTTGTCAACTCAGAGCTGCAGAACAAGTGAAACAAAGAAATCATTGAATACGTTTGCCATGCTACTTTTACTTATGATGTGGCATGTGTTCGGAAAATTGAAATAGTTATACGAAATGAGAGTGCATGTATGCCTTAAGGGAGAAACTCGAAGAGATACTTTAGGATAACTGCTTTCAGTCTTATAAAAGTAAGATTAATAAGACCAACCTTATATTTGGCTGGTATGAAGCGGTACTGTTGCTTCAACGTGTCGACCGTGGAATATTTAGATGCCGCTTCTATCTAAACAGAAAACCCCAAGAAAACAAACCAAATGAGTTCAAAGAACCGAATTGGATTACAAACTCCAGAAAAGGAAAGAATAATAAAAAGACAAAGTTAAGTTTCCAAGGTGCCTACCTTCACAGGATTTCGCAAGCAAGCCCTCTGAAGCTTTTTAACCTATAGGACAGGAGGCAATCATAATTTATGAGATTGCATTCCTCATTTCACATCACATTCAGTGGGCTGGTCAGATGAAAGAACAAGCTGACCAACAGCCATACAAAAGGGTGGATGCCCATCCTTAAAAGTCAAGCAGCTATATGTTCAGCCAAATTTAGTAAGCATGAGAAAATACTGTAGTTTCTCTACAAGTGCATTTAGGATATTTGCTATGGAAATGTCGCAACAACAAATGGAATCCATATACAGCAGCATGAAATAGAGATGGTATCCATGGACAATAATTTGGACCATCTTATTCCTTCCCATGGAGACACTTCAGACTAAGTATGATCAAGCGCTTTTCGACAACTAAAGCATATTACTTATATCCTCATGTTAAGGTGTGTTTAAATTCCTTCTAAGACAAATAGATGTCATCTCCTACAAACAAGTAATATGTAATAATGCCTTAAGAAATTGATAGAGTATAAACAATGCAGTAAGATGCACATCTAAGCAAGGCACACCTTTTTAGTCATAGTTGCAGAAAATAAGAATGTCCGTCGATCACGAGGTATGACATTGAGGATTTCGTCGATTGATTTCTCGAAGTCCTCATTCAAAAGCCTGTCAGCTTCATCCAAGACCTGTATAAAGAATCATAAGTAGGTAAACTGCATGAACAAGGGAATAGGTCCATATCATATGATGTCTTGAAATACTTCTGGAACTCAAGGATATGGAAACAGACATACCAAATACTTTAGCAAGCGGAGGGAGAACCCCTTTGTGTTGGACAAATGATCCATGAGACGACCTGGCGTTCCCACCTTAAAAACCATTAACAAAAAAAGTAGCAAGTTGCCAATCAAGAGATGCGTAACGTACGAGAAAAATATAAGAAATTACTATTCAAGAAAACTCGTGCTTCAGACTACACACAAACTCATTGACTGTAGAAAGCATCAATTCAGTATAGCATGTATATTGCATGTCAGAAAATTCAAATAAATTTAGTAGCACTACAAGTTGTTTCCGGATTCTATATTTGTCACATGCACACTTCATGATGGAGTAGTGTAGTGGAAATAGGATAAATCACAGAAAAACTAGGAGAAAACGAATAGGGTAAAGGGAATGAGAAGAGAATTATAGGATTCATAAGAAAACCTCAAAAAATTCTTAAAATCAGATAATAGGATAAAAATAATAATTATCCTTGATATTCCTAAATAACCCCTAATATTATAAAATCTAAAAATAATATTATGCTCCTGCATCACTTCATTCAAGCAATAAAAGGCTCAAGGGAGGTTACCACAATGTGAGGACGCTTTGCAAGCGCAATTGCCTGTTGCACCATATCAACTCCACCAACAAGCTGGGAATAGCAAAGTTAAAAAGGAATATGGTCAGAAAATTCCAAACGTCAATTTCATATAAACCAAATTGCACAATACATCAGTCGCACAGTCCACCACAGCACTTGCACAAGCCAAAACAGGATCTCATGCCAATTCGGGACTAAGAATCTACTCACCACGGCACATTTAACGTTCACGACGGACCCCAAAGCTTCAAACTGTTCAGCAATCTGAATGGCGAGTTCCCTGCATCCAGAAAGAGGATCAAAACCAGGTTCCGTGAAATCACCCACATATCCTCCCTGAGAAGGAAGAAGGAACATCACATCTCCACCTCGTCGGGGAGAGAACACAGGCAAAGAAAGCCTGAGGAGCTTCGAGAAGGGCTTGGATTATGGGGAGGGCAAAAGCTCCAGTCTTTCCGGAACCAGTTTGAGCAAGCCCGATCAAATCCTTTCCTGCCAGGAAAAACAGAAACATGTCGACAAACCCTAGGCATACGACAACCAAGAATTCCAGAGTTAGAAGGGTTACCTTCCAAGGCATGGGGAATAGCTTCGACCTGGATTTTGGTCGGGTTCTTCCACCCAAGAGCATCACACGCCTCAATCAACTCGTTGCACAGTCCCAAATCCTTGAAAGTGCTCACTGATTCCTTCTCCTCTTCTGCCATATGAAAGCGCGCGTGCACTCCCGCCCTGAAGAAAAATCTTTCCAACCCACTCAACTACAACACTTTCCGCCGTCGACGTCAGAAATCAACACTTCTCGTCGATTTGCCGATACTGCCACTGCCACTGCCGCTGCCGCCGCCGCACGACACCACGTCGTCCGCCTTCCCCCTCGTATCTGTCCGAGGTTGTCTAGTCGGCCACGGTTTAGGGCACGCCGCTGCTCTGCTTCTTCCTAATTCGTGGGGTTTTAACTTTAAGGTTTTGCTCTGTTATCTCCGGTTAATTTGGGCTTTGTCTTTTAGGCCCATGTTCAGATGGACTATAATTGGAAGGCCATTATGCTTAATATGGGCCTTAATTTAAGGCCCAAATGGAATAACAAAACATTTGAATCGACCAAAATTTCCCGAAAAATGTTTTCCATATCATTTTTGGGACGAAGCATAAAATTTCAAAACTTTGCAATGCCGCTACGGGAATCACAGTCCGAGCAGCTTCCCGGCTCGATTTCGAGGGGCGGCGACAGACTTCTCTAAAGGTGACTAGCTCTAGTCCTAAGCCATGAACATTTTATTGGCTTGTCAACGTTGCTAAATGCAATGAAGATGCTGAATGAAATTCCGTGGTCTAACAATGTAATCTGCAACGAGAGAGGTCGAGAGTTTTTGTGTCCTGGGCGGTTCTCCGGTTATGTCAACTGACCAATGGACCAGATGACGGCAAGAGATATTATCAGTACGCTGGCGTGATCAAGGCTCTGGTAGCTACGTCTGGCAGCTGAAGTCCCTACCGTGGGTGCGGGTGCATCTGCTACTGGCCCATCGGCGATGGGTGCTGCCCCGGCTGGCATAGGTGGCGATCCAATCGGCGCGTTCCCAGGCATGGCACCCGCTGGTGAGTCGGCGCCGGCACCGGATGGAGCTGTGGCGCCTGCTGGGGTTGCGGCGGCAGCATCCGATGGCGCCGTTGCACCTGCTGGCGGTGTGGCGCCCGCATTTGATGGGGCCGAAGCGTTGCCTGGCAGAATGCCACCGCCACCCGATGGAGGCATTGTGCTGGCACCCGTTGGTGGCATTGCACCGCCAGCTGAGGGAGGACCTGATGGAGGCGTTGCACCACCGGCTGATGGAGGCGTTGCCCCACCGGCTGATGGAGGCGTTGCACCACCGGCTGATGGTGGCGTTGCCCCACCTGCTGATGGAGGCGTTGCCCCACCGGCTGATGGAGGCGTTGCCCCACCGGCTGATGGAGATGTCGCACTGGCATTAGAAGGGGAACCTTTTGGAGAATTAGTGGCCGAGGGAACGGGAGCATTGCCGAATTTCGGAGGCAGGGGAATGATCGGAGATGCTTTAGGACTCGAAGCTGGTGGCGAGGAAGCCCCGGGCGGTGAAGAGGGAGGGTTCGAGGAGTTTGTATTCCCGCCGACTCCAGGAGGCACGATCGCGCTGCTGACCTGCAAAACGGATATGTTATAAGGCTGAGACGCGACCAGCTTAACCAGGCTTGATCCAAGGCTCGATCCTGGCACAGCAGATCCGATCATGACGCCCGCATTCGTGACCGTAACATTAAGGAAGCCCTGCATCCCATTCGCCTGGCCCGTGGTCTGGTACAGTGTGGTGAGGATGGTCGACTTTTGGGCCATGTTCTGAAGTTTCTGCAGGTCGAAGTAGTCGAGTATGACGTGGAGGCTAAGCACGGCCCTAAGGGCATCCTGGGAGCTGGGAAGCCCGGACACGGCTCCGTTGTCGAGGGCGAGGACGGTGAGGGACTGCCGGGAGTTAATCAGGGAGGCGACCTGGGTCTGCGTGAGGGCGTCATTGAAGGAGCTGAAATCTGGGTGTTGGCCGAGTATGTCCGTGATGTTGAAGGCAGTTGAGGGCAAACAACGAACAAAGAACAACAACAGCAACCCAAGGAAGAAGACCCTCGAAGGGACAACCTCTGACTTCATGTTTGTGTGTTGTGTTGTGTCTGCTCTTTTTTTTTTCCCCTTCTTTTGGTAAAGGAGTACGAGGTTATTCTACATGGAAATCCACAGGTGATCTTTATATATTGGGAAGGATGTCGGGGAAGTGTTGGGTTGGGAGAGTAAATCTGAGGTTGTCCTTTCTTTTCCACCAAAATGTGAATTCTGTGGAGGAGGAAATTGTTTGGACAAGAATGGAGGGTCATTCCCCCCCAATTTTTCAGGCAAAAGGTGTGTGCGAGCCCCTGGAATTAGTCAAAGTGAAAAATTGAACATTGCCAATCTAGGAAGAGGGTCTGAATTGGAAGAAACTTTTGTGTTCATGTGATCTTTACTCTAGTGGTTTCCTTACAAACCCAATTCACATATTCAGGACAGAACCATATCACTGTGATATACGACATTAATAACTAAGTTTGATAGATCTGATACTGTACTGATTTATGATGTGATAAATATTTCATTGAATTCACCAGATCTCCTTGACACGTGCATGTCACGTGCCAAATCCCACGACTGTCTCTCTCTTCCCCATCTTACACCACCTACAATCAATTCCCAGGTTGCCTGCAAGGAGAAAAATCCTTCCCCTCCTTTACAGAAATCGAAGACCCTAATTCCCCCCCCCCCCCCCCCCCCCCGGTTGCACACCCTCTCCCTCTGATTCATCCCACGATGAAGCTCACCGTCAAGACACTCAAGGGGAGTCACTTCGAGATCAAAGTTAACCCCACTGACACTGTGAGTGGTTTCGGTAGTGATTGCGTCGACCGGGTGTTGGACAACTATGGTCTTTGCGTCGTTGGAGCTGATGTTGGTTCGATTTGGGTTGTGGGTCGGTGTTGAATTGATCCGTCACTTGCTAAATTTCTTCAAAGTTGGTGTCATTAAAGTTGTAGCTCGTCGTGGGGTCTCGAAGGTCTGTACTTTTTCCAGATAATTGTAATGCGGCGACCAGTAGATGGAGAGATTGTGATGCGGAGTCGGGTCCCTTTTTTGGAGTTTTTGTTAGATTGAATTTGGATGGATACTCGTTGTATTTGCTCATGTGCTTAACCGTTTAAAGACACTTTCTTTAATGCCCGAGTTAACGTACTTACCCTCTTGATAGATGTTGTGGTATTCCCGTGTAGATGATTAGCCTACTATTCATTCCATACGGAAAGGGAAATGATTTTTGTACGGAAATACGGTTAGTTTTTAAAAAAATTTATAAAACACGGTTCGAGTTTCATAAAATATGATTTTACCGTCGAAGGGGTGCGTTTTTGCAAAGAGAAACCCGCCCCTAATTTTGAAAACCCATCCTCAACACTTAGAGAAATGAACGGGCATCCAACGAGGGGTGGGTTTTGAAAATCCGCCCCTTATAAATCCGCCCCTTTCAGAAAATGCATAAGGGGCGGGTTTTAGTTTTGAAAACCAACCTTCTAATAAATGAATAAGGGGCGGGCTTTCAAAACCCGCCTCTCCCCCTATTCTTCCCTCCCCTCTCCCTTTTCTCCGCGCTTTCCTCTCCCTCCCCTCTTCCCCCTCTCTCCGTTTCCTTCTCTTCTTTCCTTTAAAAAAAAAAATTAATGGCACGGGGGACGGGTTTTCAAAATCCGCCCCTGCCTATTTACATGGAGGGCGTGCGCCCCTCCGACGGTAAAACCGTATTTTACGAAACTCGGACTGTATTTTGTAAATTTTTTTTAAAACCAACGGTATTTTCGTACAAAGCTCGAAAGGGAAATATCCCTGGAATTTGCAGGGCAGAAGGTTTTTGTAGGGCAAAGTTTATATAAAAGAGAACCTTTTTTTCCGCTGTGGAGATCGATGCTTAGGAAGAAAGTTACTATTGGTGTTGACAGAAACATACTTTTTGCTGTTATGTTATTTCCTTTGGTATTTGTGTTGGGTCATCCTCCTTTCCTCTTTCGTTATGAAATTTAAGTGTAGCAACATAAATGAGATTCGTTATTCTTGGTGTTAGATTATGGCCGTGAAGAAGAACATTGAAGATGAACAGGGAAACGATAATTATCCCTGTGGTCAGCAATTACTTATCCACAATGGGAAGGTTCTGAAGGATGAGACGACATTAGCCGACAATAAAGTGTCTGAAGATGGATTTCTGGTCGTCATGCTTAGCAAGGTTGGCCTTTCGTATTCCATGGGATCCTTAGCAATGCTGTTGTTTATGTTCTTGCAACATTATTGTAAATATCTGTTGTTATGTATAAGATTTGTGACTTTTATATTCCTTTTATGTTTCTCTTTAGAGCAAGGTCTCAGGCTCAGGTACTTCCTCTGCTCAGGTAATCCCCTATTTCCTCGTTTTTATTAGTTGAATTTATTGAATCTCTTGGTCAAGATTGTGTATAATTTTATATCTTCTCTTCTCTGAATGTAGTCCGTTTCTACCACCCCAGCTGTTCCTGCTACTGCCATTCCCGCTTCAAATCCATCTCCTGCTCCTGAAGCTCCAGTGCAACCTCCGTGAGTTCTTTTCTTCAGAATTCTAAATCGGATTCCTGTATTTCCAGCATAGATATGTACCTTTCTTTATTTGTTGAGAAAGATTTTGAGCTCTGCTATTCTGGTCAGCTCCTCAATGAGTGCATCCGGGGAAGTGGCAACTTCTAAGTACGGTACTTTTGCTCTTTAGACAAGGATGTATTTTCAATGAATGTTATTTGGAAGGAAATATGAAAATGAGTTTGTGATAGATTTGGAAAAGAAATACAATGGTTGATGGCACATATCACAATATTATGGGGGTTCTGTTGAATATTTGCTAGATCATTTACTTTATCGAATGCTGCTAATAAAAAAAGATGGGCTAATGCATGGGTTCTTGACTAAAATTGTCGAGTTTTACGAAATTCATAAGTTTCTGTCTCATTACCCAAGAGACAAAGCCATTTACATGTCCAGGTGATTTGCAACATGTAGTCTATCTAAACATGTTTATCACATTTCATTTTTGCTGGCGTGTATTCTAATGTTACGAGAGGTGCAGCGTGTCTACAGATGCATACAGTCAAGCTGCCTCACACGTAGTTGCTGGAAATAATCTGGAGGAGAGTATACAGCAAATTATGGACATGGGTGGTGGAACTTGGGACAGAGACACAGTTGTACGTGCACTACGAGCAGCATATAACAATCCCGAGAGAGCTGTTGATTATTTATACTCTGTAAGTCTAAGTGGTGAACAAAATGGCAATACATTGTGCTTTAAGTTCTTAATACGGCAATAACAAAATTTTCAATCCTTTAATGATAAGGGTATCCCCGAAGCTGCCGAATTAGCTGTTCCTGTGCCTCAGTATTCAGCTAGTCAGGCAAATCAAGCAACTGCCGCTCCAGCTGTGCCTGTGTCTGATGCACCTAATACAGCTCCACTGAATTTGTTTCCACAAGTAAAATTCAGCTCAAAAGATATCCCTTGTTAGTTTTCATACTTATATAAATTCTCACAATCAGCCATTCCTTAGTAGCAAGTCTCGGGGGGTGGCGGTGGTCGTGGGCTTGGAACACTCGATTTCCTACAGAACAATCAGCAGGTATATTATTGTGGAACCATTCCACTGAAATCTGAGAAGTAAATGTATTTGTGCCCACAGTGCCTATTGATAGTTTAATGCATTCAGTAGTCTAATTTAGATTCACAAATTAGAGTTAGACTTGTTCGAATCTTGAGTTATGACCAGGCTTTATTTGAGCTCTTAGAGCGTCTCTCTTTTCTTTTTCTCAGTTTCAAGCTCTACGATCAATGGTACAAGCAAATCCACAGATTTTACAGGTTCATGATTACTCCGGTTGATAGTATCCTTGAATTGATGTAATCCAAGGGGAGATAAAATCTCAGTTAGTAATCTCTCATTCCTTTTATTACAGCCCATGCTTCAGGAACTTGGAAAGCAGAATCCACAGCTTTTGAGATTGATCCAGGAGCACCATACGGAGTTTCTTCAGCTAATAAATGAACCGGTTGATGGTTCAGAGGGGTTAGTACCTTATTTGCATTTCCTTTACATGATTTCAATCAGGGGCATGTGTGCATGCCCTTTGTCTAGGGCCTTTGCAGGAAGCTAGCTTGTTGGTATACCCATATCAAATTCTTAACTAGTAATCTGTGCTCAACGCGTATAATTTCTTTTCGTGACGACATGAATTTTTTTGTGGTAGGGACATGTTTGATCAGCAAGAGCAAGACATGCCTCATGCTATTCACGTAACGCCAGCGGAGCAGGAGGCATTGGATCGGGTATGTACATTTACTTCTTTCTCTTCCATTCATCTTAATCTTTTCTATATCCACGTGTGTGTCTGTACTGTTGCTTGTACCCTGATTCTCCATAAACGCGTCGAAGCTCGAGGCGATGGGATTTGACAGAGCTCTTGTCATCGAGGCATTCTTAGCTTGTGACCGGAACGAAGAACTGGCTGCTAACTACTTGTTGGAGCATGCCGGAGATTTCGAGGACTAAGGCAGGAATTAATTAATCGTTCGAATCGCACCATTTTCTGGGAGACGGTTTCTGGCGGTGGGCTGTGCTGTGTGGCTCTCCGGAGGCAGTGGTTTATTTATGCTCTTATTTTCTTGGAAGTCCATATTATATGACACACTCATTTGTTTCTGACGAGGGGGGGCGTGGCAAAAACTATTTGTTCGAAGCTCAACGATATGTTTCCTGCTTCTGACGAGGTCATTTTCCTCTTCCTTTAGCACATGTTGATGGAAGGCGGGCGTGAAAGAGTTGTTGGAAAAACTGTTCTGTTTTCCACTTGGCTGATAGAGTTTTTGCAGTACCACGATTCAAAACTATTCTAAATTTTCAAAAGAGGAAAAGCAGCACATCTTTCCCAAACTTCTAAAAGCCCATTTTGTCAGTGTGCCCATCTACATCTTTTTTCTAACACTTTCTCCAACACTACTTTCAAAATTTAAAATCCCACCCAAAAAGTCCATCATGTGGAACCCACACAACAACTCATAATTGGGGCTTGTTTCATTTATGGTTAGTTAAAAGAAATTATGAAATTATAGAATTCGAATTTTCATAAAAAGTAAAATTTATAGAGTTTTATTTTAAAAAAGAAGTGGAAATCGAATTTATAGAGTTCGTTTTTTTAAGATGATTTTTTAAAAGTCAAACTCTATAAATTCGATTTCCTTATTGGTCAAAGCCGAACTTCATAATTATATTTCAAGAATTTCGAAATTGTCTACTATATTTCACGAATTTTTTTTCCGACTTAGCTCGTTTCGTTTGGAACACTTTCCTCCTCGTAATTGCATTTACAGTTCACCCTCCCATTTTTACCAATGCAAAATACCACCAACTTCATCCCCTATGGGTAGGTAATCCAATCTCCCTTTCATTCCCTAGTTTTGGAGTTTTGTTCCTTAATGACGTCATTTGGCGAAATATTTCGCCAAATGACGCCATCGCTAAAATATGTAAGGCCGACTTTGGTCCTCAAGGAAGTCGGCCTTTGTAAGGCCGACTTTGGTTTTGGCGAATGGAAGTCGGCCTTTGTAAAAAAAAAAAAAAAAAAATCCCCCCTTCCCCCAAACCCCCCTCCCCCTCCCAAACCCCCCGTCCCCCTCACCCCCCCAAACCCCCCTCCCCCTCCCCCTCCCAAACCCCCCAAACCCCCCTCCCCCCCTCCCAAACCCCCCGTCCCCCTCACAACCAACAACCCCACAAACCCCCCGTCCTCCTCGCACCCTCCCAACCCTTTACGTTTCTTTTTTTTTATTTAATGGGAGTCGGGGTCGGCCTTACAAAGGCCGACTTCCATTCAAAATTTCTTTTTTTTTTTAATTTTACGAAGTCGGCCTTTTTAGTGGGTTAGTTGGCGAAATATTTTAGTGATGGCGTCATTTGACGAAATATTTCGCCAAATGACGTCATTAAGGAACAAAACTCCCTAGTTCTGTTCCTCGTATTTTGTCTCGAGAATCCTCCTCGTCTACCCCCTTGGGTTTCCTGAATTAACGACCCCTTTTGGTTTTGAAAATTCCCCTTCTTGTCACATTTGAACAGGCACAGTACTTCATCTATTTATGCCATGTTGGCCCCCAAGATCTTCAATTCAAATGTCATTCATTACAACCTCAACTCCAGACGAAAGCGCCAACAGCCGTTAAATACTCCCCCCCTGGTCTTTTCCACAAACCAGCAAGCAGACATTTTGAAGGAGACCCACAAGAATCTTGCCCAAATCCATGAATACCCACCAAGGAGCCCTCGTTTCTCGTCAGCACTCGAACGGCTCTCTCTGTATTGATCCCCTGACCGAACCGAGGCAGGACTGCGGCGGTGACGTAGCCCCGGCGAATCTGACACCGGTCGCCGGCAAGGAAAATGAGCCTCCTAATGTGAAGGGGGAGGAAAGTTCGGTTCTTGGGGATAATAAGGAGGATTGTTCGTCTAAGCAGAGTTCAAAGACGAAGCCGAAGCCGAAGCCTTTACGTCGCGAGAGGGCGTTGAGGCCTTCATCCCTGCAGTTCTGCATGCAAATGAACGAGTTCGAATCGGGCCTTGGGTCGAAGGCGAGGAATGAAGCGACGGCTCCTGGTTCGGAGAATCCTCCGCATTCCGTTAATATCTGGGATTACTCCGACTCCGAGGCCGCCCCTGCTTCTTCCTGGGCTACTTTGCCAAACAAGTGAGAAGAGAAAAAAATCATCTTCTGCTTTTTCTGTGTTTGATATTTGATGGTGTTTTGGAAGGAGACATTGCCGGATTTGTTATCTTGGTAGATTCCGTTTGATTCTTGTCATTTTTTTGTGTTAGTAACTGAGTGCATGTTCCCTCGTTTTGATGAGCTTCTATGAATGGTCGTGAGATTTTAGGACGTTGCTGTGCCGGCCATTACCGGTGGACATAGAGAAGTGTTCCTGTGTTATTGTCAAGGAGGCCGCGGATGGAGCAACCAGTGGTACTCTGTTTTCGCTCTACACTAACGTGAGTCTTCCTGGCTACCCAACTTGCCGGGAACTGTATTGTGCGACAAAGACGATTCTGTGCGCGCTCTTGTTTGTTTGACTAGTCTCATCTTTGTGGCGATCATGTACGATCGAGGATGACGTGATGGTTAAATGTAGGTTCACATCTAGAAGGAATCTGAGGTGATTCTCCCTGACAATTCTGAGAGAAATATCGAGTGAAGATCTAAACCTGTTGAGACACATCCTGCACTTGCACGAATTGAAATTATTTGCTGCATAAACAAGAGTAGGATTTGTATTACTAATTGACCTGCTTGAAATAATTGTCTTAATGAAACTGAAGTGCTGGTCGTTTCACAATTCACATGATCCCAACAAGTACCCTTGTGTATCCATTGCTGAAATTTAATGTTACAGGAAGGTAAGGGAAGGCAGGATCGGAAATTAGCTGTTGCCTGCTGTAAGCGTCGGAATGGGAAATCCGTATTCACAGTAGCTCAGTCGGTAAAGGGTGCTTCATCAAGTAGAGATGAGAGTCTTGTTGGAACAGTAACAGCTAACCTCATGGGGTCAAAGTATCAAATATGGGACCAGGTTCTCCACTCGTTTCTGCATAACATGTTATATCTCTACCATTGGATGCTGATTAGTTATTCTTCTCCCTGCCTTACAAAATCAGGGAATTACTTCAAGTTCCTCTAGTGAAGAATCGAGAAATCTCTTAGCAGTCGTAACGTGAGGATTGATTCTTTTTCTCCACGCATCTCCGTTCTATAGCCCATGAATAAAAGGAAATGAAGGCGACAAGTTTCTTACTTAGTTGCTTTGCAGATTTATGCCTACTATAGCCACTTGGACCGGAAGCTTCAGGAACATGAGGGCTTATGTGCCAAAGCACCAATCGATGCAGCTGAAAAATCCGAGCCAGGTAAGCTTAAGAGAATTATCTGTAACTGTAGAGGCCTTTTAATAATTGCCATTTCTAGCTGACCTTTGTGTTTCAGGTGCAACACATTCGTGGATTACCAAATGACTGGGACGAGAAGGTGGAGAAGGTGCATCAGTTAATCTCAAGAGTTCCTCTGTACAATACGGTATGGACACGGTCTGGGGAGGTTTTTATTGAAAGATGTGTCCTTTATCAAAGTATTGTCTTTCTTGGCACTTCAGGCAACAAAACAATATGAACTAGATTTCAGAGACACCGGAAAATCCGGGTATAAAGTTCAAAGATCGGTGAAGAATTTCCAGCTCAAGTTGGAGGTATCATTCAGTCTACTGATTCAATTGACCGATTCCATCATCTAGTACTGCGATGCAAGAACCTTGCAGCTTATTAGATCTTACATTCCTGTCTAGGAAAATGGGAAGCAGACGATTCTGCAGCTTGGAAGGGTTGATAAATCGAAGTACATCATGGATTACAGGTAAAAAACCAACTCTTTTCCAGAAGACTCGGCTGCTCTGCTCATTCAAATGTGAGGGAAATGATTGCGAATTTTGATCTCATATCCCATCATCACTCAAATTGCAGGTATCCATTAACAGGCTACCAGGCTTTCTGCATATGTTTAGCGTCCATTGACTCGAAGCTGTGCTGCACAGTGTAGCGGTTGCCAAATTGTGTGACTCTGGGATTCAATCACGGAGTCTGAGGTACATGTAGAGACCTGTGGCCATTTTCCAGTGGAGAGAGCCAATGGAGCCCATTCATATGCGGCAATATAGTCTTTGCTTACATGTAATGAACTTAGCTGGTTCGGCGAGGAATGAACTGCCGGTTTTGCATTAAACTCCGCTTGTATACTCGGGAATTCGCTTACACGGAGCTTTGCAGTGATTTGCTTGTAGGAGGATTCTTCTTCTGCCTGTAGTTGTAATAAAAGCAGCTCCAGTTTCATTTCATTCGATGTTGTTGGAAATCAGAGGCTGATGGACAATGCGGTCAAGGCGACATTGTACCAGGTTGTCTCGAACCTCCGGACCTTACGACAAGCAGAGCATGTCATGGCAGCGATCACCAAGTCCGCGCTGCACGGTGACACTTTCCTGATCTCGAGGCTCGTGTCCTTCGCTTCCTTGTCAGGGTCCGGCAGCCTGACGCACGCCCAGCTGCTCTTCGAGGAAACTGCCATGGACGACACCTTCTGCTGCAACACGATGATCAGGGCTTACTCAAGAAGCGCGTTCCCCTTACGGGCGGTACTCATGTACAACCGTATGCTACGGACGGAAGTCGAATGCAACCGGTTTACGCATAATTTTGTCCTAAAAGCTCTTGCCAGGATATTGTGGTGCGAAGAGAAGGACTGTTGTGGGGTCGGTGAGGGTTGCGGAGGGGATGCCTCAAAGCGCGTTGGTTGTAAAGGCGCTGAAGTTCATTGCAGGGTCGTTAAGGTGGGGATGGATGGTGATTCCCATGTCAGGAACTCGCTTGTAAGTTTGTATGCGCTCTGCGGGCGGATGGACCATGCGAGGATGTTGTTCGATGAAATGCCAGAGAGAAACGTGGCTTCTTGGAATATCATGATAGCGGCTCATGAGAGATCCGGTGATTTCACTTCTGCTGACTGGCTTTTTGGGTTGATGCCTGAGAAGAATGTGGTGTCCTGGAATATGAGGATTGCTAGGTATGGAAGGATGGGAGACATCGCGAGGGCGAGAGAGGTTTTCGATGGAATGGTTGAGCGAGATGAGGTTACATGGAATTCCATGATCGCAGCTTACGTACAGGTCAAGTACTACGATGAGGCGTTAACTCTCTTTCATGAAATGTTGAATTCTGAGTTCGAGGCGACAGAGGTAACTATAGTTTCTGTTTTGGGTGCTTGTGCGGAGATGGGTGCTCTTGAAGTAGGGAGAAAGATCCACGATTTGTTGAAACAGAGAAGGTTAAGTGTCGATGGTTATCTTGGCATCGCACTCGTTGACATGTATGCCAAGTGCGGAAACTTAAGTCTGGCTTGGGAGGTATTCAACGAGGTGAAGATGAAGCCCATCAGTTGTTGGAATGCGATGATTATGGGCTTGGCTGTCCATGGCTTTTCATCCGAAGCATTAGACTTATTTGTGAAGCTGGAGGGTAGCGCCAGTGAAGTTCGACCGAATCGGATCACCTTCATTGGTGTTTTAATGGCTTGTAGCCATAGAGGGCTGGTGGATGAGGGTCGCGCTCTTTTTGAGGCCATGACGACGGAGTATGGGATTGAGCGTGATATGAAGCATTATGGATGCATGATCGATCTTTTGAGCAGATGGGGTTGTCTGGATGAAGCTTTCCAGATGATACAGAGCATGCCCTTCAAGCCGAACTCCATTCTGTGGCGAACGTTGTTGGGTGCTTGTAGAGTACACAAACAAGCTGAATTAGCCATGCGATGCTTCCAAGAGCTCACCTGCTTGGGATTGGTGACCGATGGGGACTACATATTACTTTCAAATAGTTTTGCTGAAGCTGGAAGATGGGACTGTGTGGAAAGATTGAGGTACGATATGAACATCAAAAGAGTGTTGAAAAGGCCGGGCTCCAGCAACTTTGGCACTTGAGATTCGATAAATTGTCTGTCAACTTGTCAACGTCATTGTAAATTCGGCGTATTTACACAGCACGCGATGGAACCCAATCTCCAGGCCTTAGATACTAACTTTCAAGTTTTCGCATGAGATCACGCAACTGATTGCAGATGTCCACGATGCTCGTGCGTTTGCTTGGCAACTCAGCTGAGCACGCGACTCCTATTCGGAGAACTGACATCAGACATTCCTCGAAATTGCTATGGGATACTTTGCCACTGTCACTGCTACTGCCATCTGTTATGGGTATAAGCATGGGATCAGCTATCTCCATAACGCGATCAGGGAGAGCAGCCTGCACGTAGTTCCGGAGGTTATGGTTGTCCAGGAAGCTGCTTTCCGTTGGCCTTTTGCCCGTGAATGTCTCGAGGACAAGTATTCCATAGCTGTATATGTCGGCCTGAGTGGAAGCCTCCTTCCCTTGTGAGTATTCTGCAAGTACACAAACTAGTGGTTAGATTCATAAGATATGCAGTTTGGTGTAAAAGGAGAATTTCTAATATATAACCTGGCGCGACGTATCCAATGGTTCCTCTGATCCCGAGAGAAGCCGACACAACTTCCTCGGGTGACAGTATTTTAGCAAGTCCAAAGTCGCCAACATGTGCAGAGAGGTCCTTGTCGAGGAGGACATTGCTTGGTTTCAGATCACAGTGAACTATTGGCGTATGACACTGATTATGCAGGTAATTAATTGCGTTGGCGATGTCCGTTATGATATTAAGCCGTTGCATCATGGTCAAACTCTTCTGTTCTGTCGTGGGATGCAACCACTTCTCCAAGCTACCATTAGACATGTAGTCGAACACCAGAGCCTTAAACTCGTTCCCTTGGCGATCAATGCTTGAGCATGAAGTGATGACTCTGACGAGATTGCGGTGGCGGATATGCCTCAGGGCTTCACATTCGGCCACAAAGTTTTTGGAAACTCCTTCGATCTGGACTTTGAGTACCTTGACTGCTACGACTTCCTCACGATCTCCCAAAACCCCTTTATACACCATGCCAAAACTTCCCTCGCCGATTAGGTTTGTGCTGGAAAAACCATCCGTCGCATTGTGAAGCGTGGAGTAAGACACTTTGGGGTGGCCCGGCTGGGGCGAGGTCTCATCTCTTGGGGATTCAGGAGATGGTTCCCTTTTCTTCCTCCTGGACAGTGCAACCAACCAAACACAGAGCAGAAACAACGCGAAAGAGATACCCGAGACAATGATGATCACGACTAGCCATACAGGTTTTCTTCCTTTCTTAGCGGCTTGATTTGGGCATAATGGCAGTTGCAGTGCCTCAACTCCTCCGCAAAGATCCAGGTTCCCCGAGATCGAGAATGCGCTCGTGTTTGCAAATAGCCCCGTTTTCGGAACTTCACCTTGGAGATCATTGAAGGATAGATTGACATATCCATTAGACTGCAAGGCTTCCAAGGAATCGGGTATATTTCCCGTCAGGCGGTTATCAGAAAGATCGAGGTATTGGAGACTTTTTAGTTGACCAAATGATGAAGGTATGGCACCCTGCAGATTATTGTGAGCCAAATTGAGGAAATCCATCATGACGCAGTCGCCAAGCGTCGCCGGTATTTCACCCGACAGCTCATTCTCAGAGAGATCCATTTTCCAGATGTTCTTCATACTTCCCAGTGCTGTTTGCAACTGTCCTGATAGACGGTTTCGATATACACTGAAGATAGAGAGAGTGAGGCTCTTTGTCACTGACTCTGGTATCATCCCGCTCAGTTCGTTTCTGGAGAGGTATACTCGCTGCAAGTTGCCGTCACCCAAAGATACCGGTATGCTTCCGTTGAAGGCATTTCCTTCTAAGCCTAATATTCCTAGCTGTGAGAGGTTACCAATGGACACCGGAATATTCCCAGAAAGTCTATTGTCGATCAGTTGCAGGAATTGCAGCTTCGACAGCTGTCCAATCGTTCCCGGAATGCTGCCTGTGAGCATGTTTCCACCGAGAATAAGGTTGTTCAGATTGACCAGGTTGGCTATCTCGGGCTGGATAGTTCCACTTATATAGTTTTGATCCAGTTGGAGTGAAGAAAGGGTAGCGGACAGATTGTACACAGAACTAGGGAGAACACCAGAAATATTCGTTTGGGAGAACCAGAGACTTTGAAGCATCGAACAATTGGTTAAAGAGGCAATGAAATCAAGATCATCCCCACTGTTGGTGCCGAGCGGGTTTTCACTTAGGCTCAGCAATTGCAAGTTCTGGAGGTGTCCGAGATCTTTAGGTATGGGGCCAGTGAAGTGGTTGTAAGAAAAATCAATCCGAACTGAGGTGTTTGGCAGGGTCGACGGAAAGGGCCCGGAAAACTCATTCCCTCCAAAAAAACCCAGTTGAAGGTTCGGGAAGGTTGTGGCTAGGTTTGATTGGACGCCCCCCGACAGCTTGTTGGCGGCCAAGGCAAGTGTAGTGAGTGATGAGATATTGTAGAGGGATAAAGGTATTGCTCCGGTGAGGTTGTTGCTGGAAAGGAACAACTGCTGCAAGTTGGGTATGGATCCAACCTCGGGTGGTATGCTTCCCGTTAGGTAGTTGAAGCCCAAATACAGGATTTGAAGCGATGATATGTTCCCCAGTGTTGACGGGATGCTGCCGGAAAGACTGTTCTTCGTTAACTGCAGGCCCTGCAGATCAGTCAAAAGTCCAATCTCGACCGGAATCTTCCCGTAAATGTTGTTGCCATGGAGATCAAGGAAGACAAGACGAGAGCATCGGCTGAGGTTGACTGGAATGTCGCCCTCGAAAGAATTGTTACCCAACAGGAGACTCGTCAACCAGGAGAGCCTTCCGATCTCCTGCGGCAGAGGTCCATGGAAACTGTTGTTCTGCAGGTTGATAACCCGAAGAAAAGTGAGGTTTCCGATTTCCGGGGACAGAACGCCTACCAACCCAGCCGACGACAGGTTCAGGACGGTCACCCTGCCGAGTGTCGCATTGCACGTAACTCCCTGCCATTCGCAGAAACGGCTCGTGTCATTCCATGACCGGAGCAACCCCAGAGGATCTCCTTGTATCTGCCTCCTAATAGCAAGCAGAGCTTGGTCATCGCTTGCGCTCGTCACACAGCCAACTAACAGGAGGAGGACCATAATTATCGCCAGATCTACGCCCCGTCGGAAGTCCATGGTATCCACGGATCCGATAGGCCGGCAATGAGGGTAGCTTCTGGCCGACTCTCTTTGTCCTTGCTGACATTATAAAGTAGAATGGGGTTAGGTTTGTCAACCTAGTGAGAAAAGGACTTAGAATAGTTACGAAAGTCGTTCTTTTTCAAACGTTGTTATCGAGGATGCTCACGTTTTCTGCTCCATTCAAATTGGATAGACTGCTTTGAGTATAAGATTTTAGATTTTGAAAACTTCTTGTCGTAGTTAACTTATTTTAAATTTAAGTTAGAAAAGCTAAAAATTACTAACAAAAAAAAAAAGTAGGTCTTTAATTTGTTTGACATTTTAAAAAAACTAATCTCTAGCTCAATATGTTAAAAATGTCTAAGTGAATTATTTTTTATGAAAATATTTCTTAAAAATTAATTTTTCGAACAAAAATACAAGCCATCATAGATTTATTAATGGTCTTAATAGTTTTTAAGTAAAAAATAAATTCAAGAGAGAATCGGTCTCGCTCTATATAGAATCCTCCGTTAGTATTTGTACACGTTACCGTTTTAGAGTAGATTTACGACAAACCTGATAAATCGTTGATGCTGTAGCGTTGATGAGTACGGAACAAATCTTGATTTTTTAGAATTCGAATAATCCCTCGAATAAGTTTAGTTGTCTTGAATACCTTGAATGGGTGAGTGCCTTCGTACCTCGGTTGCCCGCAAGGCACGCCCGAGATGCCTTTTGCAGCCACGGGTAATGAGGATCGATCTGGGAGACGTTGGCAGGGCTTGGAGGATGGCCGTCTGGATTTGGTCGACGGCAGCCGATTGTGGTTGTGATCGCAGTCTAAGGGGGAGATCGGGGATTTTCACCGGAACGGGGAAGCCGGTGTCAACAAGGGGGTCCTCGCGCACTTCAGGAGAAGAAGGCGGCATCTGTAGACCGGGTCCACACAGGTCGAGGACAAATGATCCCGCCGTCAAGAATGGTCGCCTTGGGTCGTGGCGACCAGTACGCTGAAGAGTGGGTTGTTGCCCTCCGGTTTGGTGGGATCTCCTCGGTGGCCAGCGACAAACATGACGGCTGGGATGAGGGTTGTCGGCTGCTAGGGGTGTGTGCCTAATGCAGCTGTGGGCGTCGAGATCGGGGCTTTGGGAGTCGTCCCATCTGGGGACGTCGGGGAGAAGGTCGGTTCATCGCTGCTGAATCTGGAGATGTCGGGGAGGGCATGGATTCACCGCTGTTGGACCCAGAAGATTGGTGTCGCCTGGTCGCCGAGGTTGCCGAGGTTGCGTAAGGGGGAGAGACAGGCGCAAACGAGATTCTTGATGCGCCCGAATCGAGCATTCTGTTGGTTTGCTCCTGTTCCTCTGGTTTTACAATTAAAGAAAATTAAAGGAAGGAAAGCCCCATTCACAAATTAAAACAGAAACGAAGGAACCAGGTTACCCAGTTGCTGAATATTCTGAATTTGCCAAGGACCACAATGCCTTGACGTTTGGTCAGGATGAGAGGGCAGACGAGGGTTACGTCGAATGAGGGCTCCAAATATAATTGATTTTGTAAATTTTTATGATTTCATATTTGTTTATTAGAAAAAATTGGATTCTAACAGTTGTACAAACGATGATCAATGCATTCCCACTGGTACAAACGATTTCTCGATGGATCCCAAGTCATAATCCCAGTTCAGGTTCAAGTTTCATCATTCCGCGCAATGTCCAGTTCTGGCTTAGTCAAGTTCGAGAGGCTTGGATGGTATTGGCTAAAGGCGAAGCATTCACGATTGGTCTGCTTGGTATCAAGCAACAGATGAATCAAGATCGGTGACGACGTCCTCAACGACTACATCGTTAGGAACCGCATTGTAGGAGTAACAAGGGCTATGGGCTAGCTCAGTCTCTAGTTCCTCCCCGTTACTCTTCCTGCACTCGTGATAGAACACGGCGAAGACCACGTATGCAAAGAACCTGGCGATGCAGAAGAGCAGCATGGCCACGTATCCGAACCCGAACCTAGCAACAAGTCCGAGGATGTCGTCGTCATCCATCGTGGTCACGGAGAACATCACGTAGATAGGTGCGCTCATCGTCTCTAGCACGAGCATTAGCCTGACTCCGTCCTTCCACAGTCCTCGCATAAGATTCCAGGATCTCGTCACAGCAGCCTTCAGATCCCCAATCCCATCCTCCAGCACGGCGACCACCAGCACGAGATTCCCGATGGCCGCTAGCCATAAGTAGCCAACAGCAGCCAAAACCAACACCAAGCTACTCCACCAGATGTTAACGTCATTCACCAGGACGACCATCAGCAGAGTGGCGACCACCCATGCAACCGTGGAACCCGAGACCGACACCCACGCAAAGACCGGCACCCTCCACGAGGACCTCGACCTCACCCTGGACAGCAGCAAGTCACGGACACGGACCCAATCGTTCACACCGGCAAGCAAGAGATCGGATCCATGGACGACGATGATCATCCCTAGGAAGGAGACGGCGGACAAGGATATGAATACGACGGACTCACGCGTGGCAAGGGACTGCAAGTCGTGGGGGTCGACGGACGAGACCTCGTAGGCATCCTCGACTCTGTGGAGGAGGGGGGAGACTAGGAGGGAGTGGAGGAGGAGGAGGATGGAGAAGGGGATGAATAAGAGGTGGAATAATATGAAGGAGAAAGCGGGGCTGGTGGAGGGAAGCCTGACGGCTCGGGTGATGGTGGCGATGAGGGAGGAGGAGGAGGAGGAGGTCGGGTGGGTCTCCATGTCAAAGTTACATTGACGGAGGGAGGAGGGATGGAGGAATCTTTTTGAGGAGTGTGAGGGCCTCGTCATACCTGCAGCTTTTTCAGAGTGACGAAAGAAAACAATTATTGCATTTGGATTGGCATAATTTTGAATTATTAATTTTCTTTTTAAAAAATTAAATCCCGTTCGAATCGTGACTATAGCCGAGTTGATTAGCTCGAACCCCGTAAACCTTAATCGAGCCGCTAAATCATGGGTTTGAAATTAGAATTCCCCATCCATACGTAACTTCGGCCGTGTCCTTCCCTTGATTGATGATGGGAAGGGAAGAAAATGGGCCAATTTATAGGTTCAAGTAACGACAGATTAATTATAGGCCCATGGGCCAGAAATGAAAGTGGGCCCACGACGGGATGTGCGAGTGAGTAATGGCCCATAACGGAAAACAAAAACTGGCTCCACCCAGTTGAGATTTCTCTGCGTCTAATAAGTAATTAACAAATATATCTCCCTCACATTACATACTTTATTAATTTTTCTTTATGTGTCGTCGTTATTATATTTTAGAAATTTGGGGAAGGTCAACTTTGTGTAAATGAATGATCCAAGAAAAATTTGACATTGGGAATAGATAGTAGCCCCTCCCGCCCCACCCTACACGTCTAGTCTAGTTGTGGGGAGGGGCGACATTGCCATGGCAGAACTTCACCGTATCTTTCTTACAACATGTGTATTATTCACGCGCTTGAGTTCATGGGACCAAATAGAGTTAACTTCAGTTGAACGTAGGTAACTTTGTGAACTTCACGAACTCATCCAAGCTCTTGGACGAAGACCCAGCAGCATCGCCGTCCACGGCCTCCCTTGCAGCTCGCGCTATCTCTTTCGCCCTTCCCCTTGCCGCATGACCCTTCTCACCTCCCATTAACTCCTCCACTCCTTCTCTTATCGCCTCCCTGGGGACGAAACCATCCCTTCCGGCCTTCTCCACTGGGATGGCAACCCCTGCACGGAGCCCTTCCACGACTAGCTTCGCGTTTAGGGTCTGGTCCGCCCCCATCCCCCACGTCAGCATTGGGACCCCGCTCGATAGGCTTTCGAGCACCGAGTTCCATCCGCAGTGGCTCATGAACCCCTCCACGGCCGGGTGCGACAGCACCCGCTGCTGGTCCACCCATCCCTGAATGACCAGTCCCCTCCCTCCTGCCACGGCAACAGTCTCCTCACCTCCTCCGTCTTTCGGCCTAGCTGCCAATAGGAAGTAGTGCCCGGACTCCTCGAGTCCTCTCACAATCTCATCCATCTGCAGATCGGTTATCCGGGCCTGTGTCCCGAACGACGCGTACAAGACCTTCGTGTCGTCACCAAGCCGCTCATCGAGCCATTTCATGTAGGCGCTGGAGAAGGACGACACAGGCAGGGGATGGTCATCGTAAAGCGAGGCTGGCCCCACGCACCAGATCCCTGCCCTTTCATTGACACAGAATGACTTAAGGGAAGACACATACTCTCCCTCGATCCCCTCGAAGCTGTTTACGAGGATCCCATCACTATTGGCATCTGTTACCCCGATTTCTGCCAGCACACGGAGGAAACGGTCGGCGGGGTCCTTGTAACGGTCCAGATCAGGCACATCCCTGGCCTTCACAGAGAACGGGATCTTTGTGCTTGACAGATCGACCGTCTGATCGCCAAAGCCTTCCGAGTCGACATGCATGTGACCGCGCGCGACATGCATATGTGCAGTTTTAGCGACGACCATCGAGAACACCCCCATCCCGTGGAAGACGACGCGAGGAATCCCATAGGCCCGGCACGAACCAAGCGTCCAGCCGAGGAAGAAGTCCGAGACAACACATGAGGGGAGCAGTCCCTCCCTCAACATCTCCTCGAGAAGCGACTCAAAGGGTTCCTTCAGGGTCCTCAAGGCATCGAGGAAATCCACGAGTAGCTCCATCGAGGGGAGGTCAGCCGTGTTCTCGCAACCATCGGGAAGGAGCCTCCGGGCGAACTCGGGGAACTCCAGAACACGGACGGATATCCCAGGGCAGCTCGAGACCCTCGACAGGATGAACGGCTCATTCTTCGGGGTGGTGATGATGGTCACCTTGACGCCGCGGACGGCGAGGGCCTTGGAGATGTATAGTAATGGGAGGGTGTGTCCATAAGCAAGGTGGGGAAAGAACAGGACATGCGGCGGGGGCGTTTGCGGCAGCAGGGAAGTAGCCATGGCTGGGGTGAGATGGATTGGATTATGCTTCCCAAGGTTCATGTAAGAGCCCTACGATGAGGAGTGTTTTATAAACAAAGTGTGCAGTATATGGAGTTAATTATGATTAGCGTTAGCCTTGGTTCTTAAATAACATATCACTCCCCCTAAAGTTTATACAAGAAGAGGTCTAACCCTTTTGGCGTCCAAGTGGTTCAATTGGTTGTCAAAATGTTGGACCTATTTTCATCATAAAAACATCTTCTTTTTAATTGTTTGTCAACTCCGTCCTCGGCATTTCATTTTATCAAAATTACCAATCGTACCACTCCTCTTCCTGAAAACTTAACATTAGAAAATAATTTGGTACTGTCAAAATCACAAAGAGAGTTGACTCGATGAATACGTCCATGTCTTCGGGAAACCTTTTAAGATTCACTAAATAAAATCCAAGATCACTCGATCACTCAAATGTTTTTCTATCTCAAAACCTAACGCGAATGTTGGCCCAGTTATAACGGTTCTCGAACTTATTCATATTAATCGTTTTTTGTCAACGGATTATCTACGGTTTGAACTTTCTACAGAGATGCCTCCCCCTACCTATGCCAACACATTTTTTGGATAAATTGAAGATGCACATTAATATGCTTCATCTGCTGATACATATGATTCTTCGATAGACAAACAACGCTCCGATTATTACGATACATTATTATTTTAATATGATCAAAATCTATATCATTTATGGGACTCCGCGACTAGGGATGTAAACGAGCCGAGCTGAGCCCAAATATTAATGGGCTCTGCCTTAAGCTCGACTAATTTATTTCAGGCTCGAGCATGGGCTCGTACTCGATGATATTTGAGATAGTAGGGCTCGAGCTCGGCTCGTCTTTAAACTCGTTTCAAGCTCAAAGTAATTTCTAAATAATATTAATTTTTGGGTAAAATAGTGAATTCATAAGGTTCGTTTATGCTCACGTACTATTCGAGCCGTTTATTTTCAAGCTCGGGCTCGGACTCATTTGTTAAAAGAATAGTTTGAGTGAGCTCGAGCTCGGCTCGTTTATAACCGAGCCTAGCTCCAGCTTTTGACGAGCGGAGCTCAAATCGTTTGTGAACGGTTATGTTCATTTACAGCACTATCCACAGTACATCTTTCACAACATCGATAATTGCGGATACTTTGCTTCTATAGAAGACAAAGTGGCAAAATGTTGTTGTAGCTTTTAAGCTAACAGTACAATCAATTTATATAATCCAAATTCAAATTACCACCGTCCACAAAAATAGATATTAAACAAGAACAGGCTATTAACATAAGCCCCACGTCCACATAACCTTCAAATATTTGAGAATCCAAATCACTTAGTCCTAATGAGCCCTAATCGGAATCGCCAATAAATATACTAACCACATCCACTTCATTTTGCTTTTGTCAAGCCTCTTGAAAATCATGGCATACGTAACATTACCAAGAGAGTTTGCATGTTATTACTATGAACACATGTTGACATTCTCACAAGAGAAATACAGTTTGCATTTGCAATTCTTCGATCACAAATAAACAATCGGAATTTTCCTTTTCCTTAAGAAAAAGGAAAGAAATTAAAACATTTCCCTCGACCATGTCTTCCATCGGAAAATTGAAAACAGGCAACATATAAACCTTTTTCAACAGCATTTTCTTCCTTTCTTATTCGTTATTTTTCGTTCGCTTACGTTCATCGTCTGATTCCGAATACGATCGTTGCCTTAGTTGATCGTTGGAAACTTCATGGACTGATCATTTCGAGCCGATACGAACTCCACAAACTCATCCAAGCTCTTCGAGGAAGACCCGGCATCGCCCACTGCCTCCCTCGCAGCTTGCCCAATCTGTTTCGCTCGTCCTCTCGCGGCCTTACCCTTCTCGCCTCCCATCAACTCCTTCACTCCTTCTGTTATTGCCTTCCAGGGAACTAGGCCGTCCCTTTCGGCCTCCTCCACGGGGATGGCAAGCCCTGCACGGAGCCCCTCCGAGACTAGCTTCGCATTCAGTGGCTGTTCTGCCCCCATCGCCCATGTCAGCATGGGGACCCCGCTTGATAGGCTTTCGAGCACCGAGTTCCATCCGCAGTGGCTCATGAAACCCTCCACGGCTGGATGCAATAGCACCGCCGGCTGGTTCACCCATCCCTGAACGACCAGTCCCCTCCCTCCTGCCACGGCAACAGTCTCCTTGCTTTGGCCATCCTTCGGCCTAGTTGCCCATAGGAAGTAGTGACCAGACTCCTCGAGTCCTCTCGCAATTTCATCCATCTGCTGATCTCCTATCCGGGCCTGCGTCCCAAATGACACGTAAATGACCTTCCTGTTTTCACCAAGCCGCTCGTCGAGCCACTTCATGTAGGGGCTGGCGAACGGCACAGGCGGAGAGTCGTCGTAAAGCGAGACCGGCCCCACACACCAGATCCCGGCCCTTCCATTGATAAAGAACGACTTGAGGGAGGACACGTACTCGCCCTCGATCCCCTCGAAGCTGTTTACGAGGATCCCATCACTGTTGGCATCTGCTACCCCGACTTCCGCCAGCACACGGAGAAAAGGGTCGGAGGGGTCTTTGTAGCGTTCCAGAACAGAAACATCCCTAATCTTCACGGGGAAGTTAATGTTCAGGCTAGACAGATCGATCGTCTGATCGCCAAAGCCTTCTGAGTCGACATGCATGCGACCGCACGCGACATGCATATGTGCAGTTTTAACGACGGCCATCGAGAACACCCCCATCCCGTGGAAGACGACGCGAGGAATCCCATAGGCCCGGCAAGAGCCAAGCGTCCAGCTGAGGAAGAAGTCCGAGACAACACATGAGGGGAGCAGTCCCTCCCTCAACATCTCCTCGAGAAGCGACTCAAATGGTTCCTTCAGGGTGCTCAACGCATCGAGGAAATCCACGAGCAGCTCCATCGAGGGAAGATCAGCCGTGTTCTCGCAACCATTGGGAAGGAGGCTACGAGCGGACTCGGGGAACTCGAGGACACGGACAGAAATCCCAGGGCAGCTAAAGACCCTCGACAGTATGAACGGCTTGTTCTTCGGGGTGGTGACGATGGTCACCTTGACGCCACGGCCGGCAAGGGCCTTGGAAATGTCCAGCAAGGGGAGGGTATGGCCGCGAGCCAGGTGGGGAAAGAATAGGATGTGTGGCAGCGGAGGGGGCTGTGGAGTAACCATGGCCGGGTGCGAGTAAGGGCGATCAAAGCACGGTGGTGGCGACAGATTTTGCCGAAATGGATTGGAATTATATGCTTCCCAAAGGTGGTTGGTTCATATCTTAATCTAATATGGTATGTATTCATCCAAAATCAACAGCTTGAAATTAATCCCAGAAAGGGAAAATAAAAAACACAATGAAGGAGGGTTTTGGTATTCAACGGTGGTAGTTGCATATCACACATTTTCCCAAAAAAGGAAAATAATCTACAGCCCCCTACGCGAATTACACGTGGAGATTCCATGTTGTCACTCACAAGCCAAAAAAAAAAAAAATGATCACAAAGTTTAATTAGGAAACGAAATTTATTTTTTCTTCTGGATTTTTGAGATCTTTTCTCACCATATTTGTAAAAATTATGAAATCTAAGAGGTAAAATCTGGCTCAAACTATGTACTCATTCCCGCCCAATAATGTATCGTCTGCTGTTGCCGTCTTTTGCTTTTTGACAATCGAGTGAGAGTGTCCCGCGGTGGCAGAGAGAGAGAGAGGGAGGGTGAAGTCACCGTTGGCATGAGATTGCACTAATAACGGGGTTGAATCAGTGTCACGAGAGTTTCGACACTTTTTCGATTATATCTGAATACAGAAGTGTGAATCTGTCAAATTACAGAAACTGAATCGGCTAAACAAATTCCTGATTATGAGCTAAGTTATCTTATATGTATGCGACACAAAGATTTATAGTGGTACCGAACGCTCTACCCAATAAGAGCGTATTCACTATGCATACTTCTGTATGACTAACCACTTGCACGTACACACGCGACTAACTTAACCTGCACGTAACACAACGTGACTAACTCCGCTCCTCACCGAGCCCGTGGCTTGACGGCTACCACCTGCCCATGTGAACGGCTACCACCTGCCCTTACACACTCCTTGTGTGACTAACAACCTATACAAATAGAACAAAACGGCTACAACACGAACAGTCTGCAGCTACAAAAGACGCTATCTCTCAGAGGTGATCAACTCGGTGAATGCACGACGGACACTCTCAGCTTTTGCAACGGTGAAGGCTCAAATAATAGCGGTAAGCTTCACTCTTTGCTTATGAGCTTGTCCACATATGAAGCTTCCTAATCAATCATAATGTTAAGTTGACATCTTGCCATTTACTTCAATATTCGATCCTGTAAAACCTTAGATAAACAAATAAGACTTCAAATCAAGGATAATGTTATTTTGCACAAAGGCTGTTTTCTGCAACAGCTACTTATCCATATATGGAATTGACATTGTGATTGATTTGTTTCTATTATATGAAAATATTTCCATTATAAAATATTGTCACCCGAGGTTTCAACGGTCGTGGCCAATTTCCACAATCATAGGATCACATAAGTTTAAGAAATAAATCTTTTGATATCTTTTCAAAACAGCTCAAGGAAAGAAACTTGACAAACAAGTTAATTCCAAGGGTGAATCTAGACATAATTTCAGAGTTAATTCAATAAGAATTAACTTTAGGACGTATGAGATAATTATCTCACGTGCTCACATATTGAACAATCTCCAACAAGGAAATCGTCATTCACAGAAGTGTCATTATGTAACCCGTAGTAGGTACTCCAGCAAGGAGAGTTATATCATCCGTTAGTACAAAAGCTCATATCTATAATAGAGATAGTGGACTCGATCTCTGATAGCTAGATCGTTTCCTCCGTTGAAGTCTTTCACGTAACTTTTTTACGTATTTCTCAAATAATGGAGACCAGCTTCTACACATGAAGACATGTTCTCTGTACGCTTAAATAGCATATTAACAATGTATAATCCTCGTCATCATCAAAATCAGATTATATCAAGAGTAACAAATCAAAAGTCAAGTCAAACTTACTTCCTTATTCGGATGATCTCGAGGAGGCTATGGCAAAAAAAAAAAAAAAGTTTTGTTAGTTGTTTTTTTTTTTTAATAAATAAATTTTATTCCAAATAGAGGAAATTGGACCTCTTATGATTATTGTGAATGAGAATTGGGCTGTGGAGTTTTTGACCCAAACGTATTATTAACTAGTGCTACTGCTACTGGGCCTGATTGAAATTGAACTTCCTTCCCGCCTCTCTCTCTGGTCGGCGTCTCCGATCCCTCCCTTCCGGCCGATGGGATGAGATTTTGGATTACCTTAGGCCCCACGTGATTTCGATCTGCTCTTTTTTACATCCATCCACACATTATCATCTCTTCTTCTTTTATTTTTTATTTTATTTTATTATTTTTTTGACCACGTATACTTCCAAGAGTTAGACCAATACATGATTTTGCGAGCAAAATGATATGAAGAAAGGAGAAAAAGGATCACGTGGATGATGATGATGATGATGCAATTTCATGGACCCCCTCCTCCCTCTTCTTGTCCCTTTTTCAAAACACGTACGAGAAAATAGAACCCCCCAGAGAGACATTTTTTACACATCTTGGTGACGCTGTCTTTGGTTTTGGGTTTTCTCCTTACTTACACGCGACTAAGACTCTCGATTAGTAGCGTAAATCATGGGATACCCAACCCATTAAAACTAATTAGGTGGGATGGGGGTTGATTATTAGAATGAATAATCAGTATTACCTAATGCTGTCTCTTCCTCTCTCTCTCTCTCTCTCTATATATATAATAAACAATCATTATTATGTTTACTTTGATTTAGATATTTTCGTGAAAGATTAATTTATGTCAACGATTCAAATTAACATTCGATGAAAAGTGTTTAGCAGGAGGTGTGTTTTAGGGGAGAGATCAAAGATTTTGAGATGGTATTTCATGGATCCGCATGCGTCCCAAGTAGATCTCAATTTTTGTTCACAGTGGTCTCTTGGGGTTCCGTTGGACGGTAAATATCGAATTTTTTTTTAACATTTGCTATTTTAATATTTAAAAATTCGAAATCTCAATCTACGGAATCCTCACTCCCTAGTGTTGCAAGAAGAAATCAACCGTGCTAATTGTGTTGATTAGGGAGCGTGACGCCAGGCGACGTAAGCAAGATGTATCTAACATTTTGCTGCTAATGGCAAAGGTGGGTCCAGCAATTAGTCCACGTCACGTGTAGAATCAAGATCCGTACTGACATTTAGATGGCAAAATCCAAATATTATTTAGGAAGCGGGCAACCGGCGAAATGAAACGTCGATTAGGAGGAGGAGGCGGCCTTGTTTATTATGTTCAAGTGAAGGGAGGGAGGGAGGGAGGGGTCGTTGACGTTGCTGTCTGCTTTCCTTTGTTGACTCCCTCCCCTCCCCTTTCGTAGCCGGATTAGGCGGGCGAGGACAAATACATTAATTATTATTCTTATTATTATTATTTTAAAAAATTGTCCTTAATCTGCGCTAATATTTTTTCATCTTTATTTGTATATCTCTTTTGTGGCGTGATTTTAGCAAATTTCGTTTCTTTTAAAAAAAAAAAATTATTCCAAAAAACTTTACTGTATGGTTGCCGACAATTATGTAACATGGAGTCGTTTGGGGAATATTCCATTTGGCACTACCAAATTCTTAAAATAAACCCCCCCCCCCCAACGTTTGGAAGAAGTAGCCCAATTATTATTATTCTTATTATCGAGTTATTTCGACCTAACTTTTTTTTTGGGGGGTGGGGGGTTAGTTTTACCTGCTGCTTCTTCTTCATCCGGACACGAGAGACCAATTGGGACCAATCCTTCCTTCCTTCTTCTCGTTGTCCCAACCCAACTGTGTCGTCCAATCTCATCTTGTCGGAAAACCATTACTTGGCATTATTTATTCGTAGTTAATTATTATTTGATTAATCGTTATAATTCACGAATTGAATTGACCAGAAAGAAAGAAACGAGAAAAAACCCTCTTACTAAAAATATATCTATCCTCGCCTTAAGTTGGAGAAGAAGTGTCGGTGGGGCGTCGTTTGCGGTGGGATAAGAAGAGAAGCAAACAAAGACATCCCCCCTCCCCTCCCCCCCCCCCCCCCCCACTCATTTTCTTACACTTCCCAAACTCTCTTCAGTCACACTCGAGAAAGACAGGAAGAGAGAAAAGAAACCCCCCGCCCTCCCTCTTCCTCTTCCTCCTCCTTCCGCTGCATTTCCTTCCGTCCTTGTGAATTGTGTGAGGAAAAGGCGAGATCTAAGGGAGAGATGGGGGTGGATCTGAGGCAGGTCGTCGCTGGGATCCTCACCATCACCATGTTCGTCATGCTGGGAAATATGATCAAGCGCGACCACTTCGATTCCGTCCATGTCTGCACTCCCACCTCCTGCTTTCTGTCTTGTGTTGTGGTCTGGCTTCTTGTTTGTTTGTTGTCCGATCTCTACTGGGTTTGCTTCCGAAATGGGGCGACCCCCTCCCAGATTTGGGATCCCATTGCTTTCCCCCGTACAAGAATGTCTCTGATTTTGTTCTTTTTCGTTTATCCCCCTGTTGCTGTTTAGAGGTCTGTTGGTGAATTGCGAGGAGGATCGTAATCGGTTTTTTTTTTTTTTTTTTTTTTGTGCTGTGTTTTCCTTGTTGTAGGAAAAGCTCCCCGGGGTGTCCGACGATGCTGCCTTCGAAGACAAGGGGGAGGTCTCTGAGAAGGAGATCTTCTCCCTGTCGAGGAAGAGCGTAGATCCTTGGACAGAGGATAACAAGGTTCTCAAACAATGCTGGACTGTGCCTAGTTCTGGTACTTGTAGACGCCTACCTGCCACTTCTTCTGCTGATTAAGGCCTAGCTATGAGCAGTGGTGGTTTTGATGAGGTTCCTGCTGATTTTGCGCAGATCTTGAGGAAGATTCCAAGGGATTCGTCACCTTCTCGCTCACCAATGGTCCCGAGTACCATGTTTCTCAGGTGCTCTTTTGAACGCCTTCGTTGGATTCGAGGAATCCTCACTTGTCGCTTGATTTTTCTGACATCTGCCTGAAACTTCTGTGGCTTCCGTCACCTGAGATATCAAATTCCGTGGATTGGTCTTTTATTTCAAATCCGTAAGTCTTTCTCTTCTTTCTGAATAATGTGCTCATTTTGATTCTGCAGATTGCTGCTGCAGTGGTTGTTTCGAGATTCTTAGGTGCTACCTTAGTTCTTCCGGACATCCGAGGAAGCAAACCGGGCGATAAGTGGTTTGTCCCAATCATTTCTTAAATGAGCACGATGTTGTTATAATTTTCCTCTGTTAATGCCTCTTGTCGACAATCTGTTGATGGTCCTGTCTAACATTTCATGCTGTATGACTGATTTTGAGGGATGTAATACTTTGATTAGAGATTGATGGTATTTTAATTTACCAGGAGCTTCGGGGACATATACAACATTGAAAAGTTTGTCACTAGCCTAGATGGCATTGTCAGAGTATCGAAGGAGCCGCCTTCTTCTGTATCCCCGAGGAACGTTGCGGTTGTAAAGGTCCCTAACAGAGTGACGGAGGAGTATATAGTTGAACACATAGTGCCCGTGTTCAAGTCAAAGGGCAACATAAGACTCGCGACGTACTTTCCTTCTGTTAACATGAGAAAGCCAAGCACGAAGAGCGACCTCGACTCCGTTTCTTGTTTGGGTATGTTTGGCACGTTAGAGCTGCAACCTGAGTTCCGTGAAGTGGTTGATGCCATGGTCGATCGTCTGAGAACATTGAGCAGGAAGGCCGATGGCCAGTTCCTGGCAGTTGACCTGAGGGTGGAAATGTTGGAGAAGCAAAACTGCAAGGGCTCGAAAAGTTGTTTTGATGCGCAGGAAGTGGCTGATTTCCTCAAGAAAGTCGGGTTTAAAAGGGACACAATCCTCTATTTGACCCAATCAAGATGGGATACCAGCCTCAATGATCTCAAGAAAGTCTTCCCCAAAACATATACGAAGGTGATGTTCGCCGCCCCGTTTGTGTGGCAATTCCTTGCTGTACCAGTGCTTCATATTATAAAACTGCTTAAAAATGTTTAGCATCGATCTGATTATTATTTACCAAAACACAAACAGGAGACAGTTATGCCGATGGACAAGAGGTCCAAGTTCCTGGAATCACAGGACTCGGAGTTCGAGAAAGTGATCGACTACTATGTCTGTTCCGAGAGCGACGTGTTCGTCCCGGCCATCTCGGGCTTGTTCTACGCGAATGTGGCTGGTAACAGGATCGCCTCCGGGAGGACCCAGATCCTCGTTCCGTCCTACATCGACAGCTCCTCAGCATCCGCAACAGAATTCATCTCCCCATTCGTGAAGAAGAAGAATCACATGGCCTACTCGTGTTTCTGCTAGCTTGGGGACGAAGCGTCCGAGGCCCGAGCCGGACAAACGGGTGGCTTCTTCTCTTAATTTATCCAGTTGAAATGGTTGGTTATACTGTTGTTGGAAAAAAAAAATCATCTATCCGAGTGGTTTATGGAAGGAAGAAAAGCTTCTTCTGTGTTTTAGGTGATTTTTGTATGTAATAGTTGATACTAGTGGGTGGTGTCATGTTGTGTGGATGATTTATTCTTGTACCAACCATCTGGTCAAGACTTGAATTGTTGAATTATATACCAATGAGTTTTTGTCTTGACACTTTCTGCATGAACATGAGAGGATCTTGATCATTCAAAAATTGCCTGGACATGATGAGCAATTGATCATTCAGAGCTTCCTGTGGTTAGTGGGACTGGAGAAAGATCGTATACAGAGTGATGCTTCTCATGGTGTCTGTTTTCACATGACTTACGTTTTCAAAGAGATCCATCTGCATCCTCTCCCTGTCTGATCTCCTCGGGACAAATGTACAGTTTTGTTATCTGTTTTCGTATTGATAACAACTAGATGACTATCGGACTGGATCTTGTTAGCCCTGAATTCGAGAGGAAGGACGGTGGTTGAGGATCTGGATCAAAGCTGACAATGTTAAGGGAAGAAAGGTGTGCTTACTGTGAATGGAAACCAAAGCAGGAGAAGTCAGGGCAGGGTGGGGGGTTTATGAGTTGTGAGCCCTCGGGAGACGCCGGAAAGGCCTCCGGAGATACGTCGCCAATGGCGTCTCAGGTACCGGGATTAGTTTCCCGATCACCGCGAGAGGCCAGCTGTTTTTCCATACAGAAGAAACAGTTAGCAAGAGGAATCATCGAGACATGATACAACAACTAAACCAGACAACTAAAATGAATCCTCGCAGGACCCAAAGGATGATGTGGATGCTCACCTGACGAGGCCTATCACAATAGTCACCAGCCACAGATTCCAACTCAATGGGACCGTTGTGGTGAACTTGCCGAGAAATTCGATGATTATTATCTGAACGCATTTGCATCTGAGTAGTTAGGGAATGGCAGCCCATCTACTTCTTGCACGATAAGAGAAGAGAACTAGAAGAAATTACTTGAAGCACGAGTGTCATTCCAACTATTGCCATGAATAGACGGTTCTTCGTCACCCCTTCAAAAATGTTCAACTCATCCGGTTTCCGTGCGTTGAACTCGTTGAAGAGCTGCCACGAATAATGCAGAAGAATTTGACGGTCTCATCCCGAGCAATGAAAAGAGCGGAGAGCTCAGAATCCTAATTCTTACCTGACACAGGACGAAGGCATTGAATATTGCAGTGTTCTTCACAATGTTAGCATAATCTGTCGACTCGTTACCCAGACCGAGAATGTCGATGCCCCAGAAGTTGAGCACCAAGAGGACGAGAACTTGATAAACAGCCTTCATCCCGAGAATAAGTGGCGGTTAATCACACAGAATCACCACAAAACTAACATCAAACAATCGTACTGTTGCAATGGTAAGTCGAGAAACGGCAGAAGATTTGGGACCTGAACAATCAAGTTTCTCCACATGATGTTTGTGATAAGAGGCTCCCTGTGAAGATTCAAAGAGGAGAATCAGGGATCCGAGTCGCTGAAATGCACATTGCACAAAGAAAAAGGGCAAACCTTCTACCCACTGGAGTTCTGTGCATGAGATGGTCCGTAGGTGGTTCTGTCGCCAACGCGAGTGCTCCCAGAGTATCCATGATCAGGTTCACCCACAACAGCTTCATAAGGCAATATTCATGATGAGACTTCTAATTTCTCATTGTTCTGGGAAACCGACACTTACAACAGGGTCAATCTCAGCAAACATGACGAAGATGGTGAACCTGCACTGCATTCAGCGGGACGTCTCCAGCAGATGTAGCCGCAACAACATTAATAACTAGCGCTGCAATGTTGACTGTCAGCTGGAACTGGATGAATTTCTGTATGTTTGCATAAACTGATCGGCCCCATCGAACAACCTGCATGGAACAAAAAATGGTCATCCAGTTAGCTCGGACAGACGCGCCACAAACCAGATAATTGTGGCATCTTGGAACCATCGGTAACAATGGAGCTAGATTGTGCTAACCTTTACAACAGAGGCAAAGTTATCATCCAAAATAATTATGTCCGAACTCTCTTTAGCTACTTCTGTTCCTTGAATGCCCATGGAAAGACCAATATCCGCCTAAAACGTGGAAAATAAATTAGAATTACAGGTAACAGGAACAGCGAAACATCTCCGACTTCACGAGTCATGGCAAACAAACTCCATCTTGAAGTTGTGAAGAAGATGGCAGACCTCGTGAAGAGCTGGAGCATCATTAGTTCCATCTCCCGTCACGGCAACAACATCACCTTGCATACGTAATGCTTGCACAAGCAACAGCTTGTCATTAGGGGATGATCTCCCCATCACCTAAACAGTTGTCAAGTCAGACTCGTCCGCTGTCATTAATTAGAAGAAAACCAGGAAGTTACACATACGGATATTTTCTTCGCGACTTGCTCCCTTTCTTTCTCGGACAATGCACGGAACACACTCCCCTCAATAACGTGCGGCTCAGAGGTATCTGCATCCGGACTCAGTATTCCACACTCCAGGGCGATTGCCTTAGCAGTTTGAATGTTATCTCCCGTTACCATGCGCACCTATAAAAAGTTGCATTCCATTACCATTTCGAGATGGTGAAGAGATAAAAAAATAGAGATACCTTCACTCCTGCATCCGTGCACACTTTCACGGCATCTTTGACCCCTGGACGGCACGGATCCTGCAAGTGTATGCATGTATAAGCATCATCTCAACAAAGTTCAAGCGAGAACGAACCCAAATCCAAATTGGTAGAGTATTAAATGCGACTGTGTACCTTAATACCGACAATACCGAGCAAAACAAGATCATCTTCAGGTAGATCCCATTTGTCCAACTCCCCTTCAGATGGAACACCATCAAGAACCTGACATTTATACGCAATAGCAACACACCGTAGGCTTCTTGAAGCCATGTCATCTATCGCTCGCTTGAAGAAATCCTGTAATAACGAGAGATTACACATAAGTAAAAGGGAGTCCACGTTATAACAGAATCGTCTCTTAGTGCCAGCACCTTTTCTCCATCAATCATTTGCAGCTCCCCGCTGAAGTCGACGTATCTCGAGCACGAGGCCAGAATTATCTCAGCAGCTCCTTTCCAGTGGATAAAGATTTCAGAGTTGACCTGCGCACCTTTTAAAACTTCTTTAGAGAACCACAAAATGTTAAGGTTCGTGATAAATCATCGAGCATCAAGTGACTGCAGGACTATGTTATGCATGAGTTTTTGATAGAGTGAAATATACAAAGCTGACCCGTTTCACCGCAATGCCTCCCTTTTTCTTCTGCGAGTTAAACGGCGTGACGTGGAGAATCGTGGACTTTGATCTAACGACATCAAACTTCATCCCTAACTGCAAGAATGGAACATGAACTAAAGAACATAAAACAATGTAAAGCGACAGGAGATGATGCATTGAAGCGAGAAATTACCTTCACTGCCCATGAAAGGATGGCCTTTTCTGTAGGTGAACCAGAGACCTCAGCATCTCCACCTCCCTGTCATGCCAAGTGATCCATTACAAATACTGACGACTAGATAAATACAACATCTTTAACATCCATACTATATCATATTGTAAGGCCAAGCTTCAAAGAAATACTAGTTTACTGACACCTAAACCGTACCGGGGGTACAAAAACATTGCCTTGCGTGTTTTGTGCTATCCCTTCGCAGAGCAGAGAGAGGACTTCTCCAGGCAAACTAATGCAATCGTCTGGTCGATCTAGCTTGTTTCTGCCAACATATGCCTCGACCACCGTCATCTGCAATTATTAGGACAACTCCAGTTTAAATCCTAAACTACTGGAAAAACCAAGAGCTCACTCGTCCATTGTGCATTCTGCCGTCAATAAAGACAACTGAAACAGAAGGAAACCTGATTTAAGGTCAGAGTTCCGGTCTTATCGCTGCAGATTGTGGTCGCTGAGCCCATGGTTTCACACGCGGAAAGTCTACGAACCTGTATGTCCATGACTGTTATGCAAAGAACCCTCACAAGGTTCATGTTACTAATCATATTGAAGCAAGAGATCCCATATGGAAAGTATATAGACATACCAGGGCCTTGTCAGCCATCATTTTTCTCATCGAGTAAGCGAGCCTGTTGTACATTCATACACGTCAGCCAAAACTGAAAGGAAAGGGGCGCTGCTTTTGGTTCCCTTGTATAAACCACACTTACGTTAGGGTAACAGCCAGCGGTAATCCCTCCGGAACAGCCACGACAACAATGGTCACCTGAAATATGTCCTTCATTAAGCAGAACCAAGCAGCAGCAAGGTAAAAAATCGACAACTGACATCGCACTAACAGCAATGGTGAATATTTTGACGACATCATCCATGATTGTACTAATGCCAGTGCTTCCTTTGATGAACTGGACATTTCCATCCGTGCCTCTGGTATTTCCAGTGAAGTACCTGCAAAACGAACCATTGCAGTTTATTTCATAGCCAAGGTGCAGACGATGCTGTGAAGGGCGGATGCAGTATTCATCGATCAACTGACCTCACCAAAAGGACTAGAAGCACTACAAGTGCAACGGCTAAACCTACTATACCAATGAATGTTGCGACCCCATTCAAACGTACCTAAGGCAAAGCGAGTCGTTGATATATCACTAAACAATCACATAA
This sequence comes from Melastoma candidum, assembly GCA_023653495.1. NCBI lineage: Eukaryota > Viridiplantae > Streptophyta > Magnoliopsida > Myrtales > Melastomataceae > Melastoma > Melastoma candidum. The sequence continues at coordinate 12,097,264 of CM042888.1, read as the reverse complement.
AGAAAGAACAATGTTGGGTTCCGGGGAATAAAGTAAGAAACCTGCAGAGGGGTCTCCTCGCCAGTGTCTTCCGATATGCTTGCCATGAGCAATCCCCACTCGGTATTGATGCCAACACCAGTTACCTATAAATAAGGTGATAAAAGAAAACTGTGACTCATCCAGTTTTAGGATCAGCTTCGTTGGCAGTTCAAGTCCATGATAGGAGAATCCTAGAAAAGATTGGTACAAATAAGAATGGGGGGTCTACCAGCAAAGTGCCGACACCATCCGCAACCTTGCAACCGGACATCAAGAAAGGGTCTTTCTGATCTTTTTGCACCTGAGAAACAGACATATCAGAAATGCATGCCACAATGAAGGTCCTCGGAAGACCAATAAGAACACTCACAATCTTGCTTTCCCCCGTCATACTTGATTCATCGATGGCAAGAGAATGGCCACTGACTAATACACCATCAGCAGGGACCTGAAATACTCAAAAAAGTATACAAAAGAGTAATGATTTAGTCAACTCGGAATGCGATGACTGTGTCCCATGCACTGTGATATTACTCACTTGATCACCTATCCTAAGAGGTACAATGTCTCCCACCACGATGTCGTATATCGAGATCTTAACCATCCTTCCGCCTCTCGTTACCTGCATATATTTGGTGGTTGGTTATATCTTCACGGCTATATTGAAAGAGCAGTAGCCGAAGAAAAGGAAGTCGTAATTTCTCTCCTACCTCTAGCTGTATATTACGCTTTTCCTCATTCAGATTTTGGAATTGTAGAGATTGTCGGTAATCACTGGTAGCTGTGTGAAGCCAATGAAGGATAGTTAGGATGCCAAAAAGAGATATTCTCTACATGCTATTGTGACAAGTCAAATACATCATATTTGGAGCAGAAACACCAAGTGTAATGATACGAAGACAACAGGATGAACGGATAAACTAAGATCCCTCACCCGTTACTGTGATCACTAGGATCACTGCAAAAGCTATGCTCCCACCATCGTACCAGCCCTTGTCGAGACCCTGTTGAAGAAACCATGCATGAATCTTGGACATCAAAGTGTGTTTACAACGAAGAATTGAGAATATTGAGCACCAGAAGCAAATCATTCTAACATGATTATAATCACAAGAGATGAACACTTCCCAGATTACCTCAGTTTTTATTCCTAGCACCAAGGCTGCCACCGCGGCTATAATTAGTATTATAAGGGTCAGATCTTGCCAGGCTTCCCAAAGGAAATGCTACAAGGAAAAGCAAGAAGAAGTCAATATGCCTGCAGAACCAAGAAAAAGGAAGATGTCAGATTAAATGTATCGGTATGTTAGACTACCAGGAATTTCTTTCCTTTCTTCTGAGGGTACGTATTCGATCCAAATGCATGCCGCCTCTTTATTAGATCATTCTCGTCTCCAGCAATGCCCGTTTCTAGATTAGTTTTCAGCATGTTTGCTAAACCCTTAACCTGTATGATGTTCATGTAAGGGAACGGAATCCTAAAACACTGACACAGACAGAAGACACTTACCCCTCCATATTGCTGTAGAGCGGAAGTATTACTCTCACGTGTCATGGTAGAAAGCTGCTCCAGCCCAACACCATATTCGCCACCGCTTGGCGGAGACACCTCGCTAGTACCTAATCATAAGTTTGGAGTGAGGATATAGATAACGAAGATAACAGTGTCGAGGGAGGCACCCTTCGCACTTGAACATAATCAAATTTGAAGGAGAGACCCTTACCGATCGGCTTTTCGCCTGCCATTCTAAAGAGCAACGCTGCCTACCCAAGAAATAATAAAGGTCAACCAAGGTGATTCTTGAGAAAATAAAATATAGGTGCAGACGATGTGATATTACTTTCATGACTTGTGCGTGGGATCTGATCAACCTTCTTCTTTGTTCCTCGTCTTCTTCCTTCTTCAAATCTAGCGTATACCTAAACCGCCGAGATGCATTCAGCACGAGAGCTGCTTGCTGCGAATTTCAGAACGAAGGATGTAGTGAGATGTCCCAGGCCGACAAATTGTAGCTTTCAGTTTTCAGGAAGAGCATCAGCATTATGACAGCAAGCTGTCCTCTAAATCATCCTACAATTAGCAAACCACACAGAGCACCGCATCAAGTGCATTATCTGGTCCATGGCGAAGTTCCTATGCCAGTGAAAATTGGATATTTACCTCTCGGCTACCACTTTTCCGACTAGTTCTGATTGTATTTATCAGCAGATTTCATCCAGGCATAGTCATGAATGTTAAACTGTATAATATAAATCAATACTCATCTAATACATTAAGCTTTTAGGTCAAATAGTACGATTTCTACATGGTATCAGAACGAGACCCGTGCACAGCCAAAATATCCCGGTTTGACTTGTGATGTCATGTTAAATTATATAATATAAACTAATCGTTAGTTTAAGGTTTTAAGTCAAATGACACATTTCTGCAACAAAAACTGCAAACGGCCAAAGGTCTAAAACCAGACGCCCTAGTCCTTCTCCCATGAACCAGCTCCCTTCAACGTTTTAGGCGACCCAACCGTGAAGCCGTAACCATATGCCCATATCGAACTCCCAATTCATCCCTTCCCAGCCATTCGTCCCTTACGAAAGATTTTCACAACAATGCAACCCCTACGAATGGCTCCAAACTCCTAAATACCCTTCTCTTGTCCCTTGCATTCGAATAGCAAAGCTCGCATTTACGCAACAAAACGCAGAAAGCCGCTGCCTTTTTTTTTCCAAACAGACGCCAAATGAGAAAGAATCTTGGCTATGCCGCGCGCGCAGATGATCCCATTTCGAGAAAAAAGGCAACACCTATTTGCATTCACAGGCAAGAACAGAACAAGAAAGTGGAAGATCATTTTAATGACGAGGGATGATTACCCGCCAGCGCTTGAAGGTGTCGAGGGAGGCATTCTTGGTGGTGGAGACATCGAAGGGGCCGTCGGGCAGGTCCTCGTCGTCGAGGCCATGACCATCGGGGCGTGGGCCGGCCTCGACGTCGTGGGGGAGGTGGGAAGACATGACTGCGGAGGAGGACGAGGAGGAGGAAGGGAGGAGGCCGTTAGAGGAGGAGCTGCTCATCGGAGAGCGGTGGAGGAGGAATTTTGCGTATCTTCCCTGATTCTACACTTTAAGGGGGGTGGGGGTAGAAACAACAGAACAGACCGTAAGGGAAACAACCCAACTGTCTGTCTGTGTTGTCGTTTGGTGTGCCTGTCTGTCCCCCGATTCCTTTTTCTTGCTTTTTTGTGAATGGGTTTTTTTCTTCCTTTCTTTCTTTCTCCCAGGTTATCACTGGGAGGGAAGGAACGCGTGGAATGAATGGATTGATTCTCGGGTACGAAGGGTCGAGGAAGGAAGAAGGGTTAGCGGATAAAGCGGGAGGCATGCAGTTGTTGCAGAGGCCAATGAGGGGAAGATGACGAATGAAGGATGAAGAAGAATTAATTCCTCGATAGTCTTAAAATTTAGACTTGGTACGATGATATGATAAGGCATACCTCTTATCATGCACTTTTTGGCCATAGATTTATGCGTAAGTTTTAAAATGAATTTGATATTTATTAAACTAACGACGAAGTTGTAGAACACTTCACTTCAACGGTTATTTTAAGTCATTTTTGTTTTTTTTTCACTATTTTTTTACAATTTAGTTTGAAATACTCCCATGTGATAATTTACTTGTGAGAAAAAAATATTATTAATTTATAAATAAATTAATATAAATAACAAATTTCGAGTCAATTCTTGAGTTTTGCGATTGACTAAACACATCGTATCACGTGCTTGACGTTTTAAAAGAGGATAGTGCCGAAACACACGCGAATTGTAAGCACTAGATAAACCTCACTTCCACCTTTTTTATCCCTGAATGAAGTTATGATTATCGTATTTTAATATCGTTTTAAAATGTTAAAAGTTTAAAATAACCCAAAATCAAAATTTTACATTATTACATGAACTAACCAATTCAGTCCAATGCAAGTGGGCTGGGCCGATCTAACCGTATAAATGAAGAGAAGATTAAGGGCCCGGCAGGTTCGATGGGCCCCACCCCGTTGATCGGATCCGACGGACAGGATCTGATCGGTTCCTCTAGGGACATAACAGCCGTCCGATGCGTCCCTGAACCTTCGTTTCAGTCGGACCTTCCCCCCTCCTCCCTGTGTCGTTCCCAAAGGACTCCGCTGCCCCAGCAAAGCGCTTGAACCCTAGCAGCGCCGCCGCCGTCGCCGGACGGACGTCGAGGAAAGACTCGCCGGTAACCGCTGGTTTATATGTTTTCTCGTGATATTTGTACATTAGTGTAGTTCGGCCATTCGATTTGCCTCTGGTGAAGTTAGAAGTAGGCCTTAGCGACGCTGATTTTTTCGTGCTGTTGGGACAATGATGCGGCGGGATGTCTGCCGGTTGCCTGTCTCTGTCGATTTGAGAGGGCGATCTCTGAGTTGTTTGTTGTCTTTTTTCCGGAGGGTTGAGGTTTTTGGTCTTGACTGTAGAGAGAATGAATGAGGAGGCCAAGGCGGTTGTCCCGGAGTCGGTGCTGAAGAAGCAGAAGAGAAATGAGGAATGGGCTCTCACTAAGAAGCAGGAGCTCCAGGCCACCAAGAGGAAGAACATCGAGAATCGCAAGTTGATATTCAACCGGGCCAAGGCCTTTGCTAAGGAGTATGCGGAGCAGGTATGGATTTGGATTCTGCTTGATAATTAGGATTCGATGATTGATTTTTGGTTGGAGCCCTGAGACAGGGTGGTTCCTTGGGTTGCTCAGGAGAAGGAGTTGATTCAGCTGAAGCGGGAGGCGAAGTTGAAGGGTGGCTTTTATGTGGACCCCGAAGCCAAACTGCTCTTCATCATTCGCATTCGTGGGTAGGATGATGCAGATATACCCTTTGCCTCATGTGTTTTGGATCCGATTTTGAACCTTTTGTTGTTGAAATTTTAGTATCAATGCGATGCACCCAAAGACCAGGAAAATCTTGCAGCTGTTGCGGCTCAGACAGGTTGGTTTTCCTCGTCACCTTAGAAAATTTGAATGTCATCCATTTTAAGTAATTTGCTGTATATTCTGTAGAAGTTGTGGTCTAATCAGCTCCTAGCTTAGACTGTGTTGATAATGCCTGTCTTTTTTACTGAAATTGATTATTCTCTTTGAGTAAAGATAGAGCATGTTTGTTGGTTATGGTTGTCAACCGTTTGTCTTTTCGTTTGCTAGGCAGTGCTTATGAGCAAAATTAACTGCTGTTACTTGACTCTCCTGAATGTCTTGTTTGAACAGATCTTCAATGGTGTGTTTCTGAAGGTGAACAAAGCCACAGTGAAAATGCTTCACCGGGTTGAGCCATATGTCACTTACGGGTACATTACTTGTTTATCAAATAGCTGATCTTCAAATTGCATGCTTTCCTCTTTCACCTCTAATGAATTTGTATCTGTATCACATCAGATATCCCAACTTGAAGAGTCTCCGGGAGCTGATTTATAAACGGGGTTATGGGAAACTGGATAAGCAGAGGATTGCTTTGACCGACAATTCCATCGTCGAGCAGGTTCAGATTTTTGTTCTCCCTCCGACTCTTCTAATTCATGCTTCTTTAAAGTTCATATTAGTGGTTTCATCCGATTCCCCTCGGAACTAATCTGTCAAGTTCCTCACATCATCAGGCCTTGGGAAAGCACGGCATCATCTGCATGGAGGACCTCATTCACGAGATAATGACCGTCGGCCCCCATTTCAAGGAGGCTAACAACTTCCTATGGCCCTTCAAGCTGAAGGCTCCCCTTGGTGGTCTGAACAAGAAGAGGAACCACTACGTTGAGGGCGGAGATGCTGGGAATCGTGAGAACTACATCAACGAGCTCATTAGGAGAATGAACTAGGCATATGTCGGACTGGTGGGGAAATTTTGAACTGTTTATTTTTTAAATTTATTTGTGACGGAGTGGCGGATCCTATGGATGCTCAAAATTTCACATATATTAAAATTTCACATGGTGGTGTTGAGGATTGATAAGTGTAAGAAGTATCGTGCAGTTCTATATCAAAATAACGATTACCGAATTTTGTTTTTTAAATTAATGTTTTAAACCGATGTGTTAGGAATAATGAATTCTTTTAAAATTTAATTTCTTATGTTGCAAAATATTTTTTAAATTGAAGCACAATGGACAAGAATAAGAAACAATTTGAGTCTCAAGCAATTGGTGTCTGAAGTTTCAATACATCAGAAAGAAGGTGGACTGGACCATTCACTTCACTGCGACTAGCAAAATCATTGTCTGAAAAGACGGCCCTGGAAAAAGCCTAGGAGAAAGGAAAGGACCCGTTCAAATAAGACAAGACACCCCCACCCCCCCCCTGCTCTAAATACTCTGCAACATCCCCCTCGATACACAAAATTCCTAGGAAAAAGACAAATCCCTGTCCAATGGCAAAAATTTGTCATTTTCCCTTCTCTGTCATCGATTAAAAAGATCGATCCCAAGTTGTATGTAGTCTTTACTAATTGATTTTACCCGTTTGATATTTGGAGTTTTACATTCACTTATTTAAATTCGACGTAGATAAAAATTTTGACTATGATGGATGAATAGTTACTTTTTACTGTAGACATCGAATTCGATAATTTCTTAAACGAATTCAATCTTCTTTATCACTTAAATTAATTAATCTTTTTTGAAAAAAACAAATAAATATATTTACTTTAAAGGCTTTTGAAACGAGCGAAAGAAAGTTAAAAGACTTCCCAACAAGAGTTAAGAGCAAAGTTGTAATGAAAACGTTTAATGCTTTTATGATTATATTTTGGTAAAATATACGATAATATTATAAACTATGCTCAAACTTTCTGTTTTGTCAAAATCTTTTTTGGCTATACGATATTATCATTATCTTTAGTGTTGTAATTTTTTTTGTCAAATCTTGAATTTTACTCTGAGGAAACCAAACACGGCCTTAATACTGTCTAATAGTTATTCTATAATAGTTGACTTTTAACCTCTCATTGCATCGTTTTGCAATCCAGTTTATGCGTAGTAGTAACCTCATAATAAATCCATCATTCGTTCTTAATCGATTTTACAGATTCTTAACAGCATCAATAACTACAGTCCAACTTTGACTTCCAAATTACTTAATTTAACTATTAAAATTATATAATAAATAACACATGAAATTGTTTAATATTATTATCCATTTTTTCATTTTTTTAATCAATAATTGAAATTTAAAGATTAGGACCTGTTTGATTTTCTAATAATAAAATCCAAGATTGGCCACAAAAAATTACAACCTTAAAGATAGTGATAATATCGTATAGCAAAAAACGATTTTGACAAAATAAAAAGTTTGAGCATAGTTTAGTTTATGATATTATCGTATATTTTGCCTTATATTTTTCAAAGAAAGAAATGAGTAATCAGGACAGACTCACCAAAGTACCCTGTCCGGACAACAACAACATCAGACGCAACTATAAAAAGAGACAAGCAGCAAGTCGTCGTCTTACATTACATACAACGGGCATAATTCGGGCCATGCCGGACACGCGCGCCCCCGGCGGCGGGGGTGCCGGCGAGGGATCTTCTCCTCCTCCCCCGCCGCCGCCGTCGTCCTCCCCGATAAGCAGCCTGTCGCACGACCATCTCCTTACTGTCCTCCTCCTCCTCCCCGCGGACTCGATCCTCTCCTTCTCCTCCACCTGCAAGAAGTTCAGGGCCTTCGCCTGCTCCGATGCCTTGTGGGAATCCGTTTGTAGGAGGGAGTGGGGTTCTCCCTTCGTTGACGCGATAAAGTCGTCGTCCCCTTCGTCCTCCTCTGAGCGCGGCGATGGTGGTGGAGGTGGGAGGGCTAGCTTCTCCTGGATGAGGGTTTACGAGCAGGTGTCGCGGTTGGACTCCATTCGTTGCCGCAGCTTGTGGGACTACATCGGCGGGGAGGCGACGCCGGTGCCCAGCCCCAGGGCTTCTCACTCCCTCAACTTCGTGTCCGATTGCCTCGTTCTCTTTGGTGGAGGGTGCGAGGGAGGTAATTGGACGCCTGCTCCCGGACTCCTTGGCTTTTTCTACAGCGTATGGCTTTACCATTCATGCTCTTTTCTTTACTCGTTGGCCGTGGATCGACGGATAGCTTCCTGCCGAAGTGGCCCCCTGGTTTTTCAATGATTACTCTCTTTTTAGGGGAACTGCTACTTCCATGACTAACATAAGGAACGAATAGAGCATTACATTATTAGTGGCCTCAGCCTGAAAGGAAATGACTTTTAGCTTTTCTGAGAGGACAAAAGAGAATATCAGCCACTGTTTCCGCTTTCGGTAGAGAAGATGAGCGGAAGTCTGGGTTTTCAAGCAATCTGTTCAAGATCTTTAAGAGCCAATTCGGTTACTTAGTATGGACTTGATGGCTGTTGTTTTGTGACGGACATTGATGGATCACTGTGCTTTTGATCTACTAAGCACTAGGAGAAGTCTTCCGATTGACCGGACATTCTGAACATCCATTTAGATTGAGAGCGCCTTCTCTCATCTGTACAGTAGTGAGTTGGGACTTCAAAGGAAGGATAAGCCTACCACTTAAATGTTGTCCTAGAGCCATGCCATTCCATTTCTGGGTTTCATACATGGTGGCCCAATCATATTTTTTATATATAGCTGCATCATCGATCAGGATTTTTGGGGTTGTTTCGTCTTATCTTATTCAAGAACATGTCAATCCCTCCAACTGCCATCTGACAGTCAATGCAATTATTTTTGGTATTACCTTGTTACTTGTTAGTGATGTCGTGATATCAATGGAGACGGTGGGTCTGTGGAAACTTGTCTTTTGTTAGTAGATGTATGAACATTGCCTTTCAGTGCCTCACCTGATATTGTAAATATATCGGCAGAACTTATGTTTTGTTATAAAATGAACTTATGTAGTAATGCCATATTAGAGTTGTTTTTTATGATTCAGAGATGTTGCATGCTTTATATTGTTGCTGTGTTGCTTCATGATCTTGGGTTAAAACTAATGATAACCTACCGATTATTTGTTGACCTCTTCTTTTTTTTGTCAAATTATTGCATCTCCTTGTTGTGCTGTTGATTCCTATAACTGCTGACCATAGTTACATTGCTTCAACTAGGGCGTCATCTAGATGACACTTGGGGGGCATATATTGGTAAGGATTTCAGAAGAAAGTTGAAATGGGAAAAGGTGAATTCAGGCAACCCAAGTGGTCGGTTTGGGCACACATGTGTAACCGTTGGAGATTTCCTTGTGCTATTTGGTGGCATCAATGATCATGGAAACCGTCAAAACGATACTTGGGTGGGACAAGTTGCTTATCATGAAACTTACGGTATGACCTTACTGTGGAGGTTGCTAAATGTAGGGTCAATGATGCCTCCTGCTCGTGGAGCGCACGCTGCATGTTGCATCGGTGACAGAATGATGATTGTTCATGGAGGAATCGGGCTGCACGGTCTCAGATTGGGAGATACTTGGGTGCTGGAGCTGTCAGAGAACTTCCGGTTTGGTACCTGGCATGAGATAGTTACTCATCCGACCCCTCCAGCTCGTTCGGGTCATTCTTTGACTTGCATTTCTGGTACCCAAACAATATTATTTGGAGGGAGAGGCAAAGAGTATGAAGTCCTCAATGATGTTTGGCTCCTGGACATGTCAGATGGAAACTCAGGCTGGATACAGTTAGTCTATGAATTGCGTGACGTACCAGAAGGAATGCATCTTCCTAGAGTAGGCCACACAGCTAGCCTCATATTGGGAGGTCGCTTGCTAATATATGGGGGTGAGGACGCGTACAGGAATCGTAAAGAAGACTTTTGGGTATTTGACACTAAAGCAATCCAGTCTACTGGATTTCCACACGACCAGGCAAGCAATAAAGTCCTCGTAGCGAATAATTCGTGGAGGCGGCTAAAGTTGATGGGCTACAAACCAAGCTGTCGGTCGTTTCATCGAGCCTGTGTAGATCCCAGTGGGCGGCTCCTGTATATATTTGGAGGCATGGTGGATGGTTTGATTGAGCCTTCTGTATCCTCGGGTCTTAGGTTTGATGGAGAGTTGTTCATGGTGGAGCTCATGCTTCAGTGCTGAAATGACTTCCAGTGCGTTTTTAGGTGTGGTTTATCATTTTGGTCTTAGTTGTTGCTTGGTCCTGTATGTACCATCGACTCTCTGATTAAATGATATCCATGCATGCAAACTGACGCAGTAAACAAGTGGCTCCATATCTTAAAATTTTGTACCATTGTACGGTTATTTAAAAAAAAAAATTATAAAATACGATAAAAAATTTTGAAATATCAAATTTACCGTCCTTAATATGAATTTTGAAAATTTTTTTAATTTACAAAAAGGATGAATTTTTAAAATTCGCCTTTTTTCTCCTAAATTTTTTTACTTTTTTTTTTTTTTATCACTCTATCTTTCCCGCGCGCTCTTTCTTCCTCCTCTCCCTCTGTCCTTTTCTGTCTCTCTCTCTCTCCCCTCTTCCCCCACTCTCCTTTTCTGTCACTCTCTCCTGAGACAAGCGGGTTTAAACCCGCTCTCCATTATTCGGGTAGCGGATTCTCAAAACCCCTGTTCTTTTAAAATTAGAAGATGAGCTTTTAAAACTCATCTCTTAGGGAGGATAAAAATGATATTTTGAAAAACTTTAATTGTATTTTATAAATTTTTTTAAAAAAACCATACACATTGTAGTCCTTTCCCTTATCAGTTCACTTGAAAAAAGAGTTCCAGATTTCGGTTTAGTGCTTCAATTCCCTTCCAACATAAGTTTTTGCAACAAAATCTCTGAGTTGATGCATAATTTGACATCTCTGTAGTGCACATGACACAGTTTGTTACAGTAATCGTGATGAAGATGCTCCCATGTGCTAATCTATGACAAGTTCACACAGTTGCAGACAATGTATCAAAGAATCAGACTGCATACACAAAAAATTGGTTTACAACTTCAATTTGGTTCTATACATGTCTCCAATAACCTTCTTGGGGGATGGATCCTGGGGTCCTTTGTCTCTCTGCCCGGAGGTGAAATAAAACCATCCCTCCCAGTATCCGACCAGTGTTGTCTTCACACGAAATGGGAGTTTTCCGATGACGGACCATTTCTGAACATGTCCAATAGCATATGAATCAAGGAAAACCATTGTTGTACAAGGAAAAAGAATATATACTTCATGCCGAAGCATGGAGTTTAAACATGCCTATGTCACACCAGAGGGGATGCAGGCTCTAAGCAATAAGTGGAGTACAGCTGTTAGCCCAAAAGAGAATGTTATGATGCATGATGCTTACGAGAAAGCTAGAAGCAAGCAGACAAGTTCACACGAGATTGCCGGCAATCAAGTAGGAGAGCTCATACCAGGGTGTCAAGATTGAACTGGAATACTTCTCCATTCAACACCATTTTTTTGGTTTCAGGGTGCTTCTCTGTTGTGCCTCCAGCTATAATTATTGAGTGATTAACTAGGGCCCAAGCGAATTCGATATGAGAATCTGGCTTGGGCATAGATGGAAGGACCTTCCACTGATTCCCATCACCCAACACGTATACATCACCATACACGACCTGGAAAGATGTTGATATGGCACATGAATCCCCAACTCAAGTTTTCATCCATAAGCCAAAACAATCATACTCGTCCTAAATATAGCTGAAGTTAGAAGGATGAAATAGTCATACCTCATCCCTCCGAGAGCATTTGAAGATAGGTGATCCTGGTTTCGCCATAAAATCACCCTCTTGGCCGCCAATAACCATCAGGCGGTCATCCACAACGATGCAAGCCCTGAGTTAAAGTAGAAAGCTGATGTAATTTAGAGGAGAAAACTAGATTCAGATCCCCTGGGCATTGAACAACAAAGTCCAACAGTAGCTAACTGTAAGAGCCCGTTTGGTTTCCGAAATGGAATTCCGGAGGGAATGGGATGGGAAGGAGAAAAAAATATAATGATTATGAAGAAAATTGTTTAAAAGAATAATGTGTTTAGTTGTAAGATGAAGAGGAGAAGGGGAGGAGAATGGAATGAGCAAGGGAATTGGCATTCTCTCATCTTCATCCTTAAACTAAGCACACAATTTTCTTAAGCAATTTCCTTTCTAATCACTATATTTTTTTCTCTCTTCCCATTCCATTCCGGAAACCAAACATGCTATAAGAGTTCTTTCAGAAACAAAAGTTAAACCTATGAGGTCCTCCGCGAGGAATTGGTATTTCATTCCTCCACTCCTTCTCTTGTGCTACTCCATCCTTAACGGCAATGCTCCAATGATCTACGCCAGGTGTATGCCTATTCTCCTTGCTACCACCCATAACATGTAGTCTACCTCTCCAGAGCTGAGTCGCCGGAGCATACCTGACCATTGAATTCCAGATATCAAAACAGGATATGGCTGGAAAATATTAAGAAATTGGGATCACAAGTGTACGCATGAATTAAATCACAAGCCAGAAAAAATAGCTGGAAATTGTCGAATGGGATTACATACTTACATACACCGATGGAGAAGAAAATAGGTTTTAGCGATCTGAGAGAAACACATGACACTGACAACTTACGAAGCATTGCAAGATAATAGAAATTGGAAATACGAGAGAATTAGCCAACACACCTAGGAACAGGTAAGGGAGGCAAATCTTTCCAGTGTTTGGTTTCAGTATCCAAGACAAAAGTGCGTGATGTAGGTCCACGGCACTGGGGACCATATTGTCCGGTCACAATATATATGTATCTCCCATCTGTTACCATTCCCAAGTGCGAATGAGCCATGTCCTTTGGCATGTCAAATCTTCCTCCCCAAGTGTTATCCGAGAAATTATAAATGTCTACATGTGAATGTACCTGTTTTTACAAATAAGAAAAAATCACACAGTGGACGGGTATTGACTACGAACAAAATCACTTTCAAAACTAAAATATCACACAATACTTATGTCAGAGAACTTCAGAACTTGAATGCTAATGTTAACAGTAAAGGTTACATTCTTACATCAGGTGCCTTAACGCTCACCGACTAATTTATCCAGAATGAAGCAGTAATCATCCAATTCTATACTCACATAATCAATGGTGCCGTATCCTGCAAACACGAACAACAGATTCCCAATCTGAATCGCAGCCCCATCTAAGCGAGGCACCGGCGCAGTAGCCATCTTCTCCCATTCCAATTCAGGCCCGGGTAAATCCGCAAAAGTTGCCGACAGCTTCCTGTCAGGTGCCTTCTCACTCTTCCCTGCCTTTTCCTACGAGAAAAGCAAAGACCACTTCCTCAATCTTCACAACGGACGGATTCCCATCCCCATGCAGCATCAACAAAGACAAACGCATTGCATCACCACATTGACAATGCAGTTACTTTAAGCTCACATTCCAAGCATCATTTCAGACAAGACTCCCCAAAATCCCCCTCCGAGCAAGGCACGGGACGTAACAGGGCCTGCCTCCCTACCTTAGCGGGGGCATCTCCGGCGGCACCGTCGGGGATAACGACGGTGGTAACGGCTTTGGCAGGGGACCAATCGGAGACGACGGAGGTGAAACGAGGGCTAGAAGACCAGAAGTAATCGTAGAGGAGGCAGAACCCTAACAGAAGGACGCAAGCCACCACGTATCGGGACGACCTGTGCTTCCCCACCGGCCTCCGCATTTTCCGCCTCCGTATTCCGCTGATGGGTCCGTCCTGGGGACGCCGAGGGACGAGAAACCTGCGAGCTTTTCCGGTTTCGCTACTTCCACGAGGCAACAGGACGGTGGTCGGATCTGAGGAGAGTGAAAAGGACGGGTATTAGTCATTTTTAGGCTCTGTTTGGCACCATGGAAATTCATTTTTCATCGAGTAAAAATACTTTATTTTTTAAATTGTTTTGGTTATTTTATATTTAAAATTTTAATAACTTGAAATTAAACTTTAGGTTTGTTTGATCAAATTATTTAGGATGGAAAGTTGACAAGGAGGACTCACTTCAGATAATTTTTTAACAAATATTGAAAAGCCATAATTTATCTCCCACCAAACGGGCCACATCATTTGGTTTCTTCTTCTTATTATTATTTGTTACTCCAATTGGACTTCCCATTTACGAAAGGGAAAAGGAACATCACGTGAAATTACGTGTGGCTTTTGTCCAAACTCGACTCAATGAATGATGAGTTTTTTTGTTCTACTATTAAGTTACAAAAATATTAAAATTATTCGAGCGATGCTCCTAAATCGACGTTTGAAACAACGATTTCACCTCAAAAAATTACAAAAATCGATGTTTAAAATAACAATTGAATTGTATTAGTTAATGAATTTTGAAACTAAAACCTCCATTTCATTTGCGATCCAACGTTATTAAGTGACGTGCCTAAATGAATGACAAGGATTTTGTAACACTCAGGCTATGCTTTGCAGCAGTCTGTGAAGAACTCTGGATTGCATTAAGCAGGAAACTGGAAAAATGGTGTAATAAGGAAACCACTGACAGGTTTAACAGCAAGTCTTTGACGACTGACTGTTGAGGACACTGTAATCATAATAAATAATAATCTTAATAATAATGGTCATGATTATAATACAAACCCTGTCTGAAACTTACCCTGAATTTTAAACCTCTCATCTCATTCATTACATAGGAGTAGAAAAGCCCAAGCCAACCAAACACAAAAGCCTTACCACCCCCAACTACAAATAAACAAAGAATCTCTAGAAGCTATATACACAAAGAAAAGGATGAACAAAAGAGGGAAAAGAAATAAAGGGCAAAGAACCACCCTCCAGAACCAAGAACCAACAAGAAGAAGCAAGATACTCACAACCCCTGCCCGAAAGAAATATCCCATCACTTCGATCGTCAGGACGTTCCCCCATGAGGAGTTGCTACTACACGGGGATCACATCGATTTTAGACGTGTCTTCGCATCTCAAGACGATGCCGTCAAGGCTGACGGGGAAGATGCACTGCGACCACTGGCAACCTGTTGCTATCGGTTCCAAGGGAGGGACTATCATGAGCACGTTCTCGTTCCTCTGGATTACTCCCATCACGCTAACAGTGCTTCCTTCCTTGATATACCTATGGAGAACGACATGTGGTTTCTTACTTGGCAGACGCCCAGGAAACACAATGGAGAGAGCCCAGCAAAAACAGAGAAAAAAAGAGAATGAGATGGCAGTTTCAGTTACCCTTCTTGAAGGCGCATGATACGGTCGTCTGTGGAGAGGTTCCTTTCACCCAGCCATCTGATGAATTCAGGGGACATGTCCTTGTTTGCAGGGTTTACATCTATGACGATGGAATCGTCCACATAAGGAGTCACCCTAGCACCATACCCGGACTTCACCAAGGCTCTCAACCCAGTTTGGAAATCAGAAATGTAGAAGTCCACCACATGCCTCTGCCATTAGGTAACAACATTGCACGAAGAAGTTGCATAACGGACATCAGAATTCATAGAACGACAGAGAGAAAAGAATAAAGCAGGGCAGCAGCAGCCGCTTGGCAATAGACCACCTGATAGGTTTGTTTATATGACAAATGGTCGAACTTTCGCTTTATTCTACCTCAAAAAAATAAAATAAAATTTTGTTTTAATCTAAGAGATCATCTGCCCAAGGAAAAGATCACCGAGGCACCAATTCTTTCACCGGTGAACCAAATCAAAGGGAAAATTACCACTGCCACTACTTCCAAGGAATACAGCTATCGGAATGAAGAATTTAGGGCACAACAGAGAAATAAAAGAAATGTACTCACTTCTGCCGATCTAAGTCCCCATGTAAACCGGCGGTGGGTAGGATTGGCTGCTTTTGACCCCCATCCCCGATATTCATACAAGCTCGTTGATGTAAAGACACATCTAGGAATCTTTCGGAAAGAGGACTCAAGAGGGACATTGCCACATGTAATGACCTGTCAGAGAGGAGGACTCATTACTACTCAATAGCTTCAAACTGATTCGGTTTTTATTTTTAAATCCAATCAGGAGAAGAAATCCTAAGAATCGGGTCCGCATTTCAATCGGCACGTACCCCTGATACTTTTACGTACTGCCCATTCTTTGCTGTTCTGAGATCAGTGTCCGGATATCGGGAAATGTAGTTAGTGACGGCCCTCCGGCCCCAGTATGTATTCCAAGTAAACAGCGTGAAGACCAAGATAAAGAGGACCACAACAACAACGAGAAGGATCGCATTGTGGACGGCTCCTTGAATAAATCCGCCAGCTATGAACCCCATCACAAATATTAGGACCACCGACCAGAATATTGGCTTTGGGAGGTTCCTCTTGAATGAATATTCATCTTCCTGGGTAAGTGCAGTCACTGCTTGATTGTGTGCCAGTGAACCATGAAGCTTCATGGATCCCATAGATTCTAAAGGACCAGAGAACTTGCGTTGCGCGCCAGATGAGTTTAGTGGACCGGAAGATATAGGACCAGATGTTATGAGCCCTGTTGTAGGCAGGACGGGGGGAATAGGGCCAGAGTTCTGGCGAGTGACGCCACCGGATTGAGGCCCGGATGACTTCTTTATAGGTTCACCATGTTTATTCAGTGGACCAGAATTTGTCTTCTTCAAAGAGGCAGAACCAGGCATTCCCCCGGAATTGAGAGGACCTGGTGTCGGATAGCTTGCTCTTGCCGCAATATTAATAGGCCCGGAATGTGAAGCAGCACCTCCAAATGATCCGGTTCTGATAGGGCCACTGGTGATGGGGCCTGATTTCCGAGCCTTGGATCCATCTGTAGGGATGTCAAACATTTTCCCCAGTTCTCCTGATTTCTTTATGTCTCCTCCGGTGTAAGGCATCGCGGCGGAGCTCATTGTTGGAGGACGCTCTTTTGGCTGCTCCGGTCGACCCGACACATAGAGGCCATTGCTGAGTTGATGAGATTGGAACCTGGAACCCATTGCGTTCTCCTTCAAAGTACCAATCAGTGATCAAAAGACACTCCGTAACACTCTCAAATGGAAAGTGGAGATCTGAAATGCCAAGATCACAGGAATAACGAGGATGTTAGATGCAGATTATGGGCAAGAAGAGCGATAAGAAGCATGTCTACCGCAGAAACGAAGCTGGAAGAAATGTTTTCAGAATACAGGAAACAACTGATAGCATAAAGCTGACCATTAGCTGGATAAATATGCTCATACAATATTCATTTCAGTGATGAACACAGAAAATAGTAGAAAGCATTTACAAAATATCTCACGCCTAATGCACAGATATCATCCGCCGGCAGATAACGACAAAGACAGAATATAAAGAACAATCTAAAGACGTATCATCTACCATCTCTTCCATCAACCCCAGTACAGCCAAATCACACCATACACATGACCAAATACAGGTGAAAAGGCAGGTAAGCTTTCGTAGGATAGATTCGAGAAAAAAACAATAAAAACTTGATCACATCCCTTTCGTGGAAGCTTGAAGGTGAAAAATCATCATCAATATACCAACGCAGTGTGTAGAATTGCGGGGAAATCAGAGACAAAATCACTTGCCAAATCCAGGCAAATTCCTTTTCTTTCTACTAATCAAAACCACACAAAGTGGGTATTATGCATTGAGCATGATATTTAATAGCAATGACAAGCACAACAGAATGAAGCAGGACTTTTAATGCTGCCTGCAGAGCAAGCACATTCCAATTCCATTGAAGAGACCTTTTCTCTTTCCCGACAGCACACAATTACGGAGGAAAGTAATCATAATTTTTTCAAAAAAAAGGAGATAAAACCACAGCTCAAACAGCAGAACCCCTTAAACAAGACCCAGAACCAGAACACCCCCAAGAAACAACAAGAAAGATCTGAAGCCCAGGAAAAAGGAGGAGATCTGGTGGTCCTGTCTGGGTACAAAAAGAAAAGCAGGGACTGGAAGCACCCAATGAGACACTGCAAATTCAAGATCCCACTCCAACTCCAACTCAAACACTACCCTTTTTCACTCAAAAAGAAAACCGAAAAGGAAAACAAAACCAAAACGGGGGAACAAGAGAATAGAACCCCCCCCCCCCCCCCCCAAAAAAAAAAAAAAAAACCCTCACCAAATCCGGAAGCACTCCCAGTTCCAGTCGCAGTTCAGGGGAAGAAGGCGAATCAAACCCAGATCGAGGACATTGCTGGGGGGGAACAAAGAAAAGATCTTTCTCCGTGGGGGGGTATTAGAGGGAGGATTGGGGTGGGTGGGGGAGTGAGGAGGAGGACAGCAAGAAAGTGTTGTTGGGGCTGAGGGTGGAGGGTGGGAGACTTCACGTGTTATAAGGGAAACTCCAAAAAAGAAAAAGCGAAAAAAAAAGAAAGGGGAAGGAGACACCCCCCCCCCCCCCCGCCGGGTAGCCCCGTAGGATGATAATTGGCTGTTCTTTTCCCCTACGTAAAAATAAAAAAAATGGGAAAGAAACGGAGGAACCCTCCCCCCCCACCCACCCCCCCACGCACACAATCAATCCCCACCAAACGACAACACCTGGAGAAATTGGGGAGGGAGGTGTGGGGGGGGGGGGGGGGGGTTGTAGAGTGGCAGTAGGAGGAGGGAGGGAGGGATGAGTAAATTCAGGAGGAGCAAAAGAATTAACCTGCGGAGGTAGAAGATGACGACGGAGGACAACCCCCCCCCCCAACCCCCACACACACACTGTAATAGAAAAACAGACGTACAAAACAAACGGACAATAATGAAAATGACGTGTCTCGCTTGAGGCAGCCGCAACCCCCTCCCTCCAGTAATCATCACTCCAACTCCCTCACCCTCTTCTTCCACCACCCATATATCAAAGTAAAGAGACCATGCATTCCTAATATGAACATAAAAATGAAACGGACACACTTTTTTTTTTTAACGAAATAGTTAATGTAGCGTAACGTGCGTGGCCTGTCCGTTTGACAAAATTTGATTGATGTGCCACAGTGGTGTAGGTCGTCGTCGTCCTTTGTTAACGAGTGTTGGTTATTATTATAAGTTTGGGTTTCGTCGCCACCGTCGCTGTCACCTCCACGACAATCAGAATATCGCCTGCTTTGCTTTTTCTTTAGCCCAACACACACACACACACACGGCAGCAGAATCAATTTCAATGCTTTCAATGGTATGCAAAATCTGATTTTGTCTGCTCTTTTCATTTCTACCTTGTTTCGAGAGCCCAGTAGTTTCTCATAAATCTTTTATTTTTATTTTATCTTCTTGCCTAAAAAGTTAGAAATAACATACATTATGTTTATCTTGCTACTAAAATTTTCCTTTTTTTTAATATAAATTTCCGATGTTGCTTTGATCCCAATCTAAAGACTGGACCATCACCAACCCCACCAGCGTGTCTCAGAATAATCTTCTTTTATAAAATCTTCAATAAGAATCATGTCGCCCAATTATACCCCCTGTCCCATACACATAGTGTTACCATTACCACCCACAGACCTTTTTCTTACCCCCCATTTTTCTTAATACAATCATGGTCATGTAAAAGGAGGTGATCAAAGTGTAGATTACTCGTCCCCAAGATCCAAAAAAAGTTCCTCGTACTAATCAACTGGCTTTTACACTATCTCTCTCTCTTTTTAACACAGTCATATATAGTTATGGGCCTCCCCTCTTGTTTTCCAGGCCCATCTAGGTGGAGAGGTCTGTGAAAGCCCATCAGGCCCAATTATGGTACGGCTTTTTCCCCAAACTCCTCGTACCTGCTTGCTAACGAGACAAACCGCCGACAGAAGATGCATATCTTGTATCGGTCCGCGCTCGCCCTTCCCCAGGGTCGACCCTCCTTCGGCCCTCGCGTGTCTTGCCATGGCGCAAGGGACAGGGTCGTAGACTTCGGCAAGTACAAGGGGAGGATGCTGGGGACACTCCCTTCCTCCTACCTCCGTTGGGTCTCCAACAACCTCAGGGCCGGGGACTTCGAGCACTGGGCCCGCCTTGCCGACCAGGTCCTCCGGGACCCCGTCTACAATGACAGGATCGAGTGGGAGTTTGCGGAGGCGGTCCTCAAGGGAAGCAACGGCCCCCGATTCTATTCCCTTAGGGACGGGGACGGTGGGCCCGCGGCCGAGCTCCTGGAGATCAGCCAACGATTCGGATGGGACTACGAGGACAAGGCAGCATGGAGCAAGGTAGACTTCGACCTGCTTGGGACCTCCAGGGGCGGGAGGATCCCGAGGGTGGGGGACCGCTGCGGTGGTGTCTCGGAGGCGGGAGGGAGGAACAGTGGAGGTAGGGAAGGAGGGGGGGTCGCGGCTGCGGTGGGGATTGACGAGAGGAGGAGGGGTAGGAGGGAGAGGGCAATGATGAAGATGAAGAAGGAGAAAGGCGCCTGCGCCGCCTCTGCTGCGGCTGAGGTAGCAACGTTGATGACAGGAAGAAGGGATGGCGGGGGCAGTGGTAAGAGGAGCGTAGTCGAAGCGAATGGTGAAGGAGAACGCAGTTTGAACAGCGTGCACAATCCGTTTCCGGGACGAGAATCGTTGCTGAGGAAGGTGCTCGGTACAAGGGGGAGGAGATCTCATCATGCTAATGGAATGGAAGGTTAATTGTAAATCCACTGATTCCAATCCATTCCTAAAGCTTGAATCTGCTAATCTTTTTCTGGGATTCAATGTGGGGTGTGGAGCAGTGGTCCCCAGGTGAAGAAGATTCATCAACACTCCCCTTCTTGATATCATATTCAAATACATGGTGCCCCACTCCAGATTTCCAGACAAAACATAACTAATGTGATTTGTCCTGTCCCATTTCCCACCTCCAAATCCTAAGAAACAAAACTCTCCTCCCATAAAAACAATCAACCACAAAGAACTAACTGCATGGCTGTGTGTGTGTGTGTGAGAGAGAGAGAGAGAAGCCCGGGGTTTGTGATTGATTCATGGGCCCTGATTTTTTTTTTTTTAAAAAAAGCCTTGGTTTTTAAAATGATTATACAAAAGAAGAAGAGACTGACCTTGTCCTGACAATATTCCCTCTGTTACGAGGGTCGGGGTCTGATCTGACAACCGGCCACTCTTCTGTTCCACTCCCATCTCTCCCTCTCACTCTCTTGTGTTGGACGAATAATCTCTGCCCCTGCCCTTCTCTTCTCTCCCATCATTTATCTTGGGTCAATTGCCCCATTTGTTGCCTTGGCTTTTAGTTTTCAGTTTCTTTTTTTCGTACTGGCCCGATCTGCCATTTAATACTAAAGACTGTACCTTTTTATGAAAGGAAAATTTCAAACCAATTAATTATCCATAAACAAGAGTTTTTGAAGCAATTAAAGCATTTCCCTCCTCTCCCGTTGTTTTTGGTTTTGACCAAGGCCGCAAGACCCTCGTCTTTTCCTTTTCCGGTCTCCCACCTCCCTCCTTGTTTTCTTCCTCTGGTAGGAGATCTCAATCTCTAGCCACATTCTGGATGTTCAGAAAGGCATGTGCTTTTGATCCCTGGAAGTGTCCCACCAAGGTTTTGGATTCTGTTTCTTGGCTATCTGGGTTTGGCTGGATTCATTGGCTTTGTAAATCTGAAGCAACCCAGGAGTGAGGAGGGGCTCCTTGCATGTCCACTATTAAGGAGATCAGGGTTGAATGTGCATGCGTGTTGAGTCCAAAGGTGCAGCCTTTTTGGGTTCTGGTTGGATATATTTAGTTGGGTTGATCAAAATCTGCTTCTTGGGTGTGACTGAGCTTGTGTTCAGGGAAAGGGAGGGGATTTGTGATCTCGGGAGATAGCCTTGCTGGCTGTTCGGGAGGGCTTGCTTGTATTGGTTTGTAAGTTGGATAGGAGAGGAAAGAGGGGTGTTTTTGCTAGGACTGGAGACGTTGAGGGAGAGCAAGATATACCTCTGAAGATGGATTTCTTCAGGATTAGGAAGTTTAGGAGGTCTAGTGACTGTTCCCCGGATCAGAGATCTGAAGGGATGCCAGTGTCCCTGCCTGATGGTGATCAGAAATCAGACGTCGGAGGTAACATCCCCAGCAAGTCGCTGGAAGATAGTGTGGAGGACGATGATGACGAGGACTTCATAGCGAATGAAGTTAAGAGAAGGTTGAAGGAGCTTAGGAGGAACAGTTTCTTGATGTTAATACCTGAGGAGGATTCATGTGCCGAGGAGGATGACGATGATGATGGAGAGGGTGAGATGAACTGTAGTGACTGCCAAGATGGCCTTCAAGGTCGACAGTGGTGGGCCAGATTTGATGCTTTCTATGAGAAGTACTGTGAAAGAATGCTGTTCTTTGACCGCCTCAGCACACAGCTGCTTCATGAAGCAGGTAGCCTTTCGTTTTCTTTCCTGGATGCATCCCCGGTGCTTAGTGCAGATTGTGTAGATTTTCTGCCTCTCTGATATACTGGGACTGTTGTCATAACCATAATCATAGTGACCCGGACTCTTGCTTGCATTGTTGTTTTCCCTTCTGCCGATGCTTTTTGAGCGACTAGATGTACACCGTCATCATGTGCGCAACGAGGTATATGCTGGCGTCATGTGTGTAACCTTAAATTAAGGCTGGTGCCATCTTCAGGATCCCAAGCTCTGAGTGCACCTTCCCCAAAGTCTGCCTCAAAGAAGCTTGTGTCCCCATTTCGCTGCCTTTCCCTGGCAAAAGCTGAAGAGCCGGATGAGGAAATGCAACGTTTACAGCAGTCCGACAACAGTCCTTATCTGGATCTCGAATCTGCTTACCTAGCGCAAGCATGCTTGACTTGGGAAGCTCTTCATACCCAGTACACCCAGCTGTGGCATAAAACTTCTACTCAACAGGGGAGGACATGTTATAATCACAGCGCTCAGCAATTTGAGCATTTTCATGTTTTGTTGCAGAGGTTCATTGAAAACGAGCCCTTTGAAGATGGTCTCAGGCCTGAAACATATGCTCGTGCGAGGAAAATGCTCCCGAAACTGCTTCAGGTCCCGCTTGTTCAAGGTAAAGGCTTTTTGCTGAACCGTGGCCCCTAAAGTTGACTTTTGAAAGGCATCTGCATCTTTCAAAGGCTCCTGCAAGTTGAGGCCAGCCGATTGAAGCTTCTCTTTTTTCTCTATGGTTTGTGTCGGGATAGGTTCTGAGGAGATAGAGACAGAAAAGGAAGAAGGAGGAGGTCCTGACTTTATGGTGCTCGCCCTGGATCTCATGAGACTCATGGAGAGTATTATCCTCACATTTTATCTTTTCCTCCAACACGACAAGAAGCAGCAAGGCGGCGTCCTAAACATCTTCGGGAACCAGAGCCACATCGCCAGTCCCCTACAGCAGGTCCAGTCCTCCTTAGAGAAGGCGAGTTTTCCTAAAACTGAGAATCTCAGACAGCAATCATTTCGAAAGCATGCTCATCTCCCCTTAAAAAACTCATTGCAGAAAGCAACGAGACTGAAGGAACTCCGGAAGAAGAGGAAAGGATGGAAGACGAAGTCGTGGCCCCAGACATATAACGACGCGGAGCTGCTGTTAGGGCTGGTGGACGTGAAGATCGTGTCTATGGTCCTAAGGACGGAGAGGATAACGAAAGAGCAGCTGGCGTGGTGCGGGGAGAAGATGAAGAAGCTGGAGCTGGCCGACGGGAAGCTGCGCAGGGACCCTTCTCCCCTACTCTTCCCTTGTTAAGTTATAAAAGAAAGAAGGAAAAGAAGAACAGGATCGATTATATGCTTAGAACAAACACGGAGAGCTCCTTCCCCTCATGAGTATGGATTAAGGGATTGTTTGGTTAGAGTGAAAATTCCTATCAGTTCTTTTCAATGATACTTCCATGGTTCTCAATTTTATTTTATTTTATTTGTTTGGCAAACCAAACGGGGTGTTAAGGTCTGAAAACATAAACGATGTTTGGAATTGGAACACAAACAGAACAGAAACCGTTATCGAAGCGATCGTCGTCGTCTTCGCTTTTGTTTGACCACTTCGGCCATCCGTCGGATCGTTCTTCCTTCGCCTTCCCCTAAGCCCAAGCCGCCCGCCGCCGACGACGACAAGGACCGACCGACACCTTGTCTCGAGCCGTTCCTTTTGACTGATCCGTAGGCGTGGCGGAGATGGACCGGATACGGTGACGGCCTGCCGGAGAAGAAGGAAGGGGGAAGAATCATCGTCGAGAGGATGAGGAAGGAGGTAGGGAAGACCGGGATAGTGATGGTATGCGGGAGCCTGGTGTATTACCACTGCGTCTTCAGGGAGTCGAGCCTCCTCTCCCTCCTCTCCGACGTCCTCATTGTCCTCCTCTGTTCCCTCGCCATCCTCGGCCTGCTTTTCCGCCGCCTCAATATCTCGTCTGTTACTTCTCTTCCCTTCCCTTATAGTTCGTGTTTGGTTGAGCGCTCCGTTCTCGTCAATTCTCTTGTCGGGTTTGATTACAGGGTGCCCGTTGATCCGCTGGAGTGGCAGATCTCCCAGGAGACCGCCTGTGGCTTCGTCGCCTGCATCGCCAACACGCTAGGAGCCGCAGAGTCCGTACTGCGTGTCGCTGCCACTGGAGACGACAAGCGCTTCTTCATGAAGGTTCCTCACAAAAAGAAAAGGCTTGTTTCATTGACTTGACCGGCAGATAGTTTCATCTTAATCATGATGACTGATGATGGATTGTCCTTATAGTTGCCATCTGATCATTTACACGGATAATTTGATTGCTTAGACGATGAAGATGAATTGCAGAAATCTTCCTTCTTCAGTTTACTGTGATTTTAGGAGTCTTCATTGACAGGCATACCTTCTTTTCAGGTTATTGTTTGCCTCTACCTGCTGTCCATAATAGGGAGGTTGGTATCGGGTGCAACCGTTGTATATGTCGGTGCGTGCCTTCTTAATCCTCTACGCTCTTTGATGTCTCTCTTTGGGTTTTGGTACAGTTGCGTTGATGAAGCTATGGCTGAAACGAAACCCTTGTTTCTTTTCTGTCCCTATTGATGGTTAAAGCTCGTCCTGGTTTTGTTGATATCTTTGGACTTCTACCAGTCCCTTTCGCTGTTTCGAGGTTTCTTTTGTGCTGTTGTTATAGTTTGGCTTTTCCTTTTGGTTGCTTGAATCATTCAAAGATGACCCCTTCCATACCTCTTGTAATGCCATTGCCAACAACTTTCTTCATCACAAGGACTGGGCTAGACTTTAATTAGGAGTTTCTTACTGTTTTTTTCTCCAGCTCTCCCAAGAAATGATTCATCGAGCCCTGACGACCTTATGTGCATGTTATGCAGGATTATGCTTATTTTGCATCTACACATTAGTCGAAAACTCTCCGTCATTTGGGGCTAGCATATCTCGACTCTTCCCGAGAACTGGGGGGGACAGAACTGGGGGGGACATCAGCAGAGCAGTATAACACGTAGGTTGCGCGGATTTACCCTAGAGTTGTGCATACAAACCTGAAGCAACTTGTAAAGTGAAAAGGGGGAGAAGAAAGATGAGACCTGGTACTGAATTTGGTCTTTCCACTTTCTGTTGTATTAGTAGTGAATGGAAATTCCCACAAGATTTGGACAAACCAGAGAACAAGAATGAGGTTTCACGAATCAAGACAACCCAAATTCATAGGAATAACTCCGAGGCCACGGGTAATGAGTCATCTTGGTGATGTTACATTTTTAATGGCTAGTACTATAAAGGGAAGAATTGTTGGGGTGTCATAAAAAATTGAACATGTCTCCTATATGTGAGGTCTGTCTAAAAGCAATATATCCTTCCAGGCCTCATAGAACATCCAGGTGATGCCAGAAGAAGGCATTACCTTCAAGCAACTTGCTCCCCAACCCCTGTAAAGGCCCAACAAGCCCTCGTCACGAATGACCTCCGCAAGTGCCCCTGCCATATGAGGCGGACACTTCCCCTGTAGTGCTCCCACCATCAACCTCTTCCTGGCCACCTCCAATGGAAAACTAATTGTGCTGGCGGTGAAACCTAGAGATTGACAGATAACATGGGAGATGAAAAACCTCGAGGAAGTTACTTCGCAGATGGATAATGAAGATTGCAAAACGATGGACGTGAAAGGAACGATGATCCTTACCTGCAAAAGCTCCAATTAGGAGCATCTCAGGACGGTTCAAGGTCTTCTTATTGTGAGACGAGCAGTAAGACTTCTTCACCGTTTCATATATAAAGTAATAGCTGGTGCTATACGGCAACATCCCCATCAAAGTGGGCGATAGTCCAGCATAGAATGCGCCGACACCGCCATCGCGATAAATTTTACTAATGGCAACCGTTAAACTAGGGTAGATGTCCGGGCTCACTGTCAGCCGATCCTGCAGGGAATTAGTGCCACGATTAGCAAACCCAATAAAAAAGACAACTCGTAAGTGCTTCTGCGTAAAGCAGGCAATGATGATCTTTACTTTTACAGCAAGGAAATGTAAGCTTCGCGAAATTTTGGCACTGACAAGATTGGAAATGGCCAATAATAGAGAAACCAGTATAGATTGTATACCTTCAAAACTTCAAGAGGATGGCAAACAAGGGTACTGGTTACCCCAGCAGCTGCACCAGCTACAGCAACAGGAGAGATCCAGGAAAGAGACAAGTTTAAAGTGACTTGACCAATTTGTAACTTCGGGCCACCATCCTCATTCCACTTCTCTTGCATGGACGTCATTGCTCGTTTCACACACTCAAATGTCCCAAGTTCAATTGACTGTGTAGGAATGATCCGAACCATATTGACAGCGTTACCAGCCCAAAGTCCCTGCCAGCCTTGGTGTTCGATGACCTCTAAGAAGCTACCTGCAATATGTTTGGAGCCAACACCCACCACCATTCTTGTCCTGGAAAAGACGATGATAATCTGGAGAAACACATTCTGATGGGGAAGGAAAAGCAACAGTAAATGGGACAAACAATACACACCTTATGGTCTCCAAAGGAGCCAGAACGGCTTTCGTCATGGCGCCTGCCAAGGCTCCGCTCAGAAATTCACCCACTTCTCTTGATATGGCAAAATCCTGCAACGAAGGAGGATATAGACACAAAGGATCGAATAAGATCATTTTTCGAATTCCCAATTCCTCCCTAGAAAATAGAGGACCATCTGGCCCCTGCTCAATTGCTACAACCACATGCATATATACTAAGAGGAAATGCTCCACAAGGGAAACACGAGGCGTGCGTGAAATGCAAGTGCTCCAACATAAATCTATTCAACAATCGAGCCGCACATCCTGTATGATTGAAGCTTCAACTCTAGCCTAGATAGAGACAGAGAAGAGACATCATCTCTGATAAGAAACCCTCAACCCCGAGAGATCTCACTCAACTATAAAAGCTGAACCAGACCTCCAGAAGAACCATCGGATTAACGAAACATTAAGAGGCTGACATTTGATTCAATCCCAAAAAGAAAGAGGGGGTGGGGTATTCAGTTATGCTCCCGACCTTGAGGACATGTCTGAGGTCGGGGAGTTGAGGCCGGAAACGTAGCAGGGGGTGCTCCGTCTGCTTATGGAGCATCAAAACGCCGTAGACATCCCCGAATCCCGCGCCGCCGCCGACCACGACCTTCTTCTCAACCTGCGATTCCATCCCGCTCAACAACACCCCTTCAAAAGCAAAAATAGCAGGAGAACGACACTATCTCTCCATGTAATGCACACACTCTTCGCAGAGAGCTCTTTCCTTCTTAGGAAAAAAAAATCAATATCCCATGAAATTCTTTTAAGGGCAGTTTCTCGACTACCCGGAAGCGGAATCCCGATCCCACCCAGATAAAAAGTAGCGATTTTTATGAAGTTGGTGGAACGTGGAACTCCTGTGGTGTTAGGACGACAGCAAAAATACCAGAATCGGGAAGATGACAAGAAAAGGAAAAAGAAAAAGAAAAAGACGCGCCTGAGGAGAAGAAGACGACTTGGGAGACATTGAAGTGTTTAGGGGGAGGGGGTGGTCTCTCCCTCCTGCCTGGATATTTTGGTCGGAGCGGAGCCGCAAGTGGGCGGGGGAGGGTGGTGTCTCTCTCCGACACCCTTTTATCGTTTACCTGCTGGGTCTTTTGGTCTGATCTTTGATCTTGGTCTTGGTCTGGTAAAAAGTTAATTTGATAATATCTATTTCTCCCAGTAATATAGGATTTTGTTCGGGGAGGTGGGTGTGTGTGATCAGACTTTTAACAGGGGTGGGCGGTGGGTGGGTGGGGGGGGGGGGGGGCTTAGGGTTTTCTGATCTCCCCGCCCTTTTTTGATTCGGCCGGGTTCTTCGGTTCTTCCTCTGCCGGCATTTACTTTTTGTTAAATATTATTTGTATCATTTGCTGATAACGATGTATATTTACTTACTAGTCGTTGTACGTCCGTCTCCTCCACGACCCCCCCCCCCCCCCGGTCCCTCTCTCTGAAAAATATTTTAAATAATATGACAACCACTTTCAGACTTTTGCCACCTCTGGTTCAGTGTTAGGATCGAGTAAAACCGATATTGCCGAATTTTGAAATAGCAAAGCTCCTCCTCAAATAAGCTTCTTCCGGGTGTGGCTAATTACTAGTGAACAGGCACACCCGTCTACTTACTATTTCGTACAATTATACCAAACTACGAAATATATTTCGTAATTAGTTGGTATAATTATACCGGATTTTATAAAATTCCTTTAATGGGCTTCGTACAATTATACAAAACCTAATAGTGAATCGTTTATAAAGTACGAAACGGTAAAATTTACGAAGTTTTTCGTAATTAGGGCTTTTACGAAATTTTCTTATTGGGTTTCGTATAAATATACGCAATGTAACAGTGGATCTTTCGTAAAATACGAAAATTTTTCATAATGAGTTCGTACATTTGTACTGATTTTCATGACATTTATTTCGTACTTTACGAACGATTCACTGTTACGTTTTGTATATTTGTACGAAACCCACTAAAAAAATTTCATAAAATTTTGGTACAATTGTTCGAACACGTTACGAAATAATTCGATCAATTACGAAAAATAATTCGAAATATTAAACTACTGTTTCCTACAATTCTTCTTAAATTGACGGGTGTGCCCCCGTTCACGGGTAATTAGCCTTCCACGCTTCTTCCCGGGAAAAAGACCCCTCCTTTCCTTCATTCTCATCCCGGGCCGGGGAAGGGGACCATGAACTTTTCCTATTTTTGAAAGCATTGAAAGGATCCATCCACTCACAAAGGGGATTTAAAATTTGCCCATCAAAAGTTTCGAGAGAATGCCCAGCAACAGTCCAAAACATGTCCCTCTCCTTCCAAAAGTCTCGCCATCCTTTCAAATTGCATTCCTCCCAATCGGACAATCTAATCATTCCTGTTTTCATTTCTGGGTTTCTGTCGATTACAAGCAATAATGCAGAGGGAGAGCTCTCTCCAAAATAAGAGGATGAAAGCTGAAGTAATCATTCATGGTCACACAACAACCAATGTTAATCCACTGGAGACAGTTAAAAGTTTCACCCTACCCCCAGGAGATTCCGTCCAGTCCGGCTGTCCAAATCAAAAATAGCAGCACTGAAATAATTTCTCTGTATGTAGAAGAAGTGATCATGGTTCTCTATATCACTCGAGAGCCAGTGTATTGACAAAATAAAAAAAGAAACCACCTGATAATCGGGATCTATGAGTGGCTCATACAGTTGATCGTGGGCCGCGCCTCTCTTATTGCAGGAAGAAGGTTGTCATCGTCGTAAGCAATCACTCCACGTAAAACAAGAGCCTAGCAAACTGAGATGTACAAATCAGCTCCACCTCTAGATATTAATCCCACAATCCCAATTTTCAGTCTTCTCATACTCCACATATGGCACAAGAATGAACCCTGTTGATGTCCAGGAACTGTCCACATCAATTTCTACGTGTCGGTCGGAGACTGTATATGTACACGGTCGATCTGCTAATATCCGTAGCTTTCCACCAACTTCAGTCAGAGGTAACTGGAATGGGCATCCGCTTGATTGCCCTCCCTCAAAAGAGGACACGATGTTCCAACAGATCAGACAACACAGTTCTCATTTTATCGATAGATACGGGTTTCACAATCACGCCATCCATCCCTACCCTCATGCAATTCTCCTTGGTCAACTTGTCGGTGTTTCGGGTGAGCGCTACTATCAGTGGTCTCTCATGGAGTTTGGTAAACCTACCGTGTATTTGGACAGCAATGTCATAACTGTCCACTCCTGAAACACACACTTCCATAATTACCACTCTGTGATCCTGTGAAACTACATGCAAACACTCCTCCCTTGAGCTTACAGTAGTCACCTCACAACCAAGATGCAGGAGAAGTCCTCTAGTAACTGCCCTGCTCACACTGAAGCACCAACAGCATTTTTAGCAATTTGAGTTCAAAAAGTAAGAAACAATACATAATTCCATCAGCTATTCACCACATATTGCATCAGAAAAACCCTATCAAGAGGTGCGGGGACGAAATCGGTGTGGCTTACCACATCAGTATTATTTAAAACAAAGAAGTTGCCAATGACAAAAAATATTTATTTCTGGAACACTGTCCTCGTGAATCTACCCCATGACACCTTTCCCTAGCATTTTATCAGCCTCTAGTTTAAAGTTTACTTATCCTTCTGAATACTATTCAGACAAAAGTGAAAGAATAAAGGCGTCAAGTCCACAGTTTAATCAAATTTTTCCACAAGGGATGAAGTACGTACAGACCTGTTATCATCCACAAGTAAAACCTTCAGCCCAGGAAAACTGTTCTGAACCCGATTAGCAGCTGATTGGCCTATAAGAGGAAACTTTGTATCGCTTAATTTTTCTGGAATTCCAAGCTTCACGATAAAGTAGCAGTACATCCTTTGCCGAGACCTTCACTTTCAATCCATATATGGCCATCCATGAGGTTAACAAACCTAAATGCATCAAATGACAACAGTATAGTACCGTGAGTTAACTTACTCAGCAGTCAGTACTTAAGCTCTCAAATGGACAAAAAAGAAGGATGCCATGCGTCACGCACATGACCACCCACTGCAGGGTCTAGAAAGCCAATCCAAGGAGTGTGTACCTTTTACAAATCGCAAGACCCAGTCCACTCCCACCAGTGCTTTTAAGGGTCAAAGATTGATTTTGGGCAAATTTAGTGAATAACTTGGGAATATCTTGAGGGCTGATTCCTGATCCTGAATCTTTCACCTGTAAAACAATGACTTAAAAGAAAAAATCTACCAAGAGACGGTTCAAACCCAACCATGACGAAATTTGAAAAGGCTAGGAAGAAAAACCAAACCTGCACTCGCAAATAGAAGTCGTTGTCACCACGTACTGTGAAAAATTCAGGACTCCTAGTGTCCCGTAGAAATTCTGCTTTAGCAACAGAAGCAATTACCAAAATGCTTCCCTCCATGGAAAACTTAACACCATTACCAACAACATTCAGAATGATTTGCATGAGACGCTTCTCATCGCCAACAGCATGCTCTGGTAAATCCTCTGTCAAATTCAGTACTACATGCAACTTCTTGACAGATGCCGCAGGTTTGATCAGACACATAACCTGTCATTAAGGTAAAGCAAGGTGCGATAGCATGTAGTGGTGTATCCCAAACAATTCTCAATCCAAAGTAGCATCAATCAAGATAAGTCAGGTAATAGAGTGCTTAGAAAACAGTTTCTATGCTCCCAGTTACCTCATTAAGTACAGAACGGAGATTAAAACTGCCAATGTCAAGCTGGAGGCTTCCATCCTCAAGCCTTGAAAGATCCAACACGTCGTTAATAAGAGTAGCCAAAAGATTACTACTCTTCATTATAGTTTCCACCATGAGACGCTGCTCCGGTGTCAACTCAGTTTCCTGTAGCAGGGCGGAAAGTGCTATTGTGGCATGCATAGGTGTTCTCATCTCATGGTTCATAACAGCCAAGAAATCATTGCGAGCACGGATGGCGGTTTCGGCTTCTCGTGTGGCAAGGTCAAGAGCAACATTCTGCTCCATTAGAAGATCCCTAGCTCGCATAGACTCTTCCAGAATCGCAGCATGAGAAAGAGCTACAGCAACCTGCATCAGCATACTAAAAATATATACATAGGAAATGCTACACTTGAATGCAACCAATGACTTCCACCGCAACTTGAACAGTAACATTAAGACTAAAATTCCTAATTTGAGAAGGATATCAAAGCATGCCTGATTAGCCACCACTGCAATAAGTTCAAGTTCATGCACGTGCCACTGACTCGCACTATCTGAGGGAAGCATCAGAACCATCAGGGCATAGCGTTTTGTCGATAGCTCCGGCCAGTCATTGATCCGGAAATTCGACAGATGTAAGAGAGGGACACGAATGGCAACCACTTCTCCAGGAATGTATTTCCCAGCAAGAGGCCTGAGCCTGGCCACAGGAGAATTAGGTGAAATCTTCACGGCGCGGCTGGTTCCAAACACTTGATTGATCACCAGAAGATGGATGGGCACAGTATAACCAACCGGATTCTGCTGACGAAGAGAATAGGAGAGCTGCAGCTCCAATCCAGTTCTCCTTGGCATCCAGAGGGCGCACTCTTCCAGCGTGAGGGTCCTGCCCAGCTCGATCAGAGTGGTTTTCAGTATGGTGTGCCTGTCAAGGGTGCTCCGGATTTCATGGGTGAGCATCCTGACATGCCTCCCGGTCTCCTCCTGGGTACGTATAAGCCCCATCTCCCTGTCGAGCTCGGCAGCCTTGTTCTTCAGGAACAGCTCCCTCGTCTTGACGCTGAGCAGGTCGGGGATGATGTGCACGAGCATGAGGGCGGTGATGCAGGAGACTGCGGCCGTAAACACCTTGGCAGTGGTCATGACGATGGCAACCGTCCTGGTGTGGGCGGTGAAGGTCCAAAGGTTGATGAGGTGGGTGGCGCCACAGAGGACGATGAAGGCGCCGAACTGGACAAGGACCCAACGGTAAGGGAAGACGGCGGACTTCTTGACGAAGTAGATGAGCTCGAGGGGGATGGAGAAGTAGGCGAGGGCGATGAAGAAAGTCAGAGATGTATTGGTACTTCATGAGCAGCTCGTCGGCAGGCCATTGGGGATCGAAACATTTACACTCCATCCCTAACAACAGCAACAACAACAACAATTCCCGCCCAATAGCTCAGCTCAGAGCCCTCCTAGATCTAGAGATCGGCAGAAGACAAGAGGAGAGTAAACTGAAATTTGACCGAACCCACGGGCGGTCATCCATCGGCCGGGTACACGAAGAAGCCAATCGGGGGAAATCAACTAACCACCATGCCTAACTACACAAAGGAAGCCGGTGATTTCTTGCTCCCTCCGCAGGTCGGTTGTCCTTGGCAAGTGTTCTCTGTAGGGATTTCTACCTGTATTTTCTTAGTCTTCTTGCCTGTGTTACCATGTTAGGTTGCTAAATTTGTATATTACTCTGCCCATCATTTTCCTGGTTTGCCTTTGTAAATGGTACCAGGTTGTCCATAAAGAAATTATGTGAGAACACTGGCTCTCCTCTGCATACCGCAACCATGTTCCGGCTGCCGTTTAGGCATTGCTAGGTATCCTCGAACTTCCATGCGCGGGTGTATGGCGATAGGGGTCTCCTTGTCTCATGCCTGCCCTTGGAAGGGGGGGGGGGTAATCGGTTGAAGTACTCCATCATTGAAAAGTATCCAGTAGGTTGGACAACCAATGCAGCTCCTTATGAGCTCTTTCATTTTTTTGGGGGAAACTCGAACAATGTCAGCATTTTTTCAATGAAACCCCATTCCATTTGGTCGAAATCTTTGCTGAGGTCAATCTTGATCGCCATGAATCCTGTCCTGCCTTGCTTTCCTGAAAGGGTATGTATTAGTTCCTCTGCGATGATGCCGCTCTACGTTCAGGATAAAACTGCTTTGGTAGGGCTCTACCAGGTCTTTAGTGATTGGCCTTATCCTGTGTACCAGTATCTTCGTTATGATCTTGTAAACTGTGTTGCAAAAGAGAGATGGGTCTCAGTTGCTCAATTGTTTTTGGCTGAGCTGTCTTGGGGATTAAAGAGTCGATCGAGTCCCCTAGTCCTTCACCGATTCTCTTGTATCTAATGCGCATTGTGCAGATTTAAGAAGAGATATTATGGTCGTTTCCCAGAATTTATGGAAATAGATTGGATGAAGTTCATCCAGTCCAAGAACTTTGTGGGGGTAAAGAGAAGAGGGAAATCTTGATCTCTTCCAAGGTACACACATTCTGACCAAAGATGTTTGATGTGACTTGCTGATATTGGGGAAGGTAGGAGGTGATCCATTGTGGGTATTGTGGCTGGATGAAGAATTGATGATGTATATCACTTGCTGAAGGCTGATCTCATGGCATCAGCTACTGTTGTCCGTTTTTCCTGCAACTGGCCATCTATCTTGAGCCTTAGGATTCTGCTAGCCCTTCTCCTGGCCATAGTTGCTGCATGGAAAGACCTTATGTTCATTTCCCCACCTATAGTTATGTTTGCTCTTGACCTATTGAGTGGGGTCAGGTCCAGTAGTTCCTCCATCCCGAAGTTGCATCTGGCTGTCTTAAAAATTCTAAGGCAGATGTTCAGCAGTGGGGGATGATCTCCCCTACTAATGGTTGGGCCAGGGGGCATATTTGTAGAGGTGAGAAGATTAACCAAGAATGAACCAGTAGGAGTAATCCGAGATAAGCTTGGGAACTGGTCTTTTGGAACAAAGTGGTCGACAGGCTAGAGGGGATGGCATTGGATCAGGAGCAAGCTTCTGCTACTTTTGGATATCCACCTGACCAAATTATTGATCTTCCTTGTTTAGAATTACTTGGGGATGGTCTCAGTCTGGATTGGATGGGAGGGGGATGGGCACTCTCAAAGCTGCAAATCCCGGCGCACAGTCGACAATCAAACCCGAGAATGACACTGCTGTCATTGTGTTCAACCACGTGCCCTTGCCCAACTGACGCCTGACCACATCCACGGGAAAAATAGTCGACTTACAAAACCAAAAAGAGCAAAAACTAAGAAGAGGACTTGGCGACTACCTTACCTTTTCAATCAGGGGCAGATGAGCAAGGTCGCTCGTAAATTTTGATACCACACCTTACCTTTTCATATGACCAGCTGGGTGTCCTGCTAATGTCATCACAGTGCGTGCACATGGACGTTGGGATACTTCGCAATTCCAAGGTGTGAGGCAGTTGCATCAGGAGGATCGATCATCTGCCAGAATAATATAAAAAAGACGGCCCTTTCTTTGTGCGTAAAAGCTAAACACTTGCCGCGTCAATTAATGTCAAGCACATAGCACAAACCTAGAAACGTCTCGTTTTCGAAAGAACAGTAACCACTCGTAGTAGTAGTAGTAGTTAAAAAGAAACACGACTAGCAGCTTTCTGAGTAACAGTTAGCCCTTTTCCGGTTATAAGCTTGCTAGCTTAAATACTAACAGAGGTACACGCCATCCGTCTGCCGCACAGCAGCTGGAGCTAATTCCGTTCTTCTAGGCACACCCTGCTTCAATGGATTCTAACAAGCCTTCTAACAAGATAAGCGTCATTGTTAGGCTCAAACAAATAATCAAGAAGTGGAAGAAAGTTGCAAAAGAAGCACCTAAAGAGTGTCAATCAGACCAAGTGCATCTACTAGCAACATGTACTTATGTGTAGCCAACTCAACAAGCCAAGGAAGCAAGACGGGTACATAATCCTAGGCTTTTGAAACTAATTGAATTCCAATTCTATGCTCTGACCTTGCTTTTCATTAGATTAGTTTTAAAATTAAAAACACATTAATCTTATTGCTTGGCTACATAAAAAACGTGTGGGTAATATATCTCGCTATGATGAATTGCCTTTGAAAAATATTTTAGAGGTCGGAATTTTTAATGTTTTAGGGAGTGATTTTATGGGACCATTCGTTGAGTCGTTTAGAAACCGATATATTCTTGTAGCTGTAGATTACGTGTCTAAATGGGTAGAAGTAGTTGTCATACCTACTAATGATGTAAGTGGAGTTATGAAGTTTCTAAAGCAGATATTCACATGATTCGGAACACCACATGCCATTATTAGTGAAGGAGGTTCACATTTTTACAATGTCAAGTTCAATGCCATTATGACGAATGGTGTGAAGTACAAGGTAGCCTTGGCATATCATCTTCAGACAAGTGGCCAAGTTAAGATATCGAACAGAGAAATCAAATGAATTCTGAAAAAGACGTTCAGCCCAAATCAGAAGGATTGATCAAGAAAGTTGGATGACACCTTGTGGGCTAATCGGACGACATACAAGACATCGGTTGGGACCGTGCTGTACATATTGGTTTACATGAAAGCTTTCCACTTACCCATTGAACTGGAGCACAAAGCATTTTGGGATGCCCAAAAGCTTAATTTGGATCGTTATACCACATGTGAACAAAGAATACTTCAATTGGATGAACTTGAAGAATTCCAACTGGATGCATGTAAGAGTTTCAGGATCTATAAAGACAATGACGAAATGACATGACCGACACATCATGAATCAACATTTCAAACCAGGCCAACGCGTCTTGCTTTTTAACTCACGAATAAAATTGTTTCCTCGCAAGTTGAAATATCGTTGGTCAGGGGCGTTCAAGATTGCCCAAGTCTTCCCATAAGGAACTCTTGAATTAGAGAGGTCGAACGATCAAGGCAAGTTCAAAGTGAATGTAAACAGAGTGAAACACTATTTGGAAAAAAGAGTTAATCAAAGTCGGATGATACTGTTAATGAGCGACCTGTGATTACTCATGAACTTCAAGCCGATGACATAACACCAAATGCTTCTTAGGAGACGACCCAAGTTTCTCTTCATTTTTCATTTTCTTAGGTTAATTCCTTTAAAAATTTTATTTCATTTTAATTTATCTAATTTCATGTTTAGGTGTGAAAGAAAGTAATGAAGATCATGTTACATCGAGCAGAAACTTCGTGCATTTGTAATAGATTTTCGTGCGACTACACCATGGAGAAACAAAAAGCAGCAGAAACTTTGTGTAGCTGCGACAGGTTTTCGGGCAGCTGCACTAGCCCCTACATTTCGAATCAGCCACCACATGCCCCCGTGCCAAGCATCCTAGTAAACTCGCTCCTTCTCGCATGGATTTATGATTGTGGGGTATTTAGAGCTTGTAGAATTGTGGTGTTTCCTATTACTCATCCTTGTGGTGAATCGTGATGGCACCCAAAACGAAATCAGCGGTAGAGAGTTCATCGGGCGTTAGGAGATAAACTACCTTGTCAGATGAAGCGGTCCAAAATTTTCATGAGTTAATTATGAGTCGAACCTTAGTTCCTGAACGTGGATTTGAGGGAAGTGCTAATGATATAGCGAATTATATGTTGCATATTAGTTATATGCATCAGACACAATTTTGTGCCCCTCCGGGAGCTGTAGCAGTTCCAATAGTGAGGGAATTTTATGCCAACGCGAACACTTACGATGAAAATCATGAAACATTAGAGTTCGAGGTACATCTATTGTATTTAGTGCTCAAACCATTGTTGAACTATTTAATCTTTCCAAGTTTGATTAGGATGCGTTTAACAAATATACGAGGATTTTAATGTAGATGAGGTGCTTGATTGTTTGACTAGACCAAGGGCAACATGAAAGAAGTCAAGAAAGAATGAATCCTTAGCATTACATGACAGGGATCTCACCATCGAAGCCAAAATGTGAGGCTGATTTGTCTCGGCGCGACTTATTCCGGGGACAAACACTAGCAATGTGACAAAGAAACGAGCAATAGTGATTGAATATTTATATGGAAAAAATAATTAACCAAATGTTGCATAGAACGTTAAAAGATGCTCACAGTGGCTTGTAGTTCCCATCTTTAGTGTTTGAGTTATACAGGAAGGCGGGGTACAATTGACTAATACAGAGGAGATTGCTCACCCCTAGAAGCCAATTAACAAGGCCACATTGTGCAAAATCGACTACAAGGTTGAGATCAATGAAAAAGCCCTGATCAAAACCTCATATGATGGATGCATTGGCATAGTCCTTCCATTCCAACAAAAATGCCATGAATATTAGCAAGCACTCCTACCCAAGAACAATAGACGAAGATGGAGGAATTTATGACATATTTGATTGCATGCCATCAAAGGTTCAACAAAACTCAGATGAGAATAGTTTCAGTGTCGAATGTGGATTTATCGGATTTTGGCCAGCAAACGATTTTAACGCCAATGTTTGATTGCTGAGAATTCAGCTTGGTGAGCTGCTTGAGTCAGGAAAGATCTAGCCATCCAAGGCACCGTACAAAGCTCTTGTCATGTTCCAAAGGAAGCATGTGGCACTTTGCGGCTTTGCGTGGATTACCGAGGGCTGAATAAGGTTACCGTGAAGAATAAGTATCCAGTGCCGTTGGTGGCAGATTTGTTCGATCGGTTGTCGAAGGCTACCTACTTCACTAAGTTGGATCTACAGTCGGGATATTGGCAAGTCCGCATAGCAAAGGGGGATGAGCCCAAAACTACAATGGTGACGATGTATGGGTCGTTTGAGTTCTTGGTGATGCCTTTTGGCTTAACCAATGCCCCTATCACATTTTGTAACTTGATGAATGACGTATTCAATGAATACATCGATGAGTTTGTGGTGGTGTATCTGGATGATATTGTGATATACTCGGAAACCTTGGAGGATCACCTCAGGCACTTGTGGCTTGTTCTGTCCAAACTGAGGGAGCACACACTCTACGTTAAGAAAGAGAAGTGTGGGTTCTGTGTGCAGGAGATCAACTTCCTAGGCCATGTGATCGGACGAGGAAGTATACGGATGGATACGGGGAAGGTGCGAGTAATTCGGGAATGGCCGGCACCAGGTAAAGTCTCAGAACTAAGGAACTTTTCGGGACTTGCTAACTACTATCACTATTTTGTGAGGAATTACTCTCGACGTGTGGCCCCTTTAACGAATCTGTTAAGGAAAGACCAACCCTGGTGTTGGGATGAGCGGTGCCGCAAAGCATTTGAGGACTTGAAGGAAGCCATTTCATCGGAACATGTCCTCAAGCTCTCCATGTTTGATAAGCCCTTTGAAGTTCATACTGATGCATCTGACAAAGCGATGGGAGGCGTTCTGGTTCAAAAGGGGCACCCCGTTGCATTTGAAAACTGGAAGCTAAAGGATGCCGAGCAACGATATTCTGCTCATGAAAAGGAGATGCTGGATGTTGTTCATTGCTTATGAGTTTGGCGGGTCTACTTGCCGGGGAACACGTTTGTATCAAAATAGACAACGTGGCCAATATATTCTTCGAAACTCGGAAGACATTGTCCCCGAGGCAGGCTCGGTGGTAAGAATTCCTGGCTGAGTACGATTTTGATTGGGAACATCGTCCAGGAAGGCACAATGTGGTAGCCGATGCCCCGAGTCGGAAGCCAATGGAAACGAACGTAGCTGTCTCCTCCTTCCATGTGGTTGTCCTCGATAAGGTATGCGATCTAGTGAAAGTTGACCCCACTTATGTGAAGTTGGTTGAGCAGGTCAAAGCTGGGATTGTGTGGTGGTACTGGCTGGAGGACGACTTGCTGTATTGTGAGGGCCAAAGCCTCTATGTCCCTATCGGTGGGCGACTGCGGGAGCGGATCATGTGAGAATCCCACGAATCCTTATGGGCGGGTCACCCGGGGCGGGAACGAATGATTGTCCTAGTGAAGAGAAGCTACATGTGGCCCCGTCTTGAGGAGGATTGCGAGGCTTACGTGCGTTCTTGCCTTGTGTATTAGCAAGACAAGACCGAGCGACGAAGGGAGGCGGGACTGCTCTAACCATTGTTGATTTCAGAGATGCCATGGGTGTCATTTCGATGGACTTCATATCCGGATTCCCGAAGGTGAACAGGCTATCCTCAATCATGGTGGTGGTTGATCGCTTCTCCAAGTACGACATCTTTGTGACTGCTCCCCATGCTTATACGGTAGAAGTTGCGGCCGAGTTGTTCCATAAGAACGCGGTGAAGCATTTTGGGTTGCCGACGGCTATTTTGGGCTGTTCACGGGCCGATTCTTGATGCAACTCTTTGGCTTCTTGGGTTCGGAGTGAGGTTTTCCACGGCGAACCATTCGCAAACCGACGGCCAGAAGGAGCGAGCAAATGCATTGTTGGAGGAATACTTCCGACACTACGTGACGACAAGTCAGAAAAAATGGGTTGATTTACTTAATACTGTTCAATTTTGCTATAACCTACACAGGTTGTCTGCAACGGGTTTTAGTCTGTTTGAGCTTGCCATTGGATAACGGACGCTCACGCCACAAGAGGTAGCGCTGCAACGGTCTGGCAGTCCATGCCCAGCAGCCTATCGGTTCGCCCGAAACAAACACTAGATATTCAACGAGGAGCGAGATAGCATGGAGAAAGCAGCTCGACGCATGAAGAAGTATGTTGATCAAGGTCGGAGGGATGTCGAGTTCAATGTGGGCGATAAGGTTATGCTTAAGCTCACCCCGTAGATTTAGAAGAAAATCAACATAAAGCGGGTCCATCAGGGATTAATTTAGAGGTACGATGGTCCCTTTGAAGTTGTCAAATGTGTGGGTGCGGTGGCCTACATGTTAAAAATGCCGTAAAGGATGAAGATTCATCACACGTTCCACGTGAGCTTCTTGAAGCCATCCCACGATGATGGCAGTCCTTAAAGAAGAGTCCAAGGAAAACTGGCACCTCCAACTGTGCGCGAGCGTCATGAGCTTCAGGTGGAGCGAATTCTAAATCATCGCGCCTTGGGGCAGAGCAAGAAGAATCGTAGAACTGAGTACTTTGTCCAATGGAGGGGCAAGGAGGCGGCAGAAGCCACTTGGGAGAAGGCGAACACCCTGTGGCAGTTCGAGGAGGAGGTGTAGGCGTGCCTCAGCAAGACGTCGATTAGGGCATCGACTTCCTTTGGTGGGGGAGGTTTGTTAGTACACTTGGATGGGTGATAGTAAAGGCACGGCCCAGGACGGCTCCTTGGGCGGAGCTCATGAGGGAGGCACGAGCAAGCTGGTCATCGGCGATAAGGGAAGCCTAGATTGTCGCTTACTTGAGTCAGACGGATGCTGGGGCATGTCTAACGTGATTAGGGGCACCAGAGATTGCTTGTGGTAGGATTCTGCGGCAGACGACCCTTGCACTTCCAATTATGGATCAGTAGTTTGTGGAAGACCTTTGGGTTGCCATTGACGTGACCAGAATGGGTGCTGGCGACCCTTGGTATGCTTTTGCAAATCGGAGCTGTGTTGTATGATGTATATTTATAAGTAGCATGCATGCCCCATGACCCCTATAAATAAGTGTTGTAAAGAGGCGTGGAAAAGACATTGTAAGATTGAGTAGAATACAATCTGTTCCTTGGCCAAAATCTTTGTGTTCATTGTATCCATTGTGAGCGTGTCCTTGTCCTTGCGAGAGTCATTCGAGTGTGAGCGTGAGCGATACACGAGAGTACGTGAGCAAACACTGTGAGCGAGTGTGGACGGGACTAAGAGAAATCCGAGTGTGAAGCTGGTCGTGCTTCCGGGGAAGTTACGACGCCACCAGGGTTGAAAAAATTTCAAGGTACGTCTCATTCTTATGGCAGTTGGTATGTGGATGACGACTCGAAGGACACAACATAGTGGGGTAATTTTCTGCCCTTATGTCTTTCATGTCCTTATCATATATTTTATTTCACACCGAGGACGTTGCTCGGCCTAGGTTTGATGGTGTTATGTTTTGATGTGTTGTATTGAGTAAGTAGTGTCTCCCTAGGTTGAGTCATGTTTAGGTCATTTTTTCTAGTTGCACGACTTTAAATATATCATCTAATTTCGACAAAGGCTCATATAGCAAGCTCTTGATCATTGACTCCCAATCTAGGTGGACCAAGGCATTAGGTGCCTTTTGAATTACTAAGGTCTCGCTGAGGAGTAACGACACAAAAATGCATAAAAAATTAATCTAAATATAACTCAACCTAGGAAGACATCACTTACTCAATGCAACACATAAAAACATAACACTCCCAAATATAGGCTGACCA
Source organism: Melastoma candidum (assembly GCA_023653495.1). Lineage (NCBI taxonomy): Eukaryota > Viridiplantae > Streptophyta > Magnoliopsida > Myrtales > Melastomataceae > Melastoma > Melastoma candidum. The sequence continues at coordinate 12,055,372 of CM042888.1, read as the reverse complement.
ACATTCTCAGTGTGAAATAAAATATATGAGAAGGAAATGAAAGGCGTAAGGAAAGAAAAGTAGCCACATATATTGTGGGTCATCCTCATCTTCCTCATCAAACACTGAGAATGGAGTTGTTTGCTCGCCAAAATCTGATAAATCCACATTCATTATGCAGCTATTCTCCTCTGAATTTTATCGAACCTTTGGTGACATGCCATCGAATATGTCATAAATTCCTCCATCTTCGTCCATTATTCTTGAGTAGAAGTGCTTGCTAATAATGATGGCATTTTTGTGGAAATTGAGGGACTACTGCCAACGCATCCATCATAAGAGGTTCCAATAAGGGCTTCTTCTTTGAGCTCAACCTTGCATTTGATTTTCCATAATATGGCCTTGTTAGTCGATTTCTGGGAGTGAGCAATCTCCTTTGCATTATCCCATCGCTCCCCCGCTTTCCTGCATAACTCAAACGCCAAAGACAAGAACCAAGGTAAATATCTTTTAAGGCTCTATGAAACATTTAGTTAGTGATTTTTCCCACATCAATGTTCATTTGCTCCAATATGCAGAACACCAATATTGCTCTTTCCTTTGTCACATTGCTAGTGTTCCTCCCTGGAATGAGTATCGCCGAGACAAATCGGTCCTACGTTTTGACTTCGACGGTGAGATCCCTGCTATGTAATGATAAGGATTCATTCTTTCTTGACTTCTTTCATGTTACCCCTGGTCTAATCAAACAGTCAAGCACCTCATCTACATTAAAATCCTCGTTAAGGTATGTGTTAAACGCGTCATTGTCAAACATGAGAAGATTCAATAGTTCAACAATGGTTTGAGCACTAAATAAATAGATGTACCTTGCGTTGGCATAAAATTCCTTCACTATTAGAACCGCCGCAGCTCTCGGAGGGGCACAAAATTGTGTCTTATTCATATAACTAATATGCAACATATAAAACTCTATGTTATTAGCATTAACGTCAAACCCACATTCAAGAACTAACGTCCGACTCACCATTGACTCTCGATAATTTTGGATCGCTTCATCCGACAAGGTCTTTCCTCTCCTAACCCCCAATGAACTCCTCAATGCTGTTCCTCTATGGGTACTAATCACGATTCACCATTGGGCACACAATTCTTCAAGCTCTAAATACCCCCACAATCACAAACCCGCACTGAGGAGCGATTTTACTAGGTTGCTTGGGCACGGGATCTCGATGGTGGCTGATTTGAACTGCATGGGCTAGTGTTCCGAGGTGGCTTTGAGCATTGCAGCTGCACAAAATTTTGGTGTAGCTGTACAAAGTTTACGAGCTTCCTCGTCTATCTGCAGTGTAGCTGCATGGAAATCTGTCGCAGCTGCAGGAAGTTTCTGTTGCTTTTTCTTTCTTCGCAGTGTAGCTCACGGAAATCTATTACAATTGCACGAAGTTTCTGCTGATTTTTGTTTCTTCACAGCTTTCTTTCATATCTAAACATGAAAATTAGAAAAATAAATAAAAATTTTTTTTAAGAAATTAAACCTAAGGAAATAAAAAAATGAAAAAAAGAAGAATTTGGGTTGTCTCCCAAGAAGTTGTTGGTTTTACGTCCTTGGCTTGACGTTCACGAGTAATCACATGTTGCTCATCAACAGTGTCGTCTGACTTTGATCGACTCTTCCTCCCAAATAGTGATTCAACTTTGAACTTAACATGACTATTCCGCCTCTCCAATTCAAGAGCTCCATATGGGCTTTGATAATTTTGAACGACTCTGACCAATGATATTTCAACTTGTTAGGAAACAATTGTAATCGTGAGTTAAAAAGCACACTCCTTAAGAGTAACCTTGTCGGGAGTCGCAAATTGTTCTTTATGAGCAACCTCGTCGAGAACCAAACAATGTTACCTTTTGAGCGGCCTCGTCGGCAAACGCCATATCGTCCTTACGAGCATCCTCATCAGGATTGACAATTCCCTGCGAGCCCCTTGTCAAGAAGTGCTTTCTTACAAGCAACCTCGCCGTAAAGATTTCACCGTTTCATCTACAAGCACCCTCGCCTGGATCCACAAGATGACTTCTTGCTAACACCCTCGCTAGAAGATTTTCTGCGCAACACCCTACACACTTAAGAACACGTTAAAACACAACAATGGTGTGCAAGAACAACGATCAAAAGACAGTCGATTTCTCCTTATTTTTCAATAGTAGAAAGACGACGTCCTGTATAAAAAGAAATATAGTTTTCTTAATATAATTTATGACCAGATTCATTTTGGGACGTGTATAAATCGATTTGAAATAGCCTAAATTGATTCGATATCAATCGTGTATATATCCATTAGGAATAATCTTTCTATCAATCATATTTGCAATTAGGGGTAATCCTAGCTTGATTGGATCTCAATTGGACATTGCAATCCCAAGAGAGTGCGGTGTAAAAGGTACAGGGATGATCAAATTAACAACATTTTATTTACGAAAATAATTAATAATTCATTTCCAAAAGAGTTGATATGGTTCATTATTAAACCTCGACACAAATCAAGTCACTTGCATGATTAAATGTAATTTATAATTAACATTCTCCTCTTAGAGAATGTTTGTTGACTTAACATTCGGTTTTGATGACTTGACAAAATGATGACTTGAGAAGCTGAACTACAAAAGTCATGTTGTTATAATTGGCGTCCTTAACTTTTTTTCTAATCATGGAAATAAATGTCAAATATTTTATATTGACTTGATTTTAAATTCGAAGAATTAATTAAAGATCAGGTAATAATTATCTAGACAAATCATGGTCATTCGTAGTTATCAATTACTCAAGATTTGTAAATAAAAATCTTGTTTATTTTGGAAATATAACATTAAGCGAGAAACATTTCGATTAGAAATGGGACAATGTCCTTAATTACGTACATAATTAACAAGAATTGATCTAATAATGGTAATTATATGAAAAGAAAACCCTTAGAAAATTTTCATTTTGAGTTGGATATAACAGTTGTGAATAAAATACATCATATGATTCGTCGTGATCTACTCTTTTTTGGAAACAATTCAAATAAGTAGTTTCCATGAATGTTGACGAATTCTTTTAAGGATGTTCATATAAATATGATTCTAAGAAGCTTGAAAATATTAATTGTATGGTCTATGTTGTTGTGGTGAGAGGCGAAAAGTGCTAAGTATTCTCTTACATTATGTGTGTGAGAATACCAATAGTTGTGTGATACCTTGGTCGTCCCGAGAGAAATTGATGCATATTGTGTCTCTTGTGCGTTCAACGAGCGTTGAAGAATCGTCTAAGAGAAGCTAAATGCATATGATACACATTGCAGTAATTGATTGCTAACCCATCAATAGGAAGTCGTTCCTATTGTGTCTTTTTGTAGGAAGTCACGAATCAACATAGTTCGTGTAGTTAAACAAGCACTTCCGAGTGCATGCCAGAAGTCTTGTACCTACAGGGTAGAGCATAAATGTGGAACACCGCCAGAATCGAAAAGGGTCACCCTGAGCACAAAGGAGTTGTGCAGAAGTCTCGACCTCATAGGAAATAATAAAATAGGTTGCATGGAAGCCTTCCACCATAGTCACTAGTTGTGCAATATAGTGAGTCACAGTCATGGTAATTGTGCACGTTTAAACTGACATATACCTGAAATTTGCTGTGTGAGAAGTCAAGTTCTACTGTATGAGGAACCATCCCCTTTTTTATGTTACTTTGTTATTGTAACTCATGTGTTGTCGTTATGCTTTTGTAAACAAGTCTATGTAGAAGAGACAACATGTTGTGTGGAAAATCCTTTGACCTATCATTTGCTGAGTGTGAACATCCATTTACTGGATACGGTAAGTCATTTGTTGAGTGAGGAGCAGATCGTTGCCCAGAGAAGAATCTCCTATTTCATTAAGGATTCATATCCCGTTGTATGATGGATACTGTAAGCCTATTCTCAAAGCATATTTCACCGTTATTTTGAAATCACCTTGTTGGTGGAAAGTTAACATATATCAATTAAAGTCGGACCACTACAAAAATCACCGTGTCCATTTCGGTCGCGCTACTCTCTTATGATCAAACAAGCATACCAAGATCATAGTTACATCGATCAGATTCCTAGATCTGAACAACACAACACAGTTCGTGTTGAATAAAAATGTTTTTGCTTACTTGCTTTCGGACATTCGAATATTCGTAAAGAGGGCGAAAGAGTGCAAAACACTAATCCAACCCTTTTTAGTGTGCCAAACAATAAAAGTTCCATAATAACAAATATAATTTTATTAATTAGAAAAAATATATGAATTCCGATTTAAACCGGTAAGATGTAAATATCAAATAAGAAGTTTCATTTTATCCAAATAATATTCTGAAAGAATATTCTTTATTTGAATTAAATAATTAATAATTATTAAAATATTCAAATATGGGAAGATTGACTTCAAACCACAGACAGGACCTGCATACCACAGAGACTCTGCAGGAAGACCACCCTCATCAGTCTGTAACGGTCAAAAACAGTGAAATTTCCAAAGTACCCCTACTTACAGCCAACAAACCAATTGAACAAGAAGCAAGAAGAAACGAAGAGATTCAAAAGCAAAGAGGTGCAAACACGGAGGACAAGCTCCAGACATCTAACAATGTCACTTCATGCAGCACAAAGGGACATCACGAGGCACAGGCAAGCCCATCAAGCAAGGGAAGCATGGGTCCAAAACAAGAAGGAGGAAATTCACGCAAAAATAAGAACCCTGGAGACACTGCTCACCATAAGCAAGCCAACCCCAAACCAGATAGTCAACCAGATCCTGGAAATCCTAAGGGAGAAAATCAGAGCTCAACTCAGGGACGAAATCAGAGAATGGAACCATCTACTGCAGATCGAGGATCATTGTTGGCTACCTCTTTCCCTGCGGCACTGCTCCAGCGCACCACCACCGCAGAGAATTCGAAGAATCCTAGACCCCCCAATGTGTTGGCTGCAAGAAAGGGAATCAAACTTAAACCATACATAATTCATTATAGAAGAGGAAGCCAACAAAACTCACCTTTGTGTAACCCCACTGATAGTATGCACGACGGAATCCCCGCTGATAGTGATTCTAGCCCCACCGCTCCTCAACATCTGCCTGCGAACCTTCAGGCACTCGAGGAGATTGACGGGACAAGCAGAAGTCATGGAGCTGACACCAATTGCATGGGAATTGAGGAGTGAAGCCAATTCCAATCTCGGCACAGCGGAATCAAAACTAATGGCTAACACCTTCCCACCTTATAATCCTCAAATGAAGATTCTAATTTGGAACAGTAGGGGAACAGCAAACCCCAGTTTCTTCAGACATTTCTGGGACCTCTACCACCAGCACAAGCCAGCCATGGCCGTAATCACGGAAACAAGAGTCACTGAAGAAAATGCTATAGACAGCATAAGGAGGCTGCCTTTCGATGGCTCTATATGCTCAAGCTCAATCGGTTTCAGAGGAGGGCTATGGATACTATGGGATACAACTCTCCTGGATATCAAAACCTTGGCAAACACGGAACAGGAGATCCATGCCGAGGTCAGGATACCTTCTACCCAACCTTGTTAATTTCTGCAATCTATGCTAGCCCTAGGCCAAGAGAACGGGAAATATTATGGCAAAACTGTAGGATCATTGCAGATCATATAAACCACCCTTGGCTGATGGTAGGGGACTTTAATAGCATAACTAGTGAAACGGAGAAGATAGGAGGGAGGAAAGTTTCATTGTCCCAAACTAGAAAACTGACTGACTGTCTAGACCACTGCTCTCTTCTAGACCTAGGATACTCGGGCCCTCAAACCACTTGGTGCAACCTCAGATCACAGGGAAGAATATCACAAAGACTCGACCGGGCAATGGCGAACCTAGACTGGCTGAACCAATACCCTGACTCCCATGTATCCCACCTTCCTAGATACCACTCGGACCACAGGCCGCTACTCCTTAACCTGTGCAAACCCAAACAACCTCGCCTCCAAAGACCATTTAGATTTCAGACAGCCTGGCTACCCCACGAAGACCTACCAAACTTAGTAGCTACAGCCTGGGAGGAAGGAGGGAATTCATATGAACCGGCAATCAAACGGTTCAGAGAGAAGGTGGAAACCTGGAACAGAGAAACTTTCGGAAACATCAATCATAACAAAAGAAGGCTGCAGGCAAGACTCCTGGGAATACAAACATATTTAGAACACAAGAACTCGGAATTTCTCAGGAGCCTAGAAAAGCAACTCATCCAAGACTGCAACAATATCCTAATAGAAGAGGAACAATTATGGTTTATGAAGTCCAGAGCTAATTGGATCATAGAAGGGGAAAGAAACACAAGATTTTTCCATGCCACAACACTGGCTAGAAGAAGGAAAAACCGAATCATCCGTCTGAAACTTGCAAACGTCTGGTCTGAGGAACCAAAAGAATTAGGGAGCCACATCAGATCAGCTTTTATTGAGAGATATACCTCAGCCTTTAGCGACAACCACTGTATACCTGAGGAACTAAAACCACCACTTCCTGGGATCCCAACCATCAACCCCCTGAAACACAGCAAACTAACCCAACAGTGTGATGAGGCAGAAGTAAAACAGGCACTTTTCTCCCTAAAACCGACTAAAGCACCATCAGATCATTAATTTCTCAGGCAAAAATTTTGGGACACAGTCAAGGACTCTCTACTTAAACAGGCAAATCAGATCATTAATTTCTGTCAGATGCCACAAACCCTTGGAGAAACATCCATAGTTTTAATCCCAAAAACAGCCAGTCCAGAAACTGTAGAACACCTGAGACCTATCTCACTATGCAATACGTCATACAAGCTGATCTCCAAGATATTAGTCAATAGAATCAGACCCCTCATGTGCGAGCTGATTTCCCCTTACCAATGCAGTTTCCTACCTGGAAGAAGGGCCAGTGACAATTACATAATTGCTCAAGAACTACTGCATTCTTTTAACATCCAGAAAGGAAAGAAAGGATACCTTGCAATTAAGGTGGATTTGAACAAAGCCTTTGACCAATTAGAACGGACATTCATTGTAAAAATCCTACACCTATTCAACTTCCCGAAAGAGACGATCGACCTAATAGAGAGCTGCCTATCGACGTCGTCATATAGTATCCTGTTCAATGGAGGGCACCTAAAACCATTCCAACCATCAAGAGGCATTAGGCAAGGGGACCCCCTATCCCCCTATTTCTTCATTCTTTGCCTGGAATACCTAGGATACATTATAGAACAAGAATGTAGAAAGGGAAGTTGGAAGAAGGTGGCGGCAAGTAGGAACGGACCCACATTTTCCCATCTTTTCTATGCTGATGATCTACTACTGTTTGGAGAGGCCACACTAAGGAATGCCAAGGCTGTCACTAGAGCACTGAACATATTCTGTGACCTAGCTGGACAACAAGTGAATAAAAATAAAAGCCGCATCCTATTCTCAACCAACGTAGGCCAAAACAGAGCAAGGAGGATAGCTAGAGAGACCCCAGCCTAGCACTACAAGAGTTTATTCAGTAAGATCCATGCAACAGTGGCTACTAGGGAACCTAAAACCAAAAAACGCTGCAACAACAACTTACAGAGGTATTCAATGGCCGATCCTTTTTACCTCTATCCTATGGCACCTCTGGAAGCAGAGAAACAACAATGCATTCAAGAATACAGCCAAGACCGCAGAACCACATTCTCAAATACTGGGGAAAGCGGCTGAGTTACAAGCACTGATTGGTAGGAAGAAGAAAACAAGACAACAGCAGCAACACAGGCCCCAACCAACTCACGTCTCCTCCGACAACAGAAGCAACGACTACATGCAGCAATTCGACCCCCAGGAAAAGTGGGAACCAAATAAAACCCTACCCTTCACGCTAAACACGGACGCATCCACGAAAGGAAATGGAATACACGTGGGCCTAGGGGGTGTGCTAAGAGACCAGCATGGCATCTGGATAGGAGGATTTTGTGCTAAACACCCTAGCACAAACTGCCTAATAGCTGAAACCAAGGCCCTTCAGGAAGGAATCAGGCTAGCCAAGAACCTAGGAATCAAGCACTTAGCAATTCAAACAGATGCGGCTCTACTAGTCAGCTACCTAGAAGGCACTAAACAACCCAACCACATGATAAAAACTATTTTGGATGAATGCAGGTTGCAGTTATATGACTTTGAAGCGTCGGAAATATCCTACGTAGCAAGGGGGCGAAACAAGGTTGCAGACAAGTTGGCCAAGGCAGCCCTAAATCAGGAGGGCAACTACCTATCTTTTGCCTTTCCTCCAAATTTCATTTTGGAAACATTGCATGAGGATATTCCATGCACTTCTGGATCTGTAACCTAATACCACTAAACGCCTGTTTTTGTTTGAATGCAACTACCCTTTCTACCAAAAAAAATATTCAAATATGAAAATAATTTCTTGTCAAATATAATCTATCATGTAGAAAATACTAGCGTGATATATTTTCTATTTTGTGAAGTATATTTCAAATATAGATGAGTGTGTTTCGTCACGTCTCTGAGTCCGAAGCACAGAGACCTTTCATTTTATTGTGCTTCCAAAACACACTCCTGTCAAGACCAAAGAAATAACCTCCCTTGAATTCATGGATATGTTCACATACCGGCAACCCTTTCAAAGGAATGATTGCCTACATTCATCGATTAGTCCAATTTCTCCCAATTTTGTGCCTCAAAATCATCCAAGCCTATAAATTTCAGAATTCAATTCAGGCAAAGTTGAAGCCATATCAATTGACTAAAATCTAGCAAATTGGATTTCAAAAATATCTAATTTACCGCCCTTAAGTCGTTGTTTCAAATCGCGAGACTAAAATTATAAAGAAATCGTGGTTTGAAATAACGACTTTGACAAACTATAGCAAAATCGTTGTTCTAAACAACAATACATGGGTACTTAGAAAAAATTCGCCCTCAGACGAGGGTTTCCAATATTTGATCAGTGTCTCTATTTAAGACTACGACACACGCTAAAAGTCGCTTTATCAAACAGTGGTACTCCCTGAAAGTCGTTACCTTAAACAAAGACTTCCAACAAAATACCGTGATTCTTTCGAAATTGTCGAAATTTACTAAGTGCATTTATGTCGATGTTTATAACAATGACTTTGTTAAAATTTATCAAAGTCGTCGTGTCAAATAGTGATTTCTTTGTAATTTTAGTCTCATGTTTTAAAACGTCTTAGACTAAATATTTTTGAAATGGAAACCGTATTTCGTATTTAAAAAAAAAAAAACTAGGGGTACGGAGGTACAATCCTCGTGCTTTCCAGGTTGAAGTCGCTGCATCGAATTTAAGGACTGAACAACTTCTGGCAAAGGATAATCTCTCCCTTGTCTACTTTTTATTTCCTCTCATGGGTCCCTGTTTCAGCTCACTCACGGTAGAACATACCATGCCGCCATTTACTTGGTCATAACTAAGCAATAACAACACATTGCATCACAAAAACAGCGTGGTAGCCTTTTGATTTCGATGTAGAGCATGTGATAGCTATGTGATAGCTTATGATCACATCGGGTGATTATTAGAGGTTGCTCGCGTTGGAATTTTCCCAGTAAGAGGCTATGAAACCTCATATCACAACAGCCAAGTGGACATGTGTGCCCGATCTAGGCCAGATGGTGAAGGAAGCTTGACGATCAAATCAAGCGGACATGCGTGTGCCCGGCCAGGCCGGATGGTGAAGGAAGATTGATGATCAAATGGTACGGGGGAAGCAAGGCGGCAATTATTCATTTCCCCACACGACAGGGAAGAGGCATCAATACAAGTACAAATTTTCCAAGACATAGCCTCCTGAGGCGTGCCTGCCATTCACCTCCTAGGCACGGAACAGCCCTGCCTCCTTGTTCTGCCTGTCAGCCTTGTTATTCAGGAGCGACTCGCCAGACCCGGCCAAGGACCCAAGCAGGGAGGGGATTAAGTGCACGAGCAGGACTGCGGTGGCGCAGGAGACCAGGGAGGTTAAGATCTTGGCGACGGTCATGACAATGGCGGCGGTCCTTGTGTTGGCAGAGATGGTCCAGAGGTTGATGAGGTGGGTGGCTCCACAGAGGAAGATGAAGGAGCTGAACTGGACGAGGACCCAGCGGTAAGGGGCGACTGCGGAGGTCTTCTTGAGGAAGAAGAGGAGCTCGAGGGGGATGGAGAAGTAGGCGAGTGCGATGAAGACGTCGGAGATGTACTGGTACTTGACTAGCAGGTCATCGGCAGGAGACAACTGGGGGTTGAAGCAGTCGCACGAAGCCATCCCTAACAACAACAACAAAAAAGTCCAGCCCCTAAACAATCTTACGAACAACCGCGAACCTCAAGAAAAGAACGGAAAGACAAAGACGATCGCACACCGACGGCACGAAGAAGACGAGGTCCGATCGCAGACGAAGGGAATGAGAAAGGTGGCCTGAGTTCCAAGTGCAGTTGCAGCTTGGGAGTAGTGTTGAGAGGGAGGAGGGTTGTCTTGTCCCCCTTTTTTATAACTCGTGTTTGGCTCGCTTTTTCGTCCCATCCTTTCTATTTTCGTTTTTTTTTTCATTGTTATTGATGAGGACACCCCGTTGGAGTTTTAATTTTAACAAATGAAAAAAATTATAACTATAATTAATTGATTGAAAATCCCTGAAAGGACGTGCCTTTTCTAATTAATTAATTATCAGAAATAAATCTTGGTTGTTTTTTTTTGGTAATTAAGGTGAGTTGTTTCGTTATTGTAAGAGGAGGAGGGGGGGGGGGGGGGGGGAGGGGGGGGGGGGGGGGGGGAGGGGGGGAATCCGAGGATGATAAATGCATAACCAAAGGGATGTTGGACTTTTTTTTAGTGTTAAAAAATTTGTTATTTTTACTAAAAATCTTAAAAGAAAAGCAGAGAACTGACTTAAGTTTTTTTGTTTTTTTTTGGTGGGGTTTGGTGGAAAGTAAAAAATCAGTAAGGGATATGCTGACGAGGACAGACCCAAAGAAAATAAAGGGTCGTTGACATTTGAAAATAAAAAAATGGACCGGCCCATTTGAGACCGGTAATTCGTGATGGCCGCAGCAGCTTCAGACACGATTGGGCCAGGTGGTCGCTAATAGTAAACCCCAAACTTCGAATCTGGATCAACATTCCCAGATATTATTATTGATTAAGATTAGAAAATTTTAGGCTGCCAAAAAGTTGATAAAACTCACTGGACCAAGGGTAGCCCCCAGCCGACCTTGTTCTACAAAGGAATTTGTCAAATACAGCCACAGAGAGCGTTTCGAAAACCCTGGCTAACAAACAAAGCCTGTGCCCGGAAACATGCCTTCTCAAGAATTGCATTTCGCGAATCCCTGACCAAGTTAAATGTTTCCCCTTCTTAGGAGGGTCCATTAACGAAATGTAGCTGCTGCTGCAGCCCGGGCACATCGAGACAAAAGGAAACAAAATAAAATTTGAACAAGGAGAGGAGAGGAGGGTCATGTGAACCAGATCCTAATTAGTTAGCTTATCTCAACTTGCATCACAACATGACAAATCCCCTATCGTAAGACTCACCCCTTATCTCAACTTGCATCACAACATGACAAATCCCCTATCGTAAGACTCACCCCCCCCCCCCCCCCTCCCCCAAGAATGAGTATATAGCTATACTTACGACCCCCCTCAAGGATATATAACTATATAAATTACATTATTATAACATAACAAGCTATGTATTGCGGTTTGTATCTTATTATTCACCTCCTCCCCACCAACTGACATTTCCATATTGAGATCAACTCCTATTTTATTAACACAAGCATAATCTGCTAAGTTCTGCGACATAACCTTCCCACCCTTTTCTGCGACAGACTACAGAGTCTAGTCCAAATCTACTATTTGACCGACCCCCCCCCCCCCCCCTAAATCCACATGACACGCCGGTAATAACCTAGCCACGGGTTTCTACGCGTAAAGCTTTCAACCGGATCGACCTTTCCCAACGGAGCTCAGGACTAGTGGACGGCAGAGTCATTAATCACAATAAGCAAAAATCTAGTTATCGCATGAAGACGAGCAAGTCCTTTGAGACCATATATTTTCAGAGGAAAAGTAGTTGCCAATGCTACATTACATGGGGGGTCTCACCTCATCCTTCCAAGTTGCTTTCCACCTTCTCATAGGATCCTCTTTACCCTCCCGGAATCCAAAAAACAGAGGGAAGAGGGTGAGTAAATAAATAAATCCCAGCAAATCTCATTGTTTAACTGTTGCAGTCTAGAGGGTCACAGATTCCGAACAAAATAAAATGCAATGTTCAGAGAGGCAGGGACTGGCTCATCATTAGACCAGAGCATATGATGACAATTATAAGGTGGGGGGTTTGACCGATGAGACATCAGGAGGATCAATGATATAACAGAATAATATAAAAATGACTGCCCTTGTACGTAAAGCTAACCCCCCCCTTCTATTTAATCCTCCCCCACCTGCCATTACATTTATCTATGGCAAACAGGACAAACCAAAGTAGAAATGCTCATTTTCAAAATAACTGCAAGAAACTTTGTTTATTCCATTTTGCAAAGCAGTTTGGAAATTACTCCTACCTTACAACCACCATCAGGGCAGTATTTCATGCATCCATTCAAACAAAAGTAATGGATGTAAGCACTTCCCTCAATATCATGAACTTGAAATATTAAATGAGAGGGCAGGGAAGAGGAAAATGACCGAGAAATGGAGTGAGCATATGCTAGAGAGATACTCTAAATAACCTAAGGAAAAGAAAGAGCAGTGCATGATTTCAGAGGTATAATTGGTACGCTCAATCATTTGAAGAAATAATTGGAAAGATTAAGCATGTGGAGGACACGATTCCCAGAAGCCCACACAGAAGCAGTTAGTTTTTCTTTTTCCCCAACAACGACCAGAATTCAATGGCGTAAAACTCAGAACATGCATTAATTATCACACTAACCAACACCTTGACCAGGCTAAGCTCACGGGCTTAAATACTGCAGAACCACACATCATCAGCTTGTGCATCGCATAAAAAACCACCCACACCAAATTCCAGTCACACTCTGCAGCAAAATGGATTCAAATAAGTCTAACAAGATAAGCGACATTGTTAGGCTTCAACAAATACTCAAGAAGTGGAAAAAAGTTGCAAAGAATGCACCAAAGAGTGGCATCAGATCCAGTGCATCCACTAGCAATATGGGCAGCTCCGCTACCAACTCAACAAGTCATGGAAGCAAGAGCATCAAGTTCCTGAAGCGGACGCTGTCCTTTACCGATGTTTCAACAGCAGATGTTGTCCCCAAAGGCTTCTTAGCAGTGTGTGTCGGAAAAGATCTCGCAAGATTCGTGATCCCGACCAGGTATCTAAGACACCCAGCCTTCGAGATGCTTTTGCAGGAAGCAGAAGAGGAATTTGGGTTTCAACAACAAGGGGTCTTAAAGATTCCATGTGAAGTGGTCGTGTTTCAGAAGATTCTGAAGGCAGTAGAAGAGAAGAGAGACATTACCCATCTGTTCTATGAGTGTGCAGAGAAGGATGATTATAGTTATGGCTCATCTGATAGTGAGTTCACACCAACCCATCACCCACAACTCTGCAGATAAGTGCTGCTTCTTCGTCCAGAAAAGAGAAGAGCAGGAAAATTTTGGAAATGGTGAGGGCTAACAATGAATTTCTTTTCAAAACAAGCAAATTCATGCTGTAAGGTCCCCGTTTTCCAGTTTCCTTTCCAGTAACCACCTTGAATTTGGATATTTACTTGTATGGTAGAATCAATACAAATTGACTGGGTCGGTCCCAGTTTGCTTTCCCCACGATAATAGAAATTGCTATTCGGTAGAGAGACTTGCTCGATCTTCTGAACCTATCACTTCTTCTTGTCCTTGTAATAGGCAACTCTGTTATATCAAGTCTAATTAAATAGTGGCCATCCTCATACTTCTAACTAGGGAAAGGATTCTTCACCTAGAGGCTTAAGGTTCTGAATGCTAGAACAACCGTTTCTTGTGCAACTTCGGGAAAAATGTTTTGCCAGATATATGGAGAACACATTGGCATACAAGTGGCCCGCTCAACCGATTCTAATCACCTGTGCTATTGGGGACTTCGTGCTTTGGGAGAGAAATACTGATTCATGCCAAAACCTTTTTCTTTATCCTTCTAATGTCATCACTATCTAGAATATCTGTCGACGAATGCCTTGGCTTTCTCTGGGGCAAAAAACCAAGCCTGCAGAGCAATTAAAACAACAGCTCCCTTAGACCTTTTAAAGCCATTTGAAATAAGAACTGGAAGCAATTTGTTCATAGCATAAATGGCTCCAAAACTTCAAACAAATTTCTTCAAATCCCATCTAGGAAGCCAACAGCCATACTTGTGCTGGTGACTTCAAAATTGTCATCACTATTAGTCAGAAAATCCCCATAACTACCAACCACTTCGAGCTTATTTTGGTAAGCTATAAATAAACTGATTTATAGTTCTGCGTAAACGTTTTGTGATACCCACTGATATAGGCTTGATTCATAGCATTAAATCTATGGCATGCAATTGTCAAATGTATCAATGGATTTTAATAATATGGTAATCACCTGTATGAACATCCTCTCAGCTTCACCTCTCCGCCCGTTTTCTTTCAATATGATTCCCTGCATCAGATGGGTGATTATAAATTCAGATATATCTACCACGATAGAGGGTTAAATTACATGATGACAATGGTTAACATTTTGATTATGCTACTCTATAACCCAATAGCTAGAGTTTCTTTTGAAAGTGATATCAGGGAATACCATCCAGCACAAATTAAAGGTAGTCAAGTTCTTAGATGAGCCAATTTTTTCTTTTGGTGAACAAGGTGGAAGGTGGTATGGAAGGTGGTATGGAAGAATATGTAGTTCATTAAGTGTTGGAAGGTGGTATGGAAGTATTGATTCATCCTCTAATTGCACCTTTCGGTCTCCATTTGGTTGAAACATTTACATGCAAAGATATGAAGAACAGCCATCAAATAATTGAAACAACCTTTGCCAAGTAACCCCGAAAATCATTAGGATGACTGGCGATGATTCCATCATAAACAGACACTGCATCACTAACATGGCGCCATTCTGAATAGGCTTTGCCAAGAAGAAGATCAACCTGAAGTCATATAAGAAGACAGTAAGCAAAGATTTTAAAAAAACCATGATCCCAGCCTAATATAAAGCAATAATATTTGCTTGTCTTTCTGAATTCTGCCTTCTCAGATAACATGTCGCTGTATATTGGGCCATGCAAAATGCCATGCCACTATAGGGAAATGAAGAAGCAAATGTCACCTGTATGGGATCCATACTATCAGTTGATTCAGAAGGATTTGTCCCTGCATCTCCAGAATTCAGCATTTGTCGAGAGCTTAGAAGTACTTGAACTGCCTGGAAAGCTATTGAGTTAAGAAAAAAAAAGAACTCCAAGATAATACTAATGGCAGGATCAAATTAATTTTTATAGAAGAAAATTGCAAAGTATTGCGTGCTGGCAGTTCTTCCTCAAGAGAAACTTAAAAACGGTACAACTTGGATATCACACCAGTCAAAATAAGACATTGACATAGTTGTCTTGGATGTCATAATAATAGAACCCGTAAAAATAGATGAAACCAGTGGACAACTGAAGGACACTTGTCCAAATAGAACAAGAAATAGAGAACATCAAATCTCTTATACATTAGACATACCAAAAGGCACTACAAAAAAAAAAAAAAAAGATGAACAGCTCCGAGTAGAACAGTTAACAGCAAAATAATAAAAAGTAATCACTTAAATCTTTTATCTGTTAAATCAGCCTTCAACAGTTAGTCTACAAATTTGATCCCCAGTGGGCCACATAGAGCATTAAGTCCAAGTGATGTATATGAAATCAGAGCCTCAAATGTGTTACCCAATAGAACAATCTCTCTTTTTCAGCCAGGTCATAGACTATCCACGGCAGTTAAATTAAAAGTTTGCACGACTTCAGCTTTTGAAATAATAACAGAGAAATCCCAAGGCACTGTGAATTACTTACTTCATCAGGCTTTTTGGCAGCAATAAGAGCATTTGTTAGACCCCGGAGAACTTCAAACTTTGTGCTCTTAGATGCCTGAAATTGATTCACGAAATAATAAAGAAAATAGATGCACTGAATTAATCCCATATACTAAACTTCTGCAGTTAAATGTCCAACCTTCTGCCAACCGCTTATATTGCAAAATTAACTGGCACGCAGCCAAAAAAAAAAATGCATGCAAGAATTGATTGATTACAAAAATGATGAGAATTCCAATGTACTCAACTTGTGCATATGCTGGACTCCTTTCTTAGTAAGAACTGTTGATTGTTAAAGAAAAAAAAAATAGAAATCCCCGAATCCCAGGGCTCAAAATTTTCGTTAATGATGATGATAATTATTATGTTCCCAAGAAGATATTTCTCAAGAGATATTTTCATGGATTAGTCTGCTTCTGATAAAAATGATGGCATCAGCTGATATCACAGTATCACATGGGAAGATCTAGTCACTCAAAGAGGAGGCATAACAAACCGTCATAGAATTCTTATACGCAGTGACACTCCTTTCAAAGTCCCTTAGTTCAAATTTCACCTCTGCTAGTAAACGATAAACCTCTGGATCATCTGGCTTGATCTGTGATGCATTTAGTAGTAGATATAAGCAATAAACACCAAGTGCTATACCAGTATCAAAAGAGAAAGAACCGAGAAAACCTTTAGTAGCACTTCAAGACAAGAGGCAGCCTTGGCAGATTCACCCAATTCTGCTAGTGTCACTGCAGCTCCCTGCAACCACCCGTTAGTAAATCCAAAACTAATGGATGAAGGATGCTCGACGAATTATAAGATTTGATATTAATCGATACAAAACCAACCAACTGATATCCACAAAGCCAGAGAGCCAAACATTTATGAGGTATTCTCTATCAGCTCTGGCTGAGTAGAATGGCAGTCATAGTATTTAAGAAAATGGGCCGTAACGATATATTCCAAAGTATTATACTTCTTTTCTAGCAAACACTGATAAACTTATTGGTCCCCTGATCACATTCTATAGGGAGATTGCTGAACTTTTGAGCATTGATGATTAAAGGAAGAGGATGTCTAAACTGTGCTGGTGTTAACAACATATTTAAATACTCACTTCGAGAGCCTCAGGATCATTAGGTGAGGAGCTAAGTGTTGCCTCAAACTGCTTGAGCCTTCTCTGTTCAGAGAATAAAGGGATGAAAGCTGAGCTTCGTTTATAATTGGTTTTCTTCAGTAAGTTTCATCTTATGGAAGGAGAAATAACCAAAGATCAGTCCATGAAGAGTGCATATAATATTTGAATGCAATGTTTGGTGAAAGAAGCTATACATGAGAACATGTGATAAAATGACACTCCACAAATCAAAGGCAAAAGCATCCAGCAAAACTCTGTTCCTTCAGCAGAAAGAACACTTTAAATGCAGAAGCAATTATCATCCCCTGACTGGAAAAACACAAATTTGGAAATATATTTGATTATATGCTTCATTCGGATCTGTCGATGGTAACCCCATCTTCACGTCAAGTTGAAACCAAGGAAACCCGGATATCACACCAGCAACTTAAAAAAAGATTATGACCAAATGAAGAGGATATTCATTATAACCTGAAGAGTGGCTCTCTGCTCTTCTGAAAGTTTCCGGCTAGGTGCATCAGTTTGCTCGGATGGGTTGACACTAGGAGAAAAAAGCAATAGAGGAATTGATCTCGTAATTATTAATAAAAAACTAAAACAGATTTACGTGATAAATTAGACAGCAATCAAACCAGTATCAGATGCTAGATTATATTGAGGCGAATTGAAAACGTGAGCTTTTTCAGATACACCAAAATGTTTTCAAATCTTTTGCCAGACGATACCATGATGTGGAGAAAGTAATCGGTTGATGAGAAAGATCAGACAGAAGGAATACACAGAAATGAGTCCTGAGGGAAGACACTCTCACCATGCCAATCCAAATGTTATGGAAACAGATCACACAAATGATAAAAGAGAATCTTGTCGTAAGAAAAAGATACCAGCTTATGATTGAAAGTACCTTCCTGAGGGAAGAAAGTCTCCAAAAGCAAAAACCAAACCAAATACTACAACGGCAAGTCCAACTCCAATCTGCAACACGGTAATCACTTAGATAATAAAATGTGTCGCTAACAAGACTGCGAATTCCGAACCATTGACATTCATTACCTTTGTGCCAAGACCGATAGTCTTATCCTCTTTAACAACTGGCGAGTCATAGTCAATTGCTCCAAATTGCTTCTTTTCTTCGGCATTCTTCTGCTCAATGGCTGATCTGCAAAAGAAAATTTAAAAGACAGTCCCTCATGAGCAGGGGGGAAATTTATTCTTGTCTGCACCCGAAAACACGAAAAAGAGAAACATGCTTAATAGACAACTGTTTGGTTGCATCATGAACATGGTATGAAACTGTGAAAGCAGAAGGTCAGCATCTGTTTTGGGCAATCCTAGGACAGAGTAGAAGAACCAAATGAACAAAACCCATATAACGTCTTTCAAATGGCACCTTTTGATAGTTTTCAGCCGTTCTTCGAAATCTAGGTCGGCCACACGGCTGTAACTCGTCTCAGATTGGGGTCTTATGCCCGGTGCCTCTGTGAGAAGGAACAAACATGTTCAGAGAGCGACAAACTAACATTTCCTAAACCAATCCGGGACAGTCATGAACCCCACGAACTCGGCAGCCACTAAAGCCAAAAAGGGGAAATAAAAGAAAGTGCCGGAGAAAAAAGACGGGAAGGAACGGCCAGCTCACGCGTAGGCTCCGGCACAGGGCCTGACTTATTAGGAGAGGTTTTCCTGCACTGAGACGAGGCCGACGGTTAAACGGTTGCAAGAATCCGGAGATGACTGGAAAATCAGACGATTACCTCCGTGGAGGGGAGGGGGCGCTATCCTTGGCGCCAAAACCTCGCCGACTGGGGCGGCGGGGATCAGAGTCGGAGGAGCATCTTATCCCAATCGGCAACCTCCAAACGGCGGCCGTCGCGAGGGACGCGTACATCCCTCAGCACACTCTAGAAAGTCGAGTCGGATTGACAGACGACGACGACGACGATAGGTTTTGTGGGAGCGAAGAAAGAAAGGATTGGGATTGGTGCCGGAAAACCGTTAGTCCCCACAACAAAACCTCCCTTTGTGGGTCCCACCGAAAGAAAACTGCCCGATAATTAAGTCCTCTCACAAAATTGTCGCCTTTTGGGAATCCAAAACAACATCAAGTTCGACTCATTTTAACTTCTTTGTCAAGCAAGGTACAAACAACATTCATACACCAAATCCCTAGAACACAGGAGGAGAGAGAAGCTGCTAATGCTTATTCTGGGTAATTCCACCGGCGACAGTGCTCCATGCCTCCCCGACGGTCCTGAGCAAGTGAGGCACCGCGCGTAACGTTACCCCGGCGGCGACGGCTATGGCAAAGGCCTGCGCGTGGCCAGGCTTGGAGTCCAGCTTCATCTCAAGGATAGCGAGCCGGTCGGCGGCGGAGTCTATCTTCCGGAGGGTGTCCCCGGCGGCAGGGAGCTTGTCCTTGGCGCGGGAGGAGGAGATGGAGCGGAGGAGGAGGCTCTGGAGGTCCTCGATGACCTTGAGGGAGGCCTGGGCGTTGTCCAGTCCCCTCGACTCGTAGTAGGACACCAGCTCCTGCGGCGTCGGCGGCCTCTCCATCTTCCTCATCTTCGGCGCCGGCGCCGGCTCTCCCGCCTTAGGGCCGGTGCTGGATTTCATCTCCGACGAAAACTACTCTTAATGTCATCGGGATAAGGACTGGGCAGGGTTTTAAGACGACGTCGCAGCCGGAGGAAGGACGGCTGAGTATGGGCCTAACCTAGGGCTAGGCCCATTAACTCGGGCCCATTGAAGGGAGATCAAGAGTGAAGACCGAATAGATGGTAATGTCCTTTAGTCTTCTTACAGGCACCCAAAAAAGGCTACTCAAGATGTACAACCACCAACTTCAGGAAACAGCCTAAAGTAAAGGAAACACCACCGTCCATCAGTCCTTCCTTTGGAGGAGTTGTATGCTAATGATATGCAATTGAAAGTAAAATTAGCGCTGGGTGCTGGGTATTGTATTTTGTAGCTATGCCACAGGGTGATCTAGGAACTAAAATCACAGGAAGATTGGGGCCATGACCAGGGTTATGGTGGAGAGCATCTTTATCAGGACATGGAGGGAGGGCCCCGCTGTGTCCTTGAATGGGTCGCCCACCCTACATCCATAGGAAAGGCAATGAGATCAGTTTAAGGAATGGGAAGAAGGCAGGGGCGACAAGGGCAAGTCCAATCAGGACTGAGGAATCGGATCATCAGTGGCCTCAGATTCAGGGATGTTAACGCAGAAGATGACTTACGTGTCCCCGGTAACCGCTGCTTTGTGGCATTCACTCCCTTTTCCACCGAGGACCCCTGTCTCGATGTACTTCTTCGCGTTGTCCCATGCCCCACCGGCTGTGTTTAGGAAGAGTGCCATTAGGATACCGGAGACTGTTGCAAACATCAGCAATGCAGCCACCACTTTGGCTCCCAGGAGGGGATGCCCGGTGTAATGACCTAGAATCCTGAAGATGAATCCTGCAAAAGATGCCCAGCATGATCGAGTGAACCAAGATACCCACCATCATTGTGTGGAAACAACTGGCAATCAAGGTTACCCACCAATTGCAATAGGGGAAACAATAGCCAAAGCACCGGGTTTTATCATCTCCCTCAAAGAAGCAGAAGCCACAATAGCAACGCATCGACCATAGTCCGGCCTTTCCTTGTAATCCTACCATAAACAGAGGAAAAAGTTTCACGATAACGCCAACATAGGAACGGACGAAAACACTTTGAAGATCAACTACCATAATTCCAGGCCTCTCAATGAATTGTCTCCGCACTTCTGTAACAACCTCCTGTGCAGTTCGACCCACTGCTGAACATGCCCATGCACTGAAAACGAAGATAAGCATGGATCCCAACAATCCACCGACAAAAACTTCTGGAATGGCAATGTCAACCTGAATGACACATGTTAACAATGAAGCAAACATATTCATCAGGCATCCACAAAACTAACATGCCAGATGGGCTTGTCTCCTCCAATTTCACCTGTTTGAAAGGTTCGTGTGCAAATGCAGCCACCTCATCCATGTATGCACTAAACAAAAGGAAGGATGCAAGCGCAGCAGATCCAATCGCAAAGCCTTTGGTAGTAGCTTTTGTGGTGTTACCGACAGCATCTAGCACATCGGTGATCTCTCGAACGCTTTCAGGCTGCAAGAACATTTTCATTAATCATCCCATGCCAAAAATAATTTGAAGGCACAGGATTTTCAGCTTTTGCATACATCCCTACTCTCCATTGAAATATTAGAGAAGAATATAAAGGAAAAAAGCTGTTCACCTGCTGACTCATCTCTACAATGCCTCCAGCATTATCTGCTATTGGGCCAAACATATCCATTGTAAGAATATAGGCAGCAGTACTGAGCATTCCCATTGTCGCAACAGCAGTTCCAAAAAGCCCTCCAGTGGGATGTCCACTCTCATCCAGCAATCCCGAGGTTTGGCCCAACCAGAATGCAGATATTATTGATACACTTATCACAAGGACAGGAAGGGCGGTTGATTCTAAACCCAGGCTTACTCCTGCGATAATGTTTGTCCCATGACCAGTGGAGCTGGACAGAGCTAAGGCACGCACAGGCCCATGCTTATAGTCGGTGTAATACTTGGTAATCCAGACAAACACATAAGCTGTCATGATACCAACCAACCCACACAAAGCAAAGTTCAACCATGCAGAGGGTGCTTGCTCTGTATAAAGCATCCATCTTGTAGACTGCCATATGTTAAATTAACAAGTCAATCTATCATGTCTCAAAGAGAGCCCACAAAACAAAAGCAAGCAGATAATAAACAAATGCCTGAGCATGACTAGCTGAATTCAGCGCAGCAGAGAAGTATTACCGCAACAAAAGCTATAACAGCCAGAACTATACTGACAGAATATCCTTTCTGAAGAATTTCCATAGGATCCTCCATAATAGCCTTCACACCCGCTTTGCTAGATCCCCCGATTGATAGTATTCCAACTGATGATACTACAAGGTCAAATGAATGAACAACAAGAGGAAACAAGATGAAACCGGAAGGATCTGCAAGACGGCACAGTCATGGAATCAGTACTCACCATATGGGCATGTGACTAACAGAAATAACAAGAAAACAATAATATCCCTAAAAAATGGTGTATGAAGACATGGGATGTGTCATCACATAAAGAAGCATAGGCTGCCTGAAGGGAAAAATTGGCATACTCCTCACAGTTGTCAGCATAATAGTACAATATTCAAAGCCCATATTAATATAGTCGAGGAATTTTGCCTTATGAGATGCAAAAGAATTTTTTGCCCTTAAAAATTACAGAACCTGGACTATCTGTCAATTGGGACAGAAACAAAAAAGGACATAAATCCTTTCTACCAGAAAAAAAAAAGAGAAAAGGACAGCGGAGAGACACTTACCTTCAATTTTACAATGATTTGCCATTGTTCCTCCGAGTATCATAGCACTAATAATTTCAGCTGCAATGCTTTCGAACAGATCTGCCCCACGAGCTGCACAGTCGCCAACATTGTCTCCAACCTAATAGCATGGCATGAGCATAAACAACTGATGGAGATTATAATCTTAAGCACAAATAGTTTGAAATCTTATGCACTCCTATAAGTTAAGGTGTTCAAATATCAAACAACCAAAGCACTAGAGATTCTCCACACCAAGCAGAATTGTGTGATCTCCTAATAATAAACCTACTTTCACCGTCTGACCAGATAAATAAACCAGAATCAGAAGGTACAGAAGATGAAAGGGATTTTTTATACATAATAGCAGTAGCTGTGACACCTTATACCAAGAATGAGAAAACATAAACTGTTTAGGAAACAGAGCGAAGATTACCAAATCTGCTATCACAGCAGGGTTACGTGGGTCATCTTCAGGTATTCCCTGTTCTACTTTTCCTACGAGATCAGCACCAACATCGGCTGCTTTAGTGTATATTCCACCTCCAAGTTGAGCAAACAGTGCTACGAATGATGCTCCAAATCCATAACCAACCAACAGAAGAGGCACTGCAAGTAAGACCATAATATGTGCATTGTGAGAATCGTCTCCAGCCATATCTTTGGCATGGAAAGTGTGTGATGCATAAAAATCAAGAAAAGAAGAGGAAAAAGAAATGAAAACATTGATCTAGCATGCGGATTTTAACGAGCCCATTTATCTTGAGGCTTCTTATAAATTAACTCATTATATCTTAACAAAGAAAATGGCCAAGGATGAAAAACTAGATAAAGTACAATGCAGAACCATGTTCGTCATGTAAGTACCTCACAGTCATAAGGATTTCTATTCAGTGCCAAACTCATTTACCACTATGACGATAAACAAATATCAGAAGTAGGTGTCACATACATTCAGTAACCTTCACTCCACCGGGAGTATCCACGCCCAACCCAACGTAAAGAACTGCATAGAGGACTGATATCCCGACGACCGCCATGCCAACAACCACCAAAGCCGAGAAGCCACCAGCACGAACTGCAATCTACAATTCACATTCAGTAAAAATTGTGTAAATTCCAGCGAGAACAAGGGATGAAGGGGCCAAACCTGAAGTGCCTCTCTCGCAGATCGTCTTGCAGCACTGGAGACTCGAACATTTGCACGGACCGACACCCACATACCAATGTAGCCAGCAATACCCGAGCATATTGCGCCCAAAAGAAATGAAGCAACTGTGATATAGGCAGAAGTTGACCTGTTCCAACAGGGGTTAATTAAGTCTTAAATGGACACAACCTCTCTTAAATAGTCACTGAAATACCTTCCAAGACCAGAAGATTCTTGTTGAGGAGTTGAATTTCGGAATAAATAAATGAAGAGGATAAGAAAAGCTAGCAAAATTGCCATCTTAGAGATAGACCCATATTGCGTCCTAAAGAATCCCTCAGCTCCATCGCGAATGGCATCCGAAATCTACAAATTTGAATTACAAAAATGAGGAAACCAGGCCAAGACCGTTTGCAATCTTACTGCTATTTCATGACAAACAATAATACACTGCTAAAAGTTAGAAATTTTCCCACGTCCTTTATGGGAGGATGAACTTGATGTGGATACGTTACAATCGCTTACATGTAACAAAAGAAGAGCCTAAAATAAAAGCAAGGGAAAGTGCACCTCGGCCATTTCTGGAGGGCCCTCATCCTTTGATAATACCCACTTCGCGAGGAATATCGATAGCAGGAAGCTGACTATGCAAACGGTGAACACAAACACAATGACAGGAGATGTGCTAGCACCAATATAGAATATCCCTCCGAAAACCAGAAGCAGCAATATAAGAAGAACCCGGACATTTATCCCCATAAGCAACTGAATAATCTGCAACAAAAGAAAAAAAAAGCAGTTGACCCCAAAATGAATGTGAACATGAAGTCAAAAGTAGCAGCAATGGCAATTGGGTTCAATTTCTGACCCACGGAGTCTGTGGCTTAGTGCGCATGTTAGGGAAGGTCCTGAGCTTTTCCTGGTAAGGGCCCAGGTTTCCACCCTCCACGTCCTCTTCCATGAGTATACTGTGGTTGGAGTTAACCCTCCTAACCACAGGAAAAGGGTTGTACTCGCCACCAAGGGGCAAGTCAACCCCTGAACCCGGTCGCTGAATTTTTGGAAGCTCCACTCCGTTCCTATCCTACTAGAAGTAGGTGGGCAGGACGACACGCGACTCCTACAGGAATGATTCCTTCAGCCCGCGAGGGATATCATCTGAAAGTAATAACAGAGCCCGGTTAGCAAATGCCTCCGCAACAGAAAGAGCATCATCATCATCAACAACAACGCCGGCACCGCTGGAACAATCAATCAATCAATCAATCCATCAGAACGAAGTAATTAGAACCAGCGCAGATCTAATCTCCATCCCAAAATCAACCCTACGGAAGAAGAAGAAACCTGGGGTGCCGGCACAATGCAGCATCACCGGGAAAAATCACGAGAAAACGACCACACAATCGAAAGTGGGAGATCCGGGGCAAATCGCCAAAAGGACGCACCGATCGGGGGATGGAAGAAGAGGAACTGCGGCAGGCTTTGAATCCTGGCCAACCTTCACAACAATCCCTCCGATCAGTTCGTTTTGACTTGACTCCCTCCCGTCCCCAAAAGGAAACGCCTTCCTTCCTTTCTGCTGTTGCGTTGTGTATTCTGTGCGCTTTCTCTTCTCACGCGTTTTATTTTGCCCAAAAACTCAAATATATTCGAAACTTTAAAATTTTTTTTCGTCTCACATTTACAAAATATCTTTTTACATCCTAATACTATATCGTTATCTTAATTATATCTACGGGGACTGACGGGGTCCTACGTGGCGCTGACATAATAGTTACACCTATATTTAATCTATTTTTTTCCATAATAAATTATCAAGTATATCTTAAATGTTGACATTTTTTTCCAATTTACCCTAACATTTAAAAAATATTATCTTATATCTCGACGTTAAGTCATTATCTTCATTATATTATAGGTTAGCGGTCGACATTAACGGAATCCTGCGTGACATTGATATAACAATTAACGTTGTTAGCACTATATTTAATCTATTTATTCTCAAATTAAACCATAAATCCCGAATTTACGAGTTTTGAGTAGGTTGGTTTCCGGGTTTAAAGTTTCAAATATATTTTGATCTTATTCTTAACGAATATTTAAATCATATTTCCGACTCATCCTACACCTGTACCAGACCACAATATCACCCCGACCCTTAATCCCCAACTACTATCCCACCCTGAACCCCGATTGCCAACCCCAAAACGTTGACATCTCAATAATGTTGGTTTGGAGTTGTGTGTTTGTATAACAATGTTGACATACTTATACATGGTTATTTGCTTAGATAATGACGATGTGTTTGCCTAGATAATATATAACAATGTGTTTGTGTGGGCATATTCTGAAATTTAGTAATTGTTTAAAACATTTTAACTTTGATTCTAATTGGAACAACTACAATTTATTCATAATAATTAAAAAATCTATTACAATATTTGTTCGTTGGGATGCAAGAGGATATTTTTTAAATGTTAGGCTAAATTGAAAAAAAAGTGACAAAGCTTAGGATATATTTGATAATTTAGCTTGATGAAAAAATAGATAAAACGTGGCATTAACGACGTTAATTGCCACATCAATGTCACGTAGGATTCCGTTAGCGGGGATGGCTAACGAATGATATAATAGAGATAATAACCTAATGTTAGGATGTAAGACCATATTTTTCAAATGTTAGGCTAAATCGTAAAAAATATCAAAATTTAGAATATATTTTGATAATTTGTCATTTTAGTTGAAGAAACAAAACATGAGGGTGAAATGTAGTTTTTTTTTGTAGTGGTTTATTTATTTAACATTACAGAGATTTATAAAATTAACCCACGACAGTGATAGGATGGTAGATAATCAATATCGTTGAAAATGATAGTGAATTAAATCCTGAATAATAAAGTTTTCTCATAAAAAAAAAAATTGAATAGTAATTTATCCCTAATAAAAGGTCTAGGTAAAATAGGTATGCTTTAATAAAAAAAAAACTTTTCGAATGAGGACTCCACTATTTTAATGATATGAATTCCTCGGTCTTATCCCTTTCTCTT
Source organism: Melastoma candidum (assembly GCA_023653495.1). Taxonomy (NCBI): domain Eukaryota; kingdom Viridiplantae; phylum Streptophyta; class Magnoliopsida; order Myrtales; family Melastomataceae; genus Melastoma; species Melastoma candidum. The sequence continues at coordinate 12,028,575 of CM042888.1, read as the reverse complement.
CCCCGCAACAATAAGTAGTTTTCCTTTTCACCTTTATCCAAATTCAGAATTTTCGTAATAATAATTATAAGTTTTTTTTCATATATTGATTCGGACGATAATTTTTTAGGTGATTTTTCTTCGCACTTTAAAAAATTTAAATATTTAATCGTATGATTTATTTAACTTTAATTTTTATCGGACGTAAATTGAGTATTATGAAAGAAATTTCAAAATTCGAATGTATGAAATAGGCATTACGGCGCAACGAAACCATTTTGACAAGTTATAAAAAATGAATAAAAATTAAAATTAAATAAAAGTATTCCATTACGACGGGCTACAATTGTATCATAAAACGATAAAATATCAATTTAAGGGCATGAAAAAAGTTGTGCTTGAAAAGATCTTTGGTTTATTCCTAAAAATCTTTGGTTTTCAAAATAATTCTTCAAATCGGGCGATAAAACTTGATATTCTCAAATATAATCGTCCTGTTTGACAAATTATTTTGTTTAAAATACAAAGTTGGAAATGAGTAGATACACAAATTGATATTTTACAATTTTTATAATATATTTTAATAAATATAACTTATTATATCAATCGGGTAATGTTTCGAATACTATAGAATAGTAAAAACGTTTAGGAACAAGAACAATTTATACCATGATTGAACCCATAAATTATTGAACCCATAAGGAAGTCATCCTTTGATGAGAGATTTAGGCAATAGTTCAATCGTTTGGCAATAACAACAGTGAGTCCGATGCAACTTTGGACACGGAGCCGTATCAGCGAGCGTGGACCATCCAAGAGGTATTCCTTTTATGTTTATCCTAAGGTAAATGGGTGGTTCATCGGTTCTCATAATAACTCTTGACACTTTACTACCATATAGGAAACAAAAAACAAAATTCAAAATACCCAAGCAGCAGCAAATGTCTCCCCCACCCTTCGTGATCATGATAATCCACCTGATGAACATCAATCAGGAAACAACAGATCGTACAGTAGCCAAAATCACTACTCTCTAAATAATTCCTTCCTCCTAACAAGGGTTCTCCAGCCCCCCGCGGCTTCCTTCATCCCAAAGCACCTTCTCAAAAATCCAGCAGGTTTTGCCAAAAGAAATCCCCTCCTAACCGACCATTTATTTATTCTTTTTTTTTTTACTCATGCTGTATCGAGCATATCCAACTATATTTCCTGCCAGATTGCCATTCACCGGCAAAAACAAATCCAACGAACTGTGCCAACCTCCAAAAAGGTATGTTTTCACCCATAACCGCCGAACCTCCCCAGATCCCAGCAGTTAAGTACGAGGAAGCTTACAATAAATACCTCGTTCGTCGTGACAGGATATCAGTCTGCTTTAGACCGTCCCTTTTGTTTCCGAGCCACTGGTGCTGATAGTCCTTGACCCAGTCCCACCGGAGGCTGGGAGTCTTCAGTTGAAGATGCTTGCCGCTGCTTGTCCTGTTTGCTGTCATTCGCAGCATTTTGACCATTGACTTCCTTGCCGACTCCATTGGCCCCTTCGCCAGTGACATCAGGGGTCATGCCAGAGTTAATAATGTTGAGGAGTTGGGTGAGGGGTTGCAAGGCTTGAACGGGAACCCCGTGAGGGCGTATCAGGAGACCCCTTGCAGCAGCTTTTTTTCTTACTTCTGCAGCTGCACGTGCTGCTCTTTCATCCATCCCTCTTCCTCGGGGATGACTCTCGCCAATAATAGCAGAGTTGAGAGACTGGTTTATCGAGGAGCCAGAATTTCCCGTTCCACCAGATACGGCAGCCGCTTGAAATGCATGTATCAAGCCTGGATGGGCCTGCACAAGTTGACATGATGAAATAATTGCCCCATACAGCAATAATACTAATAAAGAATAGCACGTGTCACCCTGGCCGTTTACAAAGAGGGCATGCTTACGAAATAATGCAAAACCGAGATAAAGTACTAAAAGGTAAACTTTCCTACTAGTTCACATAAAGCATCTAATTTGTAACATATGCAACACTGGCGAGGAATGACATGATCTCCAAGAGATGCAGAAGTAATTGGCAATAGCTACAATTTATAGTTGTTCATTGTGCAATTTCTATAGTACAAAGGCCCATTAAGAAAAGCTTATAAAAGAAGAAAGGAGAAGTTTATCTTCCCGGACGATATTCACAGCTTATCTCCAAGATTCAGTTATCTATATCATCCGCCACAATCAAAATCAACAATCAACTACTAACCTTCAGAATATCAATAGCCTTCTGAGCAGACGCTGCGTTCAAAGCTTGGCCCTTCTGCTTTTGCGCATTCATCTATCAAAGGGAAGATGAAAGGTCAAGCATTTCTTTGGTTCATAAGTGTGGCTCCCACTTATCAGAGTTAAACTTGTTTATTTAAGCACTATAACTAAACAGAAAAAAAGGATAAAGCAGATTCACATTCCATCACATACACATTGTCAGTGTCTGGCGTACGACACCCACACTTTCCTAGATGTAAAAAGAAACATGAGCGACGGACAACATTCCTTTACCTGAAGCTCCCGCATCTTAAACGTCTTCATCCAGTTCTGGGAGTCCTTGGTCCGCGAATCCTCCTCACCCAGCTGTTTGACAAGTATATCATATGTCTTCTTCTCATGCTGAAATATATGAATCCAATGTCAGAATCAACAGATGCACATATTTGACGAGGTAATTGCATTCAGGATTCATGCCTGATGAGAGAGCTTAAAAGCACCCATGCAATTAAATGCAATGGCGAGAGCATGATAGCAAACTGCAGTTTGAATATGTTCTTCCCCCAGCAGCCTCTCATTTTTTTTCAATGCTTCCTGCAGATAACGGAGGGCTGTGTCCATCTTGCCAATATCCTGATACATCATTGCCACGTTAATAAAAGTGGCAGCAACGTCTGGGTGATCAGGACCTGAAGAGAGACTGAGCAGTAACAGCGCCCGTGCCATGTGCCGCAATGCAAGTTCGGTTTGATTCAGACCATGGTAGAAAAGAGCCATATTACCATAGCTGCAGTGACAAAGAAAAGCTATACACTAAGAGAAGAAACAAACCATGGAAGTAGTATGTTGAAACAAAGAAGGATGGCATAGATAGATTATTTCATTCAAAGCTCTACCCGGCCCCTGGCACTTGGCCACTTGTTATTTTGTTAAGACTTAAAAAAGCATAGTGCTTCTTGGTAAATTAGCAATGCCCCTCAGACAAGCTGTCTCGAATTCCATTTATGGTGTACAGGACATAAAATGAAAATAAAAATTATATCTGCTTCTCCGTGGAGGCCTTACAATCTCTCATAGAAATGGAAGTCCATATAAAAAATGGCAAGTTAAACTGAATGCTGAAGCTTTAGATACTCAACTTGTATAGAGCTCAAGATTAGCAATAAACTAGATAACGTAAGAAACAGAAGATACTAAAAGACAAGGGTCTAAAATTAGTGCCTGTGAGCAGTGTCAGGGTGGTCCAAGCCTAGGCAGCGTTCATTAATGATCAATTCCTTATGCTGCTGCATTATGGCTCCAGCCATATCTCCCGCATGATACAAAACCATGGCAAGGTACCTGCATTATTGGATTGAATCACTCTTAAACATGTGAAAGGAGAATGGAGCAAAGAAACAAGAACTATTTCAAGAACAGTGTCAATGGAGATATAAAACACTAGTAATTGGTTATATCTGGAGACATAAAAAAGGTAGGAAACCAACAAAAGAAAATCAAGTCATTTTCTTACACACAAAAAAAAAAGAGAATGAAGCAAAGGGATATACCGACAGCAATTGGCAACTTCTCGGTGCATTGGACCAGTGACCTGCAGTTCAATGCCAAATGCCGATGACTTAGAAACATAATAAGTGCGTAGGAACAGTTATGTAGACCTTCGCGGGACCGTGATTAAGTGGAAAATGAGATCTCAACCTGTTGAAGCATTGAAAAGGCTTCAGAAAATAATGTATAGGCTTCACTGAGCATTCCCTGTAATAAAGCCAGGTAAAGGGGGCTTTAATGATCTCTGATTTGAGTGAAATGGAAATTAATGCCAAAACATCCTTTCTTCTGTTTCACTGCTGTGTTAACTGTAGTGCAGATTAAATAGGGACAACCAACAACCTCCCTAACTTTCATAGAAACCATGTCACAAAGCAACAGAATCTGCCAAAGATGGACTTGGTCACATGACCAAGTTCATTCCACATATTCAGTTATCTTATGAGGCACAGAAGGACATCACCGCATAGCTGAAGAAAATTTAATGCATTTCAAATCACTTTCAACATTCCAGACTCCCATTAGGCAGGAAAGCATAAGGAATAACGTACCTCTGCCAATTGGACCTTTCCAAGTTCCACAAGATCCTTTGCTTCCGAACAAAGCGGAATCGAATGCTTCACAACAGGTTGAATATCCAAAATATCGGATGCTAGGAAGGGTGTTGCAGCACTTAGATCATACTTCCGAGCAGCAATACTAATGCCCACCTGTAATACAATTCAGCATCAGGCACAAGAAACTAGGAGATGTTAAAAAAACAATGAGTATTTAAAACTTCTAGAAGTACTCCTAACCTTTTGACTGAAGTTACGGATCACTGCAACTTTCTTAACCCTCAATCTTGCATCTTCAGCCAGTTCAAACTACATGTATTTACAAGTTACAAATAGAAATTTTGCAAAATACTAAAAAACAAATAATGACATGCATTTTCTTAAGATAGTAAAAAAATAATAATAATTCATTTTGGAAGTTTCAGGAATATGAACTACCTATCACCCAGCTAGACGTAATCGGCTCTCGGAAATTTCTGATTATACATCAAAATTGTGACAATTACATATGAATTAAACACGTTGACTAAGATCCAAGTGTAGAGTCTACGGGAAGCGCGAGAGTGAAAGACATGTATAATTTGGTATACTACTAAAAAAAGTTTACTTGGTCAGAAACACAACACGGTGGTTATACTAAGCTCATTTCCTAATTCTTCAAACTACAAATAGCATAAACTTTTACTAAGGGAATTGGCTAAGCACAGAAACAGAAATCTAATTCAAGAGAAAGTATAACATTGGAAGAAAAGAGGTGAGGCATTAAAGGTGAGCAACCGCAACTGAGAGTGAAATTTTCTAAGACATGAAGTCCTTTCAACAAACCAACCTGGTACTTGAGCTTCGCAAATTCTTGAATGTCTGACCAGAGGGTGTCGGAACTGAAATTCATATTCCCCAATTGATTTCTTTTCGCAGTGCTTCTGTTTTTCCATCTTCCTTGTCCTCTTGGCGACTTGCCGGAATGGTGGTGGTTTCCTTGATCCTGACAACAATTCAAATATAAGTAGCAGCTTCTAGCTTAACATTCACAAGCATTGAACTTAGTTCATGGGATCACAGAAACCCATCCTGACAGGGGTAATAAATACGCATTATGCTGATAGTAATGTTTGATAAGAGCATGGGTGATAAACTTTCAACTTCCTTTTCATTAGTAAGATGAATACGCTATCCTAGAAGTTCAGAATATGCATCTCACCAATATTTGTAAACCGTTATGATATGAATGCCAAAAAAGGAAAAGTAATGAATGGCAGGATCTACCTTCTTCTGTGATCTGGCATGCAAACTGTTGCCAGCCACCTTACCAGCAGGGGCTTGGCCATCTCCAAAGAAGCAATTAAGAAAGTGTGAAATCAAGGAAGCAAGGTCATGGTCTTCAGTATCTCTTAAAAGATCCTATGAAAACAGTAAAATATTTATAATGTAAAGTATAGACGGCGATAGAGGAAGATTAGATGACGCAGACTGCTTTTTCACAGGGAAAGTAGCCGAAGGATCTGCCTTCACTAGGAATCAACATAAGCATATTAAAAGAAATGCCAGAAATTTCAGATATTTGGTCTTCTGCTCGACTACTTAGAGAACAGAAACAAGTAAATTCAAATATCTCTGCAGGTTAACTAATCCCAACATTTGTTTATTTGATACGCACTCAGTCAACAAAAAGGATTATATTGGCAAATTTATCAGTAAAAAAAAAGATGCCATATTTACATAAAATTGTGTATAAAAAGATAACGTACATGGAGCTTAAAAATGTACAGTACAAACTGGCTGTAGAACAATCCGAATCAAGGGACGTTTGGATAACTTCCCATATAAATAAAACCACACTAACCTTGAAAATGTGCTTAGCTGACCTCACCACAATTTCATTGGAACAGAGGTCCCAAAGATGTGGCAAATTCTTGGTCCCTTCGGCCACCTATCAAGATAACCCTCATAAGGAAGCAAACAGGCAAGGAATTAAAAAAGAAAATTGCAGCCAAGATATCCCAGGACATGAATTGCAAGTTGGTAAATATTTTGCAAACATTTATCTGTGAATTTATAAACCCACCTTTCCCAGGTAACGAACATTGATTCCATGAGCATGGAGGGCTTCTGTCAATGTTTGGCCATCCATGGGTGAAACTTCAAGAGTGCAAAGATCTTGTATAAACTTCGGAAGCACTACATCTCTGAGATACAAGCTAATTTTTCTCACGTTTTCTTCATCTGAGGCTATTTCCTAGTAAGGACATTGAAGGATATATAAGTGAAATTTCAATTGCATCAAACTTCAAAGCCCGCCAGAATTTAACTAACCTCTTCACTCCCAGCCAACTTGAAATCAGTAAACACGTTCGGGTTAAATAGTACGTCACAACTTCCAGGTTCTTGAGCCGCACTATGATTCGTAGATTGCAAGTCTTCAGATTTCTCCTATGTACCAGCAATATACAACAAACAGTAAGTGCAGAAGAACAAACATACAGAAAAACTATATGCACCATCTCAGGCTTCTTAGCAATAAACCATTCTGGAACATAGAGTGACTGGCTTTCGTTTGGGGAATGAGAGCAGTGTTAATGGTTCATCTCCCCATGCTCAAGAGTCAAAAGCTTGATTGCCGATAGGAAAACTACAGATCATGAGCTGGTTCTCACTAAACATGATGATGAAACCAGATCTTCAATTTCCTATGGTCCAGCCCAAGAGTTATGACAGATAATATGAGGATAAAGTTCCTCTTTTTAAAGCAAATGAACCCACTTCTGCCATCATGCTGAACTCCTAGTCGTAGCTCATGGGAATGAAAGTTTCTTTCCAAAGAAAACATGGAATGGATTAAAGTACAAGTGGATTAGCTGATGACACAACACCAACGAATACCACATTGTCAGAAGGACCTCAATCCTTAATTTTCACATAGACAGAAATGAGTGAGGAACTAAATGTCTAACATATTGCAGGTAACATTTTTTAGCCGGAAATTCACTCCATATGCAGTCAGGCATCCGGCTGGAGACCCCTTTCACTCTCTCCCAGAAGTCAATGCTGATGAAGAATTTCATACTAGAAATTAATGCCAATGGCTACAGTCTGATCATGGCATAAAGGATGGATGTAGGAAGACAGACAAAAACCTTCCAAATATAACAGCCTCAAGTTCTTTAACTTCCCGAGGATATTTTTAAGACTATTAAAATTGATGTTGAAACCAATAAGATGATACTCATACCTTCTTCCCATTTGATAAGGTCCACTACTTAATAGAAAGGCCATAATACAAAGAAAACCCCTCCATAAATGACTTGTTTATAATAAAATTGACAGAAGACTATTTAGTAGTTTAATAGAGATCACCAAACACAACAAGAGAGCACCTCATTTGACTGGTTAAAGAAGTGATAAAAATGAAACCTTCACAGCGTATAAAAATGTCAACTGTACCTTTGAGTCAACAACAGTGAGGGATAAGATAAAAGGTTTGGAGCTCAAAGAGACAACTACCTCCGGATTTTGGAGTTCTCCCATGTTGGCTTCATTTGATTCAGATGGTGCTACAGCATTTGCATCGGCATTAGAATGTTTTTTCTGCTCTGAACCTTTTCCCTGATTGAATAAGGAAGGAATTAATAGATAGGTTAAATCCAAAAAATTATTTATATTAAGGTGACAATACATTCATAATATAAGTCAAAATAAACAACTTCATCATACCTGGCAAAAGGACGTGACCAGTTCTGGCCTCAAAACACAAAATCGCGAACCAGGTCCAGTGTAGTTGGCATCACGAGGCGTTACTCTCATTAAGTCAAGAAGATAATGCCTGATCCCAAGAAAGATAAAATGAGGCACAAGTTCTCTAATTTAATTTGCAACCTAGATGCTAGAGAAAAAAAAGGACAATTATCCTAAAGAGGGGGAAATTAAAACACAAAACTAAGAAAAGGGCCCCACACACTTTTGACTACGATAATCACCATCACAAGTCACAGAACTATGAAAATAAGGAATTATTCCGTTAGGAAATATCAGTTCACAGAAGCTAATCTGCCGGTACATATTTTAAGATTTGTGACACAAGAAACAGAAGAGATCAGTTAAAAAATTATCAACACATTCTTTAGTAACTACTTTCAGCAGTAAAACCATTAATTCTCTACTTATTCTCAAAAATAGAGGAAGACAACAACTCCTGTAATGGGACAAGACAAGCCAAACATCCCCAATATCTGACACGAATAATGTGAAAAAGGTTTAAAAAATCCTATTACTGTCAACAAAAGATGCAGCACCCTTAATATTTGCTTTTTTTTTTTAAATTGCAAATTTTAAGCACTTAAGATTTAAAAATGAAGTGATCCAGCCAATAACCATATATTCCCCATTTCCTCATAACTCAATAGCAATCTCAAAGGGATGATCAATGTACGGAAATGATAAGGACCACATGGCATCTTTTGGCAAACACTGAGACTTCTGAAAAAATGTTCTCTTTATTTCTAGACAACAATGAAAAACCAGGAATAAAAGTATAAAATGACCTGCCAACACAAAAGCCTAAATTTTGGTCATAAGGACAACCAAACCGAGCCAAAACAATGTTTACCTGTCATCGCTACCAACAATACCCTTGCATTCAACTGGTCCAGCTAATTTAACAATATTTCCTGAACCATCAAGAACAGAATGTTCCTTCAGATGAAGGTGCTTAGCTGCCTCAAGGACCTAAATACAAGCAAAAATTATAAAATATAAATCAGTCGTCCAAGATTCAGGTAATCAAGCCTAGCTAGTCAGCACAACGTCAACCAAAATAAAGAGATCGGGATTCACCTTAGAATGAAATTCTTCATTCCAGCATATCTTCTTGCCATTGTCAACAGAACCATACAGTAGCGATTCTGACTTATCCCCCTGAAGAATGCCCGGCAAGACACTCTACAAGAAATACAAGATATAAGTGCCAGAAAGGCCAGAAAGAAGCTAAACATTCCAACTAATATGCCTTGATGAAAAGAAACTCCAATGATGAGTGCATAATAAAACCTTTGAAAACTGGAAAAAAAACACAGAAAAACATAAGCAGATTTGGCAATATACTTTTGGACAATGATAAAGAATGCACTCTAGGCAGCAAAACCACAGGCAGAATTAATAGATCAACAGAACCAGACAAAATTTGTCTAGGCACAAACTTGGGGAAAAAACAGAATTCAAAACTTTCCCGGATGGCATACAAAAGAATAACATCCAACTTGAACAAAGAAAACTAAGATTCGCAGAAATCACATTACATTTGAAAAAAAAGCATAACAAAGATACTGGACCAACCTGAGCGACAACCCTATGACCCCTGTAATCGATGATGGCCATAGCTAGATTATAAAGTCCAGAAACATCAGCTTCCTGATAAGCTTTAGTGCCTTTCAGATCATTGTTCGCAGAAGCATAGGTGGCTTGCTCATTGTCAGCAGTCTCCACAGATACATTAGATTCTTGTTCTCCAATATTTGGCGTTTTCGTATTTACCGTTCCATTAGCACCACCAGATGAAGTTAAGACCCCAGTAGAAGCAACTTCAGATGACTCATGAACACAACTGGTGCTGTCATTAGTTATAGAGGAAACAGGTGTCCGTTTGCTAGACAGCAGGTCAAGGTCCGCGTCAATCGCAAAACTGAAGAATATATTGTTGTGTACATACCTAAAAATTAAAAGGAACAAAAACAGATTCATATGATTATGAGTGATTAATATCAGCCACCGCTGAGTATTTTCCATGCAAAAGACCCCCGGGCAGAAGACGCATTAAAATAACAACAATTTCGTGGAGTGCCATATAATAAAAGAAGATGATATTCAAAGTTCATCTTCACGAAAAATCCCCCCCAACAAATAAAACAACCACTTTAAACAAACTTACTGTCCTATTTGGAATTTGACTATATTTTCAATCGCTGTTCATCCAAAAGTTACTTCACTTTAACTTCGCATCACATCAATTTTATAAAGATTAGATTAAAATTATGGGAACTTGATGATTGCACTAGAAAGATTGTGTCGCCTCTGTCAATAGCATAAAGGTTGTAAACATGGTAGTTCAATTTAAAAATTTTTAGTGGGGATGGTAAAACAATCCAAAAGTTTAGGAAAAAAACTTTATCAGCAATTCACATTTTAACCAAAAAAGTGGTATACTGACATGTGAAAGCACTCAGGGTCAGTTGGATTTATTGGGGGTATGCATCTGCTGATGACACCAACAGCACCGTTAACTGCTGCATCTACAAAATCAGAAGTCACCTTGTAGAGGGCCCGGTCGCGCAAAATCCTACAATGCGAGGACAATAATATGGTTGGACAAGTAACAGGATGATCCCCATTTTATCAGGCTTTTAGGCAAACCTTTGGATTAGTTCATACCTCTCATGAGGATTGGTATGGGGAAAATCCCTACAAGACTGGAGCTCCTCATTCCAATCTCTCTGCATACCAATTAGTTCACATCCATAAGAAAGAGTAAGTGCATCCTCTGCTCTCGCTGCATCACGTCTATGATCTGAAAATAAGCCATCTCGTTAAAAAATTTCCACAATGAAATCTCATCATAATGAAATAGTCTCAAAGATATAGATGTCCATCTGGAGATTATTGACTAAGGATGAAAGAATAAACCAATAGAAGTGGTAGGTAGAATAAAGACAAAACTGATAATGGGACAGACTGAGCAAAATCACTTGCATTGTTTATCATTACCTCCAAGGTACTAAATATGGACTTCGCCACTAATACCAAAAAAAGAAGTAATTTAGTACATCAGATTACGGTAGAATGTCCATAAGTAAATGAATGCATTAGTTGGCTTAAGGCCAAAGCAAAACCAATTAAGATATTGCCAGAGTCAATTTCCATTGAGATACACCTTTTTTCTTTAACAGAAGACCTTGAGACAAAGAACTAAATATGATTTATTTGCTCATGAAACAAAAAAAAAAATGACAACATCAAAAAGCAACATCTGACTCCTTTATTCAAAAAGGAATGAGCAGGATGAAATGAGTCTGACTGACCAGGAACCGGGTATGAACCAAGCCATGAATTTGGTGGCAAAAGAGATTGAACATTTTCAAAAGGATGTGCCGCAGCCTTCTTTTCCAAAACTTCACGGAAAGCTTTTTCATCAAAAAAAGGAGCAGTTTAGTGGAGACTCAGGAAGGAACAAAGGGTCGCAAATCATCCACGACAAGTTGCATGAGCCACCTTTTTTAAACCTAGGACTGATTTTCTGCAGCAAACCAATCAGGGTAGTTGACTCTGCACTAGCTTTGCTTGGTCTCGGGTCAAGAGTATTCCCGGTGCTTGAATTTACATAAAACGTTCTTGTCGTACCAGTAATGCAGAATGCATTGTTTTCCAGCGTTACAACATCCAAATAAATTAAATCTCCCAGAAGCCTGGAAAGACAGCCAGGATGAAAGTTGAGTGAAAGCGTGAAACACTAAAAAGGTTCTCGGAAGCCAAGAAACAAAGTTGCTGGGATACATAGAGGCTTCCCCAGTTACCGTCTATATGTTGGCGGAGGATTTAATGACGAAAAAACAATCGTCTCAATGCACTTTATCTCCTTCAAAGAAGAAGGCAACAGATTGGTTAATGATCCAGGAACGTCCTCCATGACACCCAAGCCATCAAGCTCTGGAATCTCAATCTTTGAGGCATCTAAAACATATTAATCACATCAACAAGGTTCAATAAAGAAATGAAAAAAATATAGAGTACAATTCTGGACACCACCTGAGGCTTTGTTCTGGGTTGATTCATACTGCAAAGCAAGCGATGTTGACAATGAGGCGTGAAGAGTAGGAAGTGAAAGCAAATCTCTAGTCCGATGAACATGAGCCCGAATAGATCTGTCATTGTATAATGCTGCCAAAACAACATTCCTGTCAAGACCATCAAATAACTTCGCTTAAATGTACCTACATATTCAACATACCAGCAACCATTTCCAAGGAGCAATTGCCCACAGTGATATCAGTAACTTCAGATATCTCATTGTAGTCTTCTAAGCAATGGGTTGATCCGTCCTTCGCGTGTAACAATAAGTCATAGCATGTATAGAAACACGTTTCAGGAGCATCAAGAAGAAATTGCCGAATATCCATCACAGAGTCGCCAGGATTCAGCTGCAAAAGGGCATATAATGTAAACAAGGAAATTTGTACCTATGCCTCTTATTTGAGGCTGGTGAGGTCAAAGAAAAGGCCGTTTTATTCAAGAAATATGCAAAACAAGGTTTCTCATCATGGGAAATCGTACAGCCACAGAGAAAAGTTAAATTGTTCAATGTGCTCACCTGTAACTCCAACTTCTCACCACTTTGCGTCTTCACAATCATTGGATACAGGTGGAGGTCGCCTGAACATTTCAAACTTCAAATCAGTCAATGTTGATTCCTCGACTATTAATGGAGCAAATATTATCATTAATTATTTTTAATTATTTTCTTTTGGAAAAAGACAAGCAAATTTTATCGAGATTAAAGCTGTTGAGTTTGAATTAAAGCACCAAATAGCCACGTTCTTATATCCTTTTGTTGCACTCATTTTCCTTTGAGAGCTCCCATTCTTTTACTTGGACATGACAAAGTAATAAAACCTCATGCCATGCAATAGCCACGTGATACCAAAATCGAGCTTAATTGTAGCTCACCATAATGACAAAGGATGACATCATTAAAAGTTTTATATATTAGTGCTGTCCCACAGAAAAAATAATGGAAGTAATCTTGTACCAAGACAGAAAAAATGGCACGCACAACTAGGCAAAAATTGACGAAGATGGGGAAGGACAGTCCATGATCAACCCGAAACAAAGTGAAAAGACAGTTTATATAGCAAAAGCATCTCCTAAACACCATGAAAGATAAGCATACCACAAAACACCCGCACACAAACAATGAAACAAACCAAAACAAAAAAAGAAGAAGAAGAAAAGGGATTAACTGCCTAATCCATGAGCCGATTACCTTGTTTCGGTTGACTGCTTGAATCAGAAGTTGCCAATTCATTCGGCTTGGTCTCTGCAGCGGTCTCCACACCAGGCGCAGAAGGCAATCCATTAGAATCGGCCTTTACCGGCAGGGGGTTGGTTGCGCCCTCCTTGGATGAAGCATCAGAAGCTACCTCCCCATTGTTACCGGCTGCCTGAGGTCCTCTACGACCTCTGCCCTTGTTTGATTTCCCAGCCATGTCTCCGTCCCTTCCTTCAATCGCAACGAACTCAACTCAACATCTTCCGTAGCACACGAAGACCATTTCATAAAAAAAACAAGAAGAAGAAGCAGCTCGTCGAGCAGCAGATAATCCCCATTCTAGACGACACAAGTAAACCAGTTCGTGCTCATAGTCGGCGGACAATGATACCAGAAGAAGTAAGGGATAGAGACCGTCGACAACGATGACGCCGCCGAAGAACGGAGGCGGAGGGTTTGTTATGGTGAAGTGGGTCGCGCTCAACGAGTCGAGCTGAGTCTGGAGAGAGTAGGGAGGGGGGAGGAGGCGCTACACCTTTTAGGGTTGTTAAATGGGGGGGAAGGAAGGGGGGCCGCTCTTTGACGGTATCGTTTAGTTTTGGACCAAATTATGGGAAATCGATTTTTTGTTTTATCAAATTTCTTGTTAAAAAAACTTTTAAACAAAATTTAAAAGTTTGTTAGAAAAATATATTGAATCCACCGGACCGATTGTTTACGGAATTTGTTGCTTTGTCCGCCCCTGCAAGAATTAGTGTGTGTATAGATTGCAAAAGTATGGAAATAATAACACGTGCTGTCAGACGTCACCCGAGGAGAATGGTTGCCATAATTTTTTTTTTTAAAAAAATAAGAACATTATGTTAAAAATTTAATACGCATACGTACATAAATTATACCCATAAATTAATTAAACGAGCGGTCGGCATTTTGAGAGGAAGCACGCCTCTTTTTGGGCTGGGCTTCTTCTTAAGAAATATGGGCCCCCAAGAATAATTTGTTTACCTACGAATTTATCTTACCGTCCTTGCATAAATAACTTGAGAGATTTTCTTTTAGAATTCATTCGTCGGCTCTAAATACCTAGAAAGCTCGGCCCAATTTCGTCGGCCCACTTATTGTGATGACGTGACGAGGTAAGTTCGGGTTCCATCTGACCGTCCCTCGGTAGTTTAGGCAATCGAACTTTGGTAATGGGAGTTTGAAATTGGGCTTAGGATAAGAAGAAGATTATTGGGTCATCTAAGTGAAGTTATCTCTAGCGCTTGAAGAGATATTGGGTATTCGATCAAGTTTGAGAGGATTCGAGCAATCGAGAGGATCAGACCACCTGAAGATAAAATCAGCATATCAAAAACCCTTGCGTTGTTTACATTAGTGTATCACATATCACGACCTCTACTATGAAAGTTGAGGAGATCGAGGATAGCTAAAGAGACACGATCTTGAATGCACACCATGAAGACGATCATCTTGATGATTAATGACTCGATGGTTACTGTAGTTAGAAGGTCATCCCCATTAAGTGCACATCGAGTTCGGAGGAGTTGGAGAGGAGGGGATCGGGTTTATCTTTTGTGATCTGAAATTCTTTTTACCCTGTTGCTTTTACTCTTGCAATGACTTGAGGGAGTTGGCCTTAGACTGACTGATTTCATGTTGCCTCTATTGTTGACACGAAGACGGCCTTTCCAAGGCCGACTTCCGATCGAAGTCGGTCTTTCTAAGGCCGATTTTGCTACATTAGTTAAAGAATTTTAAAATTTGATGTGTTTTTGACAAAATAGTTTACGGACTAACATTATTTAGGAACAAAACTCACAAGAGCTAGTAGTACTTCACAAGTTTAGATTGCTATATTATAAGACAATAGTGGTTGGATATATTTTCCAAAATAGAGTAAGTAATTTTAAAATTCATAAGATAATGTTTCCGATTTTATAAGTTTGAATTCAGTGAGTGAGTTTTAATTTCACTTCATAGAATCAGACATTATATTTCTGATTTCAAGGAAACATAGATAAGAAATCGGAATTACAAAATTTGATTTCACTAAAAAGTCAAATTGGAAATCTGACTTTTTTAATTCCTATTGGTGAACTCAGAGTTAAAAAATCCGATTTCCGAATATTATTTTAGAAATTTTAAAACTAACTATCTGCCCTATTTCTAAAAATAGTTTCACCGATTAAAAAAAACACCGAAGTTTAGATGTATCGTCATCTTATCGTGTGGCTTCCATTTTATTGCACACAAATTACAAACACCCGGAAAAGATTTCACTTGAAACATAGTCCCGCTTTATTTCTACCCCACACGGCGGAACTGGCTCGTGGATGGACTGGGAGAAGGAAACACAAGGATGCGAGGAGCCAAGGTTAATCAAGCGAAGGAAGCCAACTTTGGCCTCGGAGGATCTATCAGGCATCTGTCGAGGAGCTTCTCGACCGATGTAGATGGGTCACCCTTTATGAAGATGTAGTGTAGGATAACAGGTGGCACGTTTTCTGGGAATGGTTTAGCTGCGTCCGAGTTAAGTCAGTCGAACGGTCATACAACACCTCAAAGAAGAACGCGGAAAAAAATACTTTCAGCATTTGTTGATGCCGAGAAGAGGATGGCCGAGGACTATTTCGAAATACTTTTTCAGCAGGTGAGTATAGTTAGGACCTTAACGCATCCTAATCTTAATACCGACTGATTGGTCCAAGTGAGCTTTAGAATTCTGCTGCTCAGCACTTATTACGGTGTTGTTTTATGGTTTCAACGGAAACGAGACAGCTCTTGCGGTGGCCCCAGAGGATGTGCTAGGTCCGTGCCAGGGGGCTGGCCTTGAACCAGTCTAGGAACATTTCTGTTTGTGTAATACAATTGTGAAGGAATGTAGTGTTGTATTAGCCACACCTCTATCAGTTTAAACTATGAAATCATACTAAGTGCTCCCTATGAAATCATCTGGCTTAATATGGTGTAGATGTTTATGGAGACAAACCCATGATATAGTAAAAGGTAATGAGATTTGAGTGTAACGCTGCAGGTAAGAACTGGTGGCATGATTGTGATAGATAACGTCCGGAAAAGTAGCTGATCCAGAGGTAATAACCAAATGAATTCCCACTTTGAAGAAGGAACCAGCGACCTGAACATATATTCTTTAATGGTGAGTACTTAAGGCTGAAGTGATCGGTTTTAATGACAAAATGACGTCCACTTATATAAGGCTTCCATTTCTCCACGGCAAACACCACAGCCAGAAGTTCTTTTTCATACGTTGAGCTACCCTGCGTTCGTGAAGAAAAAGCCCTGCTGATATATGTAATAGGATGACCATTCTGAGTTAACACCGCGCCCATACCGCTGTCAGAAGCATCCGTTTCAATAACAAACGTTTCTGCGAAATTTGGCAGGGCTAAAACAGGGGCAGAAGACATTGCGGCCTTAAGTGCAGTAAAAGCAGCAGTAGTAGACTCGGTCCAATGAAAAGAGTTCTTCTTCAGCAAATTAGTAAGTGGTCGACTAATAACGCCATAATTCCGAATGAATCTCCTGTAATACCTCGTCAAACCAAGAAAACCGCGCAACTCCTTAACACTCGTAGGTTGCGGCCATTGCTGCTTTGCGGTTATTTTAGCAGGGTCAGTCTGCACTCCTCGGCCGGAAATAATATGACCAAGATAATCAATTTCATCCACACCAAAGACACATTTGGACAATTTGGCAAATAAAGTATGGATGCGTAGCAATCTAAGACAGTTCTGACATGCAGAACATGGTCAGCGAGGGACTTGCTGTAGATCAAGATATCATCAAAAAAGACCAGAACATACTTACAGAGCTGTTGCTTAAACACCGTGTTCATGAGATGCTGAAACGTGGAAGAAGCATTCGTTAGCCCAAATGGCATCACAAGGAATTCATAATGTCCCTTATGTGTCCGAAAAGCTGTCTTTGGGATGTCTTCCGGCCGCATTCGTAT
This sequence comes from Melastoma candidum, assembly GCA_023653495.1. Classification (NCBI taxonomy): domain Eukaryota; kingdom Viridiplantae; phylum Streptophyta; class Magnoliopsida; order Myrtales; family Melastomataceae; genus Melastoma; species Melastoma candidum. The sequence goes on along the minus strand of CM042888.1, from coordinate 12,011,243 downwards.
TTGCCAATAACCCGACCTTAGATCAATTTTTGAAAATACCATAGCCCCATGTAATTCGTCCAAGAGCTCCTCTATGACTGGAATAGGGAATTTGTCCTTAACCGTGCGATTATTTAGCTCTCTATAGTCAATACACAGCCGCCATGTGCCATCTTTCTTCTTGACGAGCACAATCGGTGAAGAAAAAGGACTCTGACTTGGTCTTATCACTCCCGCAGCTAACATTTCCCGCACCATACTCTCAATAGCATCTTTTTGGACGACTGGATATCTATAAGGCCGGACATTTATTGGGGACATACCTTCCTTCAAATGGATACAATGATCATATGTTCGATGTGGTGGAAGAGTTTTTGGCTCCCGAAACACATCTGCAAATTCCTGCAAAACGTCCTGAAGAACCTGTGGTGTTGGTGCAGCTGACAGTGCAGACAAGGTCGAGGAAGCCTGCACCGTGAGAGCAAACAGCTGCACTCCCCCAGAATTGGGACCTTTCTGAATCATATGAGTTAATTGTTTCCCATCAATCCAATTAATTTCCCCCAGTCCCCCTCTGAGGACATGCCGCCTGCCATTGTGGTGGAACTCCATTTTGAGTTGCTGAAAATCCCACAGAACGGGACCCAATGAGGGCAGCCATTGAATGCCTAGAACCATATCCGTATTCCCTAATGGCACAATCATAATGTCCGTAGTAAAAGTCTCGCCCTGTAGTTGCCATGAAAAACTTTTGCAAATTGACTTGCTGATAATGGTCTCCCCATTAGCCACAGAAACCATAATTGGACAACTACCATGAATTCGACAGCCTAACCTTTTGGCTGTGTTTTCATCCAAAAAGTTGTGCGTGCTACCCGAATCAATGAGAATACTCAGATTATGTCCTCGCACCCTCCCTGTCACCTTCATCGTTTGAAATGCCACATGACCTGTAATAGCATTAAGGGAAATTTGTGGAACCTCGTCAATTGTATCCCCAGACAAATCTTCCACGAAGACACCCGATTCCTCATCCTCTGCTTCAGTCAACATCTCAAGCTGATGTATTTGAGCTTTACATTTATGACCTGGTGCAAACTTCTCTGGACAAAAGAAACATAAATTCTTCGCTCGTCTGTCTGCGATGAATTCAGGAGTTAGTGGCTTCCTTACAACACTTTTCGGGGAATCATTGACAGCAGGTGTTTTAAGCAAACCCACGGACTGCTGTGACTGCTGGGAATTGAATACCTTGTTCAACTGTTTATTCAGAACAGGTCTAACCTTCCTGGAAAGGGAAGTTAGAGTATTTTCTTGCAATCTTGCACATGTATACGCATCTTGCAATGTTTGAGGACGAAACAGACGTACCGTGTTCTGAATTTCCACTTGCAGTCCACTCAAATAGCAGCTAATCGTCTGCTTTTCAGATAAATCCGTCCGAATCAATAACGCGTCAAAACGATCTTGATATTCCTCCACACTTCCAATTCCAACCTGCCGTAAGTTCATTAATTCGGATAACGGATCATCATAAGGCTGTGTGTTGAATCTGCTGACAATAGCCAATCGATACTCTGTCCAACTTGGCCAACGTCCCTGCCTGCGAGTTTTAAGTAAAGCTTGATGCCAAAGCAACGCCTTCCCCTCTAGATGGATCGAAACAAACTTCACTTTAACATTATCAGTGGTACCATCAACTTCAAAAAATTGATCGCACTTGTATAGCCAGCCCAGAACATCCTCACCATTGAATCGTGGAAAATCGATTTTCGCAAATCGCGCGAAGTTAGAAGTAAAACCTGCAGAATTGTTACAACGCAGGGGAGTCGGTGAGTCCGTTGTGTTGCTGCGGTGCGGCCCGGTATCCTTAGTCTGCTCCAAATCACGAATTTTGTCTCCCATTTCATGAAATTGATCAGTAATACGTAAAAGCATTTCCCTTTGGGCACGCATCTCATCCCGCATATCATCCTGTTGTTGCTGGTGTTGCTGCAAAAATTCCAGCCAAGCATCCTTCATCGATTTCTGAAACTCCTCCATTGCCGATTGTGTTTTCGTGGAGACAACCATGGATTGCCAGGATCAAGACAACTGATACCACTTGGAATGGCCTTCTAGGATTGCAGGGTACAACCGAAGAAGACAGAGAATGAACAAGGGCTGATCTTCTTGAAGAACTCAGCCGGAGATTTCATTCAAGCCGAATGTCATAGTACAGCAGGGTAGAAAGGAGTTTACAAATCCAGCCTAGCCTCTAACTCCTTTTTTCCCCCTTCTTATACGCTGTATTACATTTGTAACCACCTTAACGGAATACAACAGAAACAGTTTATTTGACTACTCCTTCTTGTTGCCCACGCTTCGCCTCTCTTCTTTCCTTCATCATATCCTTTCTGCCTTTTATTTCAACACGTGACAATGCCGTCAATATTTGACAGGTAATGAGGAACTTCATGTCGTCAATATTTGACAGGTAATAAGGAACTTCAACATGGTAGGTGAATCTTAGCTAATTTCGGGAACAGAACTATTCCTTATTGTCTTTTTGAGTGTTGACTTGTAGTTAGTAACTCTGATGTTGCAGGTTCCAATAGGCGATGGCATGACCATCTGCCGGAAGAGGTAATGCCAGGTAGCTGCTATTTGTCAAGGTCATCAGCGACATGTTGATAACTCATTTAGGTACGAATTTCCAACAGGATGATTCTGCATGAAACATTTCCATTCTAATAGCACACAAAAATAAATACTGGTACCAAGAAAACAGAGTCCCTGCTTTATTTTACCCTAGGGAAACCCCCCCCCCCCCCCCTTCCAAAAAAAAAAAATATTGTCAAGGGCACGTGAGATTGAACAAAATTTGGAATGATATTTTGAAAGGAATTAAAGGATAATCGCAACCTTTTTTATTTATTTAAAATAATGAAGTAAATTATTCTTGGTTTTATTATACTTAATTATTTTCACATTGTTAATATTCATTTAAAAAAATAATAATCCCTCGCTTTTTGAGTCTGAGTATTATTGATGCCATGGGACTTTGGAGCAGGGGGAATCCCACTTTTGAACCCCGCCAGCCCAGATAATATGTTTAGATCAAATGAAAAAAAGTTTCAACAAGCTTGATTAGGATTTGGATGGAAACTACCTTCACTTCATATCTTCCAAACTCCAGGTATCGCATCGCAGCTCAAGCTTAATCAGTAATGAAGCGAGTGATAACTGCAGACCATTGAAGGAATGGGAAGGGGTTTTAGGACAGCATGTGTGGCACATGGGTGTGGGTCTTTCCCAGTTGTCGTTGCATGAGTGCTGTCGGGAAAGCGATGGGTTCTTACATTTCTATGATTGTATTGCATCCTGAAAAGCACTGAAAGAACAAAACTCTTGACCTACTGCACTGTTTCTGTCCTCAAATTCCTCAGGATGACTTTTTAAGCTAAAAAAATATCTTCGTCTGCCTGTTGCAAGGAAGCGCGGATCGATATTTTCCCATTCCTTCGTATCAACAAGTATAATGATATTAGTGATGTGTCGAATATGGATCATCTTTGCATAAGTCCTAGCTCGGCTTGACAAAAATGGGCCAAGAGTAATAAAGATGCTGGAGGAGCGTGTCAAAGTATATAAAATAAACTGAGTTTTGCTGAACAGCTTAAATTTTTAGCCTTATATGGCAAAAATCATCCAAGATTATAAAATATAAAATGAGTCTCACCTATTAAAACAAAAATACTAGCTAGTATGAAATGTTAACAAAGTAGGAATTTCGGGAGTTGTTTGATTAATTGTGTAACACCAAGAATATATGGCCACGATGCTTCATATTAAGCTCGATGTAATCTCATAGCACGACTTGCGCTTTGCAAAAGTTGACCATACACGATTTGCGATCATTGGAGCTTGGTCGGTGTTGTAAGTAGCTCAGGAATACTAAATCTGGGAGACAGAGAGCTGATCGTCCCGAATGAAAACCATGCTCAACTCTTGAAGAGTGTCCGCAGAATAGGCACGTTGCAATCGCATCAAAACCGGGGACATCCTGCGTGCAACCGAGGCAGGGGTTCAGTAATATGTTCGCATTCTTGAAGAGAGTAGGTGGGTTCAATGTGTCGGAATGCTGTGTCATGAGACTAAACGCAAGATGGACCACCACCCCAATGACGATGTTTCTTCAGCACCGGACGAGTTGGACTCCTTGAACAACCTAAACCACATGGCATGGCCACAAAACAAGGAAAAGGTGACGGGCAAATAGTACGAAAACGAAGACAAGCAATAGTGTGCCCGACGAGAAAAAGTACGTTGTCGACGGACACCTCATTTACCTCGGAGGCAAGAAGACTTCCTTCCCACCATGAAAGCTTCCTAAGGGACATCTACCTTGCCCATCGGTTTCATTCTTATCCTTAACTTCAACCTAATGATAGAGAAACAGTTGATATGATTTTGATGATGAATCGTATAACAGGTTGATTTGTTATAACTTTAGAGAAGCGGTAACCTCCTATAATCAAGCTATACTTCCTAGTAAAGTGATTAGAAAATATTTCCATAATTAATTATTAATAATTAATTAATTTATTAATTAAAAACAAGAATATCCTTAAGAATATTATTTGAATTAATATTAAACTATTTACCTAATAAGACAAACAATAAAAAGTCAAAAATAATATATTTATCCTATGTATGGAAATTATATTACTAAAATTTGAATTTTCCTATTAACCTTATGTAAGGAGATTACATTAATAAGAAATATCCAATAATCATACAACTCACAGAAATTTCTTCCAGATACAATGGTAAACTTATCTGAACGAATCAATTCATTTGAAAATAAATAATTGATTATTTCCTTATATAGAAGATTGCTTGTCTATTCTGGCCGGGAGATTAAACTATCCAATTAACACAAAATTAATTTTTGATAGTTCCCAACGGATATATTCACTAGCCCATGATCAGATTTCTCATGTTTGGAATGAAATATCTTTTCTTTCCAACTATTGAAGGCTTTTGATTGAATCTGGCTCCAACTTTCTGTAATGCGATATCTTGATAATGGAGAATATGATTGATACGAAATCAATTTGTTCCAAATGATTTATGCATTATGGAAATGCATCTTGTCGTAATTTAAATTTAGTAAAATAAATTTCCTTAATAACAAAAGGTCGGAACTGCTTTATAAAAGAAAAACTCAAAAATAATTTGAATGGTCGGTTTTTGTATGGTGGTAAGTCTTGGCACCCTTATAGCATTGTTATGGTGTTTTAACGTGTGTGTTGAGTGTGCATGATGGAATCTTTAGGAGAACGTTCTCGCAGGAGGTGACTCAACAAGTTCAACGTTAGTGAAGCAGCTCCAGAGACGCTAGTGGTTACGGATCCAAGGGACTCGACCGGATCATTGTCCGTAATGTCGAACTGTGTGCAACAGGGCCTGGGGAGAAGGGTGTTAGAATGTGCACTTATGTGCCAAGACACTTTATTGTATTTGTGGATAAATAATTAATAAAGGCTAGTATTTGTCATTGATTATTTTACTTTTCTGCACGTAAAATTATTAATGATAAAGTTTCACAGATTAATGAGTATATTAATCTGAAATAGTCCGTGATCGGATAGATGCTTAGATGGGACATGAACATCTAGATCATCGCTGAGTATAACTAAGGTCAAGATAGACCGAGGGATTGTATATCTAAGTTATACTTAGGGGTACCCTGAGATTAGGGTTACTGGACACGACCCGATTAAGAGGATACCACATATTGAACATCATTAGTCAATCCTGTTTATGGATGAGTATAACTGATCTTTTGACTTGAGACCTTCATTTATTCTATGCGTGGAGTTCGTGCACTTTGTCGTCGTTAAAAGTAGTCTTTAACCGAATTGTGAGTAATACGATTGTTGGGTGTGTGACAAAGCGTAGAGAGAATAATGTTGAGTCAATATAAGATTCATCACTCTTTTGGTTAGAGAGTTGACATTTAGGCCACTTGATAGAGATATTAGTGACTCTAAAATCTATGGCCATGGGAGGAATGTTTTACATTCAAGTGAGTATATTATATCTTGGTAATCAAGTAAAACAATTAATTTGGTGATGATGTATTTTGCGCCGAATTAATTGGGATGTTGGTTAGATGAAGAGATTAAATTACACAATAATCGGTTCATAGTGGTTTATGATTTATGATCATTATCCTAACACGTTGTGGGACTAAAAATTGTTGCTGGTTACCATAGTTTGTGTATGGATATACACTACATTTGTGTATAGGACATAGAGGGTCGCACACATATCACATTGACACGAATATTATATTATTGATTATTTTAGTGGAAACTAAAATTAATAATTTTATTTTTTAGAATAATAATTAATTGGATTATTAATTTATTCTGAAATATCGGAAGCAAATAAAAAGGCCAAGATCAAATATGGATTTATTCGGGTTAAATTTATAAAGGATATTAAATAAATATTTATTTTATTAAAATAATATTTTATTAGTGCATACATGTGTTTGCATTTATTAGTATAATATTTTATTCCTACCTCATGAAATAAGGAAATCAATTAAAATATTATTTATTGTTTAGTTACATTACATTTGGGAAACCGAAAGATTTTAAAAAGGAAACGTTATAATAGAAATAAATTGGTTTTACGTTGCTATTAATTTTTTTTGTCCGAGAGATATAGCCATATTTAGATATGAGATTTGATACGCTCTATGGAGAAAAATCATCAAACAATCAAAAGGGCTGAGAGAGTCAGGTTTTGAGGTTTTGCTTCCGAAAATTCTTTGTTGATCCAAGAGGCCAGCACCTAAGGGATCGTTGAGAGGTTTGTGATCGTGTGCGCGTGGATACAGCTAGAGGAGTCACAGGTGGGGCTCTCGATCATTTGTTCCTGATTACGTTTTGTTTCGCCGGAAATTTCAAGATATGGTTTTCAGGTAAGATTATGTTGTTATTTATCTAAAATTTTATAGGTACCATGAGATTTTCGTTATTTTTTAGCATAAAAGTTTATAATCTTTATTTCCGCTGCGCCCTAAAATTAACAAAGGGTTGCTGGTTGGCGAGTCGGCATATAGAGTTGGTCGGAGAGGAGTCCATAACAGGCGTAAGCGGTTAGGGACTGACAACCTTCTATGGTTGGTTATATGTTTGTTTGTTATGTTTGCAGCAGGTATACCTTAGTGAAGCCACTCCGAAGGTGTCTGTGGCTGCGAAACTGAAGGACTTGGCCGGGAAGTTGTCCATAATGTCGAGTTGCGTACAATAGGACCTTGGGGGAAAGTTGCTGGCCGACGAGTCGGCGTATAATAGGTTCAGGAGATGGAATCCATAGCACGTGTAAGTGGTGAGCGACTGGTAACCAACCTCCTGTTTGTATTGCAGGTTAAATTGAAAATACAAAAATAAAAGTCTACCAGGCAACGTCCGAACACGTGGAAGAAGCGCCATTGAGAGGACAACCTGCTACTGCGTCAGAGAAGGTTGAAGCTTCCAGCCAGGGTTATGTGATCACTTAGTCTGGTTGATTTCCTTGTGATTCGACCTAGACGAATCTCAATCTCAGCAAGAGAGTTTCTTACATTGGTTAAGTTAACCTTACCACCCATGGTTAAAGAAATTGTTTTCTTATTCCGCAGAATATTTTACCTTCGACGCTATAATCACTACTTCTAAGTATTAGTGAAAACGACCGAAAGTAGATGCAGGCGAATTTGCCGAACCACTATAAAACCCTTTGTATTTTCCGAATTCATTTCGAAGTCAATTTTACACATTCTATAACTACAGAAGCGTGAACATAAGTTTCTGTTTTATAGTAACTTGCTTCCGCTGTAAGGGCTGTGAAAAAGCGTTAAATAATCCTTAATTGGACTTAACACTAATTCAACCCCTCTAATGCATGTTTATTATTAGAAAAAAAAGCATTTTTCTAAATTTTTAGAGTAAAATAGTTTTCTGAATTTTTAGTTTTTAGAGGAAAAGAAAACAGAAAACAGAGTTCCGGTCACCAAATAGGACCTAAGTTACTTGAGATATTTATCTTATTCTTCCACCCAATAAGAATAAGCAGGGGAAGCCATTTTTTCAAGTCATGACCGGAAGAATGTGACATGCCGATCACTCCATTATTGCACACAAATTACAAGCACGCAGAAAAGATTTTCACTTGATGAAATAGAGTCGCTGCTCTACACATCGGAACGCCCTCGTGGAGGGACCGGGAGAAGGAAACACTAGGATGCGAGGAGCCGGAGTTGATCAAGCGAAGGAAGCCAACTTTGGCCTCGGAGGATCTACCAGGCATCTGTCAAGGAGCTTCTCGACCGATGTATACGGGTGATCGGGATATAAGCTCGATGCCTCCAAATCATCTTCCGTCAATTGATAGTTCGTTTGTTCTCCCTTTATGAAGATGTTGTGGAGGATAGCAGGAGGCACGTTTTCTGGGAATGGTTTAGCTGCGTCCGAGTTAAGTCAGCCGAAAGATTATACTACACCCCAAAGGAGAGCGCGGAGAAAAATTTAAGCAGATTAATTTCCGGCATAATCCTCACTTTCAGCGAGCTGCACGATCTCGTCCTCGGAGATGTGGACTCGATTGAGGGTCTTTCCTGTCTTCTCCTCCCACATTTCAATCAGATCGGACTGAGAAACGATATTGTGTTCCGGCCTGTAGATGATAACACGGTTGAAAACCCTCGGGTCGGTCGCGGCCTTCACTGTGTAGAAAGCGACGTCTTCCTCGTAGTTGAGGACAGCTGATAGCCCAAAGGGAAAATCAACAAGTAGAAGGCGAGTTAGATTCTGGACTTATACGGGATTAAACGACAAAAATCGTAAACAGTTTTCACCTTTTGCATGTCCATCCCCATAGACAAGGACTTGCCTGCGACTCTCGTTGGGATGTAGGATATAATCAACGAAATAAGCGGCAAATGAGTTGGCAGCGACGTAAGTGTGGGGGATCCCGGCCGCTTCAGTAGCCCTTCTAATTTTTCTCTTATTCTCCAGCAATACCTGGAAAGGCAGGAGCGTGCCCCTCACCCTGTCCACTTCGTTACCGAATTCCGACGGCACGAACCTCTGTTTGGATCATGCACATGACATGGTAACTCAACCATTTGACCTGCAATCTAATACCCTTCCAGGAGCAAGGTGCTCGACCATATCCAAGGCACAAACAGGAGGATACCTGAATGTTGGGTGCGTGTTTCATGGCCTCGATGATTTTGAGCTGCTGCAGATGCTGAGGAACCGCGAGCGCCGAGATCACGACATCCACCCTCCGGAGCACCGAGACCAACTTCTCGTGATCGTCTAGTTCACCCTACACTTAAAAGAAAGCCGCCAAATCAAAATCATGCTAACTGTTTGGCAGAAGTGGTAGATCGAGGAAAAGCACTTGCTTCGATCACAGAAACGCCCATGGATCCGAACTCCCGGATAATCCCCATCTTGGAAGCGAAGGATGCAGTAGGGGAATCGCCAAGTGAGAGAGGGCGGACATAGGCGGAGGTGGGGTGGCCCAAGGAGACGCTTGCCCTGACAATATACTGGCCAAGGTACCCCGTGGCTCCGAATATCAGTATTCTGCTGTAGCTGCCACCACCGACGTTGGCCTGCCTCGCCTCTCCTCCAGCAGTCGTCATGTCGTCCTCGTATCAGATTCCTCTGCAACTCACGATAAAGAATGAAGGTGACGAAGAGCTTCACCCTCTCCACCTATTTATGCACCCACTAAGGAAGAGACAACAAGCCCATGAAAAACGTTTTATGCTCTGTCGTTGTCTTGGCACGTCCCTGTTGAAATCTAATATTTCCCGATTCGTGTCTCACGTTGTGTTATTCATGAAATTCTTAATTCACTTTGTTACTCGATCGTGTGGAGTCTTATTAAAAATTAAACATCGTACTAAACCTATTAAATAGATTTTATTAAAATTAAAATTAATATAAAAAAGTAACAGAACGTGGACGTGCTTTTATTGATTTTTATACGAATACCACCGATAACAGGGGGGATCAGGTAGAATTACTAAGTAACAAATAAATCTAGCCAGAATTTGTACATTTTTAAGGTATCAAATAATGCACCTCAACATAAGAATAAAAAGATAAAAATAACCCATCGCACGTGACTTAACGATTTCCCTTTGTGGTGAATAAACACGTGCCTTTTTAAAGTAATCGAGATTAAGACTCACGAGCACTAAATTAATTAATCGTTCACCCTAGATTGGTGTAAAGGACAAGTTCTGGTCCCATGAAGAAGGGCTCCGAGAAGCTGTTTGACACATAAATTTAGGCTTCTGTTTCGTTTTTTTTAATTTCGAGGCAAAAAATGTCAAGAGAGACATGAATATCTTCTCGAGATAAGACTCACAAGTTTCTCATGAAAGAGTATCCCAATAGAATATTTGAGAAAAAAACTTGTAAAGTTATGGCCGGAAATCCAAAGCAATGTCTGATCTCGAGATCATAACCCTAGCATTATGTTCCTCGCCTTCTGACGGGCCATAACCCATCCAAGACAACCTCGAATCGAAAAGTGCAAAACATAAAAGTTGTAGGTCGAGAAGAAAATAGACTAACACAACTTGTCTAGAGTTAATCCGACCTCTCAAGTGAAAGTATGATCAAAAGACTGAGGGAGTGTTTTGATCTCGATATCAGAATGGTAGCGACTTCGGCTGGTCATAATACATCCAAGACGACCTCAAATTGAAAAGTGTAAACCATAAAAGTTATAGGTCGAGAAGAAAGAAGACTAACCAAACTTGTCTCGAGTTAATCTGACCTCTATACTAAAGTTACGATTAAACGACCAAGGGAGTATTTTGATATTGAGATTGATCTCAAGATCAGAACACTTGCGACTTTTGATCGGTCAAAGCTTAACCTCGATGACCTAGAACGGGAAAACCTAAAACATAAAAGTTATAGAGAAGCGAGAAATAAAACTATTCTAAGTAATCTCGAGTTAATCTGACCTCTTTAGCCAAAGTTATGATGAAAATGCTAAAGAAGTAATTTTTTATCTCGAGATTAGAACAGTTGCTAATTCGACTTGTCGAAACTCGACCTAGATTGCCTCGAATGAAGAAACTCAAAACATGAAATTTATAGAAGAACTAGGAAGGTAATCATCCAAGCTAATCTCAAGCAAATTGAAGCTTTGTAACCAAAGTTATTCTTAGTTGACTAAAATGGTATTTCTTGAGGCACCCACGACTTATGCCAGTCAACGTCTTTTGTCCACATCTTTTGGTAGTTTTTTGTGTTCCCCACTATTTTAAGTAGTTACCCGCGATGTCTTGATGAATTTATTATAAATAAGTTGTGTACCCTTCATTGAAGGACACAATCAAAAAAGTATCTAGAAACCATCCACTTTCATCACTTCCAACCACCATTCCACCAAGGCAGACTCTATTAAAGGAGTCTGTCGTAGCCGTCCCACATCCGTCATCGTCCGTTTGGAGCCCCGCCGTCGCTCTTCCAGTTTCATTTGTAGTTTTTCCCTTTGCATCATGTTTGTAAGTGATGTAAAAACTTTGTTCTTGTAATTCAACGTTGTTCAATTATATTTCAAGCATTGTTATATATTCATTCTCGTTCAATTACTTTACGGAGACCACAATTTCTCTGTAAAATTTGATACGTGTTACGTGAAACAATTTTGCGCCAACAGAAGCCAAGCACATTCAAAGGGGATAAAAGTCAGTTGAGCATACGACGACAATGAGCGAGCACTTCGTTGAGCAAACAACAACTCACCATCAAGTAATCGAGCAAGGACAATGAGCAAACATGGGGTTGTTGAGCACAAAGTCAAGGAGCGAGCATAAAAAGGAATAGTCGATTAACCTGAGCACCCACAACTTAAAGACGTGAAGCGTACGGACGCCCACATCTCCTCACCAACCCGGGAATTAAGGAGTTCAACCCACGATCAGACATGCATCCCTCAAACGCGTATGACAAATCCCACGATTTAGGACACGAACAACCATCGTATATTGCATAGGATCATTATAAATACAACTCTTAGGATAATTTTAAAGAACACACCATCATTCAAAAGCATAGAAGACTTAGTTTATCTTTTGCTCTTTCTTCTTTCCTTCATTTTCTCTCTCTTATGTTAAGTGCCCAACTCTGTATTTTTCGTAAACTCAAGCATTCGATTATGAACAATTTGAGATCAGTGTCTTTGTTTTGATCCGTAAGTCTTTTGGTAAGGACTTGTTGCATCTTACAAGATATTGACAACCATATTCATAATTCCAAAATCAACCCCTATATTTCTTGACCAGATTTTTCGACACAATAGACACGTTTTTGGCAATAACAAGAAGAGTGGATTTATGAAACATGTCTAAAAGGTTTACTAGAAAGTTTGCTAATGTGGATATCCCAATAGATTGGAGAAATTTGAAGAAATATCTGAAAATATAGACATTCATGTCGAGAAAACCTGTGATGGATTGGCAGGTGTCCAATCCTTTGAGACTAGTAATCGTACCTATTTCTAGACCACTTCCCTCAGTCGAATTTTAGCTGGTGGTTAGGATGATGATGGATGTGATGACAACAATGAAAAACTTAAAAGAGGGTTTCACGAAATGCGGTTTTACGTGCGTGAGGATGTGCAATTTGTCGTGAGAAGCTTCTAGAGTTGTCGTTGTTGAAGGGAAACGGAAAGTAGATTTTTCAGTATAATGAGTTATATGAACCTGATGTTACTTTGACACGTCCGAACATCACATTCTCGATTGCTACAGCGGCCCACATCAACGAATCATCATCAAACCAACGACTCCTTTGGTATCTCAATGGCTCTCTCCACTATAGATTGTTTGTTCTTCCAGCTTGTACATCGTAACTCGCAACCTAAGCGGATGCGGATTTGGCAGGTTGCCAAATGACATGCCACTCGGCCACTAGTTATGCCATCTTTCATGGTCACAACTTCATCTCTCGGCATTCCAAGAAGTAGGTCACATTCTCTCGAAGCTCTACAAAAGCCGAATACCGAGCTCTCGCATACACAGTGTTGCTGACGTTACGTGGCTGTCATCCCTTGCCTGCGAGTTTCGTGTTCATCTCGCACGTCCACTTCCGATTCGTTGCAATATTTGGGTGTCACATATCTCGCCACAAATCTCATTCAGCATCAAGGCATATCGACTATCACTTCATTCTAAAAATACCTAATTAGAATAAGTGCAAAATTACTAGTATACCCTAACGAAACTATAAGGGATAATAATATAATTTGAGTTCCAAGTAGTGGCCCATTTTTAATGACTAGGTACCATAAATAAAGAATAGATATTATTGTATTCCATAAACGTTTTCTGACACTTTAGAAAAGACAGTTTTGGGTTTCCGATGACTTGGGACAATGTTATTTTGCTTTGCTTACCGTACTCGGACCATCACTCCGAGAACTGGATTGGAGAATCTCGTCGCCAGCAATAGTAGTAATAAAAACACGACTAGGGATTTGGGGGTGAAGTGGCCCCACACAGGCCAACTACTCAACATGGAATTGAATTATTCAGTGGACAAGGTGAAATGACGGGCCACATATATCCCAACCGGGTTATCATTCGTAGGACGGGGTAGTTCTATTGCGGGAGCTTGTTGAGCTTGCAGTACATGTAGTCTTTGAACTTCTTGGTCTTGTACTTTGGAGGCTCACCGGAGGCATGATCTTTCCCCTCCTGGTTCGCCAGCAGCTGCGGCAGCGGCCCCACCACCCACTCCATCGGCGGCTCCAGGAACACCGGCCACGACATCCTTGCCTTCTCCTTGTTCACCGTTGTCCTGTGTAGCACGCTCCTGTACTCCCCGTTGCTCAGGATCTGCATGGATGGAAATCGTACGTGATTATTAGAACGCTCCCAAGATTATGAACATGGGGCGGGAAAAAGGAAGCCTAAAGGTTCATGTCAAACTCGTGGAAAGGAAAAGAAGGGGGAGGGAACCTCGACTTGGTCGCCAATGTGAACGATGAGCGCATTGGGGATGTACTCCGCGTCGATCCACTTCCCGTCCTTGAGGACCTGTAGCCCCGGGACCTCATTGGGTACCAGCAATGTCAGCGTACACAGATCGGTGTGGGGAAGGACTCCGAGGGCGAGGTCCGGCCGAGGGCAGGGAGGATAATAGTTTATCTTTAGGTTGTACTGCAGGTCATCGCCTCCCACAGCTTTCTTCATGGCATCCTCCTCCAGACCTAGCCCCAGCGACAGGCACCCAAACAGCTTGTCCGCCACCTTCTGGACGTGCTTCGCATATTCCTCGTTAGCCTCTCTGCGGTGATTGCCAAGCGTTACCGAGTCACACGCATCAAAACACCCATCATGGAGTGATCAAAATATTTTTTTGCATCAGATTTCAGCAAGACGCGTCACGCCGCGCCAGGCACCAGTTAGTCTCTCCATACCTATAAGCAGGAGGGTTGGCGGGCCAGAACCTGTAGTCGATGGAGGAAGGCGGCCAGATCTTGTGGAAGAGGTGGTCAACCCAGGACTTCTTCCCATCGAGGTTCTTCTGGAGCCGAGTCCCGTAACCTTCCAAGCTCTGGGCGCCGGGGGGACGCGCATACTTCTCCTTCTCCTCCACAGGCAGCTCGAAGAACTCCTTCCCGACGCGCTGAAGCTCCGCTATCACCTCAGCCGGGATCCCATGGTTAACCACCTGGAACAATCCCCATTCCTGGCTGGCGTCCGCAACCGCTCGCACCAACCCCACATGGTCCGCATCCGCAAGGTCGACGGAGGGTATCTTAGGGACGGGGCCGCGGTAGGTGGTGACGGAAGGCTGCTCCTGCTGGGGACGGATGTACTCGGCCGGGATGGCCCCCTTGGAGAGAATCGAGGAAGCGACGCCCTGGACCCTCTCGACCTCCATTTGGGCTAGATAAAACTGCAGAGGTTGGTAAGTCGTCCCGCAACCCTTTGGTGCAAACTAAAATCCAATCTCTCGGGGAGGGCGTTAAAGAGCATGTAATGAAAGGGATCACACCTATGCGTTATGCCTGTGGGGGAAAGCGGAAGAAGGTATAAATAAAGAGAATTGAACGAGGGGTTGGGGATTCGAGTTTGTGGATGACAAATGTCACGTGGGTCGACGAGGTTCACTTGATAGAAACCTACCAAAGCCCGCTCTCTCCAAAAAGCATGATCCCTCGGATGTTATTGGTGGTAATAGTATCTTTATTATTATTATTATTATTATTATTAGAAAAAGTTGGAAAAAAATAGAGTGTACGCCACGTTTCTCCTCCCCCCTCAACACTAATTATGAATTAATGAGTACACTCCCATCCAATTTAGTCAACTCTTAATCTTTGAACTTTCAATATTTCAGGTTACAAATGTTGCTTGATATACCAAGCAAGATACTGCCGATACTGGACATGGTTGCGGAGGGAAATCCATCCGCCACATAAATCCCAGGGGTTGAGGAAGATCCATTCCTCACCTGGTTCCATGCAGTTGAAGTAGGAAAGCTGGGCCTCAATTGTGTGAAGTACACAGTTTCGGGCCTTGTAGTCTATGTATTCATCTAATGCAGTGATGGTACGGGTAAAATGTTTAAGTGTTTTCTTCTTCTTCCAAAGTGGCTCGTCATACTGTCGACGAATACTGTGGAAGTGACTACGTAAAACATCACTATTGGGAAAGGGGGGTTTGCGGAAACGCTGTCTTCCTAGTGGAGGCCTCATCACACCTACTATCAGTGGCCGCGACCTGCGCCTGGCAGCCCTCCTGGCTATAACGGCAAGTGGTCCTTATGGCAGTCGATAGCTTTACGGTTCTGAGAGAAATCTACCGAGTTAACAGTGTACTGCAAACATCCATTTCACAATTAGAGTTTTAAGCAGCCAAAATCACAATACTTATCACAGGATTTAGAGTTTGTCTGGGGAAGAGTCCTTTCCTTAAACAGGTCATACCATTATACTGAATTAGATAACAGAACAGTAAGGCAAGGAATTTACCAGCTTTAACCAAATACAAACATCAACGAAGGTGATAAAGGGTAAACGATTAAAACAAAGCAGAACCTGGAAAACTCTGGGAACAAGAGTGATAAAATAAAGACAAGCCAAAGCACACGATGGGTGCTGGACAAAAGAGTCATAAATTTGGGTTTTCTGATTTTTGAATGTTTTTGGGTTTTCTAGGTTTTGCAGATGTTTTTGGGTTTATCGAAGGTGATGGGGTTTCTTGAGAGATTGTCGATCTAGGGAACCACCACTACTGGATAACACCTTGAGAGAAACTTAGCCGGCCATGGATATGGGAAAACTACTTGTGTATTAGCTCTGAATGTAAATTGCTCTGCCCTACTCCTCTGGTGGGAGTGTCTATTTATATTACAAAGAACACACTATTGCTGATTGAAAGCAAAGTTGTAAAGCTAAGCTAGTGGAGCGCAATTTGCGGAGGAATCTTGCAGCTTTTAGAAAGTTGATTGGCTGCTGGTGCCGGCCTTATCACTAAGGCATCTTTTTTATTTCTCGTGGGCGGCTATTCTCTCGGTCGCTTTCCTCGATTGTCGGGGAAGTGCGCTGAACTTCTTTTTTGAGTGGATGAGGGACCCGCTGATGAAGATTCTGGATTTGGGTCGGATGGGCCTGATGAGCTTGGGCCAAGGTCCACTTTGTCCAAGAAATCTTGTGCAATATCTTCCCAATATACTCCATCATCTTGATGCTCATGCTGGTGGAGCGCACATTGGAGCATGTGGACATGGTTTGGGTCTGTGAACTGGATCTGATGTTGGAGTACCACGTCTGGATCTAAGTATGGAACTCCGTTCTCTTTACAGAGCCTGATCTTCAAAAATTCGTTATCAGTGATGGCCATTTCTCTGTCTGAATGGAGCGGAGCTTCATGAACTAGAGAAAAGGGAAGACTGGCGAATTCGTCTACTGTGTTGATGGATGCCATCGCTTGTAGTCTTGAGTCGAAATACCAGTACCTGCGAAAAAGATAAACTGAATATGGGGTTATATCGCCGAACTTGAAGTATCTGTCTTGGTGAGCTTCAATCCAAATCTTCCACTGTGGTAGTGGAGCAAACCACGCTAGTACTTCAGCTAAGTGAGAGTGAGGCCTTCTGTGTGGTGTGAAAGTATAGAGATCTCCCAATTTTTCCAGATAAGTGAGTAGTTCTTCAGTGGGGAACTCTAGAGCCATTATGTGCTTGTGCAGAAGATACCATAAGAGCCATTTTAGTTCTTCAGGGAAGATACTCATTGGTTCAATAGGTATGGCTCTGAGGAAAGGGTAGCAGGGATGTAGTCCTTGTTCTGGGAACATCATTCGTCCGTATTTGCTAAATATCCTTTCCAGATATCGCTTTACCATGAGGCCAGCGTTGGCAAGGACTTCTTCCACGTGTTCCTTGTTGTCATAGTGGATAATCTCTGGGGGAAGAATCCTCCTCATATCCAATGGCTTAGGCACATATGTGCGTATCATGGCCTGCAAGCTTGGAACTTCCTGTAATGAAGGATTTGATATATCAAAGGGCCGGGAAAGGAAATCAGCAACTACATTGGTTTTGCCCTTGATATGCTTGGCGGTGAAGGTGTATTGCGAAAACCATTCTGAGAGTCTGAGTAGTTGTGCATTCGGTATCTTCTTCTGTGTGAACTTAATCATGGATGGGAAAGAAGACATGTCACTCTCAACAATAAAATGATGGCCAATGAGATGGAATTCAAACTTTTTAATGCCATACTTGACTGCCAGAATTTCCTTCATCGTTGAGTGATAGTGCTGCTCAGCTGTATTAAATCTCCCAGATTTATAGGCACATACCTGGCGTTTACCATCCTTTTCCTCTAAGAGGATGGCGGCCCAAAACTGGTCACTTGCATCCGTTTGGAGGATGCGGACTCCATCTGAAGGGATCTGCAAGGGAGGAAGCATCTGTAAATGGGTCTTTAGATACTTAACTGCTTCGGTTTGGGCTGGTCCCCAGGGTGATGAATCTTTCTTGAGTTGGGCCTCTAATGGACTGGTGTACCTGCTGATGTTAGGGACAAAATCTCTCAGGTAATTAACAATTCCCAAAAACTGTTGAACTTGTTTCTTTGTAAGATTTAGGTCCGGGAATTTTAGTAATTCTTGGGCTATATGAGGTCCAGGGTGATATTGTCCGTTTGATAGTCTCATTCCCAGGAATTCTACTGAATGTTCAAAGAGTCTCATCTTCTTCTCTGAGAGCATTATGCCATGTTCTTGTACAAGGCCTGCAAATTTCTCTAACAGTTTTTCATGTGAAGGCCTGTCTGGGCTGAATAGCAGGATGTCATCAATATAGACAAGTGCAGAGTCCAAGATCGGTTCAAAGATCTTTATCATAACTTTCTGGAAAAGTGACGGGGCAGTCTTTAGTCCAAAGGGTAAAACTGTCCATTGGTAATGTCCATCTGGGATACAAAATCCCGTTTTCCATTTATCATCAGGGTGTATGCCAAGTTGCCAAAAGCCACTTTTAAGGTCAAATTTTGAAAATATTTTTGCTTTGGCAAGTGAAGAGAATAATATTGTTCTTCTTGGCACAGGAAACTTATCATCTTGTAGGAACTGATTTAGAGGTTGATAATTTATAACTAACCTCCGTTTCCCCCTGATCTGCTCAGAACGTTTATTCACATAGAACGCTTCACATGCCCATTGTGAGTCTGTTGGCTCAATTAATCCCTGCTGCAATAGAGAAGCGCATTCTTTCTTAGCAGCTTTAGTATCATCAGGATTCATACCTGAATGACTAGCCTTTGTGGGATTAATGTCTTCATTCTGCTTGAATGGCAGCCGGACAAAGAACTTGGAATTCTTCCATAATGGATGAGGGCATTTCTGTAGGAACTCTTCATGACTTTCTGCAAAGGATGAGCTGAACAATTGTTTCATTCTTTCTGCAGGCTCAATAGAAAACATCCGGGTTAGTGATGTGTATGGCTTGAAATTTCCATGATATTTAAGGCCTGTAGACAAGATCATCAGCTCTGGTAGTTTGTGCAGAATGTTCCATCCAAGTACTATGTCTCTTCCTGGAAGATCTGTGACATATAAGGAGGATTTGATAATGCAGTTGTGAAAAAGCTTTATACTTAAATCCTTAGTCCTATGAGTGGTTTGGAACACGTCACTTGATGCAGCCACAAATTTCTTCATGTATGGCACCAGGAATTGTTGTGGCACAAGGATAGGGTTTATCATGCTTTCTGCTGCTCCAGTGTCTATGAAAGCAATGGCAGTAACTGGTCTATGGTACTTGGAAAAATATACCTGGACCTTTATGTGTGGTGCTATCTGAGAAGCAGCAATAAGAGGGAGCTGCTGGCATGAATTTTCTCCACGAGTTTCTTCCTCATCAGAGTCCCCTGTGACAATGATGGTACCATTATTAGATTCCTCAGAAGGTACTTGCCTTATAGGAATGATGGGGAAGTTCTGTCCTTCTGTATAAACTCTGATGGTATATATTCCCTCTTCAGTATCTGTTTCTGAAAATTCTCCTTCAAGACAAAAAACTGTCTTTTTAGTTGGGAATTCTTCTAAGGAGAAAAGAGATTCAAGATCATCATCCCTCAAGGATGTCTGGGTGCATTCTTCAATTTGCGCCATTAAGCCTTTTCCCCTTCTGGGGCAGTTCTTTGCAAAGTGGTCAGGCTTATTACAAATGAAGCATCTGGTGGACTTCCTTTGTGGTCCAACCTTTTTCTTAAACCTGAGGAATCTCTTCCACTTCTTTGGAAACCTGCGTGATTTCTTAGGGAACTTTCTTCCCTTGGAGGAGTCCTTTCTTCCATGCTTTATCTTGTGGGGCTTAGTCCCTGGAGCACAAGAACACAAGTCTTTGGTGGTACACTTAATTTTGTACCTGTTTTTCTTGGCTCGGCAGACTTGGTCTAGTCGTTTGTCTTGATTCAGAAATCCTTGGATGATTTCTTTCCTCTGGCATAGTTCATTGACTCCAGAGATGATTTCTTGCTGAATCTGTCCGACCGTTAGTTGAGCAATCCTAACATTCTTACTGATAAGACTCTTCTCAACCATAGCAGATATAGGTGGTTCTATCGACGATAGAAATACAGGTTTGTATGTATTGTCTCCACCTAAATGCAAGAATAGATGCAGCATTCTTTGGAAATGTTTATCCAGATCTTGTACCTTGTAAGAGCAGCATCTTCGCTGGAAGAATTCTGTCCTTTTCTCTTCCAGAAGGTCATTTGGGTTGCCAATTAGATGAAGGTGGAGGTTGTTCATGAAGTCTGGTAAAGTCATATTTACCATTTGGATTTGATCTTGTTCTGAGAACAAATTCCACCACGTCTGCAAGGTGCCATGAAAATTGGAAGTTAAGTCTGTAAGGATATCAGAGGTGTTATATACAGTTACCCTCTTGTGAATACACCACGCAAGAAAATCTTGTATGCGCTGAGGCCACTGGTTTCGTGGTATATCATCAAAGGTAAACTTAGTATTTCCCTCTGTTCTTCTAGGAGGAGTTTCCTCCATTGATTCATCTGACTGTACTTCCTCCTGTCTATAGGTACTGGTTTCTGTCTCCTCTCTGTCTGCCATGAATACATGAGGCAATACCAAGGATGAGGTTTCTGAGGTTACATTAGATACCTGTTCTGATTCATCCGTAGAGGTGCTTTCCTCGGATGAGGAGATGGTTTGTTCTGATGAGCTTTCAGAAGTTTGGGATTCTTCGTACCTATTTGCCATGAGAATCTGGGAAGGCATAAAAGGTGGACACTGGGAGAAATAGCTACTAATAGGGTCATGGTTATCATAATAACCGTCAGCAGTATTTTCAGAAAGACTGGGTGAGGACTGAAGAGTAGTCGATGTTACCCATTTCCTTGTTGGGCAATCAAGAGAGTCCTGATGTCCTTGGATCATTAACTGCTGTGTCTGAGGGTTAGGACTAGACTGTGTCTCTGGACTGGGTGTTCGGTGTCTTTCTGTAGGTTTGGAGCTTTCCACCTTTCTCTTTCCTTCTCTAATCTCATTCCTTCTTCTGGATGACTTTTGCTGTTCTCTAATAACTTCTCTAATTTCTGCAGGATCTTTCTTTCCAGCTTGTCCATACAGAGGAGGAGCGTTAGAGGATACTTGCATAAACGAAGAAGTCCTATTACCAAAATCCAGAATATCAAAAGGCTTTGAGATGGGATTCAAGCTTAAACCATAGCTTTGTGGAATAACTTGTGGTCGTCCAAAGCTTAGTAGACTGGCAGGATCTGGTTGTTTGTTTAGATCCACCTGCTTGTCTTCTAGGATCTTGATTTGCCTTTTGAGTTTGGCGATTTCATCATCTGGGTCAGACCTGAAATAAGAAGGGTATCTACCCTTTTCAAAGTTTTCTAACCTCTTATGAAGGGATTGGAGCATCGCCTGATTTTTATCCTGATGGGCGTCCATCTTTGCATTAAGCCTGGCTTCTGTTCCTGTCAGAAGTTCTTGGACGGTATCTATCTTTCTGCAGATAGTATTGAGTCCTGCATTCTGTGCTAAAGCATTCTGGCTTTGCCAGTTTAGGACATTTTCTGCAGTACTATTTCTCAGGGGGTTACCATGTGCATCAACCCCTGTGGGAATAGGAATTTTGGAACAGTATTTGATACCGTCAATAGTTTGCTCATCCTGGGTTGGGAAGTTCAACTCTCCAGGTCTTCCCATCATCATGATCTCTGATGGAATGCAAGTGGGTATTGGCTTTGCAGTCTCTTGAGCACAACTGGTGGGTGTTACCTCCCCTAGGATTACCTGCGAAGAAGGGTTCTTCCTCTGCCACTTAAGAATATTTTGGTAACAAGGTAATACCTTTGAGGGCTTCTTTTTAGGCCGTATCCGTGGGGCCTGGTCAATCAAAAACTGCCATGCTCCATAATCTGTTTTGATTTGGGGAGCGGCATCTGCCTCATCATCTCTGGGAGGCTTCTCATCATTATCATCATCACTGTCAGAGTCAGAGTCAAGAGGTTTTCTTTGTCCTGACTTCTTTTTTCTCTTGGTGTCCTCATCATCGCTTGAGAGATGCTCATCTTTGCATCCGCAGATGTCTGAGGAACAAACATCCCAGTAGCAGTGGTCAGTTGCTGGGTCTCTGAAGTGGTATGTTTCCTGTCCCTGCTCATCAAAAGAATGGATGATACGGTTAAGGGGATCAGGTTTCTTTCGTCGTGGAAGAGGTTGCATCATGAACATAGTCGGGAAAATAGAAGGAGTTGGGGCATCCTTCTCATGTGACCGGTCAAACTTGATGACCACAGTGCCATCTTTCTCCTTGATGAACTTTGGTTCAGATGACTGGATCGGCTTGACCTTTTGCTGGGTTCTCTCATAGTTGGTGATCCATCTTTCTGGCAAAAGCCGGAGAAGATCACTCCTGCTAATTTGCCTGGGAACATATAGGCATGTAGGAGCTTGTGAGTTATGGTAATCACTTCGGATGAGTAAAGCATCGCCGTTATTGTCAGCAACGTTGAGGTCTAGTGCATGGTTCTGCACTCTGTAGGCCATCTGGTAGTGCAAGGTTGCCTCAATGGAATTCTCATCCTGTTCTGGTCCTGCAATCTGGACCTGTACTTGTAAGGCATCCAGTATGTTGGAATCCTGTAGAGACATACAGAAGTTGGGATAAAGTGTAACAAATACTGTCCCAGCATTTAGTGTTGTTTCTACGGTGCCGATACAAGCATGTTGATATTCTCTGTATCTGACATCCAAAAGGGCCATTCTTGCTGTGACTGGAAGACCTTTCCTGCCATGGTAGGTTAGTGCAAGTCTAATGGCTCCGAAATGGAGATGAGTATATCCTCTGTCAATCCATTGTCTAGGAAATTCAGCAGGCAGTTGTAAGGACACAAATTGTTCCTTGTGTGTGGCCCAGATGGGGTGTTGGCTGAATTTGCTGGCCTGGACATATTCGAGTACCTTGGATGAGGGATGTCTTATCAACGTCCGGATACTCCTTATGGGGTTCAGGGAAGGCTTGGTGAAGGCGGCATACGGGTTGAGGAGAGGAAGTTTTGTTTCCTCCCATTCTTCTTTATGGGCTATCTCATATAACCCTCCAAGTTTGTCAGAAGTAGAGGTTCTTATACTAAGACCTGATTCTAGTGTGATGGGAGCATTCATCACGGTAGAGCTAGTATGAGTAGTGTTATCCATGGTGGTGTGAGCAAGGTGCTTCTCCAGGCAGGGTTCCTAGTCGGTTTAGAGCATTACGTTGTTGTTCAATAAAAGTGCAGCTGCTCGTGTAATGAGCGGGCCAATTATTAAAAAACCTTGTAGCCAGCTAGTAGAAACGCATTTAATTAATTACTCGGTTTAGGTCGAAAGAAAACTAACGGAATCTTAGAAATAGCAAGTAAAACGCCTTTTTTTTTGTCAAGTTCATAATTAAGTTATAAATTATTATTATTATGAAGCGTTAACACTTGGAATTTTTTTTTTGGAAACTCAATGAAAAATGACCCAATACGAGACTTGTTCCGAACCTGTGTTGAATTACAAGACATTATTATAAAGAGTGACAGAGATGATAATTTCATAATGTAAATGGCGGAGGCGGGAACGTTATAATCTAAACGACGCATTGCCAGTGGAGAGCGATCCCGTCGAGATGTGCACCTCGTCATCTGCATTCTTTCCCGCCGACCAACTTTACCGCACAGAATGTTGTTTCCTTTGGTGCTGACAGCCACGGGAATCCCTTCCCTCCTCTCATTCGTGGTCCATATAATAAATAGCAAGGGTCCACCCATTCTTGTAAAAATTTGCCGGGTTCTCCCACCCGAGCATTACCCTTTCCGGGTCTTTCTTCCCAACACTTCTTTACATTTTCACATGTATGAAGAATTCAACGCTCTTCGTTATTTCGTGATATCTATCAAGTCGCTACTCCCGTCTATTAGTCGGCAAGTCTTCACTCACAATCTACCAACCCACTGAATTCATTTGCACCAAACACACAGCTAAGCATAACCAATGACGTATCGCCCACACGCCCACATTAAACGTGCTCAATGACATCATCACCTCTTAGGTCGTAAACAGAAAGGAACAAGGTCGTACCTCGTACATACTCCAATCGGGACTCTTCTTCACGCATTCTTTCGATCGGGCTCTCCAAAATCCGAACCTTGTCCTCCCTTCGTTGCACTCCATCTTTACTTCTCCTTCATGCCCTCTACCAGCTCGGGACTTCACCACCACGATTACTTCTTCCTCCTCCCTTTTTCTCTTCATTTTTCCTCCTTTTATTCTCATTTCCTTCCACTCACTATCAATGATATTTTCTAAGGGGAAGGAAAAATAAAACTTATGTGGCCTCCTTTACACTAAAATATGTTCCATAAGCATTGACCATTTCATTGATCAACTCGTACATGTTACTCTCAATATCATATACGTCAAGTCACCCTAAATTTAATTACCATAAATAAAGAATATATATTATTGTATTCCATAAACGCTTTCTGATACTTTAGAAAAGACGTTTTGGGTTTCCTATGACTAGGGACAATGTTATTTTGCTTTACTTACTGTGGAGTTAAAGGTCGAGTGAAACAGATGACCAGGTTGAGGAAGAAGAGGGTCAGGACTAGAAGAAATCAGAGGAAGAAGAAGAGAAGGAAGAAGAAGCATTCTGTTATTCACAATCAAAAGACAGCACACAAGCAGTACACAGCCCCGCACTCTTTGTTATAACAACTTCATCCAACAACCCGAACAAGTGAAATTACTAAAAAATCCTTCATTAGAGAGTGCCTTCAATTGTTTGGACGCACGCTGGGCTTGTGGGCTAGCTACGGGCAATATCTGCAGAGATCCTTCTGGGCTAGCCTTCCTCCTGGTGGGCTACTCGACAGCTCGTCATTGGTCCAACACTTCCCCGCAGACCAAGCCTCTTCACAGACTGACCCTTCTTCGCCTGCTAGCCCTTTTCCTTTCCCCTGTCTAACTTTATAATCGTCGACTATGCCTCCTTCAACCTGATCACCGCTTCCAGTATCCAATTCACCCTCTACTGGCTATCCCCGGTGCCCAGTATTTGTCCTGGCAGCTTCGACTATAACACCATTTGCAGCTACAACTGTCAGTTTTGGTCGAATACTAATGAATCGCTATACAGCCACCACCTTGGTTAGCGGATCTGCTAGCTGGTCCTCTGAACTCACATGAAGTACTTGAAGCTGTCCAGCAAGTACCTTCTCCCGAACAAAATGGAAATCAATCTCAACATATTTCGTACGAGCATGCAAGACTGGATTCGCCGCGATCTGGACTATGCTCAGGTTATCACAATAAAGAATTGGAACAGAGGAGGGACAACTACTATCCGCCTTATCCTTCAGTTCCACATTCTGGAGTTCTAACACCAGATTCTTCACCCAAAGTACTTCTGCTACTCCATCAGCCAACGCCCGAAATTCGGCTTCTGTACTCGACCGCGAGACAACCTTCTGCTTATGAGACACACAAGACACCAGATTCGGACCGAGGAAAGTGCAATATCCACTGGTGCTTTTTCTGTCATCAGGACAGCTGGCCCAATCGGCATCGGTGAAGCATGATATGCCAAACTCAGCAGCCGCTGTAATCATAATACCACAAGTCGGCGTACCTCGCAGGTATCGAAGGATTCGTTTAACCGCCTGAAGATGTGTTGTCGTAGGACAATGCAGAAACTGACAGACCTTATTAACCGCATAGCAAATGTCTGGACGAGTATTGGTGCAGTATTGAAGAGCCCCAACAAGACTCCGGTAGACAGAAGGATCAGGTAAAGGCTCTCCATCATACTTAGACAGAGTAGACGTTGTGGACAGGGGAGTGGGAACAGGCCGGCTATCTGTCAGTTCTGCTTTGGCAAGTAGGTCTCTTACATATTTCTCTTGGCACAGGTGAAGATTGTTTGCAGTACGAGTGACATGAAGTCCAAGGAAATAGGACAACTCACCTAAGTCCTTCAGAGCAAAGGCTGCATTGAGATGTACCAGTAGCTCCGAGATGCCTGCTGTGTTAGATCCAGTAACAATTATATCGTCCACATAGACCAGTATAATAATGAGTCCAGCAGCAGTGTGTTGATGGAACAACGAGGCATCGGCCTTGGAATTAACAAATCCCAGATTGCTTAAGCAAGTACTCAACTTCATATACCACGCGCGGGGACTTTGCTTCAACCCATAAATAGCCTTCTTTAACCAACAGACATGCGTAGGACGATTAGGATCTTCGAAACCAGGTGGTTGCTGCATAAGAACCGTTTCCTGAAGGTCACCATTCAGGAATGCATTGTCAACATCAAGCTATCGCAGAGGCCAACCAGAGGTGACAGCAAGACACAACACCACCCGAATAGTTTGATGTTTCACAACCGGGCTGAAGGTTTCTGTATAATCAATTCCCGGTGACTGGTGAAACCCTTTCGCAACCAATCTGGCCTTGCAGCGCTCAAAGGAGCCAGTCGAGGTCAGCTTGACCTTAAAAACCCACTTACATCCAACTACACGCTAACACTGTGCTGCTGGAACAAGCTCCCAGGTATCGTTTCGCAACAGAGCCTCAAACTCATCTCGCATAGCTGCCCTCCAAATGGGGATAGTGAGAGCCTCACGAGCCGACGATGGTTCAGTAGGTAAGGATGGTGAGATATGTAAGCGAGAGTGAAAAAGTTTTGGTTTGAATATGCCTACTTTGGACCTGGTAACCATTGGATGTAAATTAGCAGAGGAAGCCACAGGTGGTATGCTGGGGTTAGTTGTTGGTAATGGTGCAGCAGGAATTACATTATCGCCGGAGATAGACTGGGGAGAAGGAAGTGTATCAGAAGGCTGAATAGGGGAGGAAGAACTAGGGAGCGTAGAAGGTATAGGAGTAGAAGAAGAGATCGGAGTAGGAAAGGAGGACGGGACTGAGTAAGGTATAGAGTGAACTACTACTGGAAGACAGGGCGAAGAAGTTAGAGAAGAAGGAGACACTGACATTGGAATATCACGAAACGGGTACGAAGACTCATCGAACAAAACATCTCTGGACACATAGACTTTCCCTGATTTGTTGTCATAGCAGATATAGCCTTTATGCGAGGCACTTTTGCCCAGTAAAACACACTGAACTGACCTGGGCTCTAATTTATGGGAATTATAAGGCCTCAATAGTGGAAAACACGAGCAGCCAAATACACGGAGCGAAAGATAATAGGGTTTAGAGGTAGTAAGTGATTCAAAGGGAGACAGGTAACGGAGAATTTTAGACGGTAGAATGTTGATGAGTGTGACTGCTTCATGGAAAGTGTATGCCCAAAATGATAAGGGAACACTAGCATGAGTGAGCATAGCTAAGCCTACCTCGACAACATGACGATTTTTGCGTTCAACACGACCATTTTGCTGCGGTGTGTATGGACAGGAAATCTGATGATCGATTCCCAGCTGGAGAAGGTAAGAATGAAGTGAATGGAACTCTCCTCCCCAGTCAGAGCGAACAGTAGCAATGGAGGTATGGAACTGGGTGTGGACCATAGCAGAAAACTATTTGAAGGCAGTTAGTGCTTGGGATTTATCATGAAGGAAATAAATCCACGTATACCTAGTGGCGTCATCGATTAACAACATGAAATAGCGAGCGCCAGTAATGGAGGTAATGGGAGAAGGTCCCCACAGATCGGTATGAACAAGTTGGAAGGGTTTGTTTGCATGAGAAGTAGACAAAGGAAAAGACAAACGATGATGTTTGCTGGTGGCATAAGCCTGACACAGCTGAGGTAGGTCTGTAGTGTCTAAAGCTGTACATTGGCTGAGGACCCGAGAGAGTATTTCTGGACTAGGATGCCCTAACCTGGAGTGCCACACGACAGAAGAAGTAGTGCACGACCTGGGAGCCTGGGACTTGGAGAGAGCCAGAGCTGAAGGAGTTGATTCAGTGCTGTGAGACATCTGATGAGTGTGGAGTGATGGGAGGGATGTTGGAAGATTGTACAGACCCTGACGCAGTGGACCCTGAAGAAGAACAAACCCGGTAACTATATCCTTGATGAGGAAAGAAGTGGAATTAAATTCAATACTAATATTGTTTTCTTGACAAAGCTTGGAAACACTAATGATTTTTCTCGACAAAAGTGGAGTATGCAAGACATTAAGAAGCTGAAGTAAAACAGTGGAAGTAGGAAGAAGTCTATCTCCTGTGTTTTGTATATTGACATGTGCACCATTACCAACAAGGACAGTGGCATTACCTGTGTAAGTAGAGATGTTATGGAGATCAGAGGCATTCGGAGTGACATGGTGGGTAGCCCCTGTGTCCATGAGCCACGATTCTGACCCAGACCGAGGAGCCTGGGCAGAAGAGTGATGAAGAGAGTACGAGGGAGAAGGTTGTTCTGGGTAAGGTGTGGAGGTAGTCAGATTGGCTTGTGGTTGAAGATGCTGTTCTGGGTAAGGTGTGTAAGTAGTCTGATGGGCTGGTGGTTGAAATGAGAGAGGAGAGGGAGGCTGTAGAGATGAGGAAGACTGTAGTGGAGACATCTGAGTTCTGTAATAGCAGGCTAAGGCAGTATGACCTATCTGAAAACAAATCTGGCAACGAGGTTTGGGTTTGAGAAATGGTGGTCTGTTTCCCCACTGTTGGTTATCAAAGGTGTAAGGACGAGGTGGTGGTCTACCAAGAAGTCCAGATTGTGAGGTCACGGGTTTATGAGGTTGTCAGTGGGGTCTGCTAGGAGGTCGAGTAGTGTATGGGCTGGTATGTGGAGGAGGAAAAGAACCATCGTCGTGAGACCTCATATCATGAGAGCGAAGCACAGAGAGATTTACCTGAGGCAACGTGCTATCCGACACACAGCGCCGTTCCAACCGCATATCAAAGTTCAGCAGGAGATTATGAACCTCTTCCAGTTGCGGCTGATCCGTCCTACTATATATAGCTGTCACCACTGCATCGTATTCAGCTGGCAGTCCCTCCATCATATACCACAGATAGTCGCGATATCTCACTGGTTCTCCGATTGCGCTCAGTTGGTCAGATAGGGACTTCAAACAGTTCACATATTGCTGCATTGTGCGTCCATTCTTCCGCAGTTGCTGCATCTGCAGCCGAAGATTTAGGATTTGAGAAGGAGACGCAGACTCATACCGATTACGTAGAGTTTCCCACACTTCACTGGAGCTTTTGCAGCAAACAACTTGGCTCAGGGGTTCAGCTGTGAGCAACGAGAAGAGCAGGCTCATAACAGCCTTATCAGTTCGGTGCCACTGTTTGTAATCTGGATTTAGAAGAACCCTGTTATCGTCCAGAAACTGAGCAGGAGCAGATATGTTGCCAAAAATGAAGTCCTCGAACCCAAATGCGATTATGGCTGCTAGGATTTGTCCTTTCCACAGGACATAATTGCTGTCGTCTAGTTTTACTAAGGCTACGAAAACCCCTGCTGGAATCTGACTCTACGGCGTACCTGGGTTCGAGAGTTGCGAAGAAAGGCCTGACCCAGGTGTCTGCCCAGACTGGAAGAAAGGGGTTGCTGGGTTCGGTGGCTGCTCCGCCATGGATCGTTCTTTTAGCCGGCGTCACGCCTCTACAGGCTCTGATACCATGTGGAGTTAAAGGTCGAGTGAAACAGATGACCAGGTTAAGGAAGAAGAGGGTTAGGACTAGAAGAAATCAGCGGAAGAAGAAGAGAAGGAAGAAGAAGCATTCTGTTATTCACAATCAAAAGACAGCACACAAGCAGTACACAGCCCCGCACTTTCTGTTATAACAACTTCATCCAACAACTTGAACAACTGAAATTACTAAAAAAATCCTTCAATAGAGTGTGCCTTCAATTGTTTGGACGCACGCTGGGCTTGTGGGCTAGCTACGGGCAATATCTGCAGAGATCCTTCTGGGCTAGCCTTCCTCCTGGTGGGCTACTCGACAGCTCGTCATTGGTCCAACACTTACCGTATTCGGACCATCACTCCCAGCGACAGGCACCCAAACAGCTTGTCCGCCACCTTCTGGATATTCTTGGTGTATTCCTCCTTAGCCTCTCTGCAGTGATCGCCAAGCGTTACCGAGTCACGTAGGGATCATAACACCCATCATGGAGAGATCAAAACAATTTTTGCATCAGATTTCAGCAAGTTCTGTCGCGTCTCGCCACGCCCCAATTAGTCTCTCCATACCTATAAGCAGGCAGGTTGGTGGGCCATAACCTGTAGTCGATGGAGGAAGGCGGCCAGATCTTGTGGAAGAGGTGGTCAACCCAGGACTTCTTCCCATCGAGGTTCTTCTGGAGCCGAGTCCCGTAACCTTCCAAGCTCTGGGCGCCGGGGGGACGCGCGTACTTCTCCTTCTCCTCCTCGAAGAACTCCTTCCCGACGCGCTGAAGCTCCGTTATCACTGTTGGTACGTCGTCCCTCCAAACTCCAGGGGAGGGGGTTAAAGAACATGGAAGGGGATCACGCCTATGCGTGGGAGAAGCAGAAATAGAATAGAGCGAGGAGATGGGCATACGGAGGAAATGTCTACGCGTCCCTTTATATATAGACAAGTGTACAAAACTCAAATAAGAATATAAACCGCTATATTAAATGATATATTTAATTATCTACTTAATGCTTCACTTAAATGAGATTTTCGTTGTTAATATGAATTGGATCATAAATAACCCTCGACCTCTGGATCTGATACCACTGTTCAACAGTCAACGTCAACTGTCCTAAAAGCTCGAACTTATAGGCGTGACATACTATATATCCTCGTACTATTCAACTAGCAATGCCATCTAATAGAAACGCATTAAATTAATTACCCGATTTAGGCGGAAAGAAACGGAGAATCTTAAAAATATCATTTTTTTTTCATAATTAAGTTATAAATTATTATTATTAAGAAGCCGACTTAGGACTTCTAAATTTTTTAAACTCAATAAAAAATTTGGGATCCCTTCAATCTAAATGTCAGAGTTTTAAAATTGAATACACTAGACTTCTTTCGAACCTATTCTTAAAGTTGAATACAAGACATTATTATAAAGAGAGACATATCATAATTTCACAATGTAGGGGCGGGAACATTATAATCTAAATGACAAATGATAAAATATATTCTCAACTTTGGCATTTTTTTTCCGATTTATCCTAACATTAGAAAAATGTCTCCTTAAATCCTAACGTAAGGACCTTATCTCAATTATGTAATCCGTTAGTCGTCCTTACTAATGGAGGCCAAGTCAGACACAATTATGGGGCGGGTCTTACAGTGGACAATTTTGAAATAGCATCTTAACATTATGTTACATTTTTGAAATGTTAGGGTAAATCCGAAAAAAGTTGGAAAGTTTATGATATATTTGATAATTTTGCCTAGATTAAACGTGGCACTAGTTGTCATGTCAGCGTCACGTAGGGCTCCGTTAGCAAGGACGACGGATGACATAATTGAAATAAGTTGTAACGTTAGAATACAATGTGATATTTTTCAAATGTTATGATAAATCGGAAAAAATTGTCAAAGTTTAGAATATATTTGATCATTTTGCCTACTCTAAACTACGGATCGCCAATGTAGAGCTATCCCATAGAGATGTGCACCTCGTCATCTGCATTCTTTACCAACTTTACTGCCGAGGAACCAGAATGTTGTTTCCTTTGGTGCTGACAGCCACGGGAATCCCTCCCTCCCTTTGGTTTCAATTGATGAGGGTACTTTATTCCCCGGAATCACTCGATCTCTATCGAAATTGTGGCTGAGGCTTATGTGATATGGATCGGATCCAGCCTCGGATTCACCATGCTTTGGGGGGATAGCCGGCACGGTTCTCCAGTCTTTTATAATCGAGGGCGGGTTCCAATGCAGGACCTTCTTTGGGGATTGCCGTGGTCACGCTTGGTGTACTACTCCATGTTGCCCGGGAACTGCTCCTCCATCTCGCGGATCCTGAAGTTGCGGGTGACCTGGTGGAGCTGGTTACCGGAGAGTGAGTGGACTTCCCATGGTCAAGCGAGTCGTCGCGGCTGCTGCTCCCATTTTTTCCTCCTCCAATTTATTTTAAAATCTATTACATTAGGTTTGAGTCAAAATATTTAGAAGAAAAATGTTATTATAGTTCTAAATCTCACGGTAACTTCGAAAAAATAATAAAAGAATAGGATAAAATTTGATCCAGTTACGAACTAGGCTCACGATGAATTTTGATATGTAATCATTCGTAGACCGAATATATAAAACTGCCACGTTTCAAGGGACATGACTGTCTGCCTGACTATTTTCTCCCCTACCCCGACCTAAAGGCGGGAGTGTATGTGCCGGAGATACGATGATCCGACACATACCTCGTGGTCTCCGACAATCCGTAGGGACAAGGAATAATCCCATCGACAACAAATTATCCAACCCCGCCTCTCACGAATTGAATTATTACGGGGTGAATGACGCGAATCAAAGGGACACGTGAAAAGACCTGAAATTCTGCGATACCAAAAACAACGATTGATTTCACGTATCTGTTTC
The DNA here is from genome assembly GCA_023653495.1 of Melastoma candidum. NCBI lineage: Eukaryota > Viridiplantae > Streptophyta > Magnoliopsida > Myrtales > Melastomataceae > Melastoma > Melastoma candidum. The sequence goes on along the minus strand of CM042888.1, from coordinate 11,978,668 downwards.
ATGTTAATTGAAATAGTTGTTGATAGCGGAGTGGTGACATCAAGTTGATAGCAGAGGGGTGACATCAAGAGAAGTGCTCTCTCACAACATGTCATCATGAGGTCATCGGACTCCGAGTTCTTGAAGGGTCGTCTTGATCTCGACTTCATTCTTGTTGGGCCGATGTCGAACTCGAGAATCCTTTCGACTCCGAGATCCAGACCTCTCCCACATTAAATTGCTAACTGCTTGACGACAAGAACGTGTAGTAAAACCAGAGAAAAATCGTTCCGTATCATGCTATCGTGCATCATTTCTAACAAGGACCTCCTAACGTCATTTATGCCATCTTGAATCCAACGATCTCAAATGAATCCTTGCCTTCTTGATCAGACGTCTTCAATGGGCTCCAACCCCCTTAACCTGGTGCTTTTGAATAGACTATGTGCCGGCCTTTTCAGGCCCAAATTCTATGTGTAAAGTAAACAATATTGTTAATTGAAACGGTTAGCAATAGTTAATCTCGAAATTTGAAATGGATGCATTGGACATTATCTAACTACGCTAAGAACATATGGGAAAACACATAACAACAAGTGACGTTAGTTGATAGACACACTAAGTGCGAATGTCCTAACGTCCACTTGTTTTTTTTTATCTCTCCTCAGTTTCCCGTGAACTTATCACGGCGGCAACTTTATCTATACTTTCACGCGCACTAAAGTGCATGACTCATTCTCCGGGGTATAATTAAGAATATGATCCTCGTTTCGCAATTTCAACACCCATAGTTCAACTTAGACTCTCGTCGCGAGTCCGTTAATCTTATTCCGAAACGTTCGAGGGACACGATCATTTCAATATTTTTGGGTCATCGAACCCTATCAAATCTCGTACCCGGTTGAGATAGAAGACTCCTCAGGTCAAATACCCATGCATGTGCAATTCTAGTCATCGCATACATTCAGGATCCTCCCACCTGTCTGATGTAAGTTTGGATCCTCCCATCCGACATTACATTTGCAAAGCTCCTTACCTATCGGATCCTCTCATCCGGCATTACATTTTGTAAAGGTCCTCCCACATTTGTCTTTACCTATCGGATCCTCTCATCTGACATTACATTTGTAAAGGTACTCCCACCTTTGCCTTGACCAACTAGATCCTCTCATTCGTGGTCGATATAATACTAAGGATCCTCCCACCCGAACATTATCCATTCCGAGTCTTTTTCCCAACACTTCTTTACATTTTCACATGTATAAAGAATTCAACACTCTTCGTCATTTCGTGATACCTATCAAGTCGATACTCCCACCTATTAATCGACAAGTCTTCTTCACTCACAATCTACCAACCCACTGAACTCATTTCCACCAAACACATACAACTAAACATAACCAACGAAGTATCGCACACACGCCCACATTAAACGTACTCAATGACATCAACACCTCTAAGGAATGCTCGTATAAAAGCTGAGGAGTTTATGGTCGTAAATAGAAAGGAACAAGGTCGTACCTCGTACATACTCCAATCGGGTCTCTTCTTCACCCATTCTTTCGGTCGGGCTCTCCAACATCCGAGCCTTGTCCTCCCTTCGTTGCACTCCATCTTTACTTCTCCTTCACGCCCTCTACCAGCTCGGGACTTCACCACCACGATTACTTCTTCCTCCTCCCTTTTTCTCTTCATTTTTCCTCCTTTTATTCTCATTTCCTTCCACCCACTATCCATGATATTTTCTAAGGGGAAGGAAAAATAAAAGTTATGTGGCCTCCTTTACACCAAAACATGTCCCACAAGCTTTGACCATTCCATTGGTCAACTCCTACATGTTACGATCAAGATCATACACGTCAGTCTCGATATCGTACATGTCAACCATGATATGGGGAACATATCAATCTCCCTTGAATTCTCACAAGTATTTCTTTTTTCGTGATATTTCGTGAACCATTATGCGAAATAGGGTCTCTAATTATAAAATTTTTAGACTATTGCTCTTAAATCGGTATTTAAAATACGAATTTCGCTCTTCAAAAAGTATCGATTTTTCGATTCTGCTTAATAAAAAATAAAAAGAAAAATGTATGAATTTGTTTCAGGAAACACGTTATGTAGGAAGGAAACTCTATTCGGCTTAACCACTCGCTCAGACGTGATGTTTTGGGTTTCCTTTGACTAGGGACAATGTTTTGCTTACTTCCCGTATTCGGACCTAATGTCACCCTTACACATCCGGACTATCTTAGTCGGTTCCTATAACGGCGTACATCACTGCATCTTCATCAAGCCAAGCAACTCCTTTAACATCTCAAAGGCTCTCTCCACTATGGATTGTCCGTTCTTCCTGTTGATACATCGTAACTCACACGGACGCGAATTGGGCGGGTTGCCCAACGACACGCCGCTCGACCACTAGTTATGCCATCTTTCATGGTCAACCTCATCTCTTGGCATTCCAAGAAGCAAGCCACATTCTCTCAAAGCTCTACAAAAGCCGAATACTGAGCTCTCGCATATGTTGTTGTTGACGTTACCCGGTTGTCATCCTAGCCTACGAGTTTCGTATTCATCTCTGCACGTTCTCTTCTTATTTGTTGCAATAATTTGGGTGTCATGTATCTCGCCGCAATTCTCGTTCAACATCAACGTGCTAAGCATGTTGATATCTACTATCACTTCGTTTGAGAACATGTACAATCTGGTTCTATTGTCGTTAAATATGTTCCAATGCATGATCAAAAGGTTGATATTTTTATCAAGATTCTTGACGAACGTTCATTTGTTGATCCACGGAACAATCTCTTACTCAGTTTCGAGTCTACGATTTGGGGGTTAATAGCCGTGATTTGGTAGTTTTTTATATCGTTTGGTTAGTTTAGTAACAAGATATATGTCATCAAATCTCTCAAACTATAACAACTAAGTATTCTCCTACCCGTGTTGGTATGGTTGTATCGTAGATATGGAACAATTAATCGAGGATCACCATTTCGCCTCGATCGAAAAGGCCTCGACGAGAGGCGGCGGATGGCGGGGATTGCATACGTAGAGGAAACTGTTGTTGTGAGCCTATAAAAGAAGTCGGGGAGTCGATGTTGTCATTGCTACCCTCATCTCTCCCTCTCTTTCTCTCGAGAAAGAAAGTTCCCTCCCAACTATTTACATTTTCCATTTAACATTTCTCAGGTAAGCATTTCAATAAATTTACTAAATATCACGTCACGTAGATATATAAATTTTAGGCGAAAAATGTTGAAAATAAAAATATATATTATGACACGCTTTCACCTAACAGCTCGAGCTTTTAGGACAGTTGGCGTTATCTGCTGTATAACAGTGGTATCAGAGCCAGAGGTCGAGGGTTCACGCCCCGCCAGGCGTAAAATTGAAAAAAAATATTAAAAAACATAAAAGAGGCCACAGAAGCGACCCCGCCAATCACTTGAACAAGGGAATCGCAAAAATTCTGCGTGTGTATGACACGGTTCTAGTTACAGTACCTTACTTTTTGTTTACGTCACATTTCTAATTAAATTTTTAATGTATGGATTAATTTCTTATCTGGACTAGACACCCGTAAAATTTAATTACCACCATATCTTATCTATTAATAATATTTAATTTAATTCCCATTTCTGCTATGTATTTTTCTTAAATCGGTAGTAAATATAGTGTTTTTTAATTTCAAGCATTGTTATATGTTCATTCTTGGTCAATAACTCCAATCTCCCGGGGAGGAGGTTAAAGAGCATGTAATGAAATGGGATCATGCCTATGCGTTATGCCTGTGGGGGAAGCGGAAGAATGTTTAAATAAAGAGAATTAAACGCGCGAGTTGGGGGTTAGAGCTTGTCGATGACAAATGTTACGTGGGTCGACGAAGTTCACTTGATAGAAACCTACCAAACCCTGCTCTCCCCAAAAAGCGTGGTCCCTTCGGCTGTCATCCTAGCCTACGAGTTTCGTATTCATCTATGCACGTTCTCTTCTTATTTGTTGCAATAATTTGGGTGTCATGTATCTCGCCGCAATTCTCGTTCAACATCAACGTGCTAAGCATGTTGATATCGACTATCACTTCGTTTGAGAACATGTACAATCTGGTTCTATTGTCATTAAATATGTTCCAACGCACGATCAAAAGGTTGATATTTGTTGACACTACGGAATATCTTGGGCCTGTGCTAAGTCCACAAAGCCCAGAAAAGTGGTCCTAAGTCTACAGCCCGATGTGAGATGCAGGCCTGAGCTAAGCCTACGGCCCGCATCAATATGTTGACACTATAGAATGTCTTGGGCCTGAGCTAAGTCTACAGCCTGCGTCAACACATGATCACACGATCCCAACGCACAACTCAGAAAATTAAAAAATACTTTAAAACAGACTCCGAGATCCCTAGAGAGAAGTTAAGATTGAGCCACAATCTGAGGGATCGCGCGAAGCGTGTAAGGCAGGTAAAAACCAGTATAAAAGAAGCAGACCCTCCTTAGTAAAGGACACGATCAATCAGCCAAACACAGATTTGCATTGCTCGTCACCCTTAGACTTTAGTAGATACCTCGGCCTGGGTTATTTGGTCACCACCTTCCACCGTCCCGGTGAGCAGCCGTAACCGGGGCAAAAACCCTCCGCCAGCACTTACCGACCCGGCGCCGTCCCGGCGAGCAGCCGTAACCGGGGCAACAACCCTCCGCCAGCACTTCCACCGTCCCGGCGAGCAACCGTAACCCTGGCAACAAACCTCCGCCAGTACTACCACCGTCACACAAGTCTACAGCGCACTATAGCAAGTCTACGACGTCAGCAGCGAGTCTACGGCATCAGCAGCGAGTCTACGGCGTCAGCAGCGAGTCTACGACGCCTACGTCAGCTGCATCACCCTTTTTTCGATCATTTTTATGGCTGTAAGCTTTTAAGTTCCCTTCCGAAACTTTGAATTTGTACAGTCGTATCTTTTATCATTGAAATTCATCCTTCTGGCGACCACATACATTTCCCTGTGAGTCCAATTGCCAAATATTTCTGACGTGGTCCGTCTTCTACGCGAACACGTCTTTGGCGACCACAGTGGGAGCAGAGAAAATATTTCCGACGTGGTCCGTCTTCTACGCGAACAATATTTTTTTCAAGATTCTTGACGAACGTTCATTTGTTGATCCACGGAACAATCTCTTACTCAGTTTCGAGTCTACGATTTGGGGGTTAATAGCCGTGATTTGGTAGTTTTTTATATCGTTTGGTTAGTTTAGTAACAAGATATATGTCATCAAATCTCTCAAACTATAACAACTAAGTATTCTCCTACCCGTGTTGGTATGGTTGTATCCTAGATATGGAACAATTAATCGAGGATCACCATTTGGCCTCGATCGAAGAGGCCTCGACGAGAGGCGGCGGATGGCGGGGATTGCATACGTAGAGGAAACTGTTGTTGTGAGCCTGTAAAAGAAGTCGGGGAGTCGATGTTGTCATTGCTACCCTCATCTCTCCCTCTCTTTCTCTCGAGAAAGAAAGTTCCCTCCCAACTATTTACATTTTCCATTTAACATTTCTCAGGTAAGCATTTCAATAAATTTACTAAATATCACGTCACGTAGATATATAAATTTTAGGCGAAAAATGTTGAAAATAAAAATATATATTATGACACGTTTTCACCTAACAGCTCGAGCTTTTAGGACAGTTGGCGTTATCTGCTGTACAACAGTGGTATCAGATCAAGAGGTCGAGGGCTTACGCCCCGCCAGGCGCAAAAATGAAAAAAAAAATTAAAAAACAGAAAAGAGGCCACAAAAGCCCACCCCTAAGGCCACAGAAGCCCGCCAATCACCTACCTGAACAAGGGAATCGCAAAAAAGTGGCCAAAGATGCCAGTCCGATTTTGCGTGTGGGCGAGTGTTGAAAATGAAAATATATAGTATGACACGGTTCTAGTTACAGTACCTTACTTTTTGTTTACGTCACATTTCTAGTTAAATTTTTAATGTATGGATTAATTTCTTATCTCGACTAGACACCCGTAAAATTTAATTACCACCATATCTTATCTATTAATAATATTTAATTTAATTTCCATTTCAACTATGTATTTTTCTTAAATCGGTAGTAAATATAGTGTTTTTTAATTTCAAGCATGGTTATATGTTCATTCTTGTTCAATAACTTTACGGCGACTACAATTTCTCCGTAATATTTGTTACGTGTTACGTGAAACGCAATTTCGCGCCAACAGAAGCCAAGCAGATACAAAGGGGATAAAAGTCAATTGAGCATTCGACGACAATGAGCGAGCACTTCGTTGAGCGAACAACAACTCACCATCAAGCAATCGAGCAAGGACAATGAGCAAACATGGGGTTGTTGAGCACAAAGTCAAGGAGCGAGCATGAAAAGAAACAGTCGATTAATCTGAGCACACATAACTTAAAGACATGAAACGTACGACGCCCACATCTCCTCACCAACAACGGAGGAAACTGTTGTTGTGGGCCTGTAGAAGAAAATGTGGAGTCGATGTTGTTGTTGCTACCCTCATCTCTCCCTCTCTTTTTCTCGAAAAAAGAATAACATCCTCTACTAAATGTCTATAATTTCTCGCGTAAGCATTTTATTAATTTTACTAAATATCATATTATATAGACCTGTGTTAGAATTACAGATCCCACGTATATCTTATATGACAAATTCTAAGTGGAAAATGTATCTAAATCTAATTACAATACCTTTCTTCTCTCATATCTTTTCCTTTTCCTTCTCCCATTTATTAAATATCATTATTTATTACTAATCAAATATATTTCCAGTAATTTCTTTTAAAAAAATAGAACATTTAATCACATAAAAAATTACTACTAAAAATACCTAATTAGAATAAGGTGCAAAATTACGGCTATACCCTAACGAAACTAAACTCCCCATTTTTAATGACTAGGCACCCTAAATTTAATTATCATAAATAAAGAATATATATTATTGTATTCCATAAACGTTTTGGGTTTCCGATGACTAGGGACAATGCTATTTTGCTATACTTACCGTATTCGGACCATCACTCCTAGAACTGGGTTGGAGAATCTCGTCGCCAGCAATAGTATTAATAAAAACACGACTAGGGATTTGGGGGTGACGTGGCCCCACACAGGCCAACTACACAACATGAAATTGAATTATTCAGTGGACAAGGTGAAATGACGGGCCACATATATCCCAACCGGGTTATCATTCGTAGGACGGGGTAGTTCTATTGCGGGAGCTTGTTGAGCTTGCAGTACATGTAGTCTTTGAACTTCTTGGTCTTGTACTTTGGAGGCTCACCGGAGGCATGATCTTTCCCCTCCTGGTTCGCCAGCAGCTGCGGCAGCGGCCCCACCACCCACTCCATCGGCGGCTCCAGGAACACCGGCCACGACATCCTTGCCTTCTCCTTGTTCACCGTTGTCCTGTGTAGCACGCTCCTGTACTCCCCGTTGCTCAGGATCTGCGTGGATGGAAATCGTACGTGATTATTAGAACGCTCCCGAGATTATAAACATGGGGCGGGAAAAAAGGAAGCCTAAAGGTTCATGTCAAACTCGTGAAAAGGAAAAGAAGGGGGGAGGGAACCTCGACTTGGTCGCCAATGTGAACGATGAGCGCGTTGGGGATGTACTCCGCGTCAATCCACTTACCGTCCTTGAGGACCTGTAGCCCCGGGACCTCGTTGGGTACCAGCAATGTCAGCGCAGACAGATCGGTGTGGGGAAGGACTCCCAGGGCGAGGTCCGGCCGAGGGCAGGGCGGATAATAGTTTATCTTTAGGTTGTACTGCAGGTCATCCCCTCCCACAGCTTTCTTCATGGCATCCTCCTCCAGACCTAGCCCCAGCGACAGGCACCCAAACAGCTTGTCCGCCACCTTCTGGATGTGCTTCGCATATTCCTCGTTAGCCTCTCTGCAGTGATTGCCAAGCGCTACCGAGTCACACAGAGATAAAAACACCCATCATGGAGAGATCAAAACATTTTTTAGCATCATATTTCAGCAAGACGCGTCGCGCCGCGCCACGCACCAGTTAGTCTCTTCATACCTATAAGCAGGCGGGTTGGCTGGCCAGAACCTGTAGTCAATGGAGGAAGGCGGCCAGATCTTGTGGAAGAGGTGGTCAACCCAGGACTTCTTCCCATCGAGGTTCTTCTGGAGCCGAGTCCCGTAACCTTCCAAGCTCTGGGCGCCGGGGGGACGCGCGTACTTCTCCTTCTCCTCCGTAGGCAGCTCGAAGAACTCCTTCCCGACGCGCTGAAGCTCCGCTATCACCTCAGCCGGGATCCCATGGTTAACCACCTGGAACAATCCCCATTCCCGGCTGGCGTCCGCAACGGCTCGCACCAACCCCTCATGGTCTGCATCCGCAAGGTCGACGGAGGGTATCTTAGGGACGAGGCCGCGGTAGGTGGTGACGGAAGGCTGCTCCTGCTGGGGACGGATGTACTCGGCCGGGATGGCCCCCTTGGAGAGAATCGAGGAAGCGACGGCCTGGACCCTCTCGACCTCCATTTGGGCTAGAAAAACTGCAGAGGTTGGTAAGTCGTCCCGCAACCCTTTGGTACAAACTAAACTCCAATCTCCCGGGGAGGGGGTTAAAGAGCATGTAATGAAAGGGGATCACGCCTATGCGTTATGCCTGTGGGGGAAAGCGAAAGAAGGTTTAAATGAAGAGAATTAAACGCGGGAGTTGGGGGTTAGAGCTTGTCGATAACAAATGTTACGTGGGTCGACGAAGTTCACTTGATAGAAACCTACCAAACCCCACTCTCTCCAAAAAGCGTGGTCCCTCGGATGTTATTGGTGGGAATAATATCTTTATTATTATTATTATTAGAACAAGTTGGAAAAAATAGAGTGTTCGCGACGTGTCTCCTCCTCCCCCCACCCCCCAACACCGTCATTCCGAACGTAGTAGTTGGTAGTAGTAATTATGAATTAATGAGTACCGTACGAACAATGTTATTTTGCTTTCCTTACCGTATTCGGACCATCACTCCTAGAACTGGATTGGAGAATCTCGTCACCAGCAATAGTATTAATAAAAACATGAGTAGGGATTGCGGGGTGACGTGGCCCCACACAGGCCAACTACTCAACATGGAATTGAATTATTCAGTGGACACATATATCCCAACCGGGTTATCATTCGTAGGACGGGGTAGTTCTATTGCGGGAGCTTGTTGAGCTTGCAGTACATGTAGTCTTTGAACTTCTCGGTCTTGTACTTTGGTGGCTCACCGGAGGCATGATCTTTCCCCTCCTGGTTCGCCAGCAGCTGCGGCAGCGGCCCCACCACCCACTCCATCGGCGGCTCCAGGAACACCGGCCATGACATCCTTGCCTTCTCCTTGTTCACCGTTGTCCTGTGTAGCACGCTCCTGTACTCCCCGTTGCTCAGGATCTGCGTGGATGGAAATCGTACGTGATTATTAGAACGCTCCCGAGGTTTTGAAGTGGGGCGTGAAAGGTGGCGGGAGAAAAGGAAGCCTAAAGGTGCATGTCAAACTCGTGAATCTCACGAGGAAAGGAAAAGAAGGGGGGAGGGAACCTCGACTTGGTCTCCGATGTGTATGATAAGGGCATTGGGAACATACTCGACATCGATCCACTTCCCGTCTTTGAGGACCTGAAGGCCGGGGATCTCATTGGGTACCAGCACTGTCAGGGCCGAGAGATCTGTGTGGGGAAGAACCCCGAGGGTGAGGTCAGGGCAAGGGCATGGCGGGTAGAAGTTTATCTTGAGGTTGTACTGCAGGTCCTCCCCTCCCACGGCATTTTTAAGTGCATCCTCCTCCAGACCTAGCCCCAGCGACAGGCACCTAAACAGTTTGTCCGCCACCCTCCGCATGTGATTCGCGTACTCCTTGTTAGCCACCCTACAATTCGGGTAGTTACCGACTCATTCGGGGAGACAAAACCACGCATGATGGAGATAGGAATATATGCATGGGCAACTTTTGCAAACAACACGCCCTGAAAGTGAAGAAACCACGGGCCAGGACGTCTTCCGTACCTGTAGGCTGGCGGGTTGGCAGGCCAGAACCTATAGTCGACAGAGGAAGGCGGCCAGATCTTGTGGAAGAGGTGGTCAACCCAGGACTTCTTCCCATCGAGGTCCTTCTGGAGCTGAGTCCCGTACCCTTCCAAACTCCTGGACCCAGGCGGACGCGCATACTTCTCCTTCTCCTCCGCTGGCAGCTCAAAGAACTCCCTCCCGACACGCTGAAGCTCAGCGATCACCTCTGCAGGGATCCCATGGTTAACCACCTGGAACATCCCCCATTCCCTGCTCGCATCCGCAACCTTACGCACCAGACCCTCGAGGTCAACATCCCCGAGGTCAACTGCGGGTACCTCCAGGACGGGGCCACAGTAGGTGGTGAGGGAGGGTCGTTCCTGCTCGGGACGGATGTACTCGGCCGGGATGGCCCCCGGGGAGGGCAGCGAGGACGCGATGGCCTGGACCCTCTCGACCTCCATCGGGCAAAACTAATAATGGAAGGGGTGGTGGTTGGTTCTACGTCGTGCCTAATGGGGGGGGGGGGGGGGGTGGAGGGATAAACTTAGTAAACTCCTATCCTTGGGGGGGTGTCAAAGCTATGAGTGGAGGGAAATCTCCTTTCAAAGGTTTCGAGTCATCCGATTGGGTCTAAAGAGGACAATAACATGGAACGGCAGCGGGGGGAGGGAAGACGGTTGACACATGTGACACGAGGTTCTCCCGCCCCTCCCCCGGTTCTTGCATGTATAATAAATACTACAATAATGGGAATGGACGTATGACCAACTACTTCTCGTTTATACCCAAAGCCATTCCTACGCCTATCCACCCGTCATTCGTGAGCTTTGAAAAAACAAAATATATGTTATGTTTAGAAATTTTTTTGGTTTTTTTAGCAAAATTTTAAAAGCATAAAATAAAAGAGTGATTCCTTAACATAAATTCACTAAAACTCAAGCGGTTGAAAAAGATTGAACTTACTAATCATATTTCACTGAGTTTTCAAACGTCTAACCTTAAATGATTTGTTTTTTAACCAGCGATACAGAGGGACAAAATATATGGGCCATTCGTTTTTAGGCCGAAAGGACAACACGTAGGGAATCGGGCGATGATGTTGGCAAAATAATTGAAGCAAGTCTTTCGCTGTCTTACGTCGAATGTAATTCAGTAAGGATTTTCATCTAAATATGAATGTTAGGGTAGATAAAGGCGAGATGACATGACCTCTGGATGTCTGTTCTTGGTCACTTCATTTTTTAAAATGTAAAATATACATTTTTTTTTTCAAGAACTCTTCTTTCGGTCAATATAATTCAGTCACCGTGATTTCTCGTTCCTCCGCCTCACAATTCACATCATCCGTAGCAGCAGCCCTCGTAATAAAGTCATCATCCGACTTATTGATTTTGTATATTCTTAACAGCATCCGTCATTATCGTCCAACTTCGACTTTCAACTTACTTAATATGACCATCGAAATCCTAAAATAAAAAGAGAAATATATTTGAAGTTTCAAAATTATCTTTCAAATTTATTTTATTTATTAATTAAAAATTAATAAATGAAAATTATTAATTAAGACATATTTGACTTTAGAGTATAAAATTCCAAATTTTTTCCACCCAAACAGTAGAATATAACTCGTCAAGACAGTTGGATTCGAACAAAAAAGAAAATGGACAACCAGCAACCCTCTTTCTGCATCTTCTAACCCAGCCCAACCCCCAGCAGCACCTTATGAACCCATCTCCCAACAATATCTAGTACATGTTATTATGCGCGATCCCTCCAGTCGCATTGGTCACGCAGGGTAAGTTGAGTACTCCGGGGTCCGCCATTCATAACTACAAAAATGAGGCCTTATATGGGCCTCATCATGTGGCCCATTGTAAGAACGGGTATTCGTAATTCATTAACTGTTAATTAATCTTCGGACAGAGCGGGACAATTCTAAACGACGTTGTCTCTCTTCGTCGTCGTCGTCGTCGTCGTCTTCTACTTCTCCTTCTCCTTCGGACAATAGGGGCCAGGGCTAGGGATAGGACTGGAATTTTCGGTTTCACAGTCGAGATCGATCCTAGCAGGAAGCTTGATTTGGCGCAGTGGGGGAAAAGATGCAACAACAGCAGCAGCAGATGTTCCCCGTGATGCCTTCTTTCCCGCCGACCAATATGACCACCGACCAGATTCAAAAGGTTGTTTTTTTTTTTTTGGGGGGGGCGGTCGTTTTTTGTGGTAGGGTAGTGACAGGCACGGAGGCCTCCCCCCCCCCCCCCCCCCCCTCCTTGTTTCATGAGATGAGAGGAAGTTGTCCCCGGAAAGCAACCTTTGCTTTTGAAATTTATCGCCGGAGCTTTGTTCAAGTTGCGGAAGATTGGAGATGGTGATAGGGATTGGATCCATCCGTTGCTACTCGATCGATCGCTTTGTGGGGGGGGGGGGGGGGGGGGGGGGGGTATAGCTAGCTCCGTTGTTCTGTCTTTTATCCTCGCGGCTGAATTGGGATGGCCGGAACAAAATAGTTTGGGTTCTAGTTTCCGAGTCTGGACATATCTGTTGGATTTTCTGGCCCCCTCTAAGGACGTATCTGTTGGGTTTTGTGTCAATGAAAGAGCTGCGAGAATTCTTTGTCGAAGTTAAAAAGATTGAGGAACATTCTTTAAGAATCACGTACTGTCTTCCAGGATTAATCCATGACTTTTAGGATTATCAATGGTTCATTTTTGTTGACTGTTTGTCCATGAATCGGTGCTTGGAAATCATCGAGAAAATGCTCAGTTAACTCCTCTGCTTTATTCTACACATTCTACTGCGTTATAGATTTCTGAAAGTACACGATTCACCTTCAATGTGAGATTTCATTTTATTACGATCACGGTATGGTTGATGTGCATGACGTGGATGATGTGGTTTCACGAGTGAAGAATGTATGAAATATCTCTTTCTGCATGGACATTTCTTATTTCCATAATCTGTTCTCTGCCGGCATCTCTGACTTGGTATTGCATTCAAAAGTTGTCAATGCAATCGGTCTATGAAATATGCTTGTCTGCATCGTTTGATACTTCCTTTTTTGTTGGAGATTGCTGTTGACATGTATACTTTCTTTTTGCCGTCTCTCGTTTGGTTCCCTGTTTTAACTCATGTTTCATTGTGGAGAGTCGGATTGATTTCTTTCTATCTCCTGTGTTATTTTTTGTGGTTTAGTTTCTAGAAGACAACAAAATGCTGATCCTGGCAATATTGGACAACCAAAATCTTGGGAAGCTGTCAGAGTGTGCTCAGTAAGTCAATCCGTGTCCCTCACATCATCTCCTTTGTGATCATCTTGTTAACGTAGTGGTTGCATATGTGTGATGAAATGTTTAAAAATTGAACCGACAGTGTTGAGATGGTCAATGGATGCCATTGGGGTGGCATTCGACCTATGTTTGTCTAATTTTCTCGAAACCATGGTTGTGAGGCATTGGGTTAAAGTGTCCTTGTGCTTGTGTATCTCCCACCTTTTCTGCCTTGCAACTATATTATTCAGTTTGATTTATCAGGTACCAAGCGCAACTGCAGAAGAACGAATATCTTCTCCGATTTCCCTCTATTGTTTGATACTTTGCAGCCCCTCATAACTACAGGGAATGATTTTGGCAGATGGCCCCTCCTCCTCAACCGGGAATGCAACAAAATCCATACTTCATGCAACATCTTATGGCCACTGTAATGGCGCAACAGCAGGGGTTTATCCCTCCGAAGATGTCATTGCAGTTCGGTGCTCCCCATCAGGTCCAGGACCCACAGCAACCATTGCAACCGCAACAAGTCATCCAAGCCCCAATGCGCATGAGACCTGTCGGTCCCAGCAACGGCCTCCATCCATTGAGCTCCGATTCACTCGCTCCTCCTCTGACTTCAGGCCTGAGCGACATGCGTGCAGGGAGCAAGCAAGAAGTCTCTGATGCCGGAAACCCCGACGGAGAACAGTAGTCGTCAACGACATAAGTAGATAATCCATCCTTATCCTATCCCCAGTCACAAACTAGTGATTTAGTGCTTGTTTATAGTAGGCATCATCATCATCATCATCATCATCCGGAGAAGTAAAACACAGGAGGCCGCTTCATCCGGACTCTATTGTATTCGCGGATCATGTGATGCAATTTCTGGGCCTGGGCTTTTCTTGGTGGGTATCCATTTAATCTCCCTCTCAGACCGCCGGGTTCGTGGCCCAAGAAGGGGGAGGCCGACGCGCCGTCCCCGAGAGGGATGACGCTGTTACACGTGTCGACACTGGGAGCGCGGTCGCAGCTGTCGGAACCAAAAGCTGTCTGATTGACTGGATTGGTCAGTTTCTTTCCTCTTTCTTCCTCGTTGGATTTCCGTGTCAACTGATGAGACGACGGTTGCTTTAACTAATATATATTTTATATATTATAACAACTTCGGGGCGAGTCCCGTCGCCATCACAAATCTCCAGCTCAGTCTGTTGCCATTAGCTTGCTCGTGCCCGACCAAGTGACGTCGCCTTTCCCGTCTTGGCAGTTCGATTTCCTCTCCACCCCCTGCCTACCGGATCTGCACCGCGGGGATCGATCCGACATGGCGGCGGAGCTGGTCTTCTCGGCGACCAGTGATAAGTTGGAAGAGATGGACTGGATGAAGAGCATCGAGATCTGCGAGCTGGTGGCCCTCAACCCGGGGTACACTCCGCCATCGTGATGGTTCAAAATTGAATCGCCTATCCGTCCATAAATTGAGCTAGCAGTCGATTCCTTTTTCCTACTTGCTTGCGTTCGATTTGGTGTGCCGCATCGTGCTGCTGTTTGCTATTGTCTAGTCATTTACCCGCTTGCTTTCATTCAAACCTCAGGACTGGTAAAGAAGTAGTTAAATCCATTAAGAAGAGGCTGGAAAGTAAGAGCTCCATTTCGCAGCTCTATGCAGTGATGGTAAGCTTGGAGACGATATTCGTGCGTCTGACTCATTGCCTCACGAACACTTGCTTGTTGATCTGAGTGTGAGCATTTATGCAGCTGCTGGAGATGCTGATGAATAATGTTGGAGAGGTTATCCATAAGCAGGTGATTGGACTGAATGTTCTTCCTATCCTCGTGAAGATCGGCAAGTCAAAGGTGCTCATTTTCTCCTCACTTACCTTGAAGTCACTTCAAATTTCAGTGGGGAGCTTATCTTTTCATGGCATCATTTTTTAGGCCAACTTATCTTTGAGTGAGAGGATATTCCTTCTTTTAGACGCCACGCAAAAATCCCTTGGCGGCCCAGCTGGGAAGTTCCCGGAGTATTTCTCCACCTACAATGATCTTGTGGTAAGCCTACAGAACCAATGCATTCAATCTGTTCTTTAGGGGGCGGGGGGAGAAAGAACACCTTGGAATGTGAACCATAAGGGAGACTACAATTCTCTTTAGGGCCTGCGGGATAAGCCAGGTCTAAGTCTTCTTGCATTGATCTGTTGCCCTTTGTCAAAATCCTTAGAAAGCGGGAGTGCCTTTCCCAGAACAGAATCGATCTGTTCCAATAGATGAACCAACCAGGAAGTCAGATTCTGCTTCAAATGCTGGTAAGAGCGTCCAGTCCCATGGGAAGTTGACCTTGGCCAAAGATAAAGGGGATTCGAGTAAACAGGAACTCCAACAAGTACCCGATTCCAGGTGTGTTGATAAACATTTTCTGAAGTCTTTAGACACCACAACAGTTCTTTTCTAGAAACCAGGGAATTTTGATAGGTCAGGGTTTGCAGTTGAGCACTCATTGCTTTAATCAGGACATCTGGAAATTCTTACCCATTGTTCAGTAATCCTGACATTTCCACGCTCTGTTCAAATGGACATCCTGCCTATTACTAAGTTTTCAGGGTCTTCCCAATGCATACAATTTTCCATGACTCACAATAGTTCTGTAATTTTCATATATAAGGTCCTATGACATATTCGTATGATTCTTCAGCCTATTTGCAGCAGCGTCACTCAGTTATTCCCGTTTAATCGTACATAACATTCTGCCTTGGCTCCCCGTGTCTCATGGACTAGGTCGCTATAGCAATAGAACAAGACTATTTTTCAGTCTCTGTTTTCTTGTATGCATATGATAACACTCGCTTAAAACGGCCCATTTAGGTTTCACACTTCACCTAGGAATTGAGTTCGCCATGTTCATGAGAGAATGCTACTCTCCCATAGTTTTCCAGCAATTCTATTGATTTTATGTACCACCATTGGCTTACAGTATCATACAGAAGGCTCGGAATTCATTGGAGGTGCTGAGAGAGGTCCTTGATAATATTGATCTTCAGAGGAATGTACATTCTATGGTAAGTTCTCCTATTTATTGGCTGGCAAATGTTGTTAATGGATTGAGACATCAAGTAATAAAGCGGTGCTCTAAGAAACTTCTCCATTTCATCGTGCCAACTGCCTAAGTGTTATGCATCTTACTTGTTCTTCAGGGTGCAAAGGACGAATTCACTCTTGATCTCGTGGAGCAATGCTCATTCCAGAAACAGAGGGTGATGCATCTTGTACTAACATCGAGGTAGGACTTCGTATCCTTGATTATGGTTCTGTCTCATGAGCATAGGTGGCTAGAAGTCATATGGTTCCAGGGGCACTTGATCATTACCTAGCCTTACTGTTTTGCACAATGTAGTATTTTCATCCAAGCCAGATTATATACTAGTTCAGGAAGGAGGATCATCATCGGGTGTGACTAGTTCAGCTGGCTGATCATCTAACCTGATCGTGGGGTGAACAGATATATTGAATGAAGCGAATAAAAGTTTTTTGCTCATTTCAGTGAACATTCTTGACTCGGATGTTACCATCATGCGCTAATGTTCAGGAAGTCTATACCAGTTGCCTAGCTGATGGATTGGTTTTGTTTTTCCCGTGCGACTGGACCAGGAATGAGAAATTAGTTTCTCAAGCAATTGAGCTGAACGACCAACTCCAGAAAGTTCTGGACAGGCATGATGCCCTTGTATCTGGTAGGCCTGTCAGGCGCACATTCCAACCATTCAGTGAAATTGAGGAGGAGGAGGAGTCCGAGACCGAGCAGCTTTTCCGAAGGTGAGTGGTGCATCCTGAGGCTTATTGGATCATATCATTCAGGTCCAAATATGCAATAGTGTGTCTCTAGCATCATCAGAGACTTACCCTGGAAAACGATCGCAACAGACGTAAAGGAAAGAGTCGAGCGATGCCGGAAGAGGATCTGATCTCCGTCTATAGACACCACGAAGACCTTTCAGGGTTGGGAGAGCAGTCCAGTCACCCAACCCCACAAACTTCCACTTCCGGCAGACAGGTTCCGCCCACTGTTATCCCGCCTCCCCCCTCCAGACGGGCGGAGCGGGAACAGTTTTTCAAGGGGAGCAAGCAGCCAGTCAGTTCAACTCTGGATGGCCAAACAAGCGTAGCGGCATTATGTATCGACGATGCAAGCCCTTGACGATTATGTACGTCATCGATGTTGTGGTTCTTTCTGTGCCTTGGTCGTGTAAACAGTTGTTTTACTAGACAATGTTCTTGGGGGAGTCATCTTGATCAGAACTGTGGGTAAATCCGGGGGTTAGTGGAAGCGGGAAGGAACGAGACCAGGTCACACAAAAGACCTTGTAATAATCCTAGGAAATGGGAAGGACAGAAAAGGAAAGGGCAGATAAAATAAGAGGAAAAGGAACGTATGGGCCTGGTTTTGCCAACAACAAGACAAACTCACTTCACTCCTCCCTGTCACTTCCTCTTCTCCGAGTAGGAGGCGGCGGAGGCAACCGCCCACGGCCACCGAGTGTTCCCCAGTCGGAGTAAATAAACAAGAGACCTACGGATGAAGAGTCCGGCGGCAGCGGCGACGGCGACGGCTTCATCCTCGTCGTCGCCATGTCTCCCGTCCCCTCCAAATCCCCGCTTGCATCTGTAAGCCTCGCCGCTGTTCAGCCCCGCCGCGTCTTTCCTTTTCCAGACTCTTCCTCGTCTTCCTACCGTTTTCTGTGTTTCCTGTCCCAGTGGACGTCTTCGTCGTCCTGCCGTATGCTTCCCCCGTTACTGCGAGTCCGCCCGGCGGTGCCCCAGCTTGCGCGTCGAGGCTTCTCGCCTCGGTCCGGATGCTGGCAACTGTGCTCCCCGCATATTGTCCGAGAAGCCTCCTGTGGGCTGCTGTGCGGTGGTCACCTCCCAAGCCGGCGACCGAGAAGTGTCCTCCGCTCCTGTTGTCACCAATGGAGAGATTGGGGTCCTCTTGCTTAACCTCGGTGGCCCCGAGACTCTCGACGACGTCCAGCCTTTCTTGTTCAACCTCTTCGCCGATCCGGTACAGCAGGCTTCATTGTTGCTGGTTTCACTCTCGGTCATCTGAGTCTGACTCCGCTGTTGTCCTGGCTAGGACATTATTCGGCTGCCACGGCTTTTTCGGTTCCTTCAAAGGCCGTTGGCTCAGTTCATCTCTGTTTTGCGAGCACCCAAGAGCAAAGAAGGCTATGCCTCCATCGGGGGTGGCTCCCCTCTTCGCGGGATAACTGATGCCCAGGCAAGATATACCCATTCGTGTCGTGCACTTGCGTTTCTTTATTATTTATCCTTGAAACTCGGACAAATGCTATTGAAGGGAACAATAGACTGTCAAGATGCTGCAATTAGATAAATAACTCCACGGTGATTATGTTGAATTTATCCAAGACTTTGCCCATGATATCATTTGCCGTTGTTCAGGCTGAAGAGTTGAGGAAATCACTTTGGGAAAAGAATGTTCCTGCCAAGGTCTATGTTGGCATGCGTTATTGGCACCCTTTCACCGAAGAAGCCATTGAGCAGGTAATCATGCACTTTGGGACTAAGCACGCATCATGGCTTTTAGCTTTAGCCACTTCACTCCTTTCCTCGAGGTTTGATTGGGTTCGGTCCTTCAGGTTGAAGGGAGAAACTATCCTGTAGTGCTTTTGGGTTAATTTTGTCTGTATTAGTGCTGTTCTGTCTGTTTTGTTCGAGGGGTTTGCTGAAGATAGCTTCCTTAAAATAATGAGGTGATTACTCTTTCTCTTAACATGTTATTTGCTGGATCCTACTTTTAATTCCAACTTTTTTTGTGCTCTACTTGGCATTAGATGATGAATTTCACTTAAAAGTTTGCGTTCTTGTGCCATTGTCTCATGGCTAGTTTAGTAGTTCATCATATCTTCGCCTTCCCAGATAGCGTCCCTATGTCAATGTCTTACATTATATTATCTTGGTGTGGGTTTAACAGATCAAACGAGACGGAATTACCAAACTTG
This sequence comes from Melastoma candidum, assembly GCA_023653495.1. Lineage (NCBI taxonomy): Eukaryota > Viridiplantae > Streptophyta > Magnoliopsida > Myrtales > Melastomataceae > Melastoma > Melastoma candidum. Next base: position 11,959,375 of record CM042888.1, on the reverse strand, counting down.
TAGTTCTTCCACTATATCCGCAATTTTCCATATCAACCAGTGGTTCAAGTCTCCGACTCTTAGAGAGCATATTCAGGTAACGGTACATCTCTCTTTCTGTTTGTCTGAGCTGACACTGTACCCCTTCAAACCAGCAGTTTACTTTGACAATCAGGGAAGACGAATATCTAGTCAATATGCAACATACTGTTATACCTTCCTGGTATCAACGCGAGGGCTACATCAAAGCTATGGCCAATCTGATTGATAAGGAGTTACAAACCTTCGAAAATCCAGAGAAGGTATATATCTCCTGGATATGATGACTGATTCTTTCTTGTGGACTTTGCAGTGCTTTGAAAATATTAGGTGCCCCCGCTCAGAGGGAATAAGGCTCCTGAGTTGTTCTCATTGTTTGATTCGAGCGTATATGGAAAATATGAATTTTTGTAGGCATGCTTCCTTGTTCTTCTTTTTAAGATTCGGAAAACTGGATAAATTGATGGTAGGAATCTATCTGCTTCCTCCAGACTGAAACGCGTTCCCATTTACGTGTCAACAATATAACTGATGGAAGTCTGATTTCAGGGAATATTTTATCGACTATGTGGGTTTAGATAGGCCATTTAGGACCTCACTGCTGGTTCTTCATTTATGATGAAAATCAGCAGCAGATCAGATTTTTTATTCTTAAATGTCTTCTGGATCCTACTTCCATGATAATTGAAAGCAGAGGGGAAAGTAAGCCGGTACTTCCTTTTTAGATATCATTGGACTGCTAACAACTTATTGGGAACAATTCCTTTCGTTTGAAAGCTGGCCACCTGTTGATCCTCTGTCTGCACCTAGGTTGGTTCTGCACTGAAGTTAATTTGTACGATGTGCTCTAGGTTGTAATATTCTTCAGCGCACATGGGGTACCACTTGCATATGTCGAAGAGGCTGGTGACCCTTACAAAGCTGAAATGGAGGAATGTGTGGATTTGATTATGGAGGAGTTAGAGAAGCGGAGGATAACTAACTCTTTCACTCTTGCATATCAGGTGACCTTGCAGACTTATTTCTGATAGATTGTCAGCAACTTTCTATGCCTTCACGGTTGCTATTACTCTCATTGTTACCATCGTGACAGCTTAGGGCCTGTTAGGTTTGCCTCCCAAAAAAAAGAATTATTTTCACATCTTAAGAATTGAGGATTATGAAAAAATTTTCAAGGCTTTAATTTTGTTCTTAAAATCATGTATCTTACCTTAATACTTAGATAATTATAGAAACAGGGAAGCCCATTCTACTACTTATTTTCTCCATTACATACAAAATTGGGACATCAAGGAAAACAATTTTTGGCTTTTAACTTTCAGTCTTTTTATTTTCTTTGCACCAAACACGTTCTCCATGTTTTCAAGAGAACTGAAATGGGAAAAATTGAAACTTTTCACAAAAATGAGAAAGCCTTGGTGTTTCTCATTTTCTTTTTATCCTATTACTAAAGTAAGCTGTAGGAAAGAAAATGTGTTATTTATTTTCATCCTTTGCAGTTGTTTCTCATTTTAAGGACTCTTTGTTCAATTTTATCATTGCTGACTTTTGATGTTTTGTGATTATTTAGAGTCGAGTTGGTCCAGTAGAGTGGCTGAAGCCATATACTGACGAGACGATCATGGATCTTGGACGAAAAGGGGTGAAAAGTATTTTGGCTGTCCCTATAAGGTATATAGGATGCAATAGCTTTCATCTCTAAAATGAAGTGGAGCTGTGCAGGGATTTTGGCCATGTTGGGTTGTTTCTAATGATAAATGGTGAATCTTCAGTTTTGTGAGCGAGCACATTGAAACTCTTGAAGAAATCGATGTGGAGTACAAAGAGTTGGCTCTTAAGTCTGGAATAGAGAAATGGGGCCGTGTTCCTGCTCTTGGATGTGAACCAACATTTATTTCAGATTTGGCAGATGCTGTGATTGAGTCTCTTCCTTACGTTGGTGCCATGGCAGTTTCTAATCTTGAAGCTCGACAGGTACTAGAAATCTGTATGGTAATTAATTGGTTTTTATAGGAACAGCCCTCTAGTGTTGCTGTTTGTGTCATCGAGTGTAGTTTCTTGGTTCCTCTGCATTCATTTGATGGGATCTTTTTGCAGTCGCTGGTACCACTTGGTAGCGTGGAGGAGCTACTGGCAGTATATGATTCGCAGCGCCGTGAGCTGCCACCTCCTGTTACAGTCTGGGAATGGGGTTGGACAAAAAGTGCGGAAACGTGGAACGGTAGAGCGGCAATGCTAGCTGTCCTAGTCTTGCTGGTCCTCGAGGTCACAACCGGGGAGGGTTTTTTGCATCAGTGGGGTGTATTGCCGCTGCGGTTGTTCCACTGAAGGAAGATTTCCTGTTTTTTCTCCCCTGCACCTGCAGGACTCCCACGCAATGGTAATCAACCCCACTTCCTGCATTCCTCGAAGTCGGGCTGCATCAAGATAGATGCCATAATAATGTCTACTTGATTGTAGATAGACATCATGTCCTTGTCCATAATGCAAGTCCAGTGATAATACATGGCTGTTACATTTTTTACCAGAATGTATGACCCGGTGGCCTCGTTAATATAACTTTTATCTCTTGTATAGGGCACGCGGTATCTGCATGCGATAGCATTTACATGTAATTGTAATGACAGAACTGTTGATTCGGTTTAGAAGTCTCGTTTCTTTATACAGCAGATGGCTGCCGTTGCGAAAATGGATATATTTCTTGGACTCTCTCTGCTGTGTGATGTTGCTATTAGCTTCCTTAACCTTTCTCACTTATACTTAACGTTGCCTTTCCTTGTTATGCCTACTGGAACCATGAATGCGCGGAATCTGATTTGTTAACTGAACTTTCGGATCGGAGCAATGACTGGGATGGCATTAGATTGCGAGGCGAGTTGTTAGATGGCATTATTATTCAAGGGAAGTCTTTAGATGCAGAGGCATTTGTGTTACGACGATCACAAAAAGACTGCTCAGCTGATCTGGAACTCTCCGCTGGCATGAACTTCCCTCACCCTCTTGTCATATTCATCCTCTTCTTCTTCTTCTTCCACCTCGGCATCCAAGTCTTCGTTTTCTTCACCATCCTCTTCCCCATCCCATCCGAAGCCCTTAACTGGCCTTGATATGGGCGCGGGGTTTCTTGCCTCTGCCACTATCTGCATGATTTCCTCCACACTCTGGAGGGAGAAGCTCTGGTTGTCTCTCTGGTAGTACACGGCCTGAGCTGGTTCTGTGAGCTCCCTTGGCAAGTTCTTCAGGAACCAGGGATGGGTCTTGATTTCCTTGATAGCAATCCTCTGCGAAGGGAAGGACGCGATCATTCTCCATTGAGTAGCTCAAATCAGGAAATCGGCAATAAGGTTAATCAGAGCAAAATCTTACTTTGGTGGGACTTGCCACGAAGATGCAAGAAAGCATGTGTCTGCAGTCCGACGAGACGCGGACGTAATCCGGGATCTTATACTCAGCGGCCATTATTTTCTGCAGTCAGACCATGATATGAGACGTTTCACGTCAAACAACCGTGTCTGCCTATAAAGAGGTTATACCTGGATAGTCTTCCTGACGTTTTTGGGGTCATCCTGGTCTTCGAAGGGATAAGCTCCGACCAGCATCACATACAAGGTCACCCCACAGGACCATACATCTGCTAACTGAATGCCACGGAGACCAAGGGTGATTCATCTCGATAGTTTCTCAAGAAAGCGACCCCCATAATCGGAGAGTAAAAGCATGATGCTATGTATGAATCACCTTGCCGTCATATTCTCGACGAGAGAGGACCTCCGGAGCGATGTAAGCTGGAGTTCCTACAGTTGATTTAGGTCTAGAATGTAGCAGAGACGACTGGCACAAATGTTCGGCATGTTTCTCAAAAGGTCAGGGGAAGAAATCTCTCGAAGAATGAAGGTTACGACACCCAGGGGTTGAGATTACCTTGGAGTATCCGAAGTCGCAGATCTTCAGACGGGGGGCAGGGCTTCCATCCAGCAGAGTGTTTTCGAGCTTCAGATCTCTGTGGCATATTTGCTGCGAAAGACATTCAGGAAGTGATTGCTCGCCCAAGAACAGTACGAAAATATCAGCCTTTTGGATATACCATGGAGTGACAGTAATTGACCCCAGAGATGAGCTGCTGGAAGAAGTACCGAGCCTGCACATCACCAAGTCGAAAAACAGTTTTAGCTCGCAATTCCGACAACTGAGTCACGTTTCCAGATATTAAAGAGTAACTGGAAGGGCGACCTCGTCTTCGCTGAATCGACCGGCAGTGCAGATTCGGTCGAAGAGCTCTCCTCCAGCGGCATACTCCATCACTATCGCCAGGTGAGTCGGCGTCAACACCACCTGTACAACAACGATCAAAATTCCCGAGCAACCGTTCTCAAGATGGGAAGTATTAAAAATTTTACAAGCCTCGAGCAACTACCTCCTTGAATCGAATGATGTTGGGGTGTCGGAGGGATCGGTGGTTGATGATCTCCCTAGCTACATTCTCGTCGATCTGCGGTGGCAAACATAAGAATAAAATTCCAACAGGAAAAGCCGGGTGAAGATAAAAGGGAAGGAACAGACAGACCTTGGGGCCGCGCTCGATGTACTTCATGGCGACGAGCTCCTGGGTTTCCTTATGGCGCATCAGCCTGGCGACGCCAAAGTTACCGGCTCCCAGGTGTTTCACCACCTCATACTTGTCCATCTCCACCCTCTGTGTTTTCCCCTCTGCAGATGGAATGGAACGGGGGAGTGCACTTTTAGGAAAAGCTAAAGAACCAGAGGGGGGAGTTAGATAGAAGCAACAGGATAGACGAAGCTGGGAAGGCACATAACCAAGTTCTCAAAGCAAAAGGTAGCTTCTGCAATTTTACATGGGTTTCTTTTATATATATATATATATAAAATCAAAAACTGGGGGATCATCCAGGAGTTGACTTTTTTCTGCAGAATTCATCCTCCCAATCAATCATCGATGGATTGGGATTCTCCCCCTTAAAAAAAACGTCTTCAGGACCGACCCCATCACGTTTTCGTCGGTGGGGAATTGTCCCTAAGATCTTGAGCTTTTCTTGGATTAGTACTAGTATTATCGTTATTATTATTACTTTGGATATGGGCTGCTGCTGCATGTGTGACCCAGGAGAAACGAGATGGACAGAAGTGGGTTTGGGATTGGGATTGGGATTGGATCTCCTTTTCTTGGTGGGCTGGTGCCCGTGTGCGAGTGGGTCTGAGACCTTTCCATACCCAAGGAACAAGAGTTTCTGGGGAGCACGTGAAGAGATTCTTGTGGGAGCATTGAACCTTCCCTCCCTCCCTCTCTCTCTCTCTCTGTCGGCCTGCCTGTCACCTGTCCAAAACCACGTTCATTGATTGCCCCCCCCTACCCCACTCTCTGCCATGTACGTATGTATTCCCATCCTGTGGAGAGGGTGCAAGGCGCCCATGGGTAAGAGAATTCAATCCCCATCCCTCCCTCCCTCCCTCCCCCCGTCTGTCCTGTAGAGGTGTGTAAATGTAAATAATAATACTCCTGCTCTTGGACCGCCTGGATTCAATGGCACGCTGGCAGTGTGAACCATTTTTACACCACAACTAAAAAAAAATCATGTCTATTATTGCTGGTGCAAGTGCAATGCATGTTTGCTGTTGCGTGCTCTTGCATGTACAATGCAGAGCAGTCAGGGGGAAGGAGGAGGCGAGGATGTGCCTGGTCCCACAGCCACAACCACAACTTCGCAATCGTCTGCCGCCACGGGGGATTCTACAGGGTTTCCACAGCCGCCGCCTCTGCCCCTTGCTAAAAAAAAAGAAAAAACCGAGATAGTAGAGGCAATCAGATACCCAACACCCTGATTAGGCTGGGCTACTGTCACGGGGACAAGACGAGGGTCGGTGCCCGTCGTCTACATATTGCTTAAGCGATGTTGCTTGGGTAGTGTCCATGGACAGTGCGTATGGACTACAGCGAGCGTAGGTGCGTTCGTTGACACTTGACGGATCAAGTGTGGTTCGAGTCGGTGCTCGGACGATGAAGCTGGCACGAGGCGCAACATGATCAGGTTACTCAGGCGCGGAGGCTTGAGGGAGGCTCGTGGGCGGTCCCATGAGCACTGTTCGTGAAGAGGCACGAACGTATACGGACCTAGAGTGGTTTGGTTCGTGGACGATCTTGGTCGCAAATGTACGAGAGACCGAAAGAGTGATTATTCGTTGATGGTTTTGGTCGCAAAGGTATGAGAGGCCAAAAGAGTGTTTGGGCGCATCCGTTGGTGAAGGGGCGTCCATGAACGGACGTGTCTTTTGAGAGGGCAACGTCCACCCTTTGAAAGGGGCTACTATTAGGAAATGACATATCTTAAGGGAGAGATACCTTTGGACAGCCACGACATTTGAGAAGGGACGCATAGATTAAGAAAGGATGAGACCCCAAAGGACATTAGAGGGCGGTTATATTCTAAGTGATACGACCCTTAGGAAATGTTGTAACGCTTAGTGAATAGCCACGATCCCTATATATAAAAGGACTTGCGAAGGGACGTAGGCATGAGGGATTGCGTTGTATGTATTCGTGGGAACGATAATACAATTTGGTATCTTCATCTAAACAAAGGCTTCCATTGTATGTGTTTGAGAGACTGGTCGTGCTCAAGAACGAGACACGACGCCCACGTGGTGGTTTTACTTCATAGCGAAAATACCCCGTTACAGCTGTTAATCTTTTTCCATGTCTTGTAATGAAAAAAAGAAAACCCAGGAACTTCATTTGGGTGGTGGTGGGGAAGGTGGGCTTCAAATTCAAAACACTAAAAAACAGCAAATACAGATTAATAAATTACATTAAAAAAGGAGGCATCGAATCTGGGAAAAGAGAATCGTCTTCGTCATGTCCTAATGGGACAGAGACACGCGCACCGGCCTCCCCCACCTCCACCACCTTGAATGCTTTTCCCGAGAGCTGCAGCCTTTTTTTCTTTTTTCCTTTTCTTTTTGTATTAGATGTAGTTTTTTCTTTTGCCAACTGTTTACTCTCATCCACTTAACCCAGCCCAAATCAACGAATTAATAAATCGCATCTGAATTTTTTCTTCCAGTTCACACTGTCTTTGCTTTCTCTATATAAGAATTAGGCGAGTTGTTGCTTCACTTTCACCCACTTACTCTCATATTTGCTTTCTGCACTGAAAATGGAGATGAAGAAAGGCTTCAGCAGCCAGCGCTTTGGGGTTGTCCTGTTGCTTCTCCTTGTCGTCCTCGCCTCTCGTAAATTCACTTAACCTCGTCGTCTCCTTTTCACTTACCCACTTACTTGTCTGCAGGAGAAGATGTCTTTTTTTTTTTTCTAAATAAATAATGTGGATGCAGGGGAAGATGCGGTGTCGAGGGCCGAGGCCCGGGTCTGTGAGTCTCAGAGCCATGGTTTCCACCACATGTGCATGAGCGACCACAACTGCGCGCTTGTCTGCCGTGACGAGGGGTTCTCTGGGGGCCATTGCCAGGGTCTCCGCAAACGCTGCTTCTGCACCAAGCTCTGTTGATCATATCCCGCCGCATCAACGCCTGTCATCGTCCTTAGCCATCGTCAATAAGTCGCGAACTTTGCGTACACCGAGACATCATGTCCTGTCTGCATTAGTTTCATCTCTCATCCTGTCCACTGAGTGTTGTTGTTTCTAACTACATTGCTTGTGTTCACATCCACGAGATGTTGTCTCCTGTCAAGGAATGAATCGGTCCTCTCCCTCGCCGTACAATCCGTGTGTTCCACCGGTCGCTTAATACAAACACGAATAAGATGGAAAAAACGAACGGCAGGGCTACAGCCAGCCTGACTTAACTAGACTCGAACTGCCGGAACCACCAATTCCAGTGCATAATCCACACACATCTGTGGCAGCAGTCTTTGTATGGGCCCAAGACCAATAAATGATTTGGCCCAACTAGAATGTATTATTAGGCCCATTACGAAAATCCAATTACAGGCCCAGTCCAAGACCTTAGGAGAAGGAAGCGAAGATGGGGGAAAGAAAGGGAAGAAGGAAGAAGCACAGGGGGGGGCAAACGTTGTTCTTTTCTTGCGTCAGTAGGAGGAGGAAGAGAGGCTTCTGCATCTCACTCTTCACGCTTCTATCGATCGATCGACCCACACTCGGAAATCCTACCCCCCCTGCTCGGTTGGTTCCGATATTCCCTTCGCTGATTCATCTTTTAAGCCCTAATCACCGATTCCACTTTTTTTTCTACTGTCATTGATTTGTCGTCCCTTTTACGGTTCTGGGGATGTTTCTGTTGTCATTTATCGTTTTTTTAAGTACTGGGTGGCATCGCCTGATTTCGTGATTCTGGGTTCTGAGGCTGTAGTGAAGGATACGGGGAAACTGGGGTGGGGGAGTGGGATTCGGGATGTTGCGGTTTCGTGTCGGCGGGAAGTCCGTCGAGCATGTCGACTTGTTGAGGAGGAAAGATCGGACTTGGCGCTTGGACCTCTTGCCCTTCGCCTTCCTCTACGGCCTCTGGGCTGCCGTCGTGGTCAGCAGCATCAACTTCGGGGATGCTCTGATAGTCCTTGGTGGGCTTATTGGTCTCCACACGTTGGTCTGGCTCTTCACTGCCTGGTCTGTGGATTTCAAATGCTTGACTCAATTTTCTAAGGTATGCAAAAAGCTGGGTTTTTATGAACATTGGGCAGTGAACCCTGTGTTTGGACAGAGAACGAGAGCAACACAAATGGAAATATTGGGTTTGGGCACCCAATAATGGATCACACGGTGAAGATTTTGAGAGAAGAAATTGACGAATCACCTATGTTTAAAAGTCGAAGGATGCATTTTAGAATTGATTAGACTCTGTTGTATATTCTCAGGCTTGTAGTTGTTACTTGCACTAAACTGAAGTGGGAAGGGGGGATACACTGAGAGAAGCAATTTAAGTAGATGCAATTTACTTGGGCTTTATCAAAGATAGGATTATTTCTGGTGTGGTGCAGTGACGTTGGATAAATATTGCCGACCTAGTTGTCATAGTTTAGATCCAAACTTCAGTTTTATTTCTAGTGTTTGTGAAAGTACCCTCAAATTATCGTTCTTCTCAGGTTGATGATATTCGTAAAGCAAATGCTTGCAAAGTAACTCCGGCAAAATATTCAGGTTCTAAAGAAGTTGTGCCACTTCATTTTCGGAAACTGGTAAGCAGAAGTCTTTCTGGAAGTTGTTTTGTTTTTGATAGTTTTGAAGTGCAAAAGTCAAGCTAGCTAGAAAACAAGCTACATTGAGGTTTTCTGTCATTTGCTTATGTTGCAATGCCTAAACAATTTGTTCATTCATATGAATTATATCATCAATATAATTTATGCTTGGTTTGTAACTTGATTGGTCATTATGCTCGCGCTAGTTTCGATTTCTGTACCACCTTTCTTTTCTTTTTATGACTTGCTATGTTCCTTTTGCAGCCCGCAAGTTCTCCATCCTCTGAAATCGAAGAAATTTTTTTCGACTTTAGAAAGCAAAGATTCATATTTTCTGAAGAAAAAGGAACTTTTTACAAACTGCCGTATCCTACAAAGGATAATTTTGGATACTATGTCAAGAATACTGGCCATGGTAGTGATGCCAAAGTTGTTGCATCCACTGAGAAATGGGGGCGTAATGTGTGCGTTTTGATCCCCATTTGCTAATTTTCTATATTATCTATGTTTAGTTTTTCTTTACTTTTCTGGAATTTGTATGCAAGTTGAAAGCTCATAATCCTGATTTTACAATGGTGGGTTGCCTTAGAGAAGTGGACTCTAGAGTTAATCGCTAGTTTCCCTTGTAATCCTAGAACAATCTAAAAGAATTATCTATTGTTTATTAACTGATGTTAAAAACTAGGAGATGATGATCACATTCTTACCTTTTTGTTTGCGCCTTTTTAGTTTGTTGTCTTAGTCGATGAAAAGGTTGGAAGTTTGCTTTGGAATGATAGACAATACCTTGATTAAACCGTTGCCTAGGTGTCTTCTCGCCAGAGTCTTGTTAGTGGTCATTTTTGTTGACCATTTTTCATCAGTGGAAGGAACTGAAAGAAGTTGGTTTATCTCCTGTTAGTTAATTGCGATTACATTTTAGCAATGCCCTTTTTGTGTATTTTGACTGGTGGGAAGCATTCTCTGTTGAATGGTGTCTTCATTTTGAGGGTTGAAAGCATATCTCTGTCGATTAAATAGGGCTTCCTTTTTGCATTGTTGGACGGTTGCTTGAAATTGTAATGCTATTTGATAACTTTTCCGCGTGTAAGTAGAATTTCCATTTGATACATACCAATGTGTACTTGTATATTTAAATATTGAGTCTGTTTTGCTAACCTGATGTCATTTTTCTATTGTGCATGGTTAAGTTGAGATTTTCATGGCCAAGCGGAATTTCTTCATGGTACTTAATAAATGCTCCTGTCATTTACAAATGCAGATTCGATTACCCCCAACCGACATTTCAAAAATTAATGAAGGAAAATTGCATGGAGCCATTTTTTGTATTTCAGGTTCTTTATCGATTCACTCTTCTGCACCTTTTCATTCAATTGCATCACAAAAGCATTTGTTCTCATCGGTGATTTGGTTTAGGTTTTCTGCGTTGGTCTATGGTGCTTGGATGAGTATTGGTATTACAGTTTGTTCACTCTCTTCATGCTGTTTACGTTTGAGTCGACAATGGCAAAGAGTCGATTGAAAACGTTAACGGAGCTTAGACGAGTTAGAGTTGATAGCCAGACTATGATGGTGCATCGAGGCGGAAAGTATGTCAATTTCAATTCTTGTCTACTTTTGTGTAAGAAACTTAGAGAACTCATTAGTCGGGTGCTTGGTCACAGATGGGTCAAACTTTCTGGTACTGAGCTTTTACCTGGAGATGTAGTCTCAATTGGTCGCTCTTCCGGCCAAAATGGAGATGACAAATCGGTTCCAGCAGACATGCTTATATTGGCTGGCAGTGCTATTGTTAATGAGGCGATTCTTACAGGCGAGTCTACTCCACAATGGAAGGTGGTCCACTCTTCTTTTTGTAGTTTCTTTTGTCAAGTTAATGTTTGATTTCATGTCCTTGCCGTTTATTTTCTTACATTTTGGGAATATGTTGACACCCTAAACCTTTATTGAATCAGTCATCACGAGTTTTGTTCTTTCACCAAATGGACACTCTAATTACTAGGAATGATTATCGGTCTTTTTCCATTTTCTTCTGGTAGCTGAAGGTATTTTCAGAAACCATTAAGAACGTTTTCCGGTGCTAGGTCCTTGTATTTTATCTTTACCATGGTTAATGCTTTCTACCTGCCATTTATGGTTGCAACTTTTCAGCATTTTGACCTTCACTAGATTAGTAGGGTTGTCCAATGATTAATATACTCATTAGATTGTCTATAAAACGTAAGATGTTACTTACATTGACATGTTTTGGTAGCTTTTTAGTATTATTTTCATGGAATTGACTAAAGAAGAATGCTTAAAAGGTTGTTCCTTCCGAGGGGAGTGCCTTGGGGGCTCATAAATTCATGAAATATTCTTACTGCATGTGAGAAGTCCATCCTCATGACATCTTTTCATGAAGCCTATCCATTAAATCTTGGCAGGTCTCCATCGCGGGTAGGGGGCTGGAGGAGAAGTTATCCATTAAAAAGGATAAAAGCCATGTCTTGTTTGGTGGGACTAAGATATTGCAGCATACTCCAGACAAGGTATGTTGTATTGGTCACCAGGATTTCCTTACTTCCATATTCTTTTCACTTTAATTCCCTCTAATAATTTTTTCCCTACTAGACTTATTCCCTGAGGACACCGGATGGTGGTTGCTTGGCGGTAGTTCTCAGGACGGGGTTTGAAACTAGTCAAGGAAAATTGATGCGGACCATATTGTTTTCCACTGAGAGGGTATGTGGCTTTAGTATGCCTACTGGAGTAACCCTAGAGAGAGCCATGGCCGTCCATCGTCTTGCTAACTTGTTCCTCTAAATTAATAGGTAACTGCTAACAGCTGGGAAAGTGGGGCTTTCATTTTGTTTTTGGTGGTATTTGCTGTCATAGCAGCTGGTTATGTACTCAAAAAGGTGATTTATGTCATTCCTTGGTTTGACAAGATTATAAATTTTCAACGCCTGAGCATCTGGGTGACTGCAAATGATTTACGGTTATGGAACAGGGGCTGGAGGATCCCACAAGGAGCAGATACAAACTTATTCTGAGTTGTTCTCTGATTATAACATCTGTCATTCCACCTGAATTGCCGATGGAGTTGTCAATAGCTGTTAATACTTCTCTGATTGCCCTTGCAAGACGCGGAATATATTGTACTGAGCCATTTCGAATCCCTTTTGCTGGAAAGGTATCTCAGGCAGAAAAATAATCATCTTTTAAGTGTTCCATTTTCTTGATTTTATAGTAGATTCTGAGGTGGAGCATGTGCATTAAGGACTATGTTATTAATCTTTCACCATTGGGTTCAAGTTGATGCCTTTTTAGCTGAGCGAAGGTACCTAACTTAAAGACCTTATTTGCTTTGGTCTGGCAGGTTGACATATGTTGCTTTGACAAAACCGGAACACTTACATCTGATGACATGGTAAATGTTGCTAATATTTGCTTTTCTTCTTTTTTTTGTGTTGAGTTCTCAAGTTAGAGTATAATATCCTCAAAATTATTGACATGCTTCAGGAGTTCCGTGGTGTCGTTGGATTGTCTGGCAGCATGGATTTAGAATCAGACATGTCTAACGTACGAGATCGCACACTCGAGATTCTTGCTTCATGTCATGCTCTTGTGTTTGTGGACAACAAGCTGGTATGCCTCGGATTAGTGAACTTCATTTCATCTCCCTGGTGCCCATTGTCTTGTTCTTTCTTGATTAATCAGCAGGTACAATTACATTTTTTCCTGTTGAAAAGGCGTCACTTGGTAGGTATTGTGTCATTTATTGTTACCCACTTGTCATGTGCCAAGGTGACTTTGTGAGCTTTCAACAGCGAAGTCGTGATGAATGATTTAAACTCTTGCATATTTAGATTTCATAGAGACAAATTTCCTATCAATGATTTAGACTCCGTGATATATGAGATGGACGGACGTTTTCTATACTAGAATATATTAACTTGTTTCAACAGCTTGACCCTAATCTATATTCTTTTCGTATGACTTATTGGTCTTATTTTGCTGAACCTGATTTGTAATTTGTGAAGGTGTTGGTGTTTGTTAAATCCTTGGATTATTGTCATTCAATCATAAACCCATGTATGCACTAACTAATGTACTATTAACATTCCTCCTATAAATGTTATCGCATTTGATTTTGGGACAACCTTGAGAGCAAATGCTAGAGAATCTCAAAGCTTCACAAATAGAACTTCTCATTACTTTCCACGGTACAATTGCTACAGTAGGTTTTAACTGCTTTTAGGTGATAGAAGTGTGGTAATGAATAAACTGTTTAGATTAAAATTGAATATTTCATTCTTGGATCCTGCTGTTTAATCAATAAAAGGATGGTTTTCTCCCTTGTCTCAATCAGAAGAACAGTTTTATTGTCTCTAAAACTTTGCATGCTCCCCACTTTCTTGTCTTCTAGTGTTGCCTTGGGTTGTGGGCTTATTTCGGTTGCTTGTAGGTTGGGGATCCTCTTGAGAAGGCTGCTCTCAAAGGGATTGACTGGAGTTACAAATCTGATGAGAAAGCCATGCCCAAAAAGTAAATTGAATCCTCATGCTTAGAAGCCTGCTTGATTCTGTGTAGTGGGATCCCCTGAAAAGAGGGTATCCGGTGAACGATGGTGGTCAAGCTCTAACAAGCATGTGCTTCTATGTCTTACTTGCCTGGTGTTTCAGAGGAAATGGCGATGCTGTGCAAATTGTGCAGAGACACCACTTTGCTTCACACTTGAAGAGAATGGCTGTTGTCGTTCGTGTTCGCGAAGAATTCTTTTCTTTTGTGAAGGTCGGTCATTTTCAACTGCCCGTATTCTTATTTGTCTAGGGGAGTCAGCCATCCCTTTTAACATTGTTCTTGAGCAAATGAGTTTTTTTTTTTGTTATATGGTACAATTGGGACACATCGACAGGATTCTAGTTAGTATTTACAATTTTTTTTTTGTAAGAACTAATCAAAGCAAGAGAATGGTCACATGATGGTATTCTGTACAAATTTCCTTCGACAGCCACTGCTATAATTGCTCCGGTCCTTTATGTATATTAGTTGATATTTGGTTTCCTCTTATTATGTGGTTGCCGTCCATCATTATTGTGATGTAGCAGTACTTTCTTTTTGGTAGAAAGGGATTTCTTTTGGTAAAGGTTGGTTAATGGTTTTCCATTTTAACCGTGAAACTCTTTGGCACATGGAATGTCCCTATGTAAAAGGTTGATGAAATAATCAAGTGGGTAACAAAAAGTAGCAAAATCTTCCTCCTGTTGCCAAAATAAAATATCCAATTCACCATGTACACTGCTGATGGATTTAAAATATTACTTCTCCTATATTATGAACTTTAAAGCAATCTCTCTCTCTCTCTGAATTTAAGGTCTACCAATTTCAGGGGGCACCTGAGACAATCCAAGGCAGACTTATTGATTTACCGCCATCTTATGTGGAGACATACAAAAAGTACGCACAACAAGGTTCCCGTGTACTTGCCCTCGCTTACAAGTCAATTCCAGAAATGACAGTAAGGGTCTCCCATGTCCCTTGACATTGCCTTTTACCTTGAAGCTTTATGTAATACATAGGTTTCCTACATTAATCAGAAAGTTGTGCCAAGTTAGTTGCTTCATTTTGCTTTTACGTTGTTACTTTTTTTTTTCTGCGATGCATAGTGCCCAACTGGAATGTTTTATGTTCTATGAATTCACAAATGGCGGTTATAATTACCATGCTATACCATTCAGGTGGGCTGTTGGTGTGCTTAGGTTTGTAGGAATGGAAACTTTTGCATTGAATTTTTTAATTATCTGAGAGTATAATGGTTCAATGACAAGTGTGCTTTCAAAAGAATCCCGTAGCCCTCACCTCCCTCATGGATTCCTGTGAATCCAAACAGAGCCTGAACCCTGAAGGAAGAATTCTAAATGCGACTTCCCCTTTGGAGAAAAGGAAGAGAGGGACTTTGGTGAACTTTTGTGGTCCTCTTGAGGATATTACTGAATATCTTGTCAATAACCATGATATTTCATGGTTATTCACCTTGCACAACTTTTCTGGCTTTGTATTTTTCCCTTTGCAAGTAGCAGTTTTATGTTAATTTGGTAGGGTTTTTGCTCATCGTTCTTCTCATTGGAACATGCGTTGTCATCGGCTTTAAGCTGAGTGAGAATCATCTGGAGCCGTTTCTCATCAACTGTAGATTTTATATATAATATCTTGGAGTTCAGAACTTCAGATAGATTTCATGTAAGAAGCCGATTAATATATTACATCTGTACCAGTTTCCTTATATTGTTTGGGCCTGCAATTAATATTTTATTGACGTGTTCATTGCCTACAATCTCGTGAAGGTCAGTGAAGCCAGAAACCTGGATCGGGATTCTGTAGAAAGTGGCCTTACTTTTGCTGGTTTTGCTGTAAGTGATCAGTCCTTTTTTTTTTGTAGAAAGGGAGTTTAATAGAAAATGGAAATAAGTCTTTCAATTGCATTATCCGGATTCATCTGCACATGGGATATCCCCATCTAGAGGCTGATCATACTATTTGGTGGAAAAATAAAATGATAAGGTTGTCGTCTTGGTGTATTGGAACCTTCACAATCTTATCTGTAACTCTCCTGCACATAGTCATGTCCTTTTGAGGCTAGAGAAGATCGTCTGCATCTTTTCTTTCTACGCTTGACCTCTCTTGGTTCATTGTCACTGTTTTACTCCCTTTCCCATGTTATGTAATAGGTGTTTGATTGTCCTATTAGAGCTGATTCAGCAACAATTTTATCAGAGCTCAAAGGATCATCGCATGACTTGGTAAGTATTGATTTGTTGAATTAGATGGACATTTTCCTTATTTACTGTGCCTCCTATCTTACTGGCTGTGTTTGGATCCTGTAAGCTTTATAAAGTTATTATAGAAGTTGTTGACTTTAAAAAATGCTAATTTTGAAGCACCATTTTCACACACTGTCTCCTCATTTTCAAATATGTTATTCCCTTGTTTACTTACATGATCTATTTGTTTCCAGGTAATGATTACTGGTGACCAAGCTTTGACTGCTTGCCATGTTGCTAGCCAAGTTCATATTATTGCAAAACCTGTACTAATACTCTCACTAGCTAAAAATGGAACAGATTATCAGTGGATTTCTCCTGATGAAACAGAGACACATAACTACAGGTAGACATTGGTCCATCCTGGTTTTTTTTTATAAGTCATCCTGGATTAACATGACTTGTTTTAGTTCTACATTTTGCTAGCACTGGAAATAATTGAAATTCATCTAGAAATATGAGACAACAAATGGTGACGTTCTAGTTGCCAGAATCACTGAATGAATTTGCTAGATAAGACAGATGTGAAAGGACTTGATTTATGGACAAGAGCATCCGCATCTCCTTGCCATTTTTTGCCTCCATAGCCCTCTGATCATTCATTCTTTTAGTTTGGTACATAACCTGGTAAGGCAAAGCCAAATAGAGTGCTATCGCTGTTATGCGTAGACAACTAGTTGAGCTTCTTTCGGATAAAGTAATATTTACGAATTTTAACTTGAAGACAACTCTTATCAGTGATAAACAAGTTGAGTCTCTGGCGGAGTCACATGACCTTTGTGTTGGAGGTGACTGCATCGAAATGTTGCAGAGAACATCTGCTGTTCTGGCTGTCATTCCATATGTAAAGGTTAGTTTGTCCATATTATGGATTTGTATTTAGGCTTGATTTGTTTTAAATATCTTAGTAATGATGTCAGGTATTTGCGAGAGTCGCTCCTCAGCAAAAGGAACTCATTTTGACTACGCTGAAATCCATAGGACGGATGACCCTGATGTGCGGTGATGGGACTAATGATGTGGGGGCACTGAAACAGGTACAACATATATTATTCATCCAGCCTTATTCTCTGTTTCTTGTTTCCTTGTATTTGATGTACTCACCAGATGCTGGGACATTTGCTCTGCAAGAATACAGGATCTCTCTGCTTTCTGTCCATAGGTTTGCACGATGATATCGCCTCTTCATGATTGTCTCGTCTTATCAGGCTCATGTTGGGGTTGCTCTTTTAAATGCGGTTCCGCCCCAACAAATTTCTGGAGACACATCTAAAGATGATGCTACTAAGTCGGCAAAACAAAAGAAATCTAAGCCATCGGACTTGTCTGGGAAAGCTGTTGGCACTAATGGAGAAAGCTCGAATCGCAAAGCAGTTGGAAAGTCAGAAACGGCAATTCAGTCTGCTGGTAACCGTCATTTAACTGCTGCGGAAGCGCAAAGACAGAAACTGAAGAAGCTCATGGATGAAATGAACGAGGAGGGTGATGGTCGTTCTGCTCCTGTGGTTAAGCTCGGGGATGCTTCCATGGCATCACCATTCACAGCTAAGCATGCTTCTGTTGCCCCTACCACCGATATCATTCGACAGGGCCGGAGTACTTTGGTTACCACTCTCCAGATGTTCAAGATTCTCGGTCTGAACTGCCTGGCAACGGCATATGTGCTTAGCGTTATGTACCTGGATGGTGTTAAGCTTGGTGATGTGCAGGCCACAATTAGTGGGGTATTTACAGCTGCATTTTTCCTGTTCATCTCCCACGCAAGGCCTCTCCCCACACTTTCTGCCACCCGGCCGCACCCAAACATCTTCTGTTCGTATGTTTTCCTCTCTCTCCTTGGACAGTTTGCGATCCATCTATGCTTCCTGGTTTACTCTGTGAAAGAGGCTGAGAAACATATGCCTGAAGAATGCATTGAGCCAGACTCTGAGTTCCATCCAAACCTCGTGAATACTGTTTCATACATGGTGAGCATGATGCTTCAAGTGGCCACTTTTGCCGTGAACTACATGGGCCATCCATTTAATCAGAGCATTCGCGAGAACAGGCCCTTCTTGTATGCCCTTTTGGCCGCTGTTGGTTTCTTCACCGTCATAACATTGGACATGTTCAGGGATTTGAACGACTGGTTGAACTTGGTTGCTCTGCCTCCTGGAACGAGGGACAAGCTGTTATTATGGGCAGTCCTCATGTTTGTGGCCTGCTATTCTTGGGAGAGATTGTTGAGATGGGCATTCCCAGGTAAGATAGCTGCCTGGCAGAAGAGGCAAAGGCAGGCTGTTGCGACGTTGGAGATGAAGAAGAGTCTATAAATGCATCAGTTGGTGAATTATTTGATTTGGGGCAGCACCTGACAATACTGTTGAGCCACATCGACAGGGTTTGCCAGACATTAGGGGGATGAGTTAGAACTAGCGTGGCCCAGTTTTAGCAGGTTCTGCTGCTGGGCTACATTCTTTCTGCACATTTCAAGTTTCTTCAACTGCTGGAGGAAGATTTTTTGGGGGTGGCTTAAAAGTTTTTGTGTTTGCTGTGGTAGGATTTTGGCATCTCCCCATTTAACGGTCTGGTGCCTCGTTTGTTGGCCAAAAGATAGGAAACTGTATCTGTATTGAGTTTTTAAGGGAGAACTGATGTTTATGGACAAGTCAAAGGCAAATATTTACTCGGCCTCAGAAACTGTCTTTTGATTTTATGTACTCCCTAGTCGCATAATATGGACATGGGAGTTTTTGTAAGAAATTACATTTAAAAAAAAATAACAAAATTTACTAAATATGATTATAGTTACTATTTTGTACGTGGGCGTTGGTACCGTCCATAAAAAAGAATTTTCGAAATAAAGTTTCAGTTTCGAAAATATCCTAAATACCGTTTCGTTTTGAAACCGCGACTTTTATTAGTGAAAAATTGGAATAAATGGGGTCATGGTGTTGGGGCCATGGTGTTTGGATTAAAGTCGGGGTTTCAAACCGGGTTATGGTTTCTGGACCAAAATTGGCGTTTCAAATTCCGACTTTTAATGAAAGTCACCGTTTGAAACCGCGACTTCCATAAAACATCGGAACGCCTCTTCGCTTTAATTTTTCATTAAGTCTTTCTAAGTCGCGGTTTGAAACCGCAATTTTGATAAATTATTATAAAGTTACGGTTTTAAATCGCGACTTATAGGCAATATTTATGATATTTTCGAAATTAGAAACATATGTTATAAATTTTTTTAAAATTAACGATACAATCCTCTAAGCTAATCAATCTCATTTTCTTGTTTTTTGTATTACTACTCAAATAAACTCATTACTCGAGACTGGCACTCCGCAATTTCCAATGATTAACATCGTTCTAGGGCCATAATAACTAGGCCTAGGCCGCGAGAAATCAATATCCTCCGGTATCATTTCAATCGTCTAGCCCTGACACTAAAATTATAAAGTCTGCAATCATGACACTAGTTTGGAGGATTTATGTTACAATTACTAACTGCATTATTGATACAATAAGAAGTTCCACGGTTCAGAACATCTGACATTAATAAAGTGTCGCAGTGGGAACATGTAATTCCCAAATCCCACACACCTCTCTCAAACTAGGATTGCGATTTTTTTTATAAATTCAGCATTTTGGTTGCCGACTACAGTATAAGAGTTACGTAAATTAGAACTATATTTCATAATTTTTTTAAAAAACCAACAATATTTAAGTAAGGTGGTATTTGAAACCATAACCTTCATGGTTGCGACCACAACCACTCAAAAAATCTGTGAGCAATTTTTCCCTACGAGTAAGGAAATTGAAGCCGATGACAATATGACTTCTTTAAAATAGATTCACCCCCATTATTTAAGCTACATGAAAATGGAAGTGATACCAAATCATCCGCAAAACAACTATTGAATAAGAAGATTACTCAAGGCCCTATTTCCATGTCAAACTACGACGTTAGATAATCCCGTCGGATGCTATACGAGTGAATGTTCGTCACTCACGGCCTCAAAGGTCAACATCTTGGCACCACAGAACTACAAATTTCCCTGCCGTCGGAAATCCATTTCTCATAAATTGCCAGCGACAGTTTTTGATGTATTGACATTTTGATTCATCATGGTGGTGTTCGCTCGATCGCTGGACAAGCCGGATCCAAACACGTCGGAAATCTCTGACGCTATAAGTAAGTGGTATTCAGAGGTTTGTTAAAATATGTGGTCGCCGTATGAATGAAGAAAGAGAGGAGAAGGCAGCGGAACGACACTTTTAAGAGCACTTACAGATGCCATCGTCGATGCCTTCGGAATGAAACAAGAACGCAGGAGCACAATATCGCAAGAAAGCTTGGATGCTTGAACGCCTGAATGCTTGAAGATAAAAAGATGTATGTCCGTCTGTAGAAAGGTGTGTACAATGCTTAAGAACAACTATTTATACTAGGCTAGACCTATGTATATACGGAAATGAAATATTATACATATATTACGCGTCCTTGTTGCCAGTCTTCATGGTATATCTTCTTTTCATTTGACTAACTTGGAATCAATTCCCTTTCATGTCTTACGATCGTCTAAAATCTTCCCATGACAATTGATCGGATCGCCCATTAGCCTTCGCTGTAGAGTATTCTTGCTCATCCAGTCGACTGTCGCTTGACCACCTTGTTGATCCTCGTCGCCTGATAGCCTTGTCGCTTGGTAACCGCTTTGCCTGCAAGCCTTCGCCTAGTATATTTCCACAGCTACTACCTTACTGAGCTTCACGTACTTTGGGCCTACATTCTGGACCGTTGACCCACATATGGTACCGAAATCTGTGGCCCAGAATTTCTGTTGCTAAACTCCGCATTAATGATCTATCGAGTTCACTTTGATCGCCTAAGTTTACTTCCACTAAATTACAATTAAAGCCATGAAAAGAGCTATCTTTTCTATAACTTTATCCAACAGTGTCCAATCCTCTGACTCGGCAAGTCAGCTCGCAATGTTTTCTTTCGCAAAAGCATGGAGATCAAGAGAGGTTTTCCTTCTTTGCTTCTTCTCATTGTCATCTTGGCCAGCCATAAGCTTTCTTTCATCTTCCCATTTCCAAATACGAGGAACTGGAATTCCTCCCAAGTGTCGCAAACACTACTACCATTGTCCGTGTTGTGACTGTGTTGGCAGAGATGTTGTGCCGTCTGTTACAAGCGTGTAACAATCCAAGCCAGATGTTCCATGGGACATGTTGGATCAACAGCCACTGCTGAGACAAGGCTTCCAACGGCTGCTGTCAGATGTACCACTTATCTCGCGGTTACAAGTTTAATAAACCTTGTTGAACACAAAATTTTGCCACCCGAATATAAGACCGTGGCAAGGTGCGTGAGTCCCTGATTCCCGATTCTATACTCGCAAGATATACGAAATGTTGATGGGTGCCTGGGCTGTAAAGGCGAACAACGTTTCTTCAGGAGTGGCTTCTGGAGATAGGCGAACAACGAGTTGATCGTGTAAGGAGAGAAGGCTCGAGAGCTTCACTAAGCTAAGGAGTTTCTTGTGAGGGAATGGGATTCCCATTTATAGGAGTTGAAGGACTACTAGTACCTTCTCCGGCTGATATGGACTAGCTGCACACATTGGTATTAGGACTTTGTTGGGCCAGATTGTGAATTTGACTAGGTTATGGGTCAGCCAATGAATGAGGTCAGTCAAGGCACAAATCAAGCATATATATCCAATTTATTTTATAACTGGGTTGGGCTTACAATTAACCAACACATAGACTAGATCTTCCATAAAATATATACTATTATTTATGGGTTGGGTTAAAATATATTATATCCAAAGGAAAATGATTAGAATTTAACTAAAGTAAGCCCGAGACCATATTATGGTATGATCTTTCAATATTTTATATCATATCGATTGACATAATATATGATTTAAATCGAATAACATTATTTCGACATTAATAAAATTTTAATGTCTACCTGCATTTCAAAAGGTCAAGGAAAGCACCACCGACCATACATAGTTGGATGCAATGGAGAAGGTGGAGAAGGGTAAGTTTACGAAATGCAATAACATTTCCCTCCACGGAGAGACCGCGGGGAACAGGAACTACCTGAACCATCATAGACCGTACTACATGGCGACACAACTAAAGCGAGGTGGATATTACAAGGGCATGTAGAAATAATAAGAGGGATGTAGGTATTTCCCATAAAAAGCAATGCAGACATAAAATTTCGAAGCAGCAATATGCACAAGAAACTGATACTTATCTTAGGTTAAGATTCACGGCAAAGTAGCAACAGTTAGAGTCTCTCATGAGTTCCCTTTTACTTGTGCACGTCGAGGGTTGTCGTAAAGTTCTTGTCAATTCTCCAACATCAATGCAACAGGAGGCTGCTAATTCCAGAGTCATATCAAGTTTAGGCAAATGCTATGCAACACCATCTTAGAACATGGGCCAGTTCAGTTCATGTTCTACAGCTAAATACAAAGTTTAACTATCCAACGTGGTTCTTGATCCAAATGAAGATATTTGCTGCATACCGTAATAGCTTTCAGTTGAACATAGCAATCCCTAGTCCGCCCAGAGATAATGTCGCATGCAACTAAACTGATGGTGGCATATTTCATATGCCAGTATTTCTTTTCATCCTGACATGGATTACATAACAATAAGCTTAATACTTGCTAACAACAAACGGTAAAAAGTTACAAAATAAACCTACCAAACTGAAGAAGACAAGTTCTAGTTACTCCTCAAGCACAAACTCCGGAGGTGTCTACAGTTCTGTGACACGCCTTCTTTCAACTCCGCCTTTTTGCCGGAAGCCATGACCCTGCTGAAGGTGCCGCTGTCACAAGGTAGGACAATCCTGGAGTTGCTGTTGTGTCCATATTCATCAGCAGCCTTATCAAGTAAATCCCTGAACCTTGGACAGTCCAAATAGAAAAGCGGAACCACATGCCGTGTATCTTCATTACCAACATAAACCACAAAGTGGCCCTTCGGTGCCCTGTCCCTGTCCATCTTCGCCGTCCCTTCTCGAACAGCTTCACTACGAAAATATACCATGCATATATCTATATATATAAAGATATTTCTCAGGGTACAAGTTGCCACAGTGGTCAAACAGTATTAGCCAGCTAAACACTGGAGAATTAATCATCCATGCTGAGACGGAACATTGGAAAGCAAAACCCACGTGATTAGGCTTAAGACCCTGAAATTAGGAGCAAAAGAAACAAATTTCAAGTTTGCCACCTTATCAACCAGCAACAGCGAAAAAAAAGATATGAAAAACCGGATAACGGATAAGAATGAACTCATTGTTTCATGTTCCGGAGAAGATATTTAGGAACCTAATCAACACAGCTCATTAAGAGCTTTCATCCTATTTAACATTAGTTTTTTGCGAAATTATTTTAAAATTCGGTTAATAATAACCTGAAATCGGAGTTAGAAAACTCGTTTTTGCTCCTTGAAATCAATTTTATAAAACCCAATTTCGAATTACAAAACACAAACTTTGTTACTTTTTTCTAGGGCACGGATAAATCGGCATTTGAAAGTCTAACTTTATTCTCATCATTACGGAAATCGGGTTTTACAACTCCGATTTCAGGGCATAATTCGACAAATTTTGAAAGTACTCACCATATTTTGCAAAATAATTTTGGGACTCTCATTAAATTAGAACAAAGCTCCTTTAAAGCTTTGTATGAATTTAACGCTGGTTTGAAAAACAATTGACCCAGTACGATTGCAATTTGTGAAATTCGCAATTATCGCCGTCACTCTTCAAATTCGCGACTAGATAGACACAATTGGGTAGGGGTGTTAATGAGCCGGGCTGGCCCGCAAACTATCCGGCCCGGCTCGTCTTTTGGCCCGAGCCCGGTTTGACAAAAGTCAAACTTTAGTCGGGTTCAAGCTCAGGTTCGGGCCTTACTTTTTACAGTCAAGCCGGGCTCGGGTCGACTTTCTGGCACGACAAGCTGTCTGGCCCGACTTGATAAATTTTATAAATAATTAAATAATTAAAATATAAAATATAAAATAACATTTAAATTTTAAAATTTACCTATAGGTGTAAAGGGGTGGGGAAGAAGGAAAGAGCTCGAGTCGGGCTCAGACTCGGGACCAAGCTGAAATTTTTTTATCGAGCTCAGGCTCGGGCTAGATTATCCAATTCCAGTCAGGCTCGGGCTCAGACTCGGGCTGATGCAATTTTACCCGGGCCTAAGCTTGACTAAGGGATGTTCGAGCCCGGCCGCCTCATTAACACCTCTACTATTGAGAACATTCACGATCAATTAGGGATTAATTCCTAATATGGTCATTTCTTTTCTCCTTAAGGAAATCGGAGTAGAAAAGGCGATTTAATTAATGGGTGAGAACAAAGTCTAACATTCAAGCTTCAACTTCCCTGTGCCTTAAAAGAAATAACAAAGTTCGTGTTTTGCGATACAAATCGAGTTTTTTAATTTTGATTTCCTTGAAAAGCAAAAATAGGTTTTCTCCAAGTTCAGATAATTATTTGGCGAATTTTAAAACCACCTTCCCTGTTTCGCAAAATATTTTTACGAGGAACATTCAATTAGAACAAAGCTCAAACTAAGACTATAGGTTTCTTCGACTGTATTACATTCCATTCAAATCGTCTGTAGTCTTAGTGTACAGAGAAAACTTGATGCAACAGGGGTGGGTGTGTTACAACTTGCTGGGACCAGGGACTGCCAGGTACTTGGTATGGCGACCCTGTGCGATTATCTTTCCATTCTTCTTCCTCAGTTCAACAGTAACTACGCCCATCGCCTTCCCCACCCGCAACACCTTTCCCTCGATCTCGATTTCCTCCTGCGTCAAAGAGGCAATAACGGCAAAACCACTGAGTTTCTGCTCCATGCCCAACCTATGGCAAGGAATGACCCAATTCCTAGGAAAGCTTCTAGCAGATTCAACATGAGTGTGCAATAAAAACCCAAAAGTATTGCAAAGAATGATGCAATTGCTAAGACAGTTCATCATATATTAATCCAAGAAACATTGATTCAAGAAGTCCATGAACCGGACAATCTGCTGAGATAGACACAAGGTAAGTAAGACCAGAAAGGGATTTCCTAATCAGGAGTCATCCTCAGCTAATCAGGATTGTCGCGAACACTTATTCCTGTTCTGAATCTAACCAATCAGCTCAGCACAATTTACCCAGTAACGACTAGCTATTTCATTATAGCAGGAGGATAACAGTTAGATCATCGGGATCGTCAACACAAAAGGTCTCTTCAACTAAAAAGGGGGCAAAAAGCAGAAGATGGTGAAAAAGAACAACAGACACCATACCACGTTTTCTTTGGGAAAATCAAAACAAGCACCAGGGGGAAAAATCACCTCAGCAAAGGCGGCGTCCAAGTAGGAAATGTTGATCTCAACAGACACACCACTAGTGGGAGCACCGACGCTGTATATGGCAGCTGAACCGACCATATCCACCAGAGCCGCAGTGGCTCCACCGTGCAAGAAATCTCCAGCGTTCTGCACAGGCATCCCCATCCCCTTTCCATCAGGAATTCATCCAAAGAAACAGTCTCCGGCCATTTCGAACAATCATTCTACTATCAAGACAAACTGAGCTAACCAATCATACTGGAAAGAAACAAGTAAATAACCACAAAACAAACAGACAACTGTGAATTCCACCCCGATCATTCCTAAAAGAAGAACAACACAAAAAAAAAAAAATCGGAGGGGGAAGGGGGGGGGGGGGGGGCTAACGAGGAGGCGATCGGGGACGGAGAGGGAGCAGAGGACACGACCAGGCTCGACGGAGAGGACGCGGAGGCCGTTCATGATGAAGCTCTCGAAGAACTCGGGGGTGTTGGTGGAGGCGGGGCCGGCGGAGGAGGATCCTCTCTCCAGGTACCTCTTCACGGCGTCCTCGTCCATTGGGGTTGCTGCTGCTTTGCTTCTTCAGTATTGCTACTATCAACGGGGATGGATCCGTGGGCCTTCGTCAAAAAGGAGAAAAATTAAGACGCAAAATAATTCTTTTTTTTTTATATATTTTAAATTTTATTAAATAATATCTTAAATTTGTTGATAGAAATATAGAATTCATTGCTGAATTTTGTGTTTAAATTATCGATTTCTCCAATTTTTTTTAATTAAATTTGATGTTTTCGAATTCTTTACGAATCGAATTCGACATTTCTTGACGTGGATATTATTTAACGAATTTTGAAAATATGTACAAGTACCATGCAAGCACTCTACCATCTGAGCTACCTCTATTTGTTTTGCTCTATAATTTAAGTTTAGGAACTTTCCATCCAGGCTTCTATTCCTATAGAATTTGGAGCTTTGTGCATGATAACGTCCCGTCGATGAAATATTTTTTAAAATAGGTCGATAAAAACCATAATTAATTTATTGACTAATGCAAAAAATTGAAGCTTTTAACTTCGAATTTAATTTATAAAATACTCGCATTTACCGACACCGAGTTACTCTATTGAAAAATGAACTCATAGTCTGTGACCCTAAGTTCATGAAAGCTTCATCCTTTGCAGGAGAGCTTTTAACTTTGAAGCTTCGGTATCATTTCTTTTCGTGGGTTTCTTTTTAAGGGAAGTAACTCAGCGAACATCAAGTTTCTTAATGATAAATGAAATTCAATGTTTTCAAATAAGAGTTGACATGGGACCATGAATTCCATGTTAAAGATATTGATTTCATTTTTTCAAAAAGAACTCGGTCCACCGACTACTTACGAGAATAATTCCGATGATAATGGGAATCAGAAGAGGTAGATTTTCCTGAGACTGGTACTTGAAATTAATTATTGTAGGTTTATGGGATAGAGGATGGAAGCACTCTTATCAGTGTGTTTGGTCTTCTTGTATGGTGGTGTGTCTGTCATCCTGTGAATATAAATACGCGCACTCCGGCCTAGCACGCGCGCTGCAGTTCGAGCGACACGAGAATTCGGGCCGGCTCCCCCTGGTGTCCTCCGGTCGATGCCACGACTCGAACGTCCAGGCGCTGCGGAGGAAACCGGGGTCGATCGTTCATCGGTTTCTAATTAGGTCTGCTCAGGCCCTCGCCAGTCGTCTTCATGCTCTTTGGGAAGGCGAAGGGTGATGGGCGGAACGTGATCCGAATAAGGAATATTCGGGAGGATCGAGAGCGGCTCGTGTCGCCTTCTCTCATCCAAAATGGCTCCGTAAAAATGGTTATTGTTGCTTCACTTAGGTAAGCTATTATGGAGTCGCCACCGACTTATTTTTAAAACTATTTAAGTCGGAAAAACAGTTTGGTTCGAGGATTCCTATTTACTATATCTTACATCTAAACATGCGAAGATGTGGCGTTTGCTCCAAAAGTTTGCTTTTGGTTAACGGGCGTTTGACCCGATCCGGGTATGACTCCGGACTCATGCCATTGTTTTACGGGTGTTGGACCCGAACTCATATTTGTTGATTTACACCAACATGCGGTAATAAACCTAAGTTGCCTAACGACATGCGTACAAACATAAGCAATTATTGAGATAAAAGGGGATGCGGAAGGATGGTGACCGCGGGCCTAAACACTTGGGCCCGTAGCTTGTTACAGGTGGGTATGTAATTTGGTTCGGGGAAGAAGGCCTACACCTCTCCTTTGTACCTGAAATGTCGTTCGTGACCGCTTTACTTCAGATCGACGGTTTTTAGGCCACGGTAGATCCAACCGAACGTGGTTTGTTACACGCCTCTTCATCCTTAAGTCTTTGAAATTCGTTTTCTCGAATTCCCGTGAAATTCGGTTGATTTTCATGCAAATCAAACCAGAAAGCGGTGGAGAAAATGGTGGTCAGAAAATTCTAATTAAGACATGTCAAATAATTAGAATTGACCGAGTGAGTAAGAAAGGCACTCACGAGGCGTTATGTAGCCTGTTGACGTCGATCCTCCGTGATGTCGAAAGATAACTCCAGGGCGTTTTGGACCTGTCGATGTCGATCTTTCGTGATGTCGGAAGATAATGTCCCTTGGTAGTAGATTCTCATTGTTTTACATGCAAAATGGAGAATGATAGAAAGGTGAATGGCCACCGTTAATATCAATTAAATGTGAACAAGATTCGGTCGAATTAGTAAGGTATGACCGCACTGTGTTTTCCATATTTTTCATGCAAAACAAAGTAAACAAATAAACGCCAAATATGAAAGAGAGTTAGTCAAATTCGTACAATGAATTTTAACTAAGCTATAAAATGTAAAACAAATGCAACGAAAAAGTACACGAATAAGTAATTATTCATTAAAAGAAACAACATTTGAGAACAATTAACAGACATTTTACTAAACAAATATTTTGTCACATAAGCTTCAAAATCCTAAATTCACATGCAACTGGGATTCGAATGACAAACAAGGGCGTAATGAAACTACAAAAATCGAAATGCAATCAAGAAATTATAAAATAAGTGGGAGAAACGAGCCGTAATAATAATAAAAGCCAAATTAGTAAATATATCATGTATTCTACCTCATTTATCCGATCTACCCCGATGTTTGAAACATATCCTACAGTAACCTCAACTTAAGACGTTACTTCGACGTTATCCTCCGTTAGCTCCAATCTAGACTGAGTTCGACGTGTCGCACACATGGCTCTGATGCCGTTAAAATATAACCGTTGGCCAAATCCGATCGCCCAGAAACCTAATTTCTCCACCTGTCCCTTTCTCACCCCACACCTACAACCACCACCACCAAAACTCTAATTCCTCCGTCTAAAATTCCCCATTCCATTTTCCCCCGTCTACCCCTTTCCCCCTTCTCCCCGTCGACCATTCCTTCCAAAATCGGCACCCTGGGCTCCCCCATAAGCGTAATAACAGTAAGTGACCCCAGGCTCCCCCATAAGCGTAATCGCAGTAAGTGTGGCCGTCCCTTTCAATTAGCGTGTTTGCGTTCTTCCAGAAGCTGTACGTTCCAGAAGGGTCTCCATAGATGTATGTGAAAAGTGGTTGGGCAATGGGTTTTAGCAAAAGCTGTACGTCCAGAACCTCTTCCACTGGCTGGCCTGTTTTTTGTCATTGCGGAATTGAGTGTAATGCTAAAACAGCTTCAAATGCAAAAAATTATGGTACAAGATATTATGGATGTCCTCGTTACAAGAATTCAGATGGTGGATGTGGATTTTTTGAATGGATTGACCTTGTTAGTGGTGGAGTTGTTTCGTAGCCTGCAAAGAATTTCTCAAGTTGCTGCTATTGAGGCTACATTGTGGAAGACAGAGGTTGAATTGATCAAAACGAAAGCCAAAATAGAGATGCTCAAGGCTGGGAAAATAGATATATGTTGTTGTGTTGTGTTGTGTTTTGTTTACATTAGTATGTATTTTATCTTATGTAGTTTCTGTTAAGTGAGCATCATGTAAGTTTGGATTTTGTAATGTTATCATGTTTGGTAATGTTATCCTGATTCCAAGATAAGATTCCAATATTCCAACAGTTCATATGAAAACAGTTCATAAGCAACACAGAGTTCAAAAGTAAGACAAGATAAATAAACAAGATTCTAACATTCCCAGATTCCAAGATTCTAATATTACAAAGTTAACTAAGCAACACAGAGAACATTCAAAGTGAACATTACAACATTCCAATAATACTGGACAACACTTTCCACAGTACAACACATTCCAATAGTTCAACAGTTCAGCTTCAGAGGCTTGTTCCATCAATATGTGCATTTTCATAACTGAAGCTTGGACCTACAACACCTGATTATTGTGTGCCACTGGTGCCCACGTTACAACTGCTTTGGGGCTGCTCCATCATAGGTCTCACTCTACCTCTGCCTCTCCCTCTTGCTCCCCTCCTTGTCGCTCCTCTCCCTGTGGCTCTCCATGTAGCACCTGAATGCGTGCCCTGTAACTGAAGAAACAACCAGGAGTTGCATACCTGAACTTACAAGAAGATTGAAAAACAACAACTTAAATTTTGGGTTCCAGGATAAACTATTAGAGCATTTTCATGTTGTACAGAGTCGTCAGGCTCTGTCGAAGATGTAGCTCCAGGTTGGGCTTTTCACCTTCTCTTGTTATGTCCATAGCCATTACATTTGTTGCATTGCATCTCCAAACCTCTCCTTGGTAACTTGTTCAGGTTCTTTGGCTCTTCATCTACACCCTTTCTCCTATTCTTCTTTGGTTTACCTAGTCTGATTTTGAATGGTAGAGGCTGAATGGGTTCATTTTCAGCTTTAGGCCACGCCGTCTCCCCCTCCAATGGAGTCAATGGGTACTTATATGCCTTAAGGTATGTCTCTTTCTTATACCAGTGACTAACATAGGCCTCAATGTCATGTTTCATGAAATTTATTGAGGCTACTCCATGACAACAAGGAATCCCAGTCAACTCTCATTCCCTACATGTACAACTAGACCTAAGCAAGTTCACGACAAATTTCTCATTTCGATGAACAACCTCAAATAAGGGAATGGCACGGCAAGACGACCGGGCGGACAACCAGGGAACCAAGACGCTAGGGAAACGGGTGAAGACTTGCCTTAACACTTGGAGCGACGACCAGTAGTGAAGGGGGCCGGAATCGGGCTACTTGAGTGCGAAAGTGAAAGGGGTCAAGGAGTGAAAGGGTGAAATTAGGGTTAGAAACAGACTGATTAGGGCATCCCCGATTAAATAAATTGGGGGTGAAAAAGAAGGTGGGGGTAAAATTGGGTTTTCCTTAGATAATGGTTACTTTTTAACGTCGTTATTGCCACGTGTGCGACACGTCGGACTCCGTCAAAAAAGAAGCTAACGGAGAATAACGTCGAAGTAACGTCTTAAGTTGGGGTTACTGTAGGAAACTTTTAAACGACGGAATAAATCAAAAAAATAAAATATAATACACGATATATTTACTAATTTGGCCTTATTACTTATTAATAAAAGATAAAAAAAGGAAACCCATGCCTCTCTATGAGGCATTACTTATTTACTAAAATGTCTTCACCTTACACATACCTCCCTCCGACCTCCAACTTCCTCTAGGCGCGTGGCGCCCCGACGTCGACCTCCGGAGGGGACTTGCTGGGGTTGCTTTTTGCCCGTAGAGATCGGGATTTCTCTCCGGAACGGGGGAGGCAGATGTCGAGGAGAGACAGAGCTGTCACATAGGTCAAGAGGGGAAGATGGCGCCTGGGGGCTGGATCCACGCAGGTCAAGGCGGAGACGGCCGTCGCCGGGGGGTCCCTCAGTTGACTCCGGTTGAGAGGAAGAAGGATCTCGCTGTCAAGAAGGGCCGCTGGGTCTCAGCGACGAGTTCGTCAGAGAGTGGGTTCTTGCCCAAATCTGGTCGAGATCCGGTTCGGTGAGATTCCCTCGGTGGCTGGCAACACAGATCTGACGGATGGGGACGAGGACAGTCGATTTGCTTGGGGTGCGTTGCGCCGACATGGGACGCCAGCCGGAGGAGGCCGCGTCGTGGCCGTTGAAGCTAAAAGAAGAAGGCGGTGTAGACGACCGGGGTTTTTACTGTCAGACGGAGTTGTCCGGGGTGGTACAGGTCCAGGCGCGAAAGAAGGCGCCCGTGGTGAACCCGGAGCTGGGGTGGTCGAGGCCATCGAGCGGAGGCTGGGAAGGACGAGATGGTGACATCCGGGGACGTCAGGCGCCGGTCGCCCAGTTCTGGGGAGGCGTCGTCGGACTTTGGCCGGTGGGGGACCAGATCTGGTGACGGGTCTCTGAAATCGGCAAGAGGGGGACAACCTTGGGGACGCTAGGCTTAGATATTTCAATAATGCTGACAACTTGCTGCCGTTATCGAGCTGCTGGTTGCCGGGTGAGAAGAAGCCACCTTGGGGTATTGAGGAAATCTCGTTATGGCCGGAGGTGGTTGCTGTTCCAAGCTGCCGGCCGGGGGCGCGGCGGGCCGCTGTCAGGGATTGTTGTTGGCGCTGACGCGGAGGATTTGATGAAAACCAAAACTGTTGCTGCTCCTCCTGCACGAGTGAGGTAAAGAGTTAGAGCAAAAGGAGGCCTCGCACGTCGCTCATGCGCCACAGTGCGAGGTTTAGGCGTCGTCCCCTATTGGAGGTCGAGTTCTGAAGTCGGTGAAGCCCCATTCAGGCGGTGTGACATGGGCAACGCCGGTCAGGCTCGAAGGGTTTCTCCGTCATTGATGCCTTATTGTTGCTTGCCGCGGCCGAGGGCTGAAAGAAGCCGCGATGAGAACTCCAAGTGTCTGCTGTTGTTGTTGAGGAAGGAGGCCGAGGTGCTGGTCGGGTCCGAGTTGGCGAGGAGGGGTTCCTTCTACGAGCAGAACTTACCCTGGTTGTTAGCGGTTCGGAGACTGCTGTTCGACAGGAGGCCGGGATTGAAACTCTTGTCTGATATGCATGGGGGGAAGATGTTGTTGATCGTTTCCGCCGGGAAGGGAAAGCATTGTGAGTCAAATCCTTTAATTGGGAGAGGGACTGTTCGTAAAGAGAGGAAAAGGAAGAGAACGGGGTCAAGTTCCTTGCGGACAACAAATCGTCCTAATGAGGGACGATTTTGTCCAATGTGTGTGCACGGGGTATCCCGCCCAAAATACCTTCCCCTGGTCGTCTGAGACCTCGGAGCAGCGGAGGGAAAGTCTATGAGTTTCATCAAAGTGGACGGCCTCGGATGGTGCGGCCGCCAGGAAGCTGCAGGGGAATTTCTTTTGCTGAGACCGTCTTGTTTCCTATCAACGAAGGCTTGAAATTCTTCTTGCCATTCTGTTTATGTTAACAGTTCATTCGAGGAACCCAACACAGGAAATTGGCAAATCTCTCGCTCAGGTGACGTCCCTCAGCAAGGTGAGTGGGCAATTTCGCATGGCCTTTGCCTCATTCTGTCCGGTATATTACGATTTATATCCTCGTTGTTACAGCTTTCACTCTCCAATTGCCAAATTTATGACATCGGGACTTTTTTGATTTTTTGTTTCCAATATCCAGGTTCTGCCTGCTTACAATGCAAAGCTCTCAAATTTGGATTTGGGGAAAAATGATGCGCGATTGTTATAGATATTTGGGGGATCTACACTACTAAATGGTCTTTTTCAACGTTGAGTCAGATTACTGTCACCTCTATCTTTTGTTTTTGAACCTTTGCTGCATTTCCTCTTAGAAGTTTACGATTTCCATACAAACTATGAAACTTTATCGTCTATTCAAGCATTTGTCGGACAGAGCAACTTTAGCGATTAACCCGTGTTTCTTAAACTAGGCGACATAAGCGTAAACTATATGCGTTACAAGCCAACACATCAACTGGTGGATTCGTGTCGCACTGCGGGTGGAACTCGATTCTGGAGGGCATATGGTTCAGGCTGCCGATGGCCACATGAGGTTCAGGTAAGTGCCTGTTGTCCATATGCATCTTCATTCTCCTAAGAAGGTCCATGAATTTTGATCACCCGAACTGATTGCCTCCAGGTGAGAGAGATCGCCATCGCCCTCGAGAAGTGCAAGTACCGGTTCTTGTGGTCATTGCGGCGGTCGCAGCCGAAGGACAAGATTGGCCTGTCAAGCGATTATGATGTGGATCTCCTGGAGGTCTACTTCATCTTCCTCGTCTTCTCCCCGGTATCCTCCACCACTGCCCGGATGCTCTGCCCAATTTCGAGAACACGGTGACCCCGCTCTCCATCTTAAAGTCGTTCCTGAAATCCATCCTTATCTCGGCGGCCAGCCCCATCTCCTTCACTAGCTGGAACGAATTGAGCTGTTGTTCCACATGGATTGGCCTTGCGGCCAACGGCACCCCGAACCATATGCCCTCCAAGATTGAGTTCCACCCGGAGTGCATCACGAATCCACCGGTTGATTGGTGCGCCAGTATTTCTGCCTGTGGTGCCCACCCAATCACCCTCCCGATCCCGTCCGTTCCAAGAAACCGTCGGGAAAGACGTCCAGGACATACCGGGGAGAAGAGGAGGAAGATGAAGGAATGGAAAGACATCAGTAGGAGCGTGCTAAAAGGAAGGGGATTCATCCCACGTGGGGTTAGGTGAGTTCGTGGAAGATATGTTGGACAATGCATTGTAGATGCATGGACAACACATTAAAATAGAAACCGTTTATTAGAATAATCGAGTTTGAATCTTGAGTATTCGTTCGTACTTTCACCGTGTTCCATGTACGACAGAATAAGATTTAGACAGAGTTTATCCAGACGACTTTCACGAATTATCTAAGATGCATTGTCCAACGCATCTTCCACGAACTCACCTAACGCCACGTGGGATGACTCCCCTTTCTTCAGCATACTCCTACCGATGTCCTTCCATTCCTTCATCTTCCTCCTCTTCTCCACATTAAAGTCCCTCCTGAAATTCATCCTTATCTCGGCGGCCAGCCCCATCTCCTTCACTAGTTGGAACGCATTGAGCTGCTGTTCCGCATAGATTGGTCATGCGGCCAACGGGCACCCCAAACCTGAAAGGGATAAAACTAAAACACGGCTCTTATAAGTCAAAAGAAGCTGCCCTTTTTGATGATGTGAAGTTTCCAAAGTAAAATTTCCCCCTTTTTTACCAAAGTTAACTATCTCATTTTAAAAATAACAACACCACCTAACATAGAGAACCCGTTTTTCAAACGACCCATGAACTCGTTGTCTGGAACGACACCACCTAACATACCACGACACTCCTTCTAAAAGTTCCTTTAGTAAATGGCAAATTATTTTAGGCATAAAGCACTTATAACGTACGTAGATGAAGGGAATCATATGCTCCAACGATCTCAATTGACTGCAATATAACCAAGATACGACTATATCGCACCTAACGTCGGTTGACCATTGAGTTCAACTCTTTAAGTACTAGTCAAGGCTCCAAATGACTTTTGATTCCCTTATCACTCAAAACCCGAAAGAACTACTTTATCTGATACCACAAATCAGACTCGGGAGTTCATCACAACAAGAGGACCACGAAGAGCAACAATCACCGCCACTTCTGTGTTATGTGCGAAGGGTTAGAGGAATGTATTTTGTTGAACTTGGATTTAAACTATGTTAAGTTGTTTATGATTTACCAGGATTTATTATATATGTTGTTTGAGGAAAATTTGTTCTTGTGTACTTTTTACTTTGCTTAGGTAAGCAAACTTCGCAGTTTAGGTATGCAAAATGTGCCCAGGAGAATCGTGTTTAATAACCACGAGTTTCAACAAGAACCACATTTACTGACCACGACGTCGAATGACTTGGGTAGGGATCACTGGTTAGAACAACATTTTATGTTGGGTGTTGCAGTTTACGAACACGACATTGCTTCGACACTAGAAATCCCAAACACAAGCTACCCCATCAATTTTTTAACCAAGTATATGATCGTCGTGGTCCTACGATTCCTGTTTTTCTACTAGTGTCATCATTCAGAATCGCATCGCTATTACATAATCAATGAAAAATAATGAAAGTCATTGTTTTGAACTACGAATTCTACTTTGCTTTTAGTATCGCGATTTTGAACCGTATTGTCATTGCATGCATCGCCGTCAGTGTAACGTCGCGGTTTATAATCATATTTATGGAGGATTTTACGAGTTTCGCTATCCGGACGAACTACTTCTAATGTCGCATTTCTAAACTTTTTCTTTTTGGATTTTTCATTTTTTATATAAGATAGTACTTATTTTATGGGATGTTTCCTCTTTTTAATAGAAAACACCTCTGTCGGGACTACTTGCTTCTTGAAAAAGAGTTTTGTTTCAAAATAACGTTAGTTCTCAAAATATTTTACGAAATAGGTTGGTCAAACTTAAAATTCCTCAACTATGATCGGTAAGTTAGAGTTCCTACTTTCGATTTTGATTTTCAAAGAAATCAGAGTCAAAGACTCCAATTTGAGCTTCTTGAACTTAAAATTGAAATCACTAATTCCGAGTTTATGTTACATGTGAACCGCACATTGAGTCGGAGCTAAGGGACTCTGAGTTTATTTCACATTCTCCTGTACTCCAATTTTACTGCGGCAGAACAAAATCAGAGAGAAGGACACCGACTTTGGAGAATTCTTAAAATTGTAGCGAAGGATAATCCCCCAAGAGGGATTATCAAAGAGAACAGAGCATGACCCCTGTCTGTCCCTATCACCCAACACACCACTCAATCTCAGATTCCACAACAAAAAACAAGACGTTTGTTTCTTTTTATTCACCTCACGACTTCACCCGAATCGTATTAATCGTACCACCACCTGTCCACATTCACAAGGTGAGGGATGTTGGGGGGTTTAAAATGGGTGTGTATGTATATATATAAACGTGGAACTGGAAAAATCCCAGGCACACCCAGTCGGGGATCCTTTTCCTTTATAAACCATTTTACTTTGTTTCAATGAGCCGAGCCGAGCCCAAATATTACTGGGCTTGTGCTTGAGCTTGACTAAGTTATACCAGGCTCGGCCTTGGGCTCAATAATACTTAAGATGATAGGGTTCGAGCTCAGCTTTGTTCATTTACATGAAGCTCGAGTTTGAGCTCGAGCTCGGCTCGTCTTTAAGCTTGGTTCGAGCTCGAGTTCAGGCTCGAAGTAATTTTTTATAATTATTAATATTAAATTATAAAATAAATTAAGAAAAAAAATAATACTAATTTTTAGAGTAAAATAGTAAATTTATAAAATTTATTTAGACTCGCGAACTATTCGAATCGTTTATTTTCAAGTCCAGACTCGTGCTCGTTTGTTAAAAGAACAGCTTGAGCTCGAGCTCGTTTATAATAGAGCCCAGCTTGAGTTTATTACGAGCCCAGCTCAAACCGTTACCGAACGATTCCCTTCATTCACACCCCTATCCTGTGCGTTAAAAGATGACAGAGGAGACATGAGACCAAATGATTTAAATTAAAAAAGAAAAAAAAAATCGCACAAAAAATAAAAATAAAATTGGAAAAAAAAGAAGAGAAAAGATCTTTCTTAGACCGCAGTAGTAGTACAGTTTCACCATTAATGCCCGAATATCTGCACAGGGAGGGCATGAGTAATCAAAACATTTGGTAACTAAGCCAAAGCCAAACTCCGAAGGAAGGACTCCGATATTGGTCCACATAAAATCGCAGTCCTTCGCTCCGATTTTGGTTTGCTGCAGTAAAATCAGAGTAAATAACTCCCATTTTGGAGAACGCAAATAATATCAGAGCCCTTTACTCCGACTTAATGGGCAGTCCACATGTAGCATAAACTCGGAGTTAATGACTCCTGTTTTAGATTCGAGGAGTTCAAATCAGAGTGTTTGACTGAAAATCAAATCAGAAATAGGAACTCCGACTTACCGATCTTAATCGAGGAATTTTAAGTTTGACCAACCTTTTTTATAAAATATTTTGCGAATTAACGTTATTTTGAAACAAAACCCTCTTAAAAAAGACCACACGGACCTAAATTTATATAAAAAAAAAAGGCATGGTTGGGCAATCCCCTACAAACCCTTTTTGAAAATACAAATGAAAGACGCTTAATTATGTTCTAATTAAAGAAAAAATTTACAAAATAAAAAACGTAATTTTAAAAAAAATTGAAAATAAGACTTAAAAATCGAAATTTTTTGAATTTTATAGTTTTGATTTTCAAAAAATAAAAATAAAAATGAGAAATCGAACTTTATAAATCATAGTTATGTATTTTGAAAATCGGACTCAATTAAGGGGCAATATTTTCGGATTTTTGAAACCACGTACTTTCACATATTTTTTTCTCCCGTTAAGTTAAAATCAAACAAAGCCATGAAAGAGCTCCATTGTTTCCCCTGACGGTTAAGTTGGCAATTCATCATGTAGTCGCCCACGGATCGGTGAACCATCTTCAGGGACCAAGTGACAACACCACAACCTCCCGTCATCCGATTAACTAACCCTCCCGAGCAGCTAAATCTCGTCTGACTTCACCCGAGCTCTTTCCATCTTCTGGTTACGAAGCTCTACACATATTGAGGATCGCTCAGGTGGCAGGCCGGGTAGATGGTGTCAAAGACGATCCTTGCAAACTTGTGACAAACCTCTTGCAAGTTACCAGCCATCAAGGAATCGTAGTTGATCGTTGACCGACTGTGTAGGCACGCTTCCACCTCCCATCCCCCTTTTAACAGAGTCAAAAAACCTGCCATAAGAACCGTTAAAAGGAAAAATTACAACGGGAGTAATGCCACACTTACGAATCAACAATCTGGAAAATAAAGCACTTTAGCACGAAACAGACAAGATTGATACCAAGGTCAGAGCAAGGCGCTTGTGGGTATTTCCTCGTTACTTTAGAGACGTAGTGCCAGTTTGCCATATTAAATAGCAGATCTTTGACGGTCCCAGCAAGATCGACCTCATTCATCATCTTAAGCTTAGAGATCGGTGCCTTGGGTTCCAACAGCTCGAGATGACTCTAAGTCACGTGGTTGACTTATCCCTCTCGCAATCTTTATGGATTCTGTCACAGAACCGCTACTACGAACGGCAAGGGCAAATGTGGAAACGACAGAGGGCTCCCTCAGTTTGTGAGCCAGATCGTTGTGAAATGCCAGCAAAGCAATCTTGACATGAAAGGAAAACTTCAGTCGACTCAACAATCCCCCCCCCCCAAACGTCCAAGTGCATGCGAGAGAAAGAATTGGTAGAATTTTTTTTAGGGGTGTTCCATAGGCTGCTATGACATGACCGATCGGATGCTACCACTTTATCAAGGTTTGCAAACAATCCCTACAAAGGAGCCAGAGAAGTCGCTTTCAAACAGACTAAGGGGCAATCTGAGGAAGCAGCATCATTGTACAGACTTACCAAAAGCATCATGTTTGATCCCTTATCGCGTCTCTTGAACCCTCGCGACACAAAATAGGATGCCTGTGTGTTTCGACTGATTACAAAATCTATAGAAGAAGCAACACATATAAATCCAAATAAAAATGGCAATATCAAGTTGGTGTGTATACTTGGATTGGCAGAAGAAGTTCGAGAAGTTCAAATCTCTACATCAATCTTAGAGACGCTTCTCCAGATCCGAAAGCCAATATGTAGTTTATTTCCATAAGAGTCCTGCCCTATGAAATTGATTTCG
The DNA here is from genome assembly GCA_023653495.1 of Melastoma candidum. Lineage (NCBI taxonomy): Eukaryota > Viridiplantae > Streptophyta > Magnoliopsida > Myrtales > Melastomataceae > Melastoma > Melastoma candidum. The sequence goes on along the minus strand of CM042888.1, from coordinate 11,920,336 downwards.
TATGGAATGGGATAACTCTCTCAAAGAAAAAGCTATTTCTCTCGTAAAATGAAAGCCCAGTTGAGCTGCCACTTGAAATGCACGTAGAATGTGAGTTGTAGAACATACATTTAGGATGTAATACACATAAAGGAAATGTCCAATGGGCCTGTAAAACCAGAATCTTACCACCTACATTTTAAAGTTGCAAAACTACTTACCTCAGTCCTCAACAAATGATAGATCTGCAGGTATGATACTACGAACATATGAGCAAGCAATAAGATCTGGTCAGTTCGACTAATGTAACATTAGACAGTTCTGGAAAGTAAAAAGAAACAACGAGACATTACTTTAGCTTTGCTTAGGTCTTCCATCTCCCAATGTAGTCGTAGATTGTCTTCGCATCTGGATCAAACATAAGTCTGGATGAAGGGCAGGGGTAATGCCAAGATGTAACCACACCAAAACATGCTATCCAACAAAGGGAGAAATAATCTATAAACACAAGATTAGGTGCGATAATAATAGAAAAGAATTACAAACCCATTTATAGTAAAGTCCCTCTTAAGGCAATTCCGCCACCGCACATAATCATGATCATTGCAGTTGGAGGGCTTCTTGGGTGGGCTATTGAACCTCCACAAGGAGTTCCTTTCTTACGTTTTGAAGCTAGAAACCTTTCAATATAGAATCATCTAAATCAAACACACATGGCTGTAGTCATAGAATAGTTTAAAAAAACTTGGTTAAGCGACCAAATACCTCTACAGTAGTGTCATTAACATGTTCTTGACATATTGGGAAACATCGTCCAATGACTTCACTTTTTGGAAATGTATTCCGCACCTAAAAAATAGGAAGACCACGTTTACAATATCGCTTTAGGGCAGAGCACTTGACATGGGGCAGCAAATCGAAACATTGTTTAGATGGGGAATAAAGTTGATGGGATCGATAACAACATTTTTTAGATGTGGAATAAAGTTGATGGGAATGGCAAACTAAAAGGCAAAACGAAATTTTACAGAACAAGAAGAGCACTACGTCTCCTCACCATTATTCGTTGTTTTCTTTGTGTTAACAGTATCATTTCAAGCTCCCTAACAATCAATAACACTACATTACGAAGAATACTCTAATAAGACTTCGATATTTTGCTTCAGAAACCCCGGCAAAATGTTCAGAAGACTAAAGACATGCATGTTTACGCAAACGACGTAATGAGAGCAGTCAGAATGAACTCAAGTCGAGTCCTCGAGAAAGTTAACCAACAAATAGCAACATTGGACATATCCAAGTGACGGGTGGTCTAAAGTCTTGCCACTAAACATCTATCTACTGCTACCAGTGTCTAACAGGGTATCTTTTCAGCCACGAGTCTACTCCAGTTGGGAAGTTGTCGTTGATGATAATGACAGTTGCAAAGATGAGTCGAACGTTAGAAAAAACAGTATGGGACAAGAAATTCTCAGATATCCAACCTCTAGTTCAGCTGAAGTTATGATGTCAAAGTCCTTTGGAAATCTCTTAAGTATTAGATCTCGTACACATCCGCCAACAAGATACATGCCATAACCTAAAGAGGAAAGACCAATTCTTCAGAGCTGCTAAAGAGCATAAGCATGTGCATGATGCAATAAGCAAAGAAGTGCTTATGATGGAAAAATAACTCAATAACCACAGAAAAACACCTTGGAATATCAAAGTTAATTTTATGTTGAAGTACCAACTTTGAAATACTAGTTATTTCATGCCATCTCGAGGAAACGAATTTTGCCGGAAGAACGATTGAGCAAGAATTATCATAAGATTACGCTCGATCAGAAAATGGGAACACATGCAAAACAGAGGATGGGCACATTTTTAATCAATCTATATAATAAAACCAACAGTTCAACGATCTAGAATAAAACACTTCTAACTGAAATAAACAAAGCCTGTGAATATACAAATTTTCGATGAAGCCGGACAGAAAGTTCCGTAGAAAGAAAAAGGGTCTGCCACCAATTTAGCACTGCAAACTCAATGATTCTCCCCTTAAAAGTCCCACTATTTTTTGTAAGCTCATGCATAATTGTGAAACAGAGAAAGCCTAGGCCTACGTAGCAATTGAAAATGAAGCTAGGGGAGATTACAGGACAGGTGTTATTTTACCTAAAAGGTGAAAGGGTTACTAACAAAAGCAAGTGTGCCGGCATCATAATCGAGGGAAACGCTCAATACATAGAGTTCAGCCCATCACCAATAATCGGCACATGAGCAATTCCCATTTTGGAAATGATGAAAGCGGTTCATATCCCTAATTATGATCTCTCGCTGCACAAGCTTTGATATCATCTTCACTGCAGCATGGCAATCCACACATATCCTAAGATTTTTTATGATACGTATAGGGCTTCCCCTCGGCATTATAATCAGTCCAAAAGCCAAAGCTACTCTTTCACTATGTGACCACAAAATGCGCTCCTTTTCCTCATCCTTGACATTAAGTAAAACAGCACTTCGATTGGTGACATAACCTTCCCTCTTTGTTTTCATATTCAACCATTCCAACATTCCACTAATTAGTTTCGAGTCGGGATGCATAGAATTCCCAACAGTAAAACAGTGAGTTGCTCCCTGATATTCAACCCAACTCAAACCAGGCTCTTTCTTCACACCTAGTTTCATCATGTTTTTTCGGACAAAAGCAACCTTATCCCATCTTCTTGCATTTGCATATATGTTAGATAGCAATACATGGGCCGCTTCATCATGTGGTTCTATTTCAAGGATGTGTTTAGCTGAGAGTTTCCCTAGCTCCACGTTATGATGGATCAGGCAAGCACCAAGCAAAGCACGCCACACCATGACACTAGGGCGACAAGGAATCTCCAGAATTAACTTCAAAGCCGCATCAAGATTACCATGTCTGCCTAAAAGCCAAACCATGCATGTGTAGTGTTCGATGGAAGGTTTGATCCCATACTCAGTCACCATGGATTCAAAATAAGCTTTCCCTTGATCCAATAGTCCTGCATTACTGCATGCAGATAGGGCTCCTACAAAAGTTACATTATTTGGTTTAAATCCACTCTCCTCCATCAGTTCAAAAATATTCAGAGCCTCCCAACAAAGCCCATGCATAGAATACCCCGAGATCATAGTATTCCATGAAACTTCATCTTTTACTCTCATCTTATCAAAGACCAAGCGTCCATCTTTAATGGCCCCACATTTAGCATACATATCTACCAATGAGTTACCCACTACAGTAACTTTGTCATACATGGTTTTCACTGCAAGAGAGTGAATCTGGTTTCCAGGCTCTAGGGCAGCTAAGCTAGCACATGCATGAAGAACACCTGAATATGTCACCTCACTAGCCTGCAGTTGGCATTCCCACATATCAGAGAACAAACTCAGCGCCCTCAGTCCTTCTCCCATCTGGGCATATCCAACAATCAAAGTGTTGTAAGTTACATCATTTCTAGTTTTTGCTTCAGTGAATATATCGAAAGCAATATTTATCCTCCCACATTTAGCAAATACATCCATGAGGGCATTCAAAACATACACATCAGAGTCCAGACCAATCATAATCACAAGACAATGTAGCTGTTGACCTAACTTTAAAGATTCTATAGTTGCACATGCTTGCAATGTACTGGCAAAGGTAAATTGATTAGGCACAACTGAATCACGTCTCATGTCTAAAAATAACCCCACTGCCTTTTCACTCTCTTCAGCCTGAGAAAACCTCCCAATCATAAAGCTCCAGTGGATCACATCCTTATTTGGTATTTCTTCGAAGACCCTTTCAGCATCATTCATCAATCCAATCTTGCTGTACAGCTCGAGCAAACCAACGCCAACATACAAATCCAGCTCATATCGCAATTTCAAAATATAACCATGTATACTCCTCCCAAGTTTCAAATCATCCAAACCAATACTTCCCTTAAGGACACTCGCGAAAGTATAATTGTTTGGCTTGAACGGAAGCTTCCTCATTCTAGAAAACATTGCAATTGTGTCCTCAGAAAAACCATTTTCAGCTAAGCACGTCAACATCCCAGTCCATGAAACCAAATCCTTGCAAGAAATCTCATCAAAGACCTTTTTAGCGCTAGAAACATTTCCACACAAGGAATAAGCATCGATCAAGGCCGTTCCAACATAAGCATTTCTCTCAAGACCAAGCTTACAGATAGATGCATGAACGGCGTCACAGTCATCTGAGCTTTTCATACTCACAAGCAAATTCAGCAAGGTTGTGAATACAAAAGCATTCATCTCATGTCCATCTCTATGCATCCTAACAAACAGATCAACAGCATCACTGAACATAAAATCCTGCATTAGGCCTTGCATCAAGGTGACAAATGATATGGTGTTTCTCCCTGGCATGTCCTTGAACAGCTTACATCCATCAGATAGACATCGGGACTTCACGTAAGCATTGAGGAGAATATTTGTTGCGAACAAATCTAAGCAATTGCCTTTCTTGACAATTTCACCATGTATACACCTAACGGATAAGTAATCAATATTTTGCACACAATTTTGGAGAATTCTGGCATAAGAATGGCTATCGAAGAATGATGATGGCTGTGGCTCTCCCACAGAGGTAGGGGATTCAGCCAGACTGAGAGCTTGTGAAGAGAAAAGGAAAGAGGACTGATTGCATGGGAACAAATAAAAATGTTTCTTCTTGTGTTGCTTTGCTGAGTTTTTTAATGATCGGGCAATGTGGTGTTTCTCGTCTGAAGCTGTGAAAACAAAGGATAAAAAATTACCTTCACAATGAGTTTTATTTGGAGTTCTTTGGAAGCAAAAGTTTTTCTTTTACAAATAAAAATGGAAAAAAAATTATCTAGGAAGTATAAATTTAGGGCAAAAAGGGTGGGAAATGCCTGCAATAATTCTATCGTGATTAATTAAGCAAACTAATCTTACTTAACGGAAGCTTTCCCTCCATTTTCCTGAAAGCCAGCCTACTTTTAATCAGCCAGCCATCATTTATTCTAATCTCATGTGATAATAAGGATAAAACTTAATGTCCTTCAGTCAGAATAACATCTTTAAAAAAAGGTAATTATTTCATTCAAATTTGCATGTAAGAAGTATACGAGAATTGGAAAAAACGGTCTGAAAATCATATCCCCAACTTTCAATTAACAATGCGGCTAGCGTCAACTTCTAAGTCATCCTAACTCTTCATTCTAAACCTAAAAAATCTCGCTTCTTTTTTAGATACACTTCAACTACACATCCTTTTAAGTTTTCGAAGAAAGACCACATTCATCTGCAATTTGGAGTCCTAAATTGCTTCTTATTGTCAAACAAGTAAACCGATAGCAATGTTGGGTTAACTTTGCTCTTAGCTTGTCCTTTGCTTTTAGGGAAGGAAAGTAGCAACTATCAAAAAGCAACCAGTCCACTCAAGAACGCTTTATGGAGAGCATAGAAACATATAAGATGAGATACATGAGAGCAAAAGGAACAATGAAACATGAAAATCTGTTCACCCTTTTTCCCGAGGGCATTCAGAACGACGCGAATGGGTCTTGATATCATAGAAGTAGTAATCCCAAGCTCACTAGAGCTGAGTTTCTTCCATTTAGGCCCCTTACCCTCATACTCTACATCGATGAACAATCAACCGGTAAGCAAAGCAGTACAATGGCAGAAGAAACAACTACGACCACCCACTCGCACTAATAACCAAAAAATAAAACACGAACCTGCACCTCCCGTCAAATGCTGAAGAGCACCGTCACCAAAACACTCCACAAAACTCAGGCATCCGACCACAGAAAGAGAAGTGCCGCTACTGCTACTGCTTACAACCTGTAAGCATATCAAAAGAACACTCGGTTACCCCTCGCCACCTCCCCCTGGAAATTTCAATAAGTGTTCCCTCACCTTAGGGATGCAAAAGACCGGCGAACGACGAACGGAGAAATGCGATAACCTGCACGGCGATCCCAGGGCCGCTAGCGCCATCCTCCAGCATATCACGCCCCCGAACGGTTACCGAACACAAGGTCCTCACTCCACACTACGCAGTAATACAACTCACTCTCTCAATCAACAGAAAATCCAGGCAGTGACTAGGAACAAAATTTAAAGGTTTCAAGAGAAAGAAATCCGAGCGTCGCTACTCACATTACCACGGCGAGACAACTAACGATCGATAGCCCCCAAGATGGGAAAAACATGAGGTGGGGAAGAAGATGACGAGCTGGAAACAAGAACGGCAACCGTCAAGCAGCCCAACAGAGGGATCGAGGAGGGAAGAAAGTGGAGAGGCGGAAGCTTGTCGTTGTAGGGATGACGACGACGACGGCGGCGGGGTGGGGATCTTTTCATGGGCCGGACTTGTACGGATCCAGGTCCGCTCATCATTTGTACGTTTGTTCTATCGACTTCTTCTCTTGATAAGTTTTGATATTTTGACAGAAAAAAACTCGGTCGAAATTTGTGAAATTTAGAAAATATCGTGTAAAATCGCAATCATTTTATATATTTTTTGTTCTAAGTGTCTGAAACTCTTACGTGTATTAATAATACGGTTTTCAATTACGACGTATTTCTCCAAATTAGTGTCATGCAAATAACCTTCTTACTGAATTATGTGCCGGACAGTGCTAAAATGGAATTTTACGGGGGAGAAAATAGAAGATGTGGATTCCATTTCAAGCTCGAGGGGGTGAGACCTTGCGCAGTGGAAAGAACTTCCCTAACAACCTCAAAACTAACATGAAGCTGCCATGTCCTCTCCCTCTTCTGTTGCGGCCACCGGAACTCAAACTCGCATGAACCATTCCCATGCTTTCGCGGTTGATCATGGGCACAGTCACGGTCACGGTGGATGAAACCGGAGAAATCCTCCCGAGAAGGGGGAGGTCGTCGTTGAATCTCTCCCATAGCCGATCCATCCTCTCGTCATCAGCCACTTTGCCATCGACGACAGGTGATTGCAAGGAGTGGTTGTCGGCAGACACCAGGAAGCGGAAACCTTCCTCCTCGTCGCTGTTGACATCCTCAGTCATATAGAGCATTAAACTTGTCCTTGATCTCGGAAAATAACTCGCGAGTAGAATCAGCGTGGAAGTAACCCTCCATATACAGCAATAACCTGATTTTTGCAACTGGGGGATGAAGTAGTTGGACGGCAAGTAAGCCGCACGTAGAAATCAGGATCACATCATCCGTGTGAGTAATCATCCCAATCTCCAAAATGTTTCTTAAGAAAATGCATATGAGCATTCACGATAAGAGCCGAACCATTACAACCGCCTTCCAACAAACAGCAACCCATCAAGCAAAGAGGAAAGCAACGGATTCATATTCCAGGCAAACTAGAAACTTCACAGGCTTCCCGCGATATCCGCATGTACTATTACTGTCTACCAGAGAGAACCCAAGACTTTCGTCAACTAGAGCACACCATATTAATGTCTACAAGCTAGGCCAAAAGATTCTTCACCGGCATTTAAAAGTTAAATGTCCAAGCACGGTTACATGCCGTGCGGTTCAATTCACCGGTTGCTCCGCCTGCTGCTCCTGAGAGTATTTCCCCATGAGTTTGGTAAGCAGTGCATTGAACTCTTTCTCCATCTCAAGTTCTTCCTCCCAGTGCTTCTTCTTCATCTCCTGCAGCTTCTCCTCGTGCACCTGGACCAGTTTCTCCCTTTCTACCTCGAATTCCTCCATCTCCTCATCCTGCAGCCGGATCAGTTTTGCGATGCCCTCCATCCTATCACCATCAATGATACAATAAGTCGGATTGCGTATCAAATGGTAAAGGCAGAAAGAGAAAACGAGAAAGGCAGCTGTACAATCGAAATTTTAACACCTGGTTTTCTTGTCATGAGTAGTTGAAGAATCTGCCCCAGATTGTTTCATCTTCTCTCGCTTGTCCTGCTGCAGCCTCTCAAACTCTTCTTCCTTTGCCTTTATCTCCTCATGCATAAGGTCCATTTGATCCTTGAAGAACTGTTCTTGAAAGTCTAACTGCACAGTAACCGAGAGAACGCAGATGTGTGTTTGCATCTCAATAACACAACTAAAAAATTAGCGGCCCAGGATATTCTAATCTAACAAGCATGCTGGGATGAGCAAAGCAAGCAGCCATATGTGTTCGCACCAGAAATAGAAACAACATGGAAAAGAGATGCAAATCGGCGGAGAAGAATTTCACTATCAGAGCCTCATGAAGAATCTTCGTTAAAAGATGCAGCAAAAAAAGAAGAATGATTTGCAGCACCTCCATTACACAAAAATCTCTTTTGGTTATTTAAAGATATTTTAGTCAAGAGGCACTTCAAAAAGGCTGATCCAAACAAATATGACGAAAATGTGAAATCGTAAAAGGATGCCATCTGATGTCCAAAAGATCTGAGAGAACCAAATTTATTAGAGCTCACCTCTTCCTTGTTCTGCTCGTGTTGCATCTGAGTTCTCTGTCGAACAATTTCGTTTTCCTTCATAGTGTTTCGAAGCTTTTCACTGACGATACCAAAAGATTCTTCCAGTATTTTCGCATGCCTCTGTTCCTCCACGACCTTGTCCTTGAGGTAGACGAGCTGCTGGTTGTCTTCAGTCATCCGCCTAATTTGGTTGACAACCATCTCATGGAAGGACCTTATCTCATACCTCAGCTTAGTTTTACCTGAAAACCAACAAATGTTAAAAGTAAAACAGTCGACCAAACCAAATGCGAAGTGTCCACACCGATACTCAGAACCACGCAGAAAAATGCACATTTGAGATACACACACACAGACCTGATGAATGTTTATTGAAAACATCCAGATCCTCTTTCCCCGGCATAAAACCATAGAGCTGCCGCTTCCCTCCTGGATAAAATAACACACGGCGATGCTCCCAGGCATACCTGTCAGTCCCCTGCTCAATAAAATGTTTATGGAGACGCTCTGCCTCGAGATAACCCCTTGGGGAGCTCTCAAAAATAAGGACGCTCATGCCTCGGTGGCCCTGGGGACCATATGAATGGCGAGCCTTTACAGCAGCATACTTGTGGAAGGAGTCCAACAGCTCTGGGTTTCCCATTCCAACCCACTGAAGAAAGAGAAAAGTGCAGAACTAGTTTCAACATGCACAATCGGTAAATATGGAAGTTCAATAAGGAGATATAATGACCGCGCAGAAAAGCCAGGGGCATTCATAAGTAGAAGACAGATGACTTTAGGAGATTGAAAAGTTTTCTTGTTTCAATGATTAAGTGACGGTACCTTCTCATTGTCATCCTTTTCCAGCCATGTGTTCATGATCAGAACCATTGGGGGCCAAATGATATCATGGTCTTTCTCCTCCTCTTTTAGGCCATTCCATTTTCCAAAAAGTTCACCAGAAGGGACCACTGAGGTTCCTCTCCTTCTCAATTCCTCTTCCAGAAGTTCAGCAAGCTCGCGATGGAGTTTGACCCTTTTCGCCCCAACTGTTTTGGCATGAGTTGTTAGGGGCTGCAAACCTCTATACCAGTCAATTGCACCAGGTCCACCTTGACAAGCAGGACAATGCCACTGCCTAGCTGGTTCATTAATTTCTTCCACAGATAGTGAATCCAGTATCTCAAAGAATTTCCTGAACCAATTATTTCTTTTACGTGTTTCATGGCTCTTTTGACTGGCGTCAGAATCAAAGCCATCACTCATCACATCATCATCAAATTCGCCAATATCAGAATCATCATCTTCATCGTCATCTTGGACAGCACCTTCTTCATCCTCATTATCGTTCTCAGCTTCAGCATCGGCAAAGCTACCCCCAGATGAACCAAATTTTCCTTGCCAGTTCCATCCATGCTCAAGAGGTGCACCAATGGCAGGTTGTGATATGAAACTCCCCTGATCAGTCATCTTATTGGCCTGTGTAGAGAATGCTCTTCCCCAACCAGCTGGCTTACTCATATCAGCAGCTCGTGCAGACAAGGTATCGGCTGAAGCCAATCCAGGTCTGTTGTCAGTTCTCACACCCTGCTTTTGGGGGAAATCCAGCTGGCCCCAATCCCTCATATTAGGGTTCGGACTAACCCAGGGTCTGGCAGCACCAGAGCCGTTTCTGTTTTTGGATTTCTTAGCATAGACTTCCCATTCACCGCCATTGTCATGCGCAGATTCCAAGTTAACATTAGCCACTCCTTCACTTAAGTTATCAACATTTGGGCTATCACCACCAGCCCCTGCAGATGAACTCCCGCTTGCTTGTCTTGAGCTCATTTTTCATAAAATGCTTCTCAGTTAAGGTTATGCCTGCAAGTCAAAAACAGAATCCGATCAAGGAAGCTCAATGAAGACAAAGGAAAGGGAGATTTCACCATAACTCTGAAGAAAAATACATGAAGGATATACAAGTACAGAAATCATCGGCAAGCCCCGGGCATCATTTTTATGGGAAAAAAGAAATATCAATGGCTGATACACAAACAGAGGATAATGTTTTCCTCGATTGAGCATAACAACTACAAAGCGATGACAAATGTGGGTACCAGAGTGTTTGCGGATGCAGGAAGGAAGCATAGGTTGCCGTTGTATTTACTTTATAATGTTATGGTTGTATGCCGAGTGGTCATCAAAATGCACTATCAAAACGTGAGCATGACATGGACAATGCATTGGCAGATCATGTTACCAAGCATAAAACAACCATTTTTTTTATATATAAACAGCCAACAACAATGCTTCATGGAGCAGTTTATTTGTTGGTACCGAATGAAAAAAAGAAAATATCATGTGAGCGCTCAATAACTCATTATGAAGGGTCATTATACTTTGTAAATCACGCTTCATTCTTTGAGACTACATTCTCCCAGAAAAATCAGGTCATGAAACCTTCAGATATTTTTCCGATGCCTCTCCACACGCCATGTTTGGAAAATTGTTGCGTGACTAGAAAAGACCTCTAAATTTTATTTACTAGTTATGCAAAAATGAAACGGCACCTTTCTTTTTAAAATGAAAGAAAAAGTCCAAAGCTAATGTTAATTATTACATAAATCGTGTCCATTTATTCATAAAAAAGGGGTTAAAAACAACATGCATTTATTTGATTCCTGATGAAGTTGATATTTACTTCCAATATCCACTTTCACCAAAACTAGTGAGAGCCACTCTCCAGAAGTTTTCTACCAAAAAAAAACTCTCCAGAAGTTAAGATGTCTAGCACTTCAAAAGGATTTCCAGGTTAATCATGAATTCAAAGAATGATTGACGTTGTTGCATCATCAAAAAGTATTTTTCTACATAAATTACAAAGAAAAAAGATTTTTTTTTTTTTCAAATAACTTCAGGTATGTCACAGCCAGCAAAGGATACACAGACGAATCTCATCTCATAAAATCCATGGATCTAGACAAAAGAGAAAAAGCATCCAGACCACAGTTGGCTTTGACAGCCAATAGACACCCCTCAATGTCCAATTTAACCACTCCAATCCCATGTCCATGGAGAATCCCGTATTTGGAAACAAGAAAATTAGGGAGGTATTGATCATGGGATCAGGACATGGAGGCTCGAAATTGTGTAGGCATATGGCTAACCTCTCCCCCACCTGTAGTATCTGGGAGCAACGTGCGCACCGGGAAGGAATGAAATAAAAAGGAAAAGTTCTTATCTCACAAAGCAACAAAAGACTAACCCCAGCCTGAGATGCTTAGCCAATTAAACCAGAAAGCAGTTTGACATTGCTACAGCAAGCAACATCATACGAAGATGCGCGAAAAACTTTAAACAGAAGATCCATTTCCTTTTGGCTAGCTTGTTTTGATTCTCCCACTCAAACAAACAGACCGCATTGAAGCTTTACATGCAAGAACACATTCCTCAACCACAGAAACCAAACAAACCAACAAGCGTTTAGCAAACACTATCGCAAGGGTTTGTCACTAAACTCAGGTTTACCAAAAAATCAGACGGGAAAAAAAAAAAACGAAAACACCATCGGGAAAAAATCAGAGGCAAACAAAAAAACACAGAAGATACCCACTCCATCGGGCGAACACCATCAGCGAAGCGCAAGACGAGCCTAAAACAGCGGAAACGACGAAAGAATGGAGAAAGGGCGCGCAAAATGTGAAGAAAGTGAACTAACAAAGGCGATGCAAGAGAAACCGTGGGGGAATGGAGACGGAGTAGGCAGTCGAGAGAAGGAAAGCGCCGCCGCGAAGATCTCCAGAGGAGGGGCGGACGGCCGCAGCAGAGTGTGGGGTGGGGGAGGGAGAGAAAAGAAAGAAACTGCAGAGACTCCAAATACAAAACTACGCGGAAAAAGGAAAGGCCAATTGAATCCCCCCCGCCCCGCCCCCCTATTTAAATTACCTGTTCTTTAAAATCGAGAATTCATTCTTCTTTTATTTAAACAAATTAAGCTGTGTCTAAAGTTATCTGCTCACACACGAAAAAAAGGAGAGTAAAAGATTAAAAAAAAATCACGAGAAATTTTTTTAAATTAAATCATTTTTTTTTATTTAAAAAGCAGGTTAACGAGAAACTATGTCTCAAGATAATTTTATTAGTAAGAATATTTTTTAAAATAAAATAATGAATTTTAAAATTTGTTAAATTATCGTAAAAGTATCTTTTTTTTTTTTTTGAAAAAGAAAAAGAGGAACAAGAAAGATAGAAAATAAAAAATATAAGTTGAGTAGTGTAAATGTTGGGTGGTGGGTCCCGAAGCTTACTTCCTTGGAAGGGTAAATAAAAAATGCATCTGATCTGATTGCATTGGAGCCATGCTTTTCCTCCCCAAGATGCTTTCCCTCCCTGTCCAAGTCACACAAACTTCTATCAGAAGGTTGTGTTTTCCTTGTTTGATGACTACTGTTGATTGGCCCTATTTAAAGGATGACTTGTGGACCTCCCCACCTTTCCTTTTAAGGTCTAATGAAATGGAAAAAAGGGCTTAATTAATCATTAACCTGGAGATGATGATCCATTGTGCTTCCTTTCGGGACAAGGTTTCTTCCATGTGTAATTTCAGTTAGTTTTAAAAAAAATTGGCCAAATAGTTCGAAAAATTCTCAATTTATCGTCTTAAGTAGTTATTCATAACACCATATGTTAATTTATTAGAAATACATTATTATGAACAACACTAAAAATATTTTTTTTTTTTAGGTTTTTCAAAATTATTTTAATTGTCGCGGTTTTGAACAGTGACTTATGGTAATTTTTTAAAACTAGCCTTATTATGGGACAAACATTGTGACTTCCCATTAGTATCCTCCATTGCAACAGCACCCCTTGATCGCGCTACTCTTGACCCTTCACAATCCAATCACATCCCTCTGATGAACTCTCTCCGTTGGAGTACTGCTCTATGAATAAGATGTTAAACTTCAATCTAAACCATATATGCTTTGTGTTGAGCATGTTAAATCAGAGATTGTAGACTCTAGAAAAACATGCTGTAGCAAGCTGATTGGACAAGCAAGCACACTTACTCCGAGTATCTGAATATAAGCTTTGAAACAAAGAATAGGTCCGGTGATGCACGTTTATGAAAAGAAACAAGGACGAACAAGTGGCATCCATAATTCCTGAGAATATAAGCTTTGGAACAAAGACTATTTCCAACTTTCATGAGCTAATTTGCAGATTCGAGATATCTTTCAGGGGTGAGAATGCCATTTCCTACTCCAGGGAAAATTAATCAGTTTACTAATCATCATCAGAAATTTTCCATTGCTAAGCAGGGCAATAGTTGACGAGAATAATCACATAAAGACTACTGAAAGTTGTGAAGACAGTTACTGTTGCCATGGTTCATCACAATACACAACCATAACTATCCGGGGATTGTTTTCCTATTGCAGAAACTTTCGGAAGAACCTTCCCTGAAATCAAACACAGACATGCCTGAGAACAGGGGAGATGCTAATTGCTTGATCATCTTAAGTAATAACCACTGGGAAAAACCTCATGCAATAAAAAACCAAAAGGAAAAAAATGATAGGATAGGCATTTCCATTCCAAGGGATGGAAATAAAACCATCAAACAGACAGGCAAATTAAGATCATATAAACAACAGCGGTGCAAATTTGGATAAGATTATTAAAAGCATGGAGCGTACCAGACCATTTCTTGCTTTAGTTTCCAGTTCTTGGACAACACCATGTTTCCCCACCTCTTCGTTCCTTTCATAAATGAAACCCAGAATGTCACACAGTTAACGCACTGCATTAAACATTCGTTGATCACAGGGAAACACTCAAACTATCTACACAAGCAACCATCATTTCCACCCAATTCAGGATCCGACCCAGATAAAGCACACGATGGTATCATATAAGAAGTTTGATCTCAGTTCCACTGGGAAGATTTCCATGTCCTGATCATGCATCGAGAAAGGCCAAGAGTCAATTATCATATGATCCATCTGGCAAGAGCATAACAATGCTGACACGAAAAAAATCATAATAGTAATTCAATATTGACGCCTCTATTGAAGTCTTCAGCACATTTAGAACCAGCAGCGCCCATAAAAACAATATTACTGTTTTCCAACTACACAGTGTTACTTGGCAGGTAAGGAACCTTTTCCCAAGAGAAAAGAGAAGGATCAGAAAACCTAGTTATGTCGATTGATAACAACATTCACAATACATAATATCCGCCAAAATAAACTATACCAGAATACATATATCAAATTAAAAGGCCTTCCAACTCTCAATCTAACGGAAGATCAAAAAGTAGCATGTACTATACACGCCTGGATGCTAAGTTCTCACATGAGTCAAATTTTTCAAAATAAAGGAAACAATGATAGCCGGTTTTGACCACTAGGAAATTCAGTTGTCAACGTCGATTGGATGCATTATACTTTCCCATCAACCATATCAGTCGTTTGTCACTCTTCAAAGATGCAAAGACCTCTCTGGCAGTTGAGTTCTCAAACAACTCTAACGCGTGAAGGTAAATGTTCTGATCGACCCCGTGCATCTCATCCAAAAGCTTGATGCATTTGCTAATGGAAAAGTGATACTCGTTCCTCAAGATGGCATTTGCCCTCATTCTTGACGCGGCAGCGATTTCCAGCATGGCATCTACTATCGCATCGCCGTGAGCCTTACGCCCCCTCTTCTTCTGTCCCGAAATGGATGGATTTCCAGCCGGGTGTCCATCGTGACCGTCGATCATTTTCCAGTCATCCCTAGAGCCAGAGGAACCTTCGTCATCCATACCAGCCACTAGCAACGATATATTAGCTGCCAGGAAGGGCCTTCCTTCTGAAAATCAAATCTAGTCCCAGCAAGACAAACAAACCACGGCCACACCGAGCCCAACTCAAGTTGGACAAGTAACTAGAAAGCAATGGGGCATCACATTCATCTAACTAGCTACATTGAAGCCTTGATTGATCAATCCGCAACAATTGGCGTATCCTCCAGACTCCTCCAGAATTAAGAAAAACAAAAAATTCAGTCAAAAATAACAACAGCGGCATATCAATTCTTTTAAAGTGACCACTTATCGGGCGTACAATCGAAGGGATAACTTTTTTAGAAAAATCTAGTGTCACAACCAACAGACGGTCAGTCATCAAAAAGAGGGATCGCCATCTCCGAACATCAAGCCCTCCTCGTCAAACGGATCCGACAAGATCAAGGAGGACAAAAATTGGATCAAGACTAAACCACCAACAGAAACATAGAACAATAAAACAATCAATGTAGAGATCTCACCAAGAAACCACAACCTCCTCCTCCTCCTCCTCCTGAGACTAGGGTTTTTTTTTTAATTACCAAAGAGGGGTTCTGCCCGTCCGAGGGCGGGAAAGCAGACATCATTAGGGCCTGTTTGGCTTTACACGTTTCCTATGTTTTTCTTCTGTCCCGACCCAATGTTGCGTTTTTTTCCCCATTATATTAATATCTCGATACTAAAACTTTGAGGATTTTACTTTCGCATGTTAATTTTCATAATTTTTAAAATATTTAATATTTAATAAGTTGTTTGGTTCAAACTGTGACATTAAAATTACAAAAAAAATGTTATTTATAATATTGACTTTTGATAAATTATGACAAAGGCCGTCATTAGAAATGCGTTGGAGGCACATTTTGTAAATTTTTGACAAAGGCCGTCATTAGAAATGCGTTGGAGGCACATTTTGTAAATTTTGACAGTTTCAAAAAGATTTCATTATTTTGTCGGAATTCGTTGTTTCAGTCCGCAACATTATATTGCCATATCAAACATCAGCGTCATTGTCTAAAAATGAGATCACACACTGAAACATGTCGTCCGAGATGAATTTCTACTATTTATATCGATATTTGAAACAATTATTTTGCCGTAATTTTTCAAAATCGCCCTTTCAAACAATTATTAGAAAAAGTTTAAAACAACGACTTAGAAAACGATAAATTGAGTATTATCAAAACTTGTACTATATTTTACAAATTTGACCTTACAAACTTCAAGATTTGTTACATTTTAACGTAATGTAAAAACAAAATAAAAAATAGAATAAATAATTTCAAAATTTCAAAAATAATTCTTCGACTTTGCTCATATTCGACTTCCAATAATCATATACGACCTCACTTTTTATTTTATTTTTTGAAAATCGGAATTATAAACTCCAACTTTCTTAAAGGACTTTTTAGAAGTAGGACTTTATGATGCGACAAGTTGACATTATTTTCGAAATTTTAAAATTATTTATATGAAATTTAACTCCATATACTTCGTAACTTTATGTTTCACGGCCTCACATTTTTATGCAAATATTAATAGAGAAGTACGATAAAAGCAGCAAACCATGACCTAACAGGTTACAAATCATGAAGATTCACTTCCAAAACCTTCTTTTATTTCACAGGGGGAGTAGAGTTACTGCCAAAATCAACAAGAATTCCCAAAATAACATGTAAAAAAGGAGGGACTTCAAAAAGAAAAAGAGGAACCCACTGCTCCTATATCCTTCTTTACCCCTCAAATCGGATCCCTCACCTGACAAAAATTCTTGGGAATAAGTTACAATGACGAAAGGAAAGGAAAGGAAAGGAAAGGGAAGGGAAGGGAAGGGAGAAGTACTAAAACGGAAGATTAGGGGCTGCGGCACAACCCCTCCGCCCCAGCAATGAACTGACGTAATGAGCTAACATTCTGCAAAAACTGAGGCCGCGACCCGCCGTATCGAATCAGCAGCCTTCAGGAGGTCAGACTCCGTGTGACCGGCGGATATGAATAGCTTAATTCCGACCGGGAGACGGCACTTGTCGAGGGTTGACCTCTTCGAAGTCACGGTAATGACAGACTCCTCCTTCAAAAGCTTTTGTCCCTCAATTTAAACAACTCAGGTAGTAAGCGACATCATGCATCAGAGTAGTTAGTACAAAGTACAAGTATGAGCCAACAAGCTTAAGTTCTCTGCTTACCCGACTGACTATATTCTCGAGGAGCTTCAGGTCGTCTTTCGCAGAACCTGTTGGCTTCTTTAATCTCAGAAAAACAATTGGTGAGTCCTGACTGCTTGCAACTGAAAGCCCCGGGACACTCGACAATTCTGCGGTTAAACATAGAAGACCATATCAAACGGAAGGAACAGCATCGGAATTCTACTTCACGAAGTCCAAAGTAACTAAGAAATGCAAGAAGCAATACGATCAGTCGACCAATCTGAAACAGACAAGAACAGAATGACTAAGGAATCCCTCCATCCATTTCAAAAGCTCAGGCTCTGGCTATGGCCGGGCCTGGCTTCAGACCTTCTGGGCTGCTGCCACTTCTGGCGCATGTCAAATGAAGTGAAGAATGGAGGCCAGGACAATCTTCAAAGAGAGAACTAGGAACAACCTTTCCACAGGCGAGAAGTGTTTGCGTTTAGCTTTTTCAAGAGCTCAGGATTTTCATCCAGGATATCAATGGCAGTGATTGCAGCTCTTGCAAGATATGGTGGAAGGGAAGCAGAGAACACATAACCGGAGCTGCTCAGTCTCTGCATTTAGGCTGAGTCGTTAGAATAACGCTTTCCCGTGCATGAATTATCGTCCCAAACAAAAAGAGAGGGCTACAAAAGGGATCCCAGATCAAATGTCATTCTATATGTACGAATTCTAATGTGAGGCAAAGAGGCATACTTGATGTTCGATGACGCGAGAACTTCCAGTGCAGAATCCTCCCTCTGCTGCTAATGCGTGACCCATGGCAGCCGTTATAATGTCTATCTTATCGACCTGCAGAAAAATAACACGGTAAGGAAAAATAAACAACACAATTGGGCAATGGGATTTATGACTTCAAAACATACCGGAACTTTACAATACTCTGTAAGACCTCTTCCAGAATGTCCAAGCACTCCAAAGGAATTGCTTTCATCCAAAAGGACACGGAAGCGGTATTTCTCCTTAAGTTTGACTATCTCATCTAGAGGAGCAATTTGACCAGAATTCTATACAACATGGAAGGAACTAGAAATTTTAGCATCCGTTTGACAGTCATGATCCAATCCGGGATATTCATGATTAAGAAATGCCATCAGCAAGAAAAAATGTGAGCAGCGAATAAAAAGTATAGGAAATCACACCTGGTATAGGGCTTCCACAACGATGTACCGGCGTTGCTTCTTGGCTCGCTTGCTGTTCTCAACAACAATTTTTTCCAAAGCAGCTTCCAAAGACTTCATGTCATTGTGTTTGAAGTACACAATCGTACTTCTAGAGAGATACAAACCATTCTGTATTCCCCAGTGGACTCCTTCATCCCTATTAAGAAAGATATCTAACTAAACAGATTTACTCGGCACAAATACAGTATAAACGGCCAATTCATGGATTATCATCCAGCACTCCACACAGCGGGTAGAGTTATTGCACACGCTTATTTTGAAAAATCTGGTTGTAATAACCAAATGTTTCTTTCACAATGGCCCTTATAATGCCTGTATAGAAGAGCAACAAAGCACATAATGCAGGATGACTCATACTCACGCAACTACTATGTCGCCCTTCTTTGAAAATGCAGGAATGGCACTGAACATTGTAGAAAGCCCGTAGGAGTAAAGGATGGAATCAGGAGTTCCCAAAAATTTGGCAATTCGGGCCTCACAATCAAGGTGGACATCTAGAAAGAACGAGGATAGAAGAGTTTTCAGATGATATATTCTATTATATAACAACATAATAAACAAATCAATCGAGTTTTCTCAGCAGAACAATGTTCTATCTCACACCTATGGTACCATAGAATCCACGAGGGCCACAAGAACCGACACCGTATTTTTCTACTGCTGAAGTGCACGACTCCTGTTGTTTAAGGAAAACGATCATAAAAATAAAAGTAGCCCATAAATAGGTCGATAAATTATTTTAAAGCCATCTTTCTTACAAGTAACTTCTCATGTCCAATAAATCCAAGATAATTTGCTGAAGCGAAATTCACGACTTCCTTTCCATCAACTATTGCATGTGGTCCTGCAGAACTGCATGAGAGGAGCAACTGAATTTGAAAGCCAATATCACGAGTTTTAAATCCAGAGTACCAAAAGCTATAGCAGAAAGAAAATCAATTTCTCTAGGTGCAGAGAAAAGAAAAGGAATGGATCTTCGAAAAGTCATGACAAACAAAGATGGGCAATTAATTAAGAAGTTAACGTTAAAGAAGTATCACTTTCACTTTCAAGCAAAAAAAAACAACTTATCCATAATTCACATACATATAAATATGAAAGCCACCAAATGAAGCAAGAGAAGATTGTACCTTTCCAAAACAGGGGGTTCGTATTGCATTTCTTCTGTAATAGGGGGAATAAGTGAATCGGGGACCCATTCATCGCAAAGATCTTCTATTTCCTACAGAGAGGCATGCATATCAGTGAAGGCTTGCAAGGTATCACCAGCGACAATCCTTGAGTACTAAAAGCACAGGTAAATGTAACCAAAACAGATACTCCAAAACCGTACTACCATGATCGTGCGGCAAAACTTTTCTTTCCCAACCATCGTAAAAGGATATATCACTCAGGAATGGGTTTCATATCAGCACACTGCAGGACAGCAATGGGATCATGCATATACTAGCCATTCCATCTATATCATCCACGATATAAAATCTAAACTAAGCAACATTCCTTTTCGAACAACTGGAAATTGGATCTCCCTACCAATAATAGATCCTATTTCTCATTCATCTGAGGATTCCAACAACGCATCCACCGACAACATCGAGCGAGCACGCACACAGAATACGGAATCTCAGGAGAAGGACCCACCTTCCTCGTCAGG
This sequence comes from Melastoma candidum, assembly GCA_023653495.1. Taxonomy (NCBI): domain Eukaryota; kingdom Viridiplantae; phylum Streptophyta; class Magnoliopsida; order Myrtales; family Melastomataceae; genus Melastoma; species Melastoma candidum. Next base: position 11,900,117 of record CM042888.1, on the reverse strand, counting down.
GGCCTCTTGGGAGGCTTGTAACTCTTCTGAGAGAGCAGGAACAGGATCACCACCAGGAGCAAACCCTCCACGAACAGATGCCCTGTAACAGTAACAACAAATTAAATAAAAAAACGCGCCCCGACACAAAGATCCAAAACCATCTGAATCGAATCCAACAATCTACAGGGCCTTAATTACCGCCGATTTGGACGCCGAAGACGACCGCCTTGGCCGAAGGAGCATCCAAGGCCTTGGTGAGCCAACCCAAGGCGGCGTTCAACACGTTCGCCATCGAATTATTCATCTTCCACGGGACAAATCACGGATCCTGAGATCGGGAGGGAAGGAAGTGGTCGTGATTGGCGGATTCACCCTGGTGGATGGAAAATTGGAGAGTCCCACCTCGGATCCAACAATCCTCACCAAACGGTGTCGTTCCCAAACGTTTCTATCTTATCCTCCGTGGAAAATTGGGGTTATTGTACGGGCATTCACTCGCGAGGTTTGTACGGGTGAACATTTAGTTTCTAAAAAAATTCACGAAAAACGGTCAAAGTTTCATAAATTACGTAAAATTCGTAGTGTAAAATGGAAGGAGGCGGGTTTCCCTCTAACACTTTTAAAAAAAAAGTGTTTCGGGGGCGGATTTTGAAAACCCGCCTCTTTAATAAGTAAATGAAGGGCGAGTTTTCAAAACTCGCCCTTCTAGTTCAGTTGGTTAAAGTAACATCATAAATTGCGAGAGGTCTTGGGTTCGATTCCTATTAGCAACAACTTTGAATAATTTTTTCTGAAAAACTAAAAAATTTTCATCCTAATAAGAAACGAACCCGAGACCTCTCGCAAACTAAAGAGTGACCAACTGAGCTAAAACCCGCCCTTCATTTACTTATTAAAGGGGCGAGTCTTTTTTTTTTTTAAGTGTTGAAGGGGCGCGTTTCGAAAACCCGCCCCGGCCATTTTACACGAAGGGCGGGTTTTTATTTGAGAGGGGCATTTTCAAAACGCGCCCCTTCGACTGTATTTTAGTAATTTACGAAACTTAGACCGTTTTTTCGCGAATTTTTTTAAAAACTAATGGCAAATCCGTACAAACGACGTCATTTCAAGAAATATTTCGTCGTATTAAGTTTTTAAATTCACGTACTAACTTATTTAAGTCGACCTTTGTAAGACCGACTTCGGTCTTGGCCTTACATATTTTTTTGCCTTTAAATTTAAAAAAAAATAAAAAAATAAATTGCCTTAATTAAAGGAAGTCGGCCTTACATTTTTTTTTTCCTTTGAAAATTATTTTTGTATAAGTGAGGGAAGTCGGCCTTTGTAAGACCGACTTCCTTGTGTGAATGACAATTGAAATTTTTATTTTTTACAAAGTATAGAGAGGCCGACTTTAGTAAGTTATTAGACGAATATTGAAACTTAAGGCGTCGGCAAAATATTTTACCAAATAATGTCACTAAAGAACAAAACTTTGTTTTAAAATATAGTTAAATGTCCTGCATTTCCTAAACTTATTTTAATAATTTTTTTCTTATTTATAGAATATTTTAAATACGTGATATATTATATATTTTATAATCGGAAATTATCAAATATGGGCCGCTAAAGCACTAACACGATAAATGAATTGGCAAACTCGCCCTAGCATTAGCTGTCCTTGGAGTTGTCAATATTGAATTTCAGGAGCACATTATCAATGCGAATTAGAGAAGGGCACAAATTCCTGCTCCAATCTCTCACAAATAAGAGCTGTCCCAGGCAAAAAGACATCTAATATAATAAATAAACAACTCCACACTATGATTTCCGGACACATGTATACCACTGCTAGCATCCATCCACTGTAAGAAAATTTTGAAGCTTAGCACTGACAAAATGTAGTGCCTGCTGCTGAGGCCTTCAATTTCTGGGACATTGGTGAACCTTCATGGAGATCTCGAAACAATTAAACTGCAACCAATGGTGTTTTCCTCAGCTTCTCAATCTGCTGACTCAAACTTATAACATCACTCTTCCTTCCGTCGTCGATCAGACACTGCTTCAATTTGCTGAACAGAGGAGCCGGTGGCCGTATACCCATGTCCAACATTTCCCTAAAATACTTGCAAGCATCGGCCAATTTATCCTCGTGACAGAGACTGGTAATCAACGTAGAGAACATGTGCATCCCGGGAAGGACTCCTTTCGACTTCATCTGATCCCAAATCCTAATTGCCATGTCTGTCCTGTCCTCACTGCAGAACATCCTCACAACAATCTCATAAGTGCTCACAGTAGGCTCGACGGACATTTTCTGATAAACCGAGAAAGCTTCCTTCGTATTCCCAGCCTTCACTAAATGATGCAAAATTATATCGTACGTGCGCGCATTCGGCCCTATTCCCAATTCCCGCATCTCGTCGAGGACCTTATATGCGTCCTTCATTCTCGTTGACCAAGAATACGCGCCAACAAGAGCATTATACGTTGGGGCTTCAGGCTTGAGCCCGCTTGCATGGTACATGCCAAAGAAATGAATGGCTTCCTCCAACCTCTTTGCCGATCCCAATCCAGTAATCAAACTACAATAAACATGAGCACTCGGCACACAGCCCTTCTTTGTCATTTCATTGAAAATCTGCAGTGCCTCATCGCACTTCTGAACCCTACAGTGTGCATTAATCAAGATGCCATAAACTACCACGTCCGGTTTGAATCCCTCAGCCTTCATCTCCCTGTAAACCTCCATCAACCTCAACATATTCTTTTCCTCGCTCCATCCTTCCAACATGATCGTATATGTCCTTATATCAAACTCTAATCTCTTCTTCTTCTTCTTCTTCATCCCATCCATCACTTCTTGTGCTCTAAGAACATTCCTAGACTTACACAACACATCAATCAGCCTGTTAAAGTCAGACAACTCGTACCCAAAACAATACTCCTTCTCCATCCTATCGAACGCCCCTATCGCTTCCTTAACCTTCCTAGCCCTAGCATACCTCCTCGAGATCAACACAAACGTCTCCTTCGTCAAGAGACCCTTCCTCTTCATCTCATCAACCAAATCCCATATCAGTCTAAACTGCTTGATCTTACCGAGGGAATCGATCAGCGCTTGATACATCTCCGTGGAGTGCCGAAATCCAGGGCGCTTCTCCGACCACCGGAAAAACGAAACCGCGAGGCTCCCTGCATTGCCGAGCCTCTTAAGCACCTCGAGGGTTAGTTCAGGAGTAACGGTGATCGAGAGGCGGTCGAGGGAGGCCGGCAGGGAGGGACCCAGGCGGGACTGGGGGTTCTTGGAGAAGAAAGTCACGACCTTTTCGATGTCATCGGCTCGGGGATTCTCAACGCGGGTGGCGGCCGTCCCGGGAGTGGCGTTCCGAGGGACGGGATTGGGGAGGAGGGAAGCGAAGGCTCTGAAGGGAAGGAACTGGGCGTTCCCGGATGAGAGAGGGACGAACCGGCGAAGACGATGCATCGACTTTGACTATTGGGCGGCAGAGAGAACGCAAGAACGGATGAAGGAATGCGTGTAAAGGAGAGAGCTTTGGATGGACTATTGGCGGCGGACAACCTACGGCGCCGAAGAGGCAACGGTTTCGTCCCGTAAGTGCTCCAAAACGGCTTCAGACAATATCGGGGTTCTGGGGTCTACCGGGCCTGTCCGAATCCCATTAACTTGTTAACACAGAACGCAAAGCTGAACTGGAGGAACGAAAACTGCACAACTTGATGAAGAGATTGACATCTAACACGACGCTTTAACAGCATGCTGTTTACAGGGTGCCACAAAAACTTTCAGGCCGGCCTCCTTTCATCCAGATCCCAACATCCAAACTACTATGAGACCGTAACTGTCAGGGGAAATCAACAGAGTGGAGCTGGAATATGGTGGGGCCTTCTATCTACTTCGAGAACATCTGACCAAACAATACCTCCGTCAACTTCACAGCACTGCTGGGACTCTGACCGGTCATCCACACCTTGAAGTCTTTGTGGAAGTAACCTACCTCGCTCCAACACTGTAGCAGTTCCAGGGTGAAAGGGCCTTGTACATTGCCCTGGGGATCCCGGTAATGCCACACCATGCTTGAGTCGTTAACATCGATTTGCTGATTGTCGCTTCTAGGGAGTTTGATCTCTTCATCTTCGTCTTCACAGGTCAAGTCGATCATCGGAGGATTTATTCCGGTCTTGTCATTTCCATGCTCCGAGCATTCGCCCACTTGGTGCAGAGGCTTTTCTTCGTGTTTTGAGTTCTCGAAAGTTTGATTGATGTCCACATCGGTAAGAGCACTGCCATCCTCATCAAGTCCACTGACCGCCTTAGGCTGATTATAGTCAATGGTGGACCAATCCTTCGGTCCCTTAGCAAGTACAGGTAACCAAAAATCTACAAAATAGTAGATGGAGAGGATAAAATATTACAATAACCCTAAGGACAGATGAATGCATGTTTTCATGGAAAAGAAGTCCAGAACTACAGATGCACATTATATCGGCAACCCCCACTCAGACCATCACTGGCTTCAAGCCATTGTTCAGATAACTGCTGACACATACCTGCTGGGGCTTTGTCATTGGATTTCTGAACCAATCTCTCTGCGTCTGTCACAGAAGTTCTTCCAGAAGTTGTTGGAGGACCTTTGGTTTCCACAGCTGCTTCTGGATTGATTGTGGTAGTAGTGGAACCAAGTTCACGTTCATCAGCAATTACTTTGGGCATCTCTGCTAACAGCCGTGATTGTTCCTCTGGACTCTGGAGCAATTTTCTTCTATCGAGGTATTCAGACAATGTGAGAGCTACAGATGGTTAAGGAACCATTTGTTCTGAATGGAATTAGTAAGATCATACAAACAGGCATCTTGATGTGATTACCACCACCAGCTAGCAAAGGTCGGAGAGGATGTGCGTGTATATATGGTATCTAATTCTTGCAAATATTTTAAAAAAAGACCTGCCAGGAACCTATGCTAACAGATGACAAGAAGAAGCAATTTTACAATAGCACAATAGCCCAACCACAACCAAAATGGAAAACCTGAGCAGTTGAAAGTCGACAAACCTTTGCTGAGACTTTCCATGGCAAGCAAACTAGCGATAATAAAAACACAGAGACATTCTGCAAAAATACAGGGAAAATTAAGGATATTCTCGGCGCCATCCCTTCTCATTGGCTCGATCAATAAGAGTATCCAGTTTAGCAATTTCCCTGGTTAGCCACTGAGATAGTAAAGGAAATCCAGTCAAACTCTGCATCTGAAATGTTGAAATTGTCACATAACAGCTAAGTATCAACTACTCTGAAAAAAAGTAATTAACAGAAAGAGAATATACTTCATGTCTATGAGAGAACACATTTCATAGCAAAGAGTCTAGTTTTTAAGAATAAACTGATAATGCACCAGCTATTGAGACAAACAACAAGTATGACTAGAAAAGAAGAAAGTCCTTACATTCTTTGTAATGTCCTCGTGCAACACTCTTGCTTTAGCCTCAAAGCCTGCCTAGTAAAAATACATAAGTTTGTAATGAGTGAGCAAGTAGTAACCTCCATATGGAACAATTAAACGCGCATGACCAGAGAAGTGCACCCCACAAGAAGGAAAGTCAATGCAAGAATTAAGCATAAGCCTTCCAACAATGAGAGAAAATAACACACCACAGTCGGTCTTTTGAGCAACCCCTCTTTCACTCTCCGCAGCAGATCTTCACATTCTTCCTGCCAATAAAAAAAATGAAATGAGTCATTGAAGCATGCCCCGAGAATTACATCAAATTACAAAACCAACCAAAGTCTATAAAAGGATATCATACTATCATAGCTAAATATCTTCCGTATAACTACGCACTTTGAGCTTACTACGTGCACTAGTTCATTTTTTTTTATAAATACATGGTATCCGGCAAAGAATTCAATTTAATGCAAAACATTGAATACTCAGAGGACACTTTCTTTCTCAATGAACAGCAGCCAAATCAACAGTTCAATCCAAAATAAACGAAACTGACACATAGGAAGGCAGAGGGGAAGCTAAAGGCTGAATTGTCAAAGCCTCAGTGAAAAGAAAAGAAAAACAATAAGACAGTAGAATATAATCAGTCGAAAAACCACTGCAAAATTATCATCGGAGAGCATGGGAAGAGGGACATCTTTTATCAGTCCAGCTACTTGGAAGAGTAATTGTGTGTCCGCGTCAGTACATTTTGAGGCCATCTTCAAACCTAACTTTAACAACAAAAACTATGATAAGATTTTGTGGATTGAAAGAAACCCTTCCATGCTAAAGGGGAAAGAGAAGTAGAAATTTAGCATCAAGCGGTACAGGAAAAAAATCAGATATTTAGAAACCGAATGTGCTTGGAGGGAATATGGAAAAATACCAGAAAATGGGCTAAAATTACCTGTAACTTCGCCAAGCAGAAAATGATTTTTCTGAAGGAAGTCATTAGGATCTGATTTTGTTCTAACGAAGCTTCCAACTACCTTCCCTTTGAACAAATCCAAGTCTTTCATAAGATCACAAACCAAGCTTTTTCGTAGATAAACAAACTTCATGTTATCTGGAACAACGGCAGCAAAACAGCTCTTTGGTCTTTCCACGACCTGTCTTTTCGGCTTCGGCTGTCCCTCTGACAAATTACCCTTGCGCTCCACAGAGACATCATTGACATCTGAACCCCATGGGAGATCCTCAGCTGATTCTGAATCGTCGTGGTTCTCTGCATAATGGGACCCCAGAAGATCGTAGACTTTATTTTTCAAAATGCCTTTTTTACCAAAAAGGGACAAAAGGTTCTCGTCGCAGACAATCCTCTTCTTTTTTGCTGAATTGATGAGGCCATTGTCATTCACATATTTAGTTATAATTCTGGACACATCTTGTTGGGAAATCACTTGACTGGTGTCTATCCCAACAGATTTCAGGAACGCGATGAGTTCTCTCGATCCCCAACCAATAAACTCTTTTTTATGATGCCTAGACTTCCGTTTTGCCTGAGGAGGGGCGTAGGATGGGTCAGCGTACTGCCCCTTCCAGGAGAACATCTCTGCTTCTCCCCTGATGCTCATTTTCAAGTCTCAGTACAATCCCGAGAAAGAATATCCAACAGTGGATTTTCCTAGGAAAATGATTGATACACCCGAACCTCTTCTCCGGTTAGATGAATTCCAATTTCCAAATGCAGCTAGACTCGAGTGACGTTTGGCTTGGATTCTACATACATACAAGGAAAATCAATTAAGACTCCCGGTCAAAGCCACCAGCGTCAGATAACAGCTGCGAAGAACAAAGACAACGCTCAGACCAAAGAAGAACCAGCCGCACTAATCATTCACAAACTTATCCGGAGTAGCCGCCAAAACAATTCCAGAGATCGGGGAGAAAACATGACACATACAAACTCGAAAACAATGCGAACCAGCAGGCAAAAGCGAAAAGAAAACTCTCAGACCATGGATCAAAACAGGGAATGCCATTCACGGCAGTAACCCGGAGAACTACTCAACTCCCGCAGCTCAGGGTGGTCGCCACAAGAAATCCAACGCATTCACCGCCGTCCGACGAGTTTCGCCCAAAACCCTCGTAAAACCGCCACCCAGTAACTCCGCGCGCGAAGGACAGCTAAAAATGAGGCGACACCAAATAGGGAAAAAAAAAAAAGATTTAACACTCCAAAAGGCCTGGGCTTTGTAGTCCTAACCCTGATAAAAGTTACGTTTACAGCGACCTGATTCGAAAAAATATTAATTTTAAAATTTTTAAAAAAATTTAAATCGTTGGAAAAAAAGCGAGGAACTAATAAGTCTTTCATATTGTTTTTTAATACTTTTGTTAGGGTTTGTTAGTGTTCCAACCCATAAACTCCCGACGACACAAGAGCGAGCAAAAGCCTTTTACCAGTGATAAAAAGACGATTTTGAGCAAGAAGTAAAGGGGAATGTGCCTCCGGGTGTTCCTCTCAGAAGGCAAATAGTCGATCGATCGCTTTCTGCCAAGGCGCGCAAGAAGACAACGAACAAGGAGTAAAAAGCAGTGGGGAGGGAATTAGAAATATTTGATAAATTTTAAAGTTTAGTCCTAATCGAACCAGAAACCGTGCTCGTTGACCGCCCTCCGTCCATCCCAGATACGAGAGAATCTCCCTCTCTCAATCACATCTTCAAATTGAGGGTTATGTGATGCGATCCAATTGGTCAATAAAAAATTAGGGTTATAAATTCGGCGGCGATCGAATTAAGTAATTCTCCACGATCGTCAGTAATTTGCTTTTTGGTCCTCACTTGATTTAATATTTAATAAAAACTGGGAATTGCACGGTAGAATTAATAATAATTTAATAATAATGGAGTTTTATGTGAAAATATCGCGGTAAAGTTTTGGATGCATGCAAACTTAAGCCTTAAAAATCTGTATATAACAACCCCATGATCGGGGCAGTTTGAACCCCCCCATGCCGATGTTACACCACCTGAGTTGCGCCGCTCGCATAGACCGGCTTGCCGTGCCCAGTGTCGTCGGACGAGACCGCATGCAAGGTCGCGTCGTACTTCTCCCCGTCTCCCCAGAGTGCGTAGGCCTCCTCTCCATGCACCGCGTCGTCCCCGATCAGGAGCTGCTCCTCCGGCATGCGCAGAGGGATCACCGTCCTTATGGCGACGCATATGATGGACGTGATCACCACGTTCCAACCGATGATGAACCCGCCCCCGACAATCTGCTTTAGTATCTGGATGCCGCCGGACCCCCCGTACACTGCTCCCCTCGAGTTCGTGACGGGAAGGAAGAGCGCACAGAGCTCCGGCTCCGCGAAGAAGCCCGTGAGGATCCCTCCAAGGTAGCCTGCGACGGCGTGGGTGTGGAACACCGCGAGGGTGTCGTCGATCTTCTGGAGTAGGGTCCACCTCTTGTGGACGATCATCATGGTGAACCAAGGCACACTGCCGGAGAGTATACCCATCACGATCGCAGCCCATCCCTGGACGAGGCCGGCTGCTGGGGTGATGCAGACGAGGCCGGTGATCATGCCCTGGACTGCGCCAATGACGGAAGGCTTCTTGAAGAAGATGACATCGAGCCAGGTCCAGACGAGCAGGCTAGTGGCGGCACAGATGTTGGTGTTGAGGACGGCCATGGAGGCGTCGATGTTGGCGGTGTAAGGGTCGCCGCCATTGAAACCGGCCCAGCCCATCCACAACAGGCCGGCTCCGGCCAACATGAGGAGGACATTGTTCGGCGGGAACCTCTCTCGGTCCTTGGTCGACCTCGGACCCACCTAAACTTTCCCATAATACATATGATCAAAAAAACTCCATGGACAGGCACTTCTCCAATAAATTTGATGGTGGAGTAAAAAACAAAGGCAAGAGGAAAAGTCTAAAAAGCAGACTAGAACTACTAGAAGCTTTGACAATTAGATGCAAGCATGTAAAACAGAAGGTGGTGGTGATTGTGGATGATTTCTTCCATTTTGATTTCATCGATCCGGACAATATCTTTTTATTACAACCTTAAATGCGGATGCAACCGACCAGCAATCTCATTCTTTCCCACTCAAAAAACAAAGAACCAAAAACAAAGACCTTGACTTTCATTTTTCTAGATTGCGGCCACCCACACCCACCATGAAAATCTTTAATGAATATTTTCATCTAATTTAAATAATAAAAAACAAACTATAAATATTAATATAAATACAAAAATATATTAAATAACAAATCACTAAATTTAAAGCAACACGTTAACAAAATAAGATGTATTGCTTCGTTTTCAAGAATACTTACTTACTTATGGCATGCTCCGGATTAATGATTCGTACTAATTTAATTTTGGGGTGTATCTAAAAAATTATTATTAAATATGACATTCTGTATTTCTAATCTTATTACACCATATTTTCGAATTAAGTTTTAGTTTAAAAAAATTGTGAGTTTGGTACTTTGAATTAGGATGAAGATTCGAATCCCGAGGAGTTAAGGACAGGACTAACCCAATATGCCGTGGTAAGACCGGCGATGCCAGAGGAGAGGTGGATGACGTAGCCGCCGGAGTAGTCCATCACGCCCCAATGGAACAAGAACCCGCCTCCCCACAGGCTGAACGCCCCGACCGTGTACGAGAACGTCAACCACAGGGGCACGAACATCATCCACGCCCTTATGTTCATCCTCCCCAGCACCGACCCCGCCAGCAATATCAGCGTGATGGCCGCGAACACCCCCTGGAACCACACCATCGACGCCATCGGGTAGAGGGGTGCAATCAGCCCCGTCTCCACAACCCCGTTCTTGTAGTACTGCGTGGTCTCGGGCAGGGACGCCTGCTTGAGCAGGAACTTCTGACCGAGGGCAGGCCCCGCCTTACCCCAGAAAGGCAGCAACTTGTCGCCGAACGACATCTTGTAGGCCCATATGACCCAACACAAGACCACCGCCGAGAACGCGTATAGGGCCATGAACGCGGAATTCACTGCCCATTTCTTCTTAACTATGCTCCCGTACAGGATCACGAGCCCCGGCACGCTCTGCATGCCCACGAGCGTCGCGGCAATCATCTGCCATGCGTTGTCCCCTTTGTTAAGCCAGTCGGGCACCGCCGCCGTCGTGGCCTGGTAAGCGATCGGCACCGGGTTCGGGGGCGACGCTCCTGCCATCGTGGGCGCCTTTCACGAGTGTCCTCGCCGGGGGGGGGGGATACGAAACCCGCGTGAGTGGTTGCTTAAATATATATAAAGTAAAGTCAAATGCTAGTTGTGCGAAGAGATGGAGGGTGGGAAATGAATGGTCCGAGGTTTTGCTTTGGAGGATACACAACTGTTGGTGTTGCCCCCCCCCCCCCCCCCCCCCCCCCCCCCCAAAAGGGGGTGTGTGTGGAATTTGAATCTTCCTTGTTTTCCCATTGAATTTGACAAATCGACGATGATGACGCCGATTTCGCACGACGTGGTGGTGGAATCTCCTTAGAAGGTATTTGAATATTCTACCACCATTTTTTTTGGGAAGAAAATTTAATCATATCCGATCCTATATTTGTACGATTTGACAACTGTATGCAACTATGCGTCTCAATTCATTGTTTGGGCGAATATTTCGATACGAACGTTTGGATATTGACTGTTTCTTACCGATCCTGGTGGATGCGGGTGATTTTTATTTCTCCTCCCAACTATCCAATGTTTTTTTGTCAATTAGTTAGTGTATTTATGATTAGTGTGATGTTTATGATTAGTGTGATGTTGATACCCACATGGGATTTTCCGGATCAAGAGACGGCAACTCCTTTGGGGGGGGGGGGGGACGTCCTTGTTGTGTAATGTGGTTCCAACTATGGTTTCTAACGTATCGCCTCGGCCACATGCGCGTCTTTCGGCCGCGACGAAACCTACAAACATAACGTTCTCATATTACACATCGAGATAGATTTTCCTATCCCAACAATGTTCGCCATGGCATTTCCCTAAAGTACGAGGGAGTCGCCCTAAATATGAACCAGGAGTTTGATTTTTGGACCACGGTTGCCGCCGGGGGGACGGTTCAAATGTGTTTACGTGCTCTGTTTTGTGTTCTTACATTACATGTATGTGTACGCAAATGTTGTCTTTAGTCAATTGTTATGGCTCAAAATTGATAAAAAAATTGCCCGCTTTTCTCATGTTTAGTTATTCCCAATCGTAATTTGTCCACACCGAGGACGGACAGGTTCGGCCTAACATATCTATGACTCCAGATGGTCCTAATGAAAAGGATAATTTCGTTATCATCCTAAAACTTTAAGATACACAATCTCAACCTTACGTTTTAACATTATACAACCATCGATGAATTAAAATACTAACATTCTACCAACTAACACGCTACATTTTTGAATGAAAAAGATGAAAAGAGAAAAATACAATCATGTCAATTGTGTCCGAGAATCCTAATGAAATAAATTATATACTCCTTTTTGCACAAGTTTTGTTTTATTTTATTTATTTTTTTCCAATTACATCATCTCAATATTATAGCAAGGTCCTGTAATTCAGGACGATTTGGTGAGCTAAACCCACCAAAGTTAGGCTATGACATGTATCCCAAACATAAAATCTTTGAATCCTCGGGCACTTAACGTAACGTGATATTACTTAAGATTTGAGATCGACCTTTTAAGGGAAAACAGGCATATATATATAAAAAGAGGGAAAATAAATAAAAAATGATGTCACGGGCGTCCGCCATCTCCCCATGAATGTCTCATGAATAGCCGGTAGCCACGTGACGAATTAAGCAACCTTTTTGTTTATCTCACATAAAAAAATTTAAGTTAAATTGGATTTCCTTTAAAAAATCATATAAATCACTATTAGCACAATGTTTTGAAGGTAATTATTTATCCTGATACAATTAATTACAAAAATCTGTATTGTGTTTCCCCTTAATTAATTACGATCAAAATTTAATAAAAAGTAAAATATGCCTCGATTAAGTTTGGGTGTCGCTGGAGTCAGCAGCGTATGACATGTTTGAATTTTTGACCACTTCCTCCTCCACTCACTATCTATCTCTCTCTTCTCTTTCTGTCGCTGTCCGGGTGTCCCAAGGGCAACTCCCAACCCCTCCCCAACCCAAAAAAACAACAAAGCTAAAGCTGATCTTTTTGGTTTTCGGATCTCTGACCACGATTGCCGGATCCTGACGTCATCTTGGAAGGCAGCCAGGCGCTTCCCACTTCTCCCCCACCCCCCCTGTCGGTTTTCCTTTTGGGTTTGGTTCCCGTGATCTCCAAACGACCGGAACCCGAGGACCCTCCCCTCAAAATCTCATTTTTTGTCTCCTCCTCGAAAGGGTACAGCAGTCAATCATCCCTCCCCCAGCCCACCGTGTGGGCATCGAATTCCTTCGGCATGTTTTATTGGTCGTGTTCTGGGAGTTGGCTTGCTGTCTCGTAGAGGCCGCTCTTTCCATTTGGATGTCGATCTGCTTCATGTTATTTTGCCTGTTTTGGTTTGGTTTTTTTGGGGGGGTTTAAGGATGACTGCACGTGTTTCTGCTTTTGGAGTTGGCCTGGTTACGCCTGTTCTTGTTGTTTAAAGTTGTCATCTTTAGCTGAAGGATTCTGTTTGTTTCTCATTGCCTCCAGTTCGGTTGCTATTTGTCTTCTAAGGAGCAGTGTGAGTGCAAGGACTCTGGGAATAGTTTCGCACCTTTCACTCTCGGCCGAGCATCTGATCGGTGCTTCGGGATCTGTCTCCTGATAGATCATTTGAACTGTGTGCTCCATGTGGACGGAAAATTGGTAGGAGGTGTGGGATATCTTGGTTCGGTCACGTGCCTCCGCTGTAATGGGAGGACTTTGCTCGAAACAAGTTCCGAAGAGTAACCCGTATGCAGACACTAATGGGTCTTTCAATGCCCACAAGGCTTCTATGATTTCCCAGTCAACCAGGCGGAGCAATGTCAGTTCATCAAATGTGCTGGATGCTACTGTGAATCATTCTCAGGAAACCAGGCCCTCACAAGAGCCGAAGGCGGCTGCTCGTCGGGGCAGCCCGCCACAGCGCGAGAACCACAATGACGACTTTTATGATGGTATTCCTAGATATCCCTTGCAGAAGTCTAGATCACTTAGGACTCAGGCAGCAGTTGCCAAGGTACCATGCCGTTGTGATCCGGGGTTCAAAACAGCAATTTTAGCTATGTGCTTATTTAATTATGATTTTTGTGATGCCTGCACGGTTCAAATGACTATCATCTTCATGGCACTCCCGATTTCTCTTGCATATCAGCCATCTGGTCGTGGAATTTTTAACGGCATGCATCCTTTTCTTTATATTGAAAATATATGATTTTTCTGTTATCTTCGCCAAACTCTGTGGATAAAAGATGCTTTAGCAATGCTTGCTTTTGGCTACAATTGCTCTCGAGGGGATATCTCTCTACAATGTTTTTCCCGAGTTAAGCCTTTTCCTTATGGTCTGAGTTGTGTTCTTGCAGATGTCAGAAGTTAGCTCTCGCCTAAGTCGAGGTGCAGTGGAGGTCTTTGACACACTTTCTAGTAGTGTTTCCAGTTTGAATGCCGGGAGCGGATTTGCTTCAACTGTAGCCACTAAAGGAAATGAGCTTGGTATATTGGCTTTTGAGGTTGCAAACACGGTTGTTAAGGGGTCCAATCTTATGCAATCCCTTTCTAGGAGAAGCATACGTCATTTGAAGGAAGTCGTGCTTCCTTCCGAGGGGGTACGAAACCTAATATCCAGAGATGAGGATGAGCTTCTGAAGATTGTTGAAACTGATAAAAGGTAGGTTCCAATTATAAGGGAAGAGCTTCCCTTCCATTTTTCTCTTACGGTCGTTTGGATATCTATTACTATTAGTGTACTTTCCTTGTAGGGAAGAGTTGAAAATATTTTCTGGAGAGGTGGTTAGGTTTGGGAACCATTGCAAGGATCCTCAGTGGCATAATTTAGACCGCTACTTTGACAAGTACAAAAGTTTATGTCTCCTCTTTATGTTTCTGGCTTCATTCGTGTATGTGGACGTATTTCTTGTGTTCATTCTCCTAGAACCTCTTGGATTGTTGTAGGATTTCTAGAGAATTAACCCCTCAAAATCAATTAAAGGAAGAGGCCGAGTCAGTGATGCTGCAGCTCATGACATTGGTTCAGTATACTGCTGTAAGTGCTTTTCTCTCTGGATTTGTTATTTTAGTTATTCCTAGGCCTGCAGAAATCACAAATAAATAATTTGAGTGCATGCTTGGCTTACTGCAAAGGCTCATGGTTGATGAAGTGAGAGTCCTTTTAAACTTCTACAGGAATTATACCATGAACTGCATGCATTGGATAGGTTTGAGCAAGATTACCATCGTAAGCGTCAAGAAGAGAATAATTCAAACAGTACACAAAAAGGTATGTTGGGAAACTTTGGATGCAATTACTTCATTGAATGTTGCTGCATCAAATGGCCAACATTTCGAGTTGGAGAAACCTTGGCACATAAAAGAAAAGAAGAGTGAAATCCCCTGCAAAGTGCAAATTTACAATTCGGCATTGGGGGTAATAGGTTAGCGAAACTTAAGAGGAAATCCCTTTGAATGTTTCATTTTTCATATGGGAGCACCCTGATAGACAAACCCTTACTCGTGCATGAATGTCTTTGCATCAGAAATGAACTTAATATTGGTAATTACCTTGCATTAATTGGACCTGCTTAGTACACGCCAACACATGTCTTAAATTCTTAGATTCATATTCAACTCTTCCATAAAATTGGAACAATTCGCGGTGTCAGTGCTCACTCTTGCTACAAAATAGACAGCAAAAGTGGTTCAAATTTGGCTCTTTGACCCAATTCTGTACAACTGTTCTTATTCACGATGGTCTAGATTAGGTTCCTTGATGATATACACCCAATTCACGTCTCATTGTTTTATCTCAATATATATCTCTGAGACTTCAGGCGACAGCCTCAATATTCTGAGAGGAGAACTGAAGAGCCAGAGAAGGCAAGTTAAAAATCTGAAGAAGAAGTCACTCTGGTCCAGAAGCTTAGAAGAGGTAGGCTATGAGTTTTTTGAAGCCGCTGATGTGACCTGCTTCGCATCATAACATTTCTTATATTGCATGTTAATATTTTAGGATTCTTCGTGTTTCATAATTTAAATTAATATTCTTTCAGGTCATGGAAAAGCTTGTCGATATCATGCAGTTCCTACTTCTTGAAATACATTGTATCTTTGGATCTGCTGGTACAGTTTTAGGACCCATCTCCATCCACAAATGCATTCTAACGTTCTTAATTTTTTTATCCGACTCCTATTTTTTTAAATATTCATCGGACTCCCATGTTGATATTTAATATTTCATGTAGTATTTAAGCTTATAAAACAGCATAAAAAATTCTCCCTATGTTTTTTGGCATTTTTATGTCATCCTGCTTTTTCTCGATCTGATATATCTGATGTACCTTAGACTTTTACCTCAATTTATTGGGCATGTATAAATTTTCATTTATAATAAGTTGGGAAGTTTCTTCACCCATGGGCTTGGGATTAGGCATGGGACAAGGACTGGATTACTGATACGGCGATCTTGTAACCATTTTTGAGCTTATTGTAATATGAGATTAGCTATTCACATTCAAGTTGCATGATTGCAATTGCCATGTTAGAGGAAGGAATTATATTAATTATAACCTGTCCCTATCTTCTGGTTTACAAGAAAGCTTCGATGGATTGTGCTGAGAATGTGATGTGTTAATATCGATGTTGGGGAACTGTCTGTATTCATAACAATTGCTATTGTATTGGTGGAGTATATTTTTGTTTTAGTTCCAGAATGAAATCTTATGCACAAGTTTTTGGCCATCCTCTATTTTGTTGTACGTTTTATTTGTTTTGACTGAAGACAGTTCTGGAATTTGAGGTAGTGGCAATAGTTTGTTCTAATTACTGTGTCAAACAAGGATAAGCAAAATAGGCATTTCACATTGCTTTGCAGGGTACTAAAAGCCTTTCAATGCTTTAGATTGCTTGAACAGCACGGGAAAAGCAATACACAGGGTTGATGTCTTATAAATGTTGAGAATTGTATTGTCATTTTTAGCATGTAGTTAGTTGGCATCATCCTTTTTAAGTTCGGTTGATACCTTTTGCCACGAAATCATTCTTTTTCCTGAAATCACTTTGCAGATAGTTATGTGCCATCAAACACGCCGAAGGGCCATTCAAAATTGGGACCAGCTGGACTGTCCTTGCATTATGCAAATATAATACTCCAAGTCGATACTCTTGTAAGATTACTAATATTTTAAATCACAATAGTGTAGATAGATTTCGGGGTGATGTCTATTCTAAACTTGTTACTGCTTTCAAATTTCATTCCTGTAGCCAACTATGGTCAACAATTATTTTTTTGGGTCAAGTAAATGTTCCATAACCTTATTCTGAACTTTCATCTCATGAAAGCTTTGTTCGATTTCCCTTCCTTAGCATGTTTTGGCTCCTACTAATAGAATTCCATTATCATCATAATCTCCAAGTTGTACGCTTAGTGCACATTCAAAGCTAATGAACAAGCCCTTTTCAATCTTACCAGGTTGCTCGTTCAAGTTCTATGCCCCCAAGTATGAGGGATTCACTTTACCAAAGCTTGCCGCCAAATATGAAGGCAGCATTACGCTCCAAAATACAGTCTTTCCCTGTCAAAGATGAGGTATCGTTGTACGAGGATATTGCTTCTGGTTGAACATATGTAGCTTTTTTCTGTCTTCTTGAGGATTGTTGACCTTGAAAAATCCACCTCTTTTATATTCGTCATTTTTTTTTGCTATGTCTTCCTGAAGCATGCTTGTTTGCTTTCTTGTGCAGCTTTCTGTCGCAGATATCAAAGCAGAGATGGAAAAGACATTGCAATGGCTTGTTCCAATAGCAACAAACACGGCCAAGTAAGCTACTAGTCCAACTATGTCGACCTTCTCCTTATAATTGCTGGCCTGTACCTTCACTTCTTCTGGTACGTTATATTGAACACTTCTGATGATTCCCGTGTTTCCTCTTTTGACAAATATTTGGAGCAGAGCCCATCATGGCTTTGGATGGGTCGGGGAATGGGCAAACACGGGGTTAGTATAGTCCTCAACTTATTGCTCTTTTTCCCCTTTTCTATTTTTCAGGAAAAGGTTTTTCCTGTGAATTTAGATTTTGGCTAAATATTTTTGTTCAATATCCCTTATATAATCTGCAGATCTGAGGTTAATAAGAAGCCGGCAGGACCACTTGATTTTATTAGGATAGAAACACTCCACCATGCCAATAAAGATAAAACTGAGACCTATATTCTTGAGCAGCTGGTATGGCTGCACTTTTTGGTTGCAAAGAGTTCCACTAACGGCATGGGAATGAGGTCCCCTATTAAGTCTCCAAATCGTGCATATCATCAGAAGTCAAATAATGAGGCCAGGAGGGTGCTTTCATCTGTGACGCCAACTGGACTAACCTCAGAAGATTTGGAGATGCTACAGGATATATTTAAGAGAAAACGTAGCCGGGGAATAAGCAAAAGCCAGGACTTTGACATCACGAAGGTCCGGTTGAAGAAGCATGACAGACTGAGCAAGAGTGGTAGTCACGCTCTGGCTAGGGAAATTAAGGAGGTGCATTCAATGAAGAGACTCTTGTCTGGGGTTCCAGTAATAGATTTTGATATCAATAAGGAGAAAACCTTGGATGTCATTGATCGAGTAGAAGTTCATAGATGAACTAAGATACGATTACATCGTTTCCCTGTGTCCCTGTGTCTGTTGTTGCTTGTATGTAGTAGATAAAATTCAAGAGGGGTGTGGGTTCCATCATTATTTTTCCAACATAATGTCAGTCAGCCACTGGCCCCAGTAATGGTGATGGTGTTGGAAGTTTTGTTTTCTCTTTATAGTGAAAGATTTGCGTGGAAAAAACCGCAAGAGTGCTGTCGGAGATTGAAGAGTGTTAGAATACAGTTTCCAGTGGCCATATCTGCAGTCGAGGCCTCTGTCTGCCTAACTGTTGGTTTAGGTTTTGAGAGTTTGATAGAGAGCAGGAGAACTCCACTGCATGTTGTACAGAGGTTATTAGATTCCACTGCAGTGGTCAATTTCCTATAAAGCCTCATCCCCCCCCCCCCCCCCCCCACTTTTCTGTGACGATTCTTTTAATTATTTCCACATCTTTCAGGCACTCGAAACATTCTTGTCTCGTGCATATTTTTCATTGATGCACGTAACCTTCTGACAGTATGTTCATATAGCAAACAGAGTCAGCCTTAAGAAGAAAAAGATTCTGCTGATATTGCATGGCCTTTTCACATGGGAAAGCATGTCAAAAGGCACCCCTTGACTGTTATGTAGCTTTTGCCGGTTTTGTCATCTACTGGTGGCTTTTCGTGTTATCTTTCTCCTTCATATCGACAAATGTCTTTCCTCCTATTTCGACTGGCAAAGTGAGTGTCCCCATGAAGGTAGCTGCAGGCTTTGCACTGGTGCCACTGTCATCTGGTGATATTGTCCTGGGTTCCACTTGGAGTGGAGTACATCTTCGAGTTTTGTTCCAAATTATCATTAATAAGAAAAATATTTCGCGAAACATGACAATAATCGATATTTCATCAAATAATGCCCTGAATTTTGGTATTTAAAATATCAAGTTTCGAATTTTTCATAGGCGAACTCGATATTTAAAATACCAAGTTCTTTGTAAATTGAATTTGGTGTTTCTAACACCGAATTCGAGTCAATATTTGACAAATTTTGAAAATTGACACCCTATTTTGCTAAATATTTTTTCGACAAACCTTATATTGGAACAAATCTTGTACATCTTCAGTACAACTTATTGAGAGGACAGGCTGTTCTTACCCTTTTGACACATGAATGGATGATGGGCCATACGAGAAATTAAATGTTGAAGCAGCAACTCCATGGCTACCTTTGACATTGTCCTTTACTGTTTTATAGAAACAAAGACTCCTGGTAGAATCCACTGTCATATCAGCTTTCAACAGCAGACACCCAGAATAAGAACAAAGAATATGGGCATGAATTGTTTCCGGGCAAGTGGTGTTAGTAGTGGATAAGCGGAAGCTTCTGTATTTAGTGGCGTAGTCAGCTGATGCTTTGAAAATTCTCTCAAACAGGGGCAGAAAGCATTTATTCAAAGGGGGCCTGATATTAGTGTATGCATGACATGTAATTTCATCTCATGTTACTTCAAGAGGAATAGGATAAAGAAAGGTTACTCCCCATTACTTAGTGGGATTCCAATTCTCATCTCACCTGCAGACACCGGTTTATTGTACAGTCTCAGTGTTTACATGGTAAACCGTCAATTTGGGCCTCGAAGATTGGAGGTGTCGATAGTGGGCTTGCGTCAAAGAGAGTCATTGTTGCCTCAGTAATAGTTGGAGCTTCGAAGATGAATGCTATGTCAAAGAAGGTCATCAAGGCACTTAGGATCAAAACTATGATTGGGGTTCATCGAAGGAAGTGCTTACGGCTGTATCGAAGAAAATTAAGACTGCCTCTATTGATGTCGTTGAAGATTAGTTTCTGTATAAACACGTGTTTAATATGTTTAGGATGACGGTTACTTAGGTATTTGTCTATAAATAAGTCGTTCTCAGTCAATTGTAACACACAGACAATCATTCTACGACCTTGAAGGGTTGCTTGATTATCAACTTGACTGCGAGGAATCGTTTTAAGTGTTGTAAGATAGCTGTAAGTGTTCTTTTCTCGTATTAGTGAATCATTTTACTATCTTTTTTTTACTTTGTTACTATCGGCGACCACATTTCTTCAACCCTTTTTGTCTCCATTATATCGCGACGTGTTTCCACTGTAAACCCTCATTGAGCATACTAGTTTGATGAATTCCGTAATTAATTCAAAAGTACCTTTTATACAAGTGACTAAATTCAGAACGCGCTTATACACCCTTATGATCAAACTAAGGTTTTTTCCTTCTCTTTTATCTTTGCATTAGATCTTTTCTTTTCTTTCTTCTTTCCACTATTTCTTCACTTGTGGTTTTGCTTTTACTGGAGTGTTTTTATCTGTCATTCCAAAATGTTTTTGTGGGCTCCTTTCTGCAATACTCTCTAACTTTGTACATGGATATCTTTTGTCATGATTAAAGGCGACGCCCGATTGATTATAGGCGGCGAATGGCATTATGCTTCTTCTTCCTCATACAGACTTCTCTTCTTACATGCTCCTCTTCTCTAGGCATGTCTTGCTCAGGCAAGTCCCTTGCCTTTAACTAAGTATCTTTCTGGATTTACATGCTTATTCTGTCTGTTTCGAAGATATTTTTCTTCTACAGTAGGCCTGTCCATGAACTGCATACAATCAAACGCACTGCGGGTGATTCGTTTCTGTCTCTTGTTTTCTGGAGATCAGCTGAGAAGGTGTGAGGAGGTGATGTCCCAAGGGCGAGAGGCTCCTGGTTTTCTCCGACTCAAGACTTCATGCAAGGGACGTATCCATTTCCAGATACGATTATACTGGTTTGCTGTCCTACTGTTGTCCCAAGCCGGCTGTTCATTGAAGGGCCCTGATATGGAAGGTCAGTCGGGATGAATTCTTGATCTCTTGGTGTTTGAATTCGATTTGAAGTACTACCTGACTAAAACACGTGGCAACTCAACAGAGCATGATGTGATTGTTGATTTCCTAAAAGGCCTCAATGATTCCGATCACCGCATCAACTAGGACTTCCACTTTGTTAATCCGTGCTTCAGCTGGTCTGGTGTTACTTGCCGTGACAGGCATGTGGTCTCACTCCAAGTGAAATGTACGGAGTTACCGTCTGTCAACTGATCTTATGCAAGAAGCAACCATTTATTATGGATGATGAAATGAATTGATTGTTCTGTAATCCAGGAGCCTGACTTCTAATGGATTTTCTGGAAATATTTTGGATGCTATCACCAAACTGAAGTACATGGAAATTTTGTAAGTACTACTAATGCAAAAACTGAAACAATTTTCGAAACGGTCTGCTATTCAACTAAGTGATGGAATTTGTTGTTGGAAAATTCGACATTTCAAGGGACTTGCAGAACAATGGGCTATCTGACGTGTTGCCTGAATTCCTGGGAGACACGGAGAGTCTACAAACCTTGAATCTTGCAAACAATGGTTTCTTGGGCGGTATACCGTCTTCATGGGGAAAACTCTCCAATCTGAAGAATCTCTAGGAATTATTCTGTGCTTTCTCCCAAACTCAAGAGACTACACAAGGACTAACATGCCTGCGATGATTCCGGAGCAGGATACTCGGTGGAAATCGCTTGAATGGAGCCATTCCTGACTCAACTGTCAATTTGACCGGATTGACCGAGCTGCAAGTCAAAGCAATCTACATAACTTTCACTAATGAGAAAACTTCCTCCATGCGTTACGTGATGCAATGGACCTACAGGGATCTTTCGTCTACTGACTTAAACGGAAAAATCCGATCACAACTACTCAAAGTTCTTTCATACAAGTAATTCTCTGTTATCTGTTACGCGCAGTTATGCTTTTGAAGAATTTTGCATATTAATGACTCTAAGTGCTTTCCAGCTTTACCGGGACATGCCTCTTATGTGGCTCCGGCTTGGATCAACTATGCATATCGCCATCCGGTATTACATAATTTTTTAGCCCTTACTAAAATATACTCGGTGCTATGACTAATAGGAACGTTTTGCAGTCAGATCAAGGAAGTCTGAAGCCCGGATCATCATAACCTCGTCCATTTGTGGTGAATTCGTGCTTTTATCTGCAGCCGCCTTCTTCGCGTACAGATGTAATCAACTACGCAAACAAGAGCAAGATTTCTCATCGATGTTGCAGGTGATGCTTCAAAGTGAATGCCTGCTTTAAGAGAAGTCAATGGTTAGGAGTCTAATGTCGGTTTCCTGCTCTTACAGGTGAAGACGATAGAAATATTTCGTTTGCCCAAGTGAAAAGGTTTTCTTGGCGCGAGATTCAAATCGCCATGGACAATTTCAATCAGAGCAACGTTATTGGGCAGGGAGGATTCGGAAAATCTACCGAGGCATCCTCTCTGATGGCACGAAGGTCACTGTCAAACGTCTCACTGACTATAACAGTCCTGGAGGAGAAGCCGCTTTCCAAAGGGAAGTTCAGCTCATAAGTGTAGCTGTTCACCGGAATCTCCTCCGTTTGATTGGTTTTGTCATGACCTCGTCAGAGAGGATACTTGTATATCCCTACATGAAGAATCTCATTGTCGCATATCATGCGGTGCTTCCATTTATCCTTTTTCTTTTTCATTACTTGGTCTTCGTTATCATGCAGTGGATTCGGGAACTGTATCAACCGATCTGAAGCCCGGAGAGAAAGTGTTGGACTGGCCGACAAGGAAACACATTGCCTTTGGAGTTGCACGTGGATTGGAGTATCTGCACGAGCACTGCAGCCCGAAAATCATTCACTGGGATCTGAAAGCCTCTAATATCCTGTTAGATGACAGCTTTGAAGCTGTCCTCTGCGACTTCGGTTTGGCCAAGTCGGTTGACACGAAGCGTACCCAAGTCACAACGCAAGAGCGTGGCACGATGGGCCACATCGCACCTGAATATTTGCAAATGGGGAAGACGTATGAGAAAACCGACGTATTTGGCTACGGCATAACGCTCCTAGAACTCGTCACGGGCCAGCGAGCAATAGACTTATCCCGGGTAGAAGACGAAGAGGATATTCTTCTGCTTGATCACGTAAGAACCTACCCTATCTCTCCCTCTCCGTATACCTTTACACTACAATGCGGCCATAACCATACATGCTTCGACAGATGAAGAAGGTAATGAGGGAAAACAGGCTCGACGACGGTGGACAAGGCTCTCCCTTCGTACGACCCACAATCCGTGAAGACGATCGTGCAGGTCACGCTGCTGTGCACTAAGAGCTCGCCTGAGCACTGGCCGACTATGCCAGAGGTAATAGGGATGCTGAAGGGGTCGGCCTATGGAGAGATGGGGTCTGTGGGAGTGACAGAAGGAAGAGAGGAAAAGGCAGTCTTCGTTTCTTCCTCACCATTTCCCGTGGGCAGAGGAAGCCACGCACCTCGAGGCCATACAGTTGTCGGAAGCAAGGTAACAAGATCCATCCGTGTCTGAAATCTAGGAAACCTCGTACCACCCGACAGGATCGTACTGTATGGACCAGACAAAAAGCACGTCTCCTAGATTATTCATTCACTGTATAATATCTCGACTGGTGTTAGAATATTACGAACACGGATTTGTATAACTACTAGTGCATTCTCTCAGTCGCTTTATCAAACCGGCTCGTTCTGGCTAACAAGTAAATGCTTCGAACATCCTCACCGCAGCTTCGTTCATCGAACCGACGACGTCGCGCTCACCAGCAAGTATGATGTCTGTGGCCAATTGGGCCAAATAAAGGCCCATAAGCCCCCTCAACTAATGGTTGGGCTCGACGCAAGGCCCATATATCCAGATTAAAGTTTCTTGGGTTTTCTCCCGAGGGAGGAGATGGCCCGCAGCGTTTCCCGATCGCCGTCGTACCGGCGGAGGCAGCTGCCATCGCCGGCGGGTCACCGGTCCGGTCGGCGGAGCCGAAGGGAGAGGAGCCGTTCTCCCTATTCGAACTCCCACAGTGGCAGGTCCTTCGTCTTCCCTCTCCGTTTCTCTCTCTGTTGATCTCCGTCGCGCTGATTCTCGAGGTTTTTTCTTTTTTTTTTACGATTTGTGCCAGGCGAAGGAGTCCTTCAAGCTCCCCGCGGCGCCGCAGGAGCCGCTCTCGGTCGCCGTCGCATCGGCGTCGCAAGAGTCGGTCTCCTACTCCCAGGCGGCACAGGAGGCACAAGAGTCCGTCAGCTTCTTTGTCTCCGGAGGTGGCAAAGTCTCCGAGCCCGATTCGTGCATCGGCCGAGCGGAGGAATTCGGTTGATAAGCTGAGGAAGGAAGTAGAGGAAAAGAAAAGGTTGTTCATTGGTTGAAACTTGTTATACTCTCTTCTGCTGTTTCTCAGCAGCGGTCTTACTGAAAAGTCTAGTAATTCGATATGTGTTTTTAATGGATACTAGATGTTGTTTTGAGTTTAGAGGAGTAATGATGTTTGTGGGATTAATCATTTATCAGGGAATGATGCGCTGGTTTCTTGCACTTATATGTTATGAGTTTTAGCGAGTTGAATCGTGTGGAAGATGTAGTTTTGGTTCTCTCCTTTCATTGGGAAACTAAACTTGTTTTTTACTTATCATGCACTGTCCTTCAGGCTTCAGCAGGAGGCTGAACTGAAGCGCCTAGAAGAGGAGACTGCAAGGAGACTGGAGGAAACAATTCAGAAGAATGTCGAAGAGCGTTTGAGTTCCGAGGAAGTCAAGTCCGAGATAGAGAGGCGTATAGAGATAGGTAGGAAGAAATTGTTTGATGATGTAGAAGCTCAACTAAAACGAGAGAAGGAAGCTGCTTTGCTGGAGGCTAGACGTAAAGAGGTAAACATGCATTTATGCACCTACTTGTGTATGGTTCTTGTTATATCGATAATTTGTCTGTCGATTTTGTGTTTTGACTCTTTAGAAATCTCGGAACATTTGACAACAGATGCTATAGGGCATGGACTCCTTTCTTTCAGAGTCAATATAACCTGGATGATTGGATCTTAATAACATGGGGTGGTCATTTTTGGCTCTCTTCGTAAAGCAACAATGCAGTCCAATGAGTTTGATTTGCTTGTCATTATATCTGTGCCCATTATGTCATCAGGAACAAGCTCGGAAAGAGCGAGAGGAACTGGATAGAATGCTGGAAGAGAATAGGAGGAGGGTAGAAGAAGCACAGAGAAGAGAAGCACTGGAGCTACAACGAAAGGAGGAAGAGCGTCACCGTGAACTAGAGCTTGTCCAAAGGCAAAAAGAAGATGCTTCTCGAAGAAAGAAGTTAGAGGAGGAAGAAGAAGGTGCAAATCAGACCAACTCGCTACATAAAAGCAAATCAAGACAAAAAATGGCATATGGCTTATGACCGTGATTGCATGCTCGGGCACTTACCAGCAACTGATGGCTTTTCAGCCAGGATTCGGTTGATATCCTGGTTGTAAGTTATGACTTCCCCTTTCCTACTTCTGGCAGGATTCTGAGGGGATCTTTGTACTTGGAATCTATACTAAGTTCCAGGATTGAAGAAGAAAATATGCAGAGAAAGTGAAATTCGAGATCGCACAGTCTATGCCTAAATCTCTGCTCTCTTCTGCAGTATGATCTCGGTATCATGAATGTATGCTGAGCTCGACTTTTGCATTCATGCAGTATTGGTTTTAGCTCGTTTTCTGCTGCGATAGCAATCACATGGTATAGACATGCAAAACGAATGAAATTCGCCAGGAACAAGAGCCTGACAGCTCTTCTCGGCGGGCTGATGGGGGGGTTTCTTCGCTACTTCCTTATCATACGGACCCAGACTGAGGTTGCACTAAACAAGCCTGTCCGTGCTTTCGAGCCTTTTGTGGCGATGATCCCTGTGATGGTCTCGTCTCACCTAATCTGCCCGAATTATTAGCTGTGAACTCGTGGAATCATCTTGAATGCTCACCTCACCAGAGTGGGGGGTGGTGGCTTTTCTTATTTAGGGTTAGGAAGTTAAGTGAGCTACTTGTGAAATTATTACACTTCTCATGGGACATCATCACTTTTAGTCCAGTGGTTGTTTTCGCTTTGCTTTGTTTTATCTCATCTAATCTTATCTTTTCTTGTAGATGAACCACTTCAGGAAAACTTTATAGTTAACATTAAACCACTCTCTCTTATACAATGAGTAAGATCCCACCAGGGAGCTTCAACCTTTTCTTGTCAAACGTCGCCACTAGAGCGCCATGATCCATCCAATATAACTCGGGGGATTCGATCGAGCTCGAGTCGGTCCGAGCACGTCATGGTTTTCGAGTAGGTGACTTAAAAGGGGAATACTACCTTTCTTCTTTTGGGGGGTTCACAGGAAGTCTTCTGATCTTAATCCATCCGATATTAATATCCCAGTTTGAGTTAGACCACCCCATAATTCCCATCTCCAAATTTCTTGGTCATTTCAAGACATTAACCAACGGTTAAAAGTGGTGAGGAGACTAATCCCCTTTCACTCAAGACAGAGTTCCGAAGATCATAATTTAGTGTGAATTTTGCTCATCTCAAATCTGACTCCCCCCTCCCCCCAGAAGTAGGAAATGAAGACCGACCAAAACCAACCTTCCCCTCTTCGGGCAAGAACAACAATCCATACCTAAATACCCAACAAGTCAACCCTACGTGCTTTCTAATCTCCCTGCTTCGTGATGTGTTTTCTGGTAAACTTTCCCAGTTCGAGGTCTCTAACTTGAACAAGACCCGAAACGCTTCCAAGTCAAGGAAAGGATAGGACAGGATCTGACCCAACTCGAGGGACATGAACAGAGCTGTTTCATGTTTATTATTGCCTCGTAAGAAAAGGTAACGTACGAGACTGGAATGATGTCTCGCAAATGGGTGGTGGTAATAAAGTTAGGGAGTGGCCTCCTTTCAATGTTTTTGGTGAACCCATAAAAAGAAAAAAAGAACAGAAAGCAAAGTGGGATCCTCTCCAAATTCCTCAACAACCGCAACGCACGAATAGGCAATCCCTGATTCATAGCTAAGGGAAAAGAGATCTACGGCCTCTTATGATCAAATGAAATCCCCATCTCACTGTTTTTTTTTTTTACCCCGACTTCAACTCCAGACACAATAAGAACTCATCCCCTGAATCTCTCAAGGTGGTGGTGGTGGTGGGGAACCAGTGAGAATTGCCTTAAAATAGCCAAATCCCACATCCCCCTCTGTCTCTCTCCATGTTTCCCAGGCAATCAAACAACTAAGACCCATTCCTCTTCTCTCCTACCCCTCAGTCAGATCCACATTTCATTACAAACGAACGTGCGTATAAATAAACCCACCACCCCAAAAACATTCCTCTGCCAAATCCCACTTCCGACCATTATTACAGCACAAGACAAAGGACAGAGACCGGAATAAAAAAACAGAGGAGACAACCTTTGATCACCTCATCATCATCATCATCATGGCTTCAACGATCCACTTTGTGCCGTTGTTATTACTACTCCTTACCATGGGATCCGCCCCCTCGTCCTCCTCCTCCAGGCCCTTGGCGAAGGACTCGTTTGGTTTTACCGCGAGGCTGGAGCACGTCGACTCCAGTAAGAACCTCACCAAGTTCGAGCGCGTGCGTCGCGCGGTGGGTCGTGGGAGGCATAGGCTCCAGAGGATTCATTCCATGGTGTTGGCAGCGGCGTCGTCCGGAGATACGCAGGTGGAGGCACCCATTCATGCCGGGAACGGGGAGTTCCTCATGCAGCTGTCTATCGGGACGCCGCCGAATGGATACTCGGCGATTGTTGATACCGGGAGCGATCTGATATGGACCCAGTGCCAGCCTTGCAGTCAGTGTTTTAATCAGTCGACCCCGATATTCGACCCAAAGAAGTCGTCGACGTATTCCGAGTTGTCGTGCAGCAGCAAGCTCTGTGAGGCCCTCCCCGAATCGAACTGCGGGAATAGTTGCGAGTATTTGTATACGTACGGGGACTACTCCTCCACACAAGGTGTCCTGGCAGCTGATACATTCACGTTCGGTGGCTCGGGCTCTGACCACGTCGCCATCAAAGGGGTTGGGTTCGGTTGTGGTGAAGACAACGAAGGCGATGGCTTCAGCCAGGGTGCAGGCCTGGTTGGGCTCGGCCGTGGCCCGTTGTCATTGGTGTCGCAGATTGGTGTCTCAAAGTTCTCCTACTGCCTGACGTCAATCGACGACACAAAATCAGGCAAGCTCCAGATCGGGTCCCATGTATCGACTGGGACCGACGGAACAGTCCTAACCACCCCGCTAATAAAGAACCCGGCCCAGCCGTCGTTCTACTACCTCTCGCTCCAGGGGATCTCGGTCGGCGGCACTCACTTGCCCATCCAGAAATCCACCTTTGAGCTGCAGGACGATGGCTCTGGCGGCCTGATCATCGACTCGGGAACGACCATCACGTACCTCGAGCAGAGCGCCTACAGCATTGTGAGGAAGGCATTCATATCCCAGACGAAGCTCCCGGTTGACGACTCGGCCTCAGGGACCACAGGCCTCGACCTCTGCTTCAAGCTACCAAAGGGGCAATCCAAGATAGAGATCCCGAAGCTCGTCCTGCACTTCGAGGGGGCCGACCTGGACCTCCCTGGGGATAACTACATGATAGCGGACTCTGACCTCGGGCTGGCATGCCTCGCCATGGGGAGCTCGTCCGGGATGTCGATCCTCGGGAACATCCAGCAACAGAACATCATGGTCGTACACGACCTCGTCAAGGAGACAATGTCGTTCGTTCCAACACAGTGTGATTAGGTGTGATGAAACACATTTCCCATCTTCAATAAGATCACTATCATTACATTACAGCAACCTACGACAGACTATCGAATGCACGAAGTAAAAATCTCACGACACAAGTCCATACAGTCCCAAGGTCACCTCCTTCTGGGCGAACGAAACAACTACGCCGCAACGTATGCGTTACCCACTACTACGTTCCGACTACGACGACAATGACATGGACCAGGTCGCGATTAGGTGGGAGGAGGTTCGTGCTGTTGAGCTTAGTGAAGAAGCATAGGAGAGGGGAGTTGTTAGTGTTAATGATGGGGTGTCGTGTTTTCTTGAATTCTACATGATAATAATAATTTGATTTGAATGGGGGGAAGATGGAGTGTAAGTTAATTAAGAATTAGGTTTGGTTGGACTTCCCCCCAACCCTTTCAGAATGTCAACTTCAAATTTGCATCATATGCCAACACCCCCCACCCCACCAAAAAAAAAAAGAAAATTGTCCGGGCACACTCATAGGCCTGGTTTTGAAAAAACGAGGCCCATATATGGCCCGGCCCACGAACAATGATTCTTGTGATTATGAGGTTGTAATAATAGGCTTGAAAGGGAGAAGAGAAAGAAATATTCCATTTCTCCATCCACTTTGTTCCTTCTAACTTTGAAAATTGGGGATGGTAGGCGGACACAGATTCTAATTCTTCGAATATCTTTCGGCAATGTCGAAAAGTTGACTCCATATTGTGGGATCAACACGTTTTTCCTTTTTTATTCTCTACCTCTTCTTCTTGATGACACAGCCGAAAGTACTAAGGTTTCGTTATCGTGTACGGCTCATTACCTCCCCCTCCCAAATATCCAGCAGTCGTCGTGTTGTCGGGTTCTTGAACGACGACGGGAGGGCTTTGCCGTAAACCTGCAGTTTCGATGAGTCGTGAACTCAATATAATCTCAGTGAGAATAGTAGAAAGGGTCGACAGCTCGCTGGGGGATATATATATATATCTCCGATGACGTTACAGTCATTCATTTCGTAAACGCGAGAAGAAAGCATTAGGGGAGGTGGCCGGCCGGAGATGAATATGTGGTTCCTAAGGCGAAGAAAGCAACCCTTCAATGGGTCATAGAGGGAGAAAAGGGGAAAAGAAAGAGGGGGGAGATGCCCTCTCGGGACACAAACAAGAATGCTTTTGACAAAGGGGGGGAAGTGCAGTGCGCCACCATCTAATTACTTTCCAACTTGGCCCCTGCAAAAGTGAGTCATATTCCACACCTCACACGACCACACAAGTGACACAAACCCCACCCCAGTTTGCAACTCAAGATTTGGGCCCCTCATCCCTCTGCCATTAGCCACTCAATCCTAATCCCTCTCGCTTCCTCATGCCAGCCAACCATGTCTATTACCAGACGCGACCTTATAACTTGGTCAGCTTTCGAATCAAGACCATCCAACCCCTCTTGTAAGGAAATCCCGTCTTACCGGTTAAGCTGAGTTAGTGTTAAAGCTCAATTAATGATTCTTAACTCCTTTTCGATTAATCCGCTTTTCTGTGAAGTAATAGTTCTTAGTATGAAATGAATACCAAGTTGATTTGTATGACATATGAATTTAATAGTGGTTCGGTAAACTTTATACTTACATTTAGATGGTTATAATTAAATGAAACCTATAACGATTATAAAAGGTGATGCACTTCAACAACATAGACGAGAAGGTTCTACACTTACAAATTACTTATTTGCACGCGTTAACATTACTAACCAACTGTTTGGAGAATTCCCTTGGGAGGTGTCCTTGACTACACATGACCTTACTGTGACTTCCATTGTGAGGTCCCTCGAGACAACGTTTTCGTGTCGTATTCCCCACAAGCACGTAGCAAATCCTACGCAAGCAGATATCAACCCTTGTCCAAGGATGGATTTTCCTTCCGATGGCTCCACATGACCTGCGCAACCTCCTCGATGTAGCGATTACGTAGCGAACCCCATACAAGCACGCAACAAGCCCCACGCAAGCAGACAACAACCCCTGTACAAGATTTCTGCACACAGAGAACATACACAGGAGCTGGTCAGCCTGGAGTATCTGCCCTTCTCTCCAGTCCACTGTACGTTGATATGCCTACCTCTAGCCATACGTCTCCTCCAACGCTTCCCCGCAGCCTCCAACTCAGAGTCCCTTGTGACCCCCAAGTCACCCTACCAGAAGGCTTCACCGACACTACAACCTTCTGCAGCTCACGTCCTTTCCCGTGTGTGACTAACTACACTCAAGAACAAAACAGTTCATATCACACTCTCTCTGAAATTTACACAATGATACACTCTCTTTTTCCATTTTGAGAAACAACCCCTACTTATACACAAAACTTCAAGGCTAAATATAGAAGATGAAACTTGACAAAATTAGCTTTTACTCGTAAACGATGACAAATAAATTATTAGTAAATTAATTTAAATCATTCTAAATATGTCACCCTGAGCAAGTATTCGTTGGTATACAGATTAAATCAATTACATTCTTTCATGAATAATGTATTTACATAAGTTTTTTGGCACTAACCTTCAAAACAATTCAAAATTTATTTTCAAATTACATTTTGTCCAGACGACGTAGTTCAGTGAATGTTTATGACGTGTATAATTCTTCAATAAATAGTTTTTAGTGAATAATATAATGTTAGGATAACCTTACATAATGTTTCCATAAATAAA
Organism: Melastoma candidum; assembly: GCA_023653495.1. Taxonomy (NCBI): domain Eukaryota; kingdom Viridiplantae; phylum Streptophyta; class Magnoliopsida; order Myrtales; family Melastomataceae; genus Melastoma; species Melastoma candidum. Next base: position 11,868,547 of record CM042888.1, on the reverse strand, counting down.
TAAATAATTTATTCCCATAGGTAGGAAATATATTACTTATTTAGTTATTGGTAACTTTTTATCGTATAGATAATTTTAAAGAATATTCTCACATAATTTCGTAATTAAATAATTATCTAATTAACAAAATTGCTTCCTTAAAAAAGATAATGGATTCCGGAGTGTATTAAGAAAGTACGACTTCTACATGGCTCATAATCAAAACCATACCAATAACGTGGTGCGCGGGGTTAGGAAGGATTGCTGCATGGAATGGATTATGTTTCAATTGAGCTAACCAAGCATGAACTTGTTGGCAATGTTTGGAAAGATCGAAAACAGAAGGGGAAATCGATAATAAAAGACAGATGAAGTAGAAGTAGGAGGAGATTAGTGGAGCACAAATCTTCTCTCCATCAACGTTGGTGGCAAAACCAGCCGACATTATCTCTGTTTCTATCTTATCAGATCCTCAAAGAATATTTCGAACCATTTAAACACACCAGAGTGACCAAAAGCCGAAGTTGCCTTTCTTTTTTAACGCCACAAAGGTGGACAAGACATGTTGTCGAAAATGGCCAAAGCATAGCCCTAATTTCCCGCGTCGTGCGCACGAAGAGTGGAATCCACCCGGCATAACCGGAAGACGGAATAATATTTGGGATGGGAGTTAGGCGTTAGTCTCCCCAAAATACGTTCGGTTCAGTAGCACGTTCTAGAAACGGGCAAGGGCTGGTCCATGGAAGGCAGAATATATTGCCAGAAACTGTCATTCGACTTATGTCAACAGTCGGCGCTGGCCTGTCGGAGATGATCCCCCTGCGGGGTCCCACGAACCCTAGTGACCACTTCGAAAGACATCACGCGCAATGATCTCCATTCAATCAGAAAGCAAATCCGAGGAGGTGGCAAAACTTATCAAAATCACAATTTTGCAAAAAGGAAAAAGGGACGACCGTACGCACTCTCGCCTTTCCTTAACACATCCCCTTAAAAAAAAACCCTCAAATTTGTTCTTATGGCTTTTCTTTGGCCGGCCGATCCCACTGTATGTTAGATGATAAAAACATAACATAAATAACGAAAGCCACTTTTAGTTCCCGACAAAAGGACGATGATTTGCACTCTCTCTGACATATCCTCGTCTGGTATGATACTTTCTCTTTTAACCACCACCATCATCCCACTAAAGCAAAGGTTTTGAATAATAATAATAGCAGTAAAGCAAACACTAACAAGGGGCAAAAATATACCCCGGACCAAGAAAACCCCCGGTCCAAGCGGATTGGGTGGATTAAGGTGTCATCGGGTTCGAAATATATCGTATTTATTAAAATTACGGGCGCTATTAGAATCGAGTCCGATTATTCGAGGTGAAAGTTCGAACTACCCCAAAAAAAAAAATACTAATATAGAGAAATTTATATAAATATATAAAAAGGAATTTAAAATTTTGTCAAAAAAATATGTCCACCTTGGTTTCTTTTTTAAAAATCATGGGTATCCAATCCACCCCACTATATATGAAACATTCCTTCTTCTCCCCCCAGTACACAAGCACACATTCCCTTCGTTAGTACAAAACAAAAAAAATCAACTCTTTGTCTGAAGACATGCAAGCAGACGGCAAGAAGATGAAGGTGAAGAAAGGGTGGCTGGCGATTCAGGTCGGAACGGAGGAGGAGGAGGACGGCGGCGGAGGAGGACATGGTAGCCGGTTCGTCATCCCCATCTCCTACCTCTATCACCCTCTCTTCAGGCGCCTGTTGGACAGGGCCCACGAGACGTACGGATACCATTCCGCTGGACCCCTGAGGCTCCCTTGCTCCGTCGACGACTTCCTACACCTCCGGTGGCAGATCGAGAAGGAATCCGGCGGAGGACAACACCACCATCTCCTTCAACAACAGCAACACCACCACAACGGCCACGGCGGTCTGCACTTCAGCGGTTCATTGTCATTCCGCTCGTGCTGAAAAGGAGTACCACATAGTCGTCCCACTTAAGAATATGACATGTTTTAGCACTTTGAGACCATGGATTCAGCAGGAACGAGCAAAAACTAAAACCGATCGGTTCTTCGGAATCTTCTACTTCCCTTTGATTCGGGTCGGTCACTTCGCGATCCCGGCGGGAGCGGCCACGGAGCCGAATACCGGTGGGTGGGAGAATGATCTAATTCGACTCATGGTTTGGTATATTGGTGGCCCAATGGATAGTTTTCCTATAATGGGCCAAAATATCCTTGACTGGGCTATTTTGGGGCGATCCCATGATCATGCTACGTGGGCCTACGAAGGCCCAATTTCATTCTCCCTATTTTGTCTATTGTTGTTGGGTGTTTGCTGTTATGCTAATATTACACTTAAAGTCAAGTAAGTGAGTATCATGAAACGGTGGTGTCTGAATCTAATACTAGTCTTACAAAAGGAATTTAAAGGTTGCCCACCTTCCGGAAATATTTTATTATAACACAATACACATTATCACGCATAACTTTTGTTCTCGACAAAATATTTTTTTCCGCGGATTTTAAAATTCTTGAAATAAGGTGGGAAACAAGGTCTATTTGTAAATAATTAGTTGTTCCCGCGATTGACTGTCCATTAGAAAAAAATATTCTAAATAGGATCTCGAACACCTATTAGGAACACCAAATTTCAAAATTTAGTTGTAAATCAAACTCACTATTATTCGTAAAATGGTTTCTCGAAGAATTTGAAATTTACTATCTTATTATACAAATTATTCCCGATGCCGACGGAGAACAAACCTCATGGTTTACACCTTAGTACGGTTAGTTGCCAAAAGAATTTTTCAAACAAGGTTCGAGTTTTGAAAATTACCTAAATATTATCCCTAAATTGTCATATGAAACAACAATTTCGAATTTATAAAGAAATTGTTGTTTGGGACAACGAATTATGCTAAAATGGGCGAAGTTGGGAGACTTGAAAATTTTTTGGTGTTGTGGCAGAATCGATGAGAAAGTCGCTGTTGTCCTTTCGATGAAAGATATTGTTTCAAATGACGTTTTTGCCCCAATCTAAAAAAGTCCATTCCCACTAGGCTCTTCGGAAGTGACCGGTGACAAGTCAGATTCAAAAACGTCGGAAATCTCTGGCACTACGAGCAACTGGTACTTGGAGGTTCATTGTGTGGTTGCCGTATGGATGAAGAAAGAGGGGAGAAGGCAGTGGACAAACACCCTTAAGCGGAAGCATTTACGGATACCATTGACGACGTCTGCGGAAAGAGCAAGAACGAAGGAGCACGGGATGCTTGAATGCTAGATTGCTTGAAGATAAAACACTGTATGTTCGTATGTAGAGAATTGTGTGTACAATGCCTAAAAACAACTACTTATAGTAGGCTAGACCAACGTATGTACGAAAATGAAATATTGTACATATATTACATGTCATTGTTGCTAAACATATAAGTCCCTTTCAAGGCAGACAGAGTCAGGTATTGTAATCCATCTCGCCTTGAAAAAGACCAAGTAATCATTCCCCTGTACCATGGTGACGTGTGCAGGTGAGCATTAATCCCCAACCGTTAATATCCTCGAAGCGTATCGGTTGAGATTTTCGGGATGTCTATCGAAATCCCAAGGCTTCTGCTATAGTATCTCTTGTCATAGATTTCGTACCCCCATAACCCCGTTATAAATAGCGATGCCCGGATCAGCTTCCCAGTCGCAAATCATCACTCTTGGAAATAGTGTGGTTATGAGGTCTCCATCTTTCCGTTTCCTACTCAGGACATATGTCCATTACCTTAGCTTGATTGAGAGCTTATGTCCACCACCTTACGCCAGTGGTGTCTCGCCCTCCAACGTCTCCACTCTCCCTCACAATGAGCTCGTCTGGTGGGGTAGAGGGCCTGAGTGAAGCCTCGGAGGGTCAGCCTTTAGCCTTGGGTTGCGTTCTGATTTGACCGACTTTTGGTGCTTTCCAATGACCCCAAACCTCTAGGGATGCTAGAACACCACAAGGCGAAGTCGCCGCCTTGTCTTTAATTTTCCTACCTCACGGCCATTGGGAGGCCTGACTCGTAATCAGATGCGAGGGCCAAGGTCCTCTCGTTCAAAAGATCCACACTACAACAACGCCTCTATCATAAGACATAGCTTTTGACTGCAGCCAAGAATCTTCTCCGTATGAGGAAACGAACCAGGTGCTGTGGGTAATCATGTTCATTCTCTGTGAGTAAACCGTTGTATAGCTCGCGTTACTCAAGCGATTCCTCAATAAAAAGCATTTCGCAAAGAAGAGGAAACGCCGTCTACTGAGTCATTTATATTTTCTTTTGTACATTTATCTCCAAACAAACCCATGTAATATATCACGTATTTGAATGAAAGTGAACGTAGTTTTAAGCCCCTTCGTTTGTCCACCTTTGACTTTTGCAATCATAAACCATTATCTTTCTTCCCCTGTTTCTCAGAAACCCTCATTTATTTACGACCTCCATGGCTTCTGACGCTTCAACCCCAGCAAACCCGACTTTGGCGCTCCGATGTCGAGACAACAATCGCTAGGTCCATTCGTTCCCCAGGCCAAGTCCCAACTTCTTTCTGTCGTAGAAAGGTCGTTCCTTTTTAATAGTAAGTTGCCCATCATCACCCCTGGTGATTTCAAGCTGTTGAGATGGAGTCCATTGGTATGAGCGAACCTCCGTTACTTTCCATATCCAAGGAGTGAGGAGCATGAACTTTGGGTCTCGAAGTGGATGACCAAAAAGCACGACGCGTGGGATATGATTGGGATCTAGATCTTAATCAACATGTCTCGCTCCTTGATTGAGCCCAACTTGCCGGTGTGTGTCGGGTTCCTGTCATTCTAGAATCCTGTTGTCAACTGCTTCTACTTCTCCTAAGGAACCATGTCGATCACCCTAGAGGAGGATATCTGTTTCTTAGCAAGTTGTCATCTTTTTGGAGCACCCCTTCGATTTGACCAGGAGTGCACTGACCTGAAGTTTAACCATTCAGTATGCATCGACGCGATCGATCGACACATGTCTCTACCTTGTGCAGAGTGGGGACCCCAGGAGGAGTGTGAGTTTTACTTGAAGTGGTTGTTCAAGTATATCTTCTACAACAGGGGAAAGAGTCATAGTCACTTCATGGTTGAGGTGGCCACCAGCTTTGTTGACGCTGCCAATGCGGACAAGCCTGAAGCTTTGGCCTTCGCCCTTTTCCTGCTGAGTTTGATATACCGCGGGCTATACCAGGCAACTACTAATCCAGCCAGCTTCCCTGGATGCCCAACAGACGGCCCTCTATGGATTGTTTACCGGTGGATCGTTCTATACTTCCCGGGTTTCAAAAGTTTTCCTCGTGTGATGCTCGAGCGGAGTGTAGTAATCTCAGCAAGCGCGTCCAAGTATTGGTCTCCCTTCAGCGCTACTGCCTGTATCCAGGCTTTGAGGGATGGGCACGCAGAAAGCAGTGGAAGCGTGGTCTCTTCCTGGCGAACTTTCTCCAAGAGGTGGGAAGAATCTCGCTCAAGAAATGTTGAGTACCTCCGGCCCGCATTCTTTGTACGAGATCTAGTAGGGGTAGACCCGACTGGCTTAATTTTTGAGGTGTACAATCCTCAGCTTAGTGCCAGTCAACTGGGCGTTTGTCAGTGCTTGGCGGTTCCCTTGCTCATATCTAGGAACCAGTCGCTTGGTACGCGTGTTGTGTCTGCCGTGGAGCCTGGGTTGGCCGAGCATTTTCAGTTGCCAGACCTTCCCATAGTTTAGCTCCAGGCGAAACCGTCTGGTGGTCGTTCCCCTGCTTTCTCCAGGGCCTGGTTTGATGTCTGGGAAATGATGTAGGCCTCATCGCACTTGGAGAGGCTGATCCAGGAGGATAGGTTAGCCTTTCCGAGGGCCCTTCCCAGTTCAAGTGAGAGATCTTCGAGAAAACGGTCATCAGGCGATGACTCGTCCTCCTCAGGTACGTTGAACCGGTTCAAGCAATTGTTTACTTATGCTTCGCCTGTTTATAATGAGATACCTCTTTTATGTAGCAGGTAAGAGGTCAAAGGCGAAGCCTTCTCTTGCAGGCTCATCTTCGCAAAGAGTCCGCCTGAAGAAGAAAGTGTCTCACAGGCTTGCTCCTCCACTAGTGCTGAGGATGTACCTTCCACTTGTGTGTCAGGTAACGCATTTCTCGCAAATCTTGTTTTCTGGTGGAAGATTACGTTGAATAACACCGGCTTCTCTGGTAAAGGTGCCGCTGGTGTTTCCCCCACTGCGGAGAATGTTGACGGTGAAGAACCCCCCAACGATATCCCTATTGCCTCCTGGCTGGAGTATGGGTAGAGAGGATCCCCCAGCGAGGTTGCACTTGAAACCTCGACCCCACTTCCGAGGGACGTGTCAGAGCTTCGTTGGTCGATGGTACTCCTGTCGCCCAGAACTTCTCGGGTGAAGTAGTGGAAGCCCCCCGAGGCTCATAAGTGCAAGTGACTTCGGTAAGGAATTTAAGCTTTGCTTGTAATTCGCTCTTAAGTCATTGTCAACAAAGAAGTGGGTATACAAGTGTTCTTCTCTAGCCACCAACAAATAGCACATAAACTTCTTCCCTACTCAGCGTAACATCAAGAACTCATCTTGGTAATCATACGCTTAACAACACAAAAGAGAAGGAGCTGAAATTAAGAAGACCGAATCTGACAGTCTCAGAAACAAGGCGAAATCACTATAAGACTCCAATAGTAATCTCCACCATTCAGAATAAAGAACATCAAGTCATGAATACTCCCTCAAAATTTCATGAAGTTCCAATGGTGCGACCGGCAGCAACACCCGATTAAGTGAACGTTGCGCAGATTGAAACGGAGTTACGACGGAATCCGAATTTGCGACTCTTCTTCAGTTGTCTTCCCCTTACCCTTGACTGTGTTTTCTGTCTTGTGTTATCCGAAGACAACCCTAGATGACCCGTCAAAGAGATAGTGAGCTTCGAGCATCATCCGTGTAAAGAAACACGGGCTTGTGCCGCTCTTACAAATAGGAGAGAACATTCCAACATCTCGGTAGCCCAAACACATGCCGAAACGCGAGAAGGATCATAAGGCTTAGGAAATGAGCGGCCAAAACGTTGGCTAAGACACAAGACTCGTCGTGTTTCACCGCTTCAAGAATCACCAATCGCTCTCTGCCATAACTCGACACCTTCATCTCATAACCCCCGAGGTCGACCCATCAGAAGCATCGATATCACCCGCCCCCCCCCCCCCAACAAAAATAAAACCAAAAAAAGCAAGAAATGTCGAATCTTTACAAAAAAGAACGGCCATAACGAATCGAACCGAAAAATCAAAAGAGGGGAAAATCCCCACCTGGTGGTAATACTCGTTGATGGCGGAAACAAAGTCGTCGGACGAAGTGTTGACCCCATAACTGTTTTACGAAAAATCTTTCGGTGAAATTCGGATTTAAAAAACTATTTTCCTTACGTAGAGAATTCGGTTTCTAACTTCCATACTGGTGTTTTTTAAATTCGCATTTTGAAATTAATTAACCTATTTCGCAATTCACGTTGCTTCGTAAAGACAAACAACAGTCGTCTAAAGAATATTTTACGAAAAAAGACATATAATTTTAAAATTTGATAAATAATTTCTTAAAATTAAAGTTGAAAATTGATGCGAGATAGATGGGCTTGGGCGACAAGGGTGGTGTTGGTGTCGCCTCGCTTGCGACGATCAGGCGACAAGCTGAAATCACGCTGCTGGAGTGGTCGTATCAAGCGACAGGCGAAGGGGCAAAGTCATAGGGCAAAGCGACACTGTCAGGCAAAAGAGACTGAGGCGACGAGGAACCCAAGAGGCGGTTACGATATGACGTTTCAGGTCTGACAAATTGCAGCCCAAACGTCACGCCTGCTCCACTACCCTGCCCACTATCTTTTCAGATCTTGTCGGGAGGAAATATTATATTTTCCTTCCTTATATTTTGATTTTATTTCCGCATATTTTATTTCATTTCTTTTTATTGTCTTTCTTTTGGGGTGGCATATATAAGTCATTGTCTTGTAACCCTAGAGGACAACTTATCTTGAAATTTGAATTAAACCCAGAAACTCTTTGAGTCTCTCTCATTTATCACTAAGTAGATTCCATATATGGCGAGATTATCCGAGCGTTCATTACACCGGTGGTGCGTAGCTGTATCCGGTCGTGGTGTCGTTCAACCCGAGTCCGAATACGGTGGTGTTGTTGCTGTATCTATACGTGGTCCGAGCAGGGCACGTCCATTCTTCGGTGGTGGCTTAGTTTGTATCGGAGGTTGGCGCGTCGTTATACTTTCCAGTTTATCACCCGCACATGTCACCGTTCGCCATTTTGGTTCGTTGTGTCGTTGAGCAATCGAACCGTCCCCGCATAAAAAACTTCAAGTTTACTTAAGTTAATGCTTAGCAGAAACTCAGATTTCAAAAAAGTGTTTTCCTTATTAAAGCAATTCGAATTTTTCTAACTCTGAATTTATATAGTAGGGAGTTTTTTTTTTCCTCTTTAAATATTAGGAATTTAATTTCTTTAATAAATTATTTTCATGAAATTATTTTTTCGAAATTTAAAATTAATGATCTTATTTCATGACAACTAAACTTATTTCGTAACAAATGAACCGATGCCATCCAAAGAAAGATAGCGTCGAAAGAGTATTGGCGCCGTCCTTATCTACTGTAGGGGGCGTTGCGCTTGCCATTGGGACTGGGACACGGACACCATCATCATCATCATAACATTATTTAACTATCCGTTTAAGACGGGCTGATATCACGTGTGTAGTTAAAAATGGGTTGAAGTTGAGACAACGAGCATGATGACTCGGTCCATCGATCGACCAGGCCCGACCACTCTACCCCTGGCCTGCATAAATGTCTTGGTTGGGGGATATAGTACTGACGAGCTTTGTACCGTTTTACAACTAGTTTCCAAAATATTTTGACTTTTACGGCTGCGAGTTTCAAAATTACAGATTTACGGCAGTTTCACTATTCACTTCCTTTTCTCTCAATTTTTTTTCCCAAAAACTTTCCCGTTTCTTTCACCTTAGTCCTTCAAGACAATTATATGAAAAAAAAATCTTAAGCGGGCTCTGATACCAATAAATTTTCCGAAGGTTAAGCAAGGCAAACTAACTCAAATAAGAGTTAGATATCAACATGCTAAATATTCTTCAGAAATAAACAGGAATCGAACTTAAGAAGATTTTCCCAATTGTCTTTGTCGTCGGCGTTCTGCCAACCTCAAATACTCGTTTGAGTACTTTGAACTTGCCGCAAATCCCAGATTGGATTTACCTTCAAGAAAGTATTCCTCGAATTCACTCTGAATTAGAGTCAGCTCTTCTAATTTTTTAGAATAGCTTTCTATCTGCTGTGATATTTGTGATATCTGTGCCGATAGATTTTCAAGCCGATCTACTATAGTATTGAGAAGACCAGTAGTAGAATCCTTGCCAACCCCGTGATCCAAATGAAGTAAATCTGGGTTAGGACAATCAGTCATAAGAATGACTCGTGCACTTGCACCACCTTGATTGAGTCGCCTTAATCAAGATCTTCTTTCAGGGCTGAAAGAACAGCATAAACAACTCTAAAATATAAAGATGCTTATCATACCTTAATCGAATTGCTCAGCGGGTCCACCAAGCTTCCGCACCAAGAGAACTCAGGAAAACAAAGCTTCAAGAGTCTTCTTCTCATGGACTTAGAGAAGGCAGTGGAGAGGCTCTTCTGTGTCATTCCAATGCCCATGATATGAGGGACTTATATAGACACTCCTCATCCCAAGGTTTCAGCTTGATGGCTTAGCCTTACAAGGTTTAGTCATAATGACTTATCCTTCAAGGTGTTGATCCGCAGATCCAACCTTTAGTTAGACTTAGTCTGTTCTGACTAATTCTAATTTTCTTGGTTTCTTAAGGTATCTTTCGAAGAATAATCAGAGAAATTCTAACTCATATTTGAGATCGAGGTTCTCGTTTTAGATTTTCTTCCGGAGGACAATCAAAGAATTCTTGCTCAAAGTTTTGAGAGAGAAAATTCTCTATTTCGATTGCCTCCCCAAATGAGGTAGAGGGCTTGTGAATATATACACAAAGGAGCTGGTGCCAATGCACTGTTTTCCAGCTCAAAAGTAAAAGGAATCTAAACTGTTACAAAAAGTTAGTGGGGTCCTAATGACCGACAAAATTGTCCTATTCTAACAGTCTCCTCCCGTCTGCATTGGAGCGTTGTTCTGGGAGGTTCCTTCCTTGCTGTTGGCGCTTGATGGTTCGCCAACTCCTTCTTTCTCTGAGAGTCCCGGCCTGTCTTGAACTGCTTCAAGAATTTGTTGCGACATTTGTAGGGTCCTCTCATCATGCTCGATTTGCTGATTCAGGGTTTTGTCCGTGAAGTCAGCAATCTTGCTCCAAACCTCGAAGGTGTCGGTTCGGAGGTGCAGCTCAGAGTTTTCTCGCCTCCAGAAGCTATCCAGAAGGTCGAGCATCCTCTGCCATCCTCGGTCTCCTGCTGGTTCGTCTATGAGACTTAGATCCGACCGAAGAATCGTGACGGTTATGATGCCGTCACAGAGCACGTAGTAGTCATCCTTGCGGGTTAACACATGCTCCAACACATCTTTTAGGAACTCAACTTTTATGGCTTTTCGGACTGTTTTGTCCTTGTAGTATTTCCGCCATAAACCTCTCTGATCGAGGTCCTGTCGTTGAGGTTCCACCAGACGTCTACTCTCACAAGGGTGGATGTTCCATACTTGCAAATTCTGCAGTATCACCTTCCCGTATAGGGGATGGTCTTCTTCCTCCCTTATTGTGCTAGTAATCAATGCCGTGGCATACTTGGGTCCGTAGCCTAGGCATCCGAGTACATACCTCACCAACATCGGCAGTGTTTCCATACACTCTGGTTCAGATCTATCGATCTCCAGGATGTCTACAAACCCAGCATGTATGTATGGTGCTGCTACTCCCACCATCTCTGAATGAATTCTCAAAGACGGCCACTTCCCCGATATCCAGTGTAGATACGGTTGAAGTACAGCGTTTTCCTCAAGAGAGGATTCGCTCATGTCTACAACTACCCTTGGGACTTCATAATTTTTGACTTCCCCTGGTATAATTGACATCGTTGTGGAGAAAATCTGCTGTCTTTCTCTTTCGACTTTAGACATCTCCTCTTCACCTGAAGCCATAATCGATAGCTTAAACTCCAGGTCTTTGATATACTCAACAGTCTTCTTTGCGAAATACTCAACCTGGCGTTTGTCATCATGTTTGATGCCGCCTAAGAGTCCTCCGCAGACTACAGACGCATCCCAACTCAGGGATCCATCCTCGAATGAGTCTTGATCAAAAAACCAGGATCCTTCCAGATCCTCTTGGGTTTCCCCAACATGGCCTTTGCCACCGTGACTTCTGCCACCAGACTCTCTAACTGAATCTTTCTCAGGAATTGCTTCCTCAAGGTTCTCTTTCTTTTCTAGAGTTCCTTCCAATGCCTCGTAAGCACTTCCAAAGTCGAAGTATTGCTCACACTCCATTGCAGCCGCTTCCTCAGGCTCTACCCTTGGTTCAGGGTTTAACTCTTGGACTGGCTCGCCAATTATGGCCTTGAACCTAGCCTCTTCTTCAGCATACTGTGTCTCCATTCTCTCTTTCTGTTCCTCCTTGCTTTGTAACAAAGCCTTATAGGATTTCACAGCCTGATTGATGGAAATCTTCTGCTCTTTGGCTAAGTGATTTCGGCAGTAATTGAACTGCTCCATGGTCAACGGAGACCACCAAGGTTCTTCAACCTTATCGTCCTTCTTAGGACCTTCTTTTGCAGAATCGCCCCTCTTGGGACCAGAAGATCCAAGCCTCTTGGCTTTCCTCTTCTTCCTGGCTTTCTCCTGAGACTCAGCCTTTGCCTTGCCTCCCAGATCTGCCATTTTTGCTTTTCCTTTGGAGCTTTCCTCCTTCGGATCTGCCATCTTCTCTCGAAGATCTTCCTTCACATCTCTTTCAGAAATGGTGTTACCCTTTTCTTTCAGATCTGCCTTTCCCTCCTGGGAAACTCTCGCTTTCTCTTTGGGATTGGTTGTTACCTTTCCCTTAGATCCAGCCATCCCCTTCTGGGATTCCTTCGCCTTTCCCTTAGATCTGGCCTCAGCCTCCTTGGGATTAGCCATCTCCTTCTGGAGATCTGGTTTCGCCTTACTCTTAGAGTCAGCTTTTGCTTTCTCCTTGAGTTCAGCCTTCCCTTCCTGGGAATTCGCAGTTTTCAGCTTCTTGGGACATTCGTATGAACGATGTCCTAGTTGCTTACACTGCCAGCAGAGAACTGCCGCCTTCGTTCCTGAAACGGAACCAGCATCACTATGCTCACCATCTCTCAGGTTAGGACATACCTTTCGGGAGTGTCCCTCCTTCTTGCATCCCCAGCATATCTTTCTCTTTGCAGCAGGATCCATCTGCAGAGCTTTTAGAAAGGGAGGTGTTTGCAAGTTCTCTAGAGAGAGAGTCAGCTATTAAGTTGTGGTCGGACCGAATGTATTCGACCTCAAATTTATAATAGCTCAATTGTTCCTGCAACCTCAAGAGTCTAGTTTGCCTAGCTTCCTTAAGGTTCAGACTCATAAACCTTTTAACATAGGTCGAGTCAGACCGCACTAAAAATGCTTTCGGTGCCAAAAAGATGTAAAAAGCCTTTATTCCGTATTTTAAGGCTAATACTTCTTTTTCATGTATCGGGTATCGTAATTCGTACCCCTTGAAACTTCCCGACCAGTATTTGCATACCGGTTCTGGTTTGCGTCCTTTAATTTTAAGGACTGCTCCCCAATGTTCCTCAGAAGCATCAACTTCCAAGACTAACTCATCTTTGTCAGATGGTAAAGCTAATTGAGGCAAATTTTTCACCTTAGCTTTTATCCTTCTAATTGATTGAGTGTCTTCATCTTCCCACATCCAAGGATTAGTCGAAGAAGTTTTCTTCGAAATCCTACTTAGATCTCGGGACAGATCTTTCACAAACTTTCTTGCATAATTAGCACATCCACAAAATCTTTGGACTTGCTTTCTATCCTCAAGTCTGTCAGGGAAGTTAACTATTTTCTCGGCAATATGATTTTGCAGTTTAATTTTTCCCTGCTCAATCTCCATGCCTAAGAAGTTAACTGATTCCTTAAACCACTCTATCTTCTTCTCAGATAGAATCATACCTTCCCTTCGGAAGACATCAGTCACCTGATCAAGGTGCCTCATGTGTTCATCTTCAGACTGACTGTAGATTAGCACATCGTCAATATAGACCGCACAAAATTTTCGGACCTGTTTAAAAGCATTATCCATTTTGCGCTGAAACACGCCTGGAGCATTTTTCAGACCGAATGGCATTACCAACCATTCAAACATTCCTTGCGGAGCATTGAAGGCAGTTAGAGGAACCGATTCTTCCTCCATCTTGACTTGCCAGTATCCACTTTTCAAGTCAAACTTAGAGAAGAACTTTGGTTGGCTCAAACTTATCCTATCAATTAGATCTCCCGCAGTGGGAATCTTATAGCCATCGTCCTTTGTAGCTTTGTTAAGCTGACGATAATCTATAACCATTCGTGCTTTACCTCGCACCTGCTCGGCATGATTAATAACCATAAAGGCAGGGCTAGAATGTGGACTGTAACTGTCCCTAATCAAGCCTTTTCCAAGCAACTCAGGAATTTGTTTATCGAACTCCTCAACCATTTCAGCCGTATACGTAATGTTTCTGGCTCTTATAATGGTTCCGGGATCTTTCAACTCCAATTTAGCCTTCAGGCCATTTCGAGTCCATAACTTCAGCGGATCTTCACTAAAGTTATCGGCTAGTTTTACCAGGAACTTATCCCATTTCATTCCTGCTAACTTAACAGCCATACACACTTCTTGTTTTGGAAACAAGTCGTCATACCAGTTAGAACTACTGGTATTCGTTGAAGAAAACAGGGTTTGTTCCCATGAATCGTTCTCATCCAACCGTATATCACCACGTTGAGCTCGCACTCTGAAAGCTCTTTCACATGGGATATTACCACAATATTCTGTCCGTTTTACCGGATAAAAGCCAAATTTTAACCGAAGTCTAGGCTCTTGTAGAATACTTATTTTTACCCCACCGATGGAAACATCGTTTTCATTCTGCACAAAAGGAAGGTTTTCCTTCTGTCCCTTCAAAAAGGCGTTACCAATAATGATGTCGGCCTCTAGTAAAGGATGTGCAAGAATCTCTTTAATGATGAATTTTTGTCCACCAATAAAGACAGGCACGTTGCTTGCCTTATGACCAACAATTGTGGCCATACCGTCGACGTTAACCATGTGGATGGGTTTCTGCAGTGGTTCCCACCACTCATCTGGCAGAGCATTGAGTCTAGCACAAGTTATGCTACACCCAGTGTCTATTAGGGTATCCAGAGAATACTCATAGTATCCAGGAAATTTGAAAGTTAGAGCTACATATGTGCTCATGTCTTCCTTCCTAACACTAAACCCAATATTCTCAGGTACACTCTGGGATGGTTCTATCATCCTCCAGATATCGTCTATCGCAATAGACCTTTGCTCGGCTATTTGTTCAATAACCTTACAAACTTCAGGAATCTTAGATAAAGAGTATTCCATATTGGTAACTCTTAACATCCTTATAGATTCCTCTCTCGGTTGATCTACAGGGTCTTCATAGACTGGTAGCGATACCTGTCTATACCCTACGATTCTACCCGTATGTTGAGACGGGGTCCTTGAATCAATAGACCTTCGAGACATCTCTTCTACTAGTGGAGGTGCGCTTGCGACTTCTGGTCGAGAGACTATTACATCTTCTCCCACGTCACTAGCCCTTGAAGAGACTTCAGAGGGCGCTCTATTGAGCGGCTCTCTCAGGAGTGGCATCCTCACAGGCAAATGCCTGTCAGCTCTTTCGCTAAGCATAGGCAGATGCCTATCAGCTCTTTCGTTAACCCTTGACGGATCTCCTAACATAAGAGTAATTTCATTACCCCTTTGTCGGATATTAGCCGCACTAATGGGCCTAGAGCTATTACCGGGCTCAGTCATAACCCAACTCCTTGGCCAGGTTAATTCCACTGGATTTACCTCACGCCTATGGAACTGTTGGTAATTGTTATGACCCTCCTCGAACAACTCGGTAAGTCTCGAGATGTTCCTCACACCAGGACTGGTGGTATTTACCAATCGGTAAATTACCCTAGTGTGATACGCCAAATACTTGGCTTGGGGATTCATACGATCCATATTCATTGATTTAATCCTTAAGGTCAATGAAGTCCCCAAACAGCGATCGTTCAAGGCCATCATAAAGTTTGGATGGACTTGGAACCATACAGGACCGTGTGCAAGATTGGCCTGTACACCTGATATCAGCTGATCTCTAAACTCTCGCCAACGTTTATCAATCACAGCTGCTACCACAGGACTATCCGCTGGTAGATGAAACAGCGGGACTAATCCTATCTGGATCAACCCAATGTGTATATAGTTATATACACCTCTTGCGTTACGCATAGTATCTCTTATGCGTTGTACGTTTAAGAGTGGGATATCCAAAGTCTCAAGCTCTGTGCTTGTGACTTGTACCGTTGCTTCTGTCTGCGCGATATCTATGGTTGATCGAAACCTAAATCTCGATACTTCATAAACTTCTCTTGCATTGACATTTGGCAACCTCCATTCCAGAATTGACTGGGATGGATCTTCATACTGGTGGGTTTCCTCCAGTACCTGATTCGATGCTTCCAATGGAACCATCTCATCACCATCTTCGTTCTGCACTGCTCTCATCATGAACAGATGCATTTTCCAAAGATCAGAATCCTCTTCAGAGTCTGTATCATAATCAGACACGACCTCGTAGATTGATTCTACTTCCGAGTCTAAATCGAAAATCTCTTGCTCATCGATTGGTTCGTAAGCAAGGACTTCTTCCTCATGACTCCTGTCATCCAGGAAGACCATACGGAGCCTTTCTCTCCTTTGGTTCTTCTTCGGACAACTATCTGCTTTGTGGTCTTTTGATCCACAAAACCAGCAGCAATTACAGCTGCTCAAAGGTTTTCCTTTAGGACATTTAGGTTCTCTGCCATGCTTTCTCTTGAAAGCATCTATCCTATCTTTGTCCTTCAGGTTATCCCTTCTCCTTACAAACCTTCTTGGTTTGTAAGCAGGACTTCCTCTTTGCTTACGCTGGACGTCCTTCTTGGGCCAAACTTTTCTTTTGTTGTACCCAACAAACTTCCTCTTACGAGGAAAGTTCCTTCTCTTCAGAGAGTCTCCTGGAGTACTGCGAGTATCGCATCCATACCTTCCAGGCACATACTCTATTTGAGAACAACAGCTCTTGTTTAGGTAAGGCAGCTTCTTAGCCGCCTCCTTTACCTGGAGCTCAGTACATGCTTTACGCATTGCGTACTTTACCGCCTGAATTTTTCCTCCGAGTCCCAAGACAATCTTCTCCTCACTCAGAAGTAATTCATAGGCCTTTTGCGCCACTTCCGGCCACGGTTCAGGAAGTTTTGCAAAAAAGGTTCCCAATATGAACTGTTGAGAGACTACATCCAGATTGTAATAATACTTCTGGAATTCACATACGTAGCTATCAAACAAGCACATATCGCAGATCTGTAATTTAACCAGAGCGGTTAATGACTGCTCCTTTTCCACAGTTTCAGTGGACAATGAAAAACCACAGAACTCTCGTTTCAGGGCATCAGCGACTATTGCTAACACACCGTCAACCGTCAGCGCTTGATCTATTTTTTCCTTGATGTCTGTATGAGCCACCAAAGATTTCCAATATTTCTGCGCTGTTCCCATGAGGGCTGCCACACATAATTCATAGACTGCTCCAGGAGGTATTCCTCCTGCAGAGGCCGTCATTCGAATAAGTGATAACCACTCATCTATCTTTTCAGATACATGCTTTTCACAATCTATGTCCAGAAAAGCACCAGGAGTAATTATAGGCTTTAAAACATTATCTCTAGGGACAAACTCTTGTTTAGTCCTATGTGGATAATCAGGCCTATAAATTTCCCTTTTTGCAGTCACCAGTTCATTAAACGTCCTGTTGTCTAAATGAACCGGAGCATCTTCTGCCAGACCTAAGGCTTTCCTTAAGTCTTTTGCCAACTCTCCACTTTGAGAGTTCAAGTTTGCACTTCGCTTCTGTGTATCTAAAATGAAAGGAGCCACTGACTCCTTGTACATTTCCTCCACACTTTTGCCTTGATTTGGTCTGGAATTTCTTCCTCCCAAATGCAATCTTTCGACTGGTTTTCCTGTTGTACTTTCCAGTCCAGAGGTCGCCTCGGCTTCGGGCCTCTTTAAACCTCTCTCTCTTTCCAGAGCATCTAGTATGTTGTTAACATACAAGCCTACTTCCTTTGCCATTTGGTTTCGGCTTTCTAGACTTTCTGTACTCCCTTGAATGGTCAGCTGAGTTAACACATCGTTTATACTCTTGCTCATCCCAAAAGGAGACAATCTAGACTCTGGGACGAACTCCAAACGAGATGGAGTCCCAGAAGGATTTCCTGATGATTTTCCTTCTCCAGCCATTTCAAGGACTTAATTGACGAATTTGTCAAACTTTTGGGGTTAAATTGATTTTTTGGAAAAGGACAAAAATGGGACCACCGTAAATGGGGAATTTCTCAAACTCCCGTCGTAAACTCCAAAATCTTTTTTCCCCTAGCTGTAAAAGGGAACTAGACTCTAGTACTGACACCGACATTAATGACGTGGGTGGGGGGAGACCAAGAACCTAACGTCTCTTTTCTGTTTTCGTTTTTTATTTTAGATATCAAAAAGAGAAAACTGAAAACTACTGAAAATTTAAAAAATTATTTTTTTTTTATTTTCTTAAATAACGAAAATAGAAAGTAAACTTTAGGGTTTAGGGTTTGTGTTTAATGGGGGGGGGAGTCCCACCCCAATTCATAATCATAGCGGGATGATTGCATTAACTGTTGTCACGTTGTGCCCGTTTGCGATTCGTCTCAGTTACAGAAAAGTGAAGGTCACCCTGCTAAAATTACAAATTTCGAAATAATTTAATGGACATCATTTACGATTCTCGAAATACAAAAAAAAAAACATAATTTTGTTTTATGTCCGTCAACAAAATCCATAATAATATAGCCCTCAGCCTCGGCCTCACGAATTAAATTCGTAACGCATTTAATGGGGGAAATTGAATTATGGTCGCCATGTCCACGTCATCTGAAACTAAATACATGTGTGTGTAACATAATTTATTTCAGAGTCAGGTCTGGGCAGGCAGCCCACTCATGTTACATATGCCCTTTCGACCGTCCGATGACCCGACCCCCCCCCCTCCCCCCCCCCCCCCCCGACGGTCTCGGGAGGACCCCCTTGACTCCCGAGCTTGACGTGTTCCCTCTCGTTGTTTTTGGTGCTTATTGAATTGACTGATGACGTAGTTTCGGACTTAAATAAAACGACGAGATAGTTGTCGTTTCCTATTTTGGATTATTTATTAGAAAGCCAGCTTACCTCACTTATGTCTTTGCCTCAAAAAGATTGGAGTAAAATCATCATCATTTTGATAAAATCAAACCCAGAAAACTCTTAGTACATATTGACCGCTGGACAATCATGGGGATAGAAAATAATAAGGTAATGATGATGGATGACAAAAGGATCGGGCATTAAAATCCCCCATCCCCCCCCTTCTTCTCTTCTCTTGTTTTGATTTTTTGAAAATCCCAAGACCCCCCTCTTTGGAAATGAAAGAAAAAAAATTGATTTGACCCGAAAGAAACAACAAAAGATTAAAAAAAAAGGGAAAATAGTAATACCTTGGATTTATGTTTTGCAATAACGCTCTTTATATATAAAGAGGGGACTCACCGAAACCTTGCTTTGTGACCCCTCTCTCTCTCTCTCTTCCCCTCCTTCCTCTTCCTCTTCCTCTTGCTCTCCTCGACTCTTTCTTTCGAGGTGGTCGTTTATGGGTGTTTGTGGGGAATGTTGGCTGGCTCGAGGCTTTCGTGCACAACGCGCTCGCGCCCTGCGCTCCTACATCTGATACCGTTTCGACTTCGAAAATGGTTGACAGAAAAAGTAGGTAAAGGCTTCGGACCAGGCTTCATTCCCCTCAAAATGGTTCCTACCACGCGGCTCGTGCTTCCATTCCGTTATCTCGAGATCTCTGTCGTAACTTCCCGTGTGTAAAGCAGCCATGCATTTCTTCTCGCTTAGGATGGCTGGCTAATCCCGCTTGATATCACTTCCCAATTTCTATCTCAAACGCGATCGTACTACTTAGTGATTTGCTGCATGTGGTGGATTGTCAAAGTTGATTAGTCGTTAACTGCATATATCCACCTATGGATACGTACATGTTATGTTTTTAACACCCACAACTGCAAACAGGGAACTGAAATGAAATCCTTTTCCTTCAAAAAACCTATGTAAAAAGTCACCTGCTGCTTCTTACTACACAGCCGTAGGGCCGGCGGCAAGCTTCTTACATTTTTCACCCCATTTTCATGCTACGCTAACTCACGATTTCCCATGATTTCAACATCACTGTTTTACCACATGCCACCAAATAGATTTAAAGGAAAAAGTTTGCTGAAAATTTTCCGACTTGTTTTACCCCCATGGGTGTAAAAAACTTGTCTTTCCCTAAAGTCCTGTAGATTTTTTTAACTTTGATGTGAACGTCCTTGAAGGCAAGTAACTGGCATTACATGAAATGACGTCTTTTCTTTTTTCCCTTACCATGACGAGGAAGGTGTAAGAAACCCCAATGTTCGTCAGTGTGGCTGGTCGGCGACTTCCATGTATTCCATGTCTCTTGTCGTTGCAGGGTTTCCCCGGAAAGAAATCCAGGGTTGAGATTATTATTCGAGTTTACTTAGCCCAAGAACTGTTGAAGGTAATTTATGATCAATATTAATGGGTATTGAATTTAGTAACGGAAAAGTCATTTAAGGTGGTCATTAAAGCAGGCTATTAAATCTGTCATTAAATATGTCGGTTTCTATTGTCATTTGGTTTTCCTACTACTCCCTATATATAAAGGGACGAGTAGACTTTCATGTATGAAGAATGAAAAGAAAGATATAGAAAGAGAAAGTTTAAACAGAGAGAAAGTGCAGCCAAAACACTCCTCGTAGGTGCAGCAGCTCTACAGAAGGTTTCCTCTATCCTACAGAAGGTCGTCGGCAGTACAGAACCTACGTTCTGCTAGCACCTTCTCCCTTCCTATCCAATCCTACACACATAACCCCCCAACAAATTTGGTATCAGAGCGCAGAAGGTCATGTCTACATCCGCTGGCAACATGTTCTTCACTTTTTCTCCCAACCAAATCCCCATCTTCGACGGTGAGCACTTCGACTATTGGAGTTCTCAAATGGAGACCATTTTCCTTTCGCAAGATCTATGGAAACTTGTGGAGGAAGGCTACAAAGAAGTTCCAGAAGGAATCTCTCTCCCAGAAGGTGACAACACTTCCGCAGAAGGTGTCATCAACCCCACAGAAGATGAGCAGAAGGCGTACAAGGAGAACGTCATGAAGAATGCCATGGCTCTGCGGATTCTGCAACAATCCGTGAGCAAAACCATCTACCCAAGGATATTCGGCCTGAAGAAGGTGAATGAAGCGTGGGAAGTCCTAAAGAAGGAGTTCAAAGGGTCACAGAAAGTGATCTCTATAAAGCTGCAGAATCTTTGGAGAGACTTCGACAATCTATCCATGAAAGACGCAGAAAACGTCAAAGACTACTTCTCAAGGATCGTGGAGATCCTCAATCAATTGAAGAGTTGCGGAGAAGTCGTCCCAGATAGAAAAGTCGTGGAGAAAATCCTCAGAAGCTTGCCACAGAAGTTTGAGCATGTGGTAACCGTGATTGAAGAGATGAAGGATCTCGCAGAAGTTTCCATCTATGAATTGATGGGTTCCTTAGAAGCCCATGAGAAACGGGTCAGCAAGTACACAACCCCCGTGGAGCAAGCATTTCAAGCGAAGCTGAATGTTTCTGAGCAGAAGCAAGAACGTTCTGGAAATAATAGAAGGTCCTATGGCAGAGGACGTGGAGGCAGGTCTCGTGGCAGAGGCAGAGGCTATGCAGAAGGACGACCAGAAGGTCAGCACAGAAGCGGTCATGAAGAAGCAGAAGCAGGATGCCGCATCTGCAGAAAGAATAATCATGAAACAAAAAATTGTCGTTTTCGATGCAGGAGATGCAAGTTCCCAACTCATTCAGATCGTGATTGCTGGTACAAAGATAAAGAGCAGAAGAATGAACAGAAGAATGAGGACAGAAGCTCGGTAAATTTCTCTAAGGAAGATGAACCTTCTAAAGTTTTCTATTCTTCCTCTAACACCGTGCAAGATATGAATGAGATATGGTTCCTCGATAGTGGGTGTAGTAACCATGTCACAGGAATCAAGAAGAACTTTGTGGAGCTTGATGAGAAATACAACTCTCTCTTGGAACTTGGAGATAGCAAGAAGTTAAAGATAGAAGGTAAAGGTGTTGTTTCAGTTTTCAGTGCAGAAGGTCAACAGAAGAGGATGCACGATGTCTTCTACACTCCAGAAATCGCACAGAACCTACTAAGTGTGGGACAGATGATGAAAAATGGCTACAAGTTGGTTTTTGCAGAAGGTCAATGTGAGATAACAGACAGAAACGGACAGAAGATTGCGGTCGTGAAGATGACGTCCAACAATTTGTTCCCTTTAAAGATGACTCCTTACAGCAATGTGGTTCTCAAAACCGAGGTTGTAGATGATTCTCATCTTTGGCATCTCAGGTATGGACATTTGAATAGGAAAGGTCTAGCTTTACTAAAGCAGAAGAATATGGTGGTAGGACTACCTTCTATACAAGCTGCAGAAGGTGACGTCTGTGAAGGATGTGTCTTCGGAAAGCATCATCGTCTTCCATTCCCAAACACATCATGGAGAGCTCAAGCCCCTCTCGAGCTGGTTCATGCGGATATTTGTGGACCGACTCAGACTCCATCTCTCGGTAACAGAAGATATTTTCTGTTGTTCGTAGATGACTATACTAGAATGATTTGGATTTATTTTCTTGAGAGGAAATCAGATGCTTTCACCACCTTTATGAAGTTCAAAGCACTTGCAGAGAATCAAAGTGGATATAAGATTAAGACCTTGAGGACAGATCGCGGAGGAGAGTTTCTGTCAAGACCATTCTTGGACTATTGCCAACAGAAGGGGATACAGAGGCAGTTAACTGTGCAGTATTCTCCTCAGCAAAACGGAGTCGCAGAAAGAAAGAACAGAACCATAGTGGAGATGGCCAGAAGCATGCTAAAGGGAAAAGGCCTACCCAACAAGTTCTGGGCAGAAGCTGTCAACACATCTGCCTACCTTTTGAACAGATCCCCTACAAAAGCAGTTAGGGACAAGACACCATATGAAGCGTGGCACAGAAGGAAGCCCGTGGTAAATCATTTGAAAGTATTTGGGTGTATTGGATATGCACTTACACCTTCTCAAGGAAGAGAAAAGTTTGATGAGAAAGGTGAGAAGTTGATTTTTATCGGATATAGTGATGAATCGAAGGGATATCGTCTTTATAATCCGAATACTGACAAGTTAGTTCTGTCAAGAGATGTTATCTTTGATGAACATACAGATTGGAAGTGGCAGGAAGAGTCTTCTATGACTCAGATTTTCCAGTACACAGAAGCAGTAACAGAAGCATCTGTACAAAACCCTATCAGGACAACAGAAGCAGTAGCAGAAGCATCAGTACAGAATCCCATCGGAACAACAGAAGCTAGTTCCTCTAAAACCATTCCAAAAGCGAAGGGTCCTATTGGAGATACACCACCAAGGAGGTATCGATCATTCACTGAAATTTATGAGCAAGCTAACTTTGCTCTTGCTGCATTTGAGCCACAGAACTTTGAAGAGGCAGCCATAGAAGAAAAATGGAGAAATGCCATGAAGGAGGAGATGACTTCTATAGAGAAGAATGACACGTGGTCATTGGTCGATCTACCAGAAGGAAAAGAAGCTGTCGGATTGAAGTGGGTCTACAAGACCAAGTATAATGAAGATGGAAGTGTGCAGAAGCATAAAGCTCGCATCGTAGCAAAAGGCTATTCACAGAAGCCTGGAGTTGATTTTACAGAAACTTTTGCTCCTGTAGCAAGGATGGAGACAATCCGTGCTGTTCTAGCTATTGCAGCACAGAAGGAGCTTGAAGTATTCCAGCTTGATGTCAAGTCAGCATTTCTTAATGGAGTACTAGAAGAAGAAGTCTACGTAGAACAACCACAAGGATTCGTGATGAAAGGCACAGAAGACAAAGTCTACAGACTACATAAGGCTCTATATGGTTTGAAGCAAGCACCAAGAGCGTGGAATTGCAGAATTGATTCCTATCTACAAAAGAAAGGATTCTCCAGAAGCTCAGTAGAACCTTCGTTATACATACAGAAGGTTGGTCCTGATTTTCTAATAGCATGTCTTTATGTAGATGACTTGATCTACACTAGCACCAGCAGAAGCTTGCTGCAGAAGTTCAAGGAAGCCATGATGGAAGAATTTGAGATGACAGATCTTGGCTTGATGAAGTACTTTCTCGGACTTCAAGTGAAGCAGAAGAAAGGAGAGATTTTCATTTCTCAAGAAAAGTACATAGCAGATCTATTGAAGAAATTCCGTATGGAGAATGCAAAACCAATTTCTACACCAATGTCACTCAATGAGAAGTTACAGAAGGAGATTCTTCTAGAGTTCATCAGCACCCATGATCAACCCGCAGACGTTCTTACAAAGGCGGTGTCTTCTGAGAAGTTCGAGACATTCAAAGACTTCTTGAAGATCATAAATTAAGAGGGGGTGTTGAAGGTAATTTATGATCAATATTAATGGGTATTGAATTTAGTAACGGAAAAGTCATTTAAGGTGGTCATTAAAGCAGGCTATTAAATCTGTCATTAAATATGTCGGTTTCTATTGTCATTTGGTTTTCCTACTACTCCCTATATATAAAGGGACGAGTAGACTTTCATGTATGAAGAATGAAAAGAAAGATATAGAAAGAGAAAGTTTAAACAGAGAGAAAGTGCAGCCAAAACACTCCTCGTAGGTGCAGCAGCTCTACAGAAGGTTTCCTCTATCCTACAGAAGGTCGTCGGCAGTACAGAACCTACGTTCTGCTAGCACCTTCTCCCTTCCTATCCAATCCTACACACATAACCCCCCAACAAGAACAGCATTAGGATGTCTCCGCTACCACCGCCAAAATAAGCCCTCCCCCACATATTCAAATGAAAAGAACCCCATTACGACTTGACTGGAGTGTTGGGATTGTAATCGAATTTCAGCATACTTTAGTGCTTGAATCTGTTTACAGATTGTTCTTCCCCCCCAACTTTGCTTTCTTGGGCTGTTTTCTTCCCTTGCAAGTGATGCAGACAAGGTCCAGCTCGAGATATGGGGTTACTCTGCTCGCCGTCGAGTAGTCACTTCTTTTCGAGTAGCCTGTTCAAGAAGCCTTCATCCTGTCGATCGAGATAGTCAACTTAAGAAGCCGGGTGAAAGACTCTGTCACGGCGTCGACTGTGGCAAGGCAACTAAAAAGATGTGTTTCCTTCCCAAGACAATTCCGACCATCATTTATTTATTTTTAAGTGCATGTAAATCTGATTGTACATGTCACTACGTTTTATACAAACCTTTTTTATTTCATAGTTAGCATTTATGTTTATGTTTGGGGTAGCTCTTCGTTAGATTGTTCAGGCGCACTAAGAGGGGGTGAATTAGTGTTTGTAACTTTTTCACCATTTTTTCGGTGTAAGCGGAAGCAGACTGTATCACAGCAGATCATTTCTTAGAAGTGAGATCAGCTTCGCTGTAACCGTTACGATTTGATCGAGTAGATTTTCGTACGAGTATTTGCGCGATCGTAATGGATACAGTAGTTTATAGTGGTTCGGCCTTAATCGACCTACGTCCACTTTCCACCATAGATGTGATTCCACTATATAAATATAATGGGTACAAATGAACCTTTTGCACTAGGTTTTCGGTTTCTCATAAAGTGATATTTAAAATCCTTTCAAAAGGAGATCACTCTTGGGCAACGATCAGTTCCTCACACAGTGGACGTATTCTCATTTCCGGCAGAATGATGCTCACGCTCAACAATTGATTGCTCAAAGGATTTCCACACAGCACGTTGTCGCTTAGGCGTAAGCCAGTCTATTAAAGCGCAAAGACAACGTTATGTTAAAGTATAAACCATCACAAATAATTCCTTACAGTGAAGAACGACTTCTTTGAGAGCAGCCCGTTTCTGTTTCACAGTAAATGAATGCTTCAGCACTTGAAAGCTCAGTAGAAGATTTCCACACAGTTTCTGTCTCTTCACAAGATGAGCCTGTAGGTACTCAAGAGATAACCACAAAACCAGTCACTTAGAACAGGAAAAAAAACAGAACAGAGATTGGTTCCTCACACAGCAGAACCTGACTTCTCACACAGCGAAGTCGCGGTATCCGTCCCACACTCAGTTTGGATATGCACGGTTACCACAGCCGTGACTCATTGCACTGCATACCCAGTGCCTAGGGTAGAATTTTCAGCTCCGGCGGCTTCCATGCAACCTTGAAGCCTATCAGGTCATCAATGATGGAATTCCTATCACACCCAATGGTTATCTTCAGAACGCTGCTTTGAGTTTCAGCAACAGGATGCAGCATAAAGTGGTGATGTCGTGCTTGGCACCAAGGGTGGGGAGTGTTGATTCTGTCATGCCTCGAGATTGGAACTTGATGGTTCACCTTAAGAATGGTATTCCTGGAAATCTGGGAAATATCATCTTTAGTCATATGGCATCTTGCATCAAGGATGAGAGTAGGGGACTCCCTTTCACTCATGTCATCACTGCCATGCTGAAGCACTATGGCCAGGAAGTTACACCCTTGAACAAATTAGACACCTGGACCACTCAGGTAATTGGGGCCGCTTCTATTGAGAGCATGGGTTCCCAATTTATTGATGACACCTTCATTAAGAAGCCTTCAAAGTGCGAGATTGCTACCTCTGTGCGTGGCAAGACTGCTCCTGCTGAAAATCAGAGGTATGTTAAATGCGAGAAGACGATTGCTAATTCAAAGGCTGACACCTCTTACTCCAAGCTTATGAGCAAACTCTGTGAGGAAATCAATTTCACCAGGCGCTGTCTCCTGGAAAGGATGGACGGTTTTGGTGAAAGACTGACAAAGCTTAAGAAGATGACTGAGGAAATGATGGATGTTGTCAAGGAACTCCCACGTGAGGATTGAGATGACCATCCTTTCTGTGGTTTCTCCTGTTAAGAACTATGTCTCTTTGGTTTGAATAATTGTGTTACTATGGGTTGAGTAACTCTCCACTAGTTTTCAGATGATGTTTGAATAATGCTTGGGCGTTCTGCAATTTTTGCTGCACCAGTAAATATGCAATTTGTTTTTATCCTCTACTTATTTTTGATGTGACAAAAATGGGGAGAAGTGCATGAGTTAAGGGGGAGCAAGCTTAATTAAGCTTAATGCTCTCAACCTCTAAAACTCTTGTGTTAAGGGGGAGCAAGAACTCATGTGTTAAGGGGGAGCAAACATAATCGAAGTGGGGGAGAATGTTGACATTAGTTTTGATGATGAGAAATGCGTTGTTGTATCGCTTGATAAGTGTATTGCTACGCTTGAGAAATATGTTGCTGCACTACAACAAAATTGTACTGCATTACTGCGCTACAATTACCTAAATGAAGAAATAATTATTATTTCGAATTGATTTTTGTGATTTTATCATATTTAATGATAAATTATATTATTGTAATAAAATGATTACGGTTTGGGATCAGATGGCTATGTTTGGAGTTATTTGAAAATTGAATCTCTAATTATAGCAACATTTCATATCATATATTATCTTTACGACTATCAAGAAATATTGATATTTCTATTTTTTCATTGATAATGATTAGGATAACATTCGGTTATCATTCTGGTAATGATTTGATCAGATTTTGCGCATAAGGAAAGTCGACAATGATTTCCTTCCTTCTTGGTCATTGTGACCTTTGAGCAACTGTTCGCTGATCCGAATTACAGCTTGCTAAAGGCTGATTTTTGGGAAACGAGTTATCTGATTCACTCTCTATTAATACTAGACGACACTCATACATAAAAAAACAATTCTGTGTGATCTGTGTGGTTGTCCAAAGCATGTGTGATCTGAGTGAAGCTTTGAGGATCGGCGGAGAGCGGAATGTGCTAAGTGATCGTCTGGTTCTTATCTCTTGCAATCTGCGTGTGAGAGTGTCAAGGGTTGAGTGCGACCTTGATCATCGTGAGAGGGACTGTATGTCCTCGGTGCGTTCAACAAGCGGCTGACGAATCGTCTAAGGGAAGCTAAGTGAATACATGTGCTGATTGTAGTAACTAGTTGCTGACCCATCGGCAAGAAGCCGTTCTTATTATGTCTTTTCGCAGGGAAATCTTGAACCGACGGAGTTTGAGCAGTGTAACACGCACTTGCGGGTACGCGCCAGAAGTCTCGTGCCTGTAGGGTAGAGCAAGAGTTGGGAACGCCGCCGGAGTGGAAAGAGGTCCTCCCGAGCATAGGGGTGCTGTGCAGAAGCCTCGACTTTCGGATACAGAGGGATAGTAGAGCAGGTTGCGAGAGATAAGAACCAGGCGATCACTTAGCACCTTCCGCTCTTTGCCGATCCTCAAAGCTTCACTCAGATTACACAGGCTTTAGATAACCACACAAACAATACATAATTGTTTTTTTATCTATGAGTGTCGTCTGGTATTAATAGGGAATTAATCAAATTATTCGTTTTCCAAAAATCAGCCTTCAGCAAGCTGTAATCCGGATCAGCGAACAGTTACTTAACGGTCACAATGACCAATAAAGAAGGAAATCATTGTCGACTTTCTTTATGCGCACAATCTGATCCAATCATTACTAGAATGATGTTTAAATGTTATCCTAATCATTGTCAACGATCCCCAAGCATAATCATTTGATTACAGTAATATAATTTATCATTAAATATGATAAAATCACAAAAATCAATTCAAAATAATAATTATTTCTTCATTTAGGTAATTGTAGCGCGGTAATGCAGTACAACTTTGCTGTAGTGCAGCAACATATTTCTCGAACGTAGCAATACACTTCTCAAGTGATACAGCAACGCATTTCTCATCATCAAAACTATGTTCAACACTCTTGTACATAGACACTTTGTAATTGAATAAGAGTAGAATCATAAGTTTTAACCAAATTCCTTCTCGGACGGGATTGTCTTTCATTCTCTCTTCAATTAATAGATTCTAAGTGCGGTTGGGTTGAGTGCGGTCACCGATGATGGTGAATCTGTATTTTTCGTATTATCCCTCAACCTCAATGTGTCTGTATCCGTGGATCATACGAGCATTCTGTCACGATGGTTAATCTGTAATCGTGGTAATCGTTCTCAATTTCATTAATCACCTTTTGCCCTCTTTGTCCATCCTTTCTCCCTTCGTCTTCGCAAAAAACCCTTCCGACCAGAACGCGTAAGCAAGACATCGGAAACAAGAAATGGGGGTGTGTTCGGTCATCCCTGAAGAAAGCCCACATCGACACGACAGTCATTTCGAGGCAGTCGCAGACAGACATAACACTGGCAGGAGAAAGAAAGGGTGTAAATGCATATTTCCGTATCTTGAAGTGTGCAGTCGAGAAAAAGTCCATCCCATCCAATCCCTTCGCTTTGTGGTTAAACGGGAAATGTATTCACTTCTGTGTGTAATGCCAATTTGATGAGGAGGAAGGCGTACTTTGTTGGATGATTCTTGTCTGGGACTAATTCATATAATCATCATCCATGTTCTCCTGGGCATTGAAATGGGATAAATGCGCGTCGAAAGTGTTGCAGCATACTTTGTCCGTTTGAGTACACCCAGCACACTTTGTCATACCATGTCCGCCGTCTCATCAGTAAGATCGAGTCGTTGTCCTCTAAGCCTCTAGAAAGGAACGGCTTCCCATCGAGAAGATTACGGGATGGAGTTGAGTCGAACGTAAATCTCCTCCGAGACCAGTCAAGGTACGGTAGCTGTTTGAGATCAACATGATTGGCCCTCTAGATCGAGCTCGGGCGTGTCTTTGAGTTTGGCTATGGTAGGCAGGATGCGGCCAGGTTTGACTCTTGAGATTCTCTCTGGGACATGTCCAGCGATGCCTTGGAAGGCATCAGGGATTTGGCCAGAGAAGTCGCACATGTTTATGCAATCTTTCGAACGAAATAAAGAAATTTGATACTCTTGATCAAGCGAAAAAAATTGGGAATTTAGGTGTGCCCCACATTAGAAAGCTTTATCTAACCATCTTGGGAACTTTTATCAGTGGCCTTCTACCTCCCAGCTTCAGCTTTCCCCGCCCTCTGCTCGTCAGAGTTGTTCCGCCGCGGCGACTTTTCCTCATTGTCTGCCACCAATGCGACTTCTTCGCCCCTTGGTTCCTCAGGATGTTCCCTTTGGGCTTCTTGGATCGGCGAAGGTGGCTCAGTAGACCATGTAACAGCGTACGGAAATGGCCAACCTGGTCATTCCTGTGTTTTGCCATTCCATTCCCATTTCTCGATCTTTTTACGATTTCTCTCCCGTCTTTCCAGCAGAATGCATCCTGCAAGGGCTTCCGGATGGCGTCCTGCCTAGGGTCATGGTGGTGGTGGTGATGGTGATGATGGTGGTGGAATATGAGGCCAAGCTTGTTCTTCAATCTTCTAAGCCGCCCAACAGCTTTCTCGTGATTTGCTTGAACGTGCATCTTGAACTCCCTTCTCCGATCCAGAATCTTCTGAGGATTCACACGGTCCCGATGGCTCAGGACAGAGTACGTGTAAGATGAACTTTCATTGGACAACCTGGTGGATGATTCTGAATCTGCCGAATATTCCCGACTCGGTGATGATGATGAGGATGACTCACTAAACATGCCACTTCCCCGGCTACTGGGAAGATACCTGGAGCTCCATTTCGATCTGGAGTTCTCGGATTCACGAGGACTTGATCGCTTATTTTTATCTGGCCTGTTTGCAATCATTTCCGTCAATCTCCGACTTTCCCTGGAGTCCTGGTCCTCCGATCCCGACACGTAAATCCTGGATGTCCTACTGTTAGTGTGCCCACGAGAATGTGCCGAGATTCTTTTGAAAGATTTGTACCGACTGTACGACGAATCACTTTCATCTCTGTTCTCATTCACACGACTAATTGAATCAGGCGAAATTCGAGATCTTGATTTCGGTGTTCTCACTGCTGCAGAGAGAAACTCTTTGCTTTTTAACGATCTCTGCAATCTGCTCCTCGAATTTTTGTATCCGTAGGCATGACTAGATGGTACCCTCACCCCACGAACCATCAAATCCGGCCCAGAACTACTCATTTTAGCGGCTTGACTTGACGATTGACTCGAGGACTCTGGATTCACCATCACGGCCTCCGTGCTGTCTAACTGTGCAGGAATCGTTTCCCTGCAATTTACATCTTTTACTGAGAAACGACCAGAATGAACTGGCCTCTTCCATTCTTCTGCACCTGTACAAGTAATTGCACAGCTTGCGCCACCGATCCCATTTCGTTGTTGGTACACGTTTGCGGTAGGCTTAGCATCCGAAGAAGAAAGTTGGAGGGCCAAAATGCCTGCTTCGATCTCACTGATTCTTCGGGACACTTCCTTCACAACTTCGCTCCTTTTATCTAATGGCATAGCAGCAGCTGTAAAACTAGCGCCGGCAGGCCTTTCCTGGCTCGAAATTGGGTCAAATGGACTACCACTAGAATTCCTCCCTATCTCCCGAGACTCGTCCCGATCAGAGTGGTTTCCCAATCCATAGTTACCTGTGGGGTGATCCCTCACGAAATCGACCTTTTGCATGTCCGAGATCTGTCCATGCAAGCGGTATACTGACAGACATGGATCCGTGACGAAATCAACCTTCGGAGTGTCCAAGACCTGTCCATTGAAGCAGTCTGCAGGTAGAATTGGATCTGTGTCCAAAATGGGCTGCTTCTTGCGGCTGCACACTGGACAGATCCCTTTTCGACGTTCGAGTTCGTCAGATGATGTTCCAATGTTGAATTGTCTGGAGGCCAACTGCCGAGACGTGGTGTCCCAACTATGTAACCCATCTTTCTCAACTCGAGCACTGAAATCTCTTACTGTCCCAGGAAAATCCGGCAGCACCGCAAATTCAGCCATTGTGTCATCACGTCGAGCAGGAAGGGATGGATCTCGGCCGTGCTCTTTCGCCGCAATAATCTGCATCATCCAATGATTTAGTCACGGAAGCATGTAAAAAACAAAACGGCCTCCATTCGGAGAGTGGTGAAGAACGAACCTTCCTTAAAGCCTCGACAGTCCCCGTCGAGGCAAAATCTAGAAGATCTTTCAACAGCATCTGCGCTTCCTCGTCCAACTGACAGAAGAAACAAAAATAAATGGATGGACTCTGCGAGTGGGTGGGGGGGGGGATTCTAAACGACTTACGAGATCAGGATTGGGAGATTTCGGCCAGAGCACACTCCTTTGGAGAAGTGAATACAACTTCTTCAGAGCAAAAGATCGAGACAGCACTTCTTCGGCAGCAAGATTCATCCTCCTCTGGTTCCTGTCAAATGAATCGACCGGAGTACATTCCCCCGCAACTCCTCGCAAGTCCCCAGAAGCCGTAGAACACAACAACGGAGGAGGAAATCGACTCACCAGGTCGACAAGAGGATCAATGAGACGCGGAAGAGGGGGGAGACGTCGAGAGGGAAAAAAGAAGAAATTTGTGAAAGAGCGGGGGGAAGGTTGAGGGGGGGTAACGACCCCCCGCGAATGGTCGCGTCCGATGTAATCCTAGCCGTCCGATCATTCCTCACCTGCTAAATGATGCCCTTGGGCAATTACGTGTTTTATTTCCGAAACTTTGTTATAAAAAAAAAAAAAACCGTTTTATCCATCTTTGAATCCTCTTATCCGATTTCAATCCCAAAAGAGGAAAAAAGAATTGATATATAATGTATTTATATACTTCTTTTGGATTTTTTTATTTTGATTTATTTATTTTTTATTTTTTTGTTGGCATGTGAACGGAGCGACCCAGGGTGGCTATGCCCCTCGTTTTTGTTAAAAATATTGTCTTATTTTTTTAATATTTTTTTATAATTTAATTTGGCACCTTTTAAATTTCCTCTCCTTCAATTTGGCCTCCTCGACTTTTTTTTTTCCTTACTTCGTCGCTACATGTGAACACTCCATCTATTAAGCGGTTTTGTTCCATTTCATGGTTAGTGAAAAAAAAATCGTATTACAGGATAAAAAGATTCAAAAATCCTAAATTACAATCTCGAAGTGACTTCGAGGCTTTCGAGACTTTCTACTTAAAAAATTGGCAAATTATCGATATTTAGCCTCAACTATTGGCCAACTTTAAGTTTTGTCCTATCGTTTAAAAATTTTTGAATTTGGCCTTATTTTAATTTTACTTTTCGATTTGGCCTTATTCGTAACGGACGTTAGGAGGAGCTGACATGTCACTAACGTCCCTTTTTCTCTTCCTACGTGGATCCTAATATAATATTTTTTTACCTACGTGGACAATAATTAATAAAATAAACATTTCTTTTTTTACCCCAGACAACACAAGGGGACGTCTCCCCTCTTCCACTCCCTCCTCCCCCACCATTCCCCCCTGCCTCTTTCTTGTGGCTGACCACCTACATGTGCGCATCATTCGTTGGATGGTTCTTCCTTCACCGTCTCGGGAAGAAAGGGGAAAAAGGGACAAAAAGGACCCAGGGTGGCTATGCCCCTCGTTTTTGTTAAAAAAATTGTCTTATTTTTTTAATATTTTTTTATAATTTAATTTGGCACCTTTTAAATTTGGCAAAATATACGATAATATCATAAATTATGCTCAAACTTTCTGTTTTATCAAAATCATTTTTGGCTATACAATATTATCACTATTTTTAAGGTTGTAATTTTTTGTGGCCAATTTTGGATTTTATTGTTAGAAAACCAAACATGTCATAATCTTTAAATTTCAATTATTGACTAAAAAAAGTGAAAAAAATGGATAATAATATTAAACAATTTCATGTGTTATTTATTATATAATTTTAATAGTTAAATTAAGTAATTTGGAAGTCGAATTGGACTGTAGTTATTGATGCTGTTAAGAATCTGTAAAATCGATGAAGAACGGATGATTGATTTATTGTGAGGTTACTACTACGCATAAACTAGATTGCAAAACGATGCAATGAGAGGTTAAAAGTCAACTATTATAGGATAACTGTTAGACAATATTAAGGCCTAGTTTGGTTTCCTCATAGTAAAATTCAAGATTTGACAAAAAAAATTACAACACTAAAGATAGTGATAATATCGTATAGCCAAAAAAGATTTTGACAAAATAGAAAGTTTGAGCATAGTTTATGATATTATCGTATATTTTGCCTTTAAATTTCCTGTCCTTTAATTTGGCCTCCTCGACTTTTTTTTTTCCTTACTTCGTCACTACATGTGAACACTCCATCTATTAAGCGGTTTTGTTCCATTTCATGGTCAGTGAAAAAAAATCGTATTACAGAATAAAAAGATTCAAAAATCCTAAAATATGACTTCGAGGCTATCGAGACTGTATTTCAAGAATTTTAAAACTACTTAAAAAATTTGCTTAGACTTATTTGAAAACTTTCCTCTATATCACTGTTATTTAGCAACAGTCTCAGACGGATAAAATAAAAGCGATATATTTTATATTTGTTTTTTAACTTAAAATTGATCTTTGTGTCGGTTCCTTTGGGTGCGCATTTGGTTAGCAAAAGTTTTCATGACAATGGTTTTTTTCATAAACTCATGAAATTTATTACCGGAAG
Source organism: Melastoma candidum (assembly GCA_023653495.1). Taxonomy (NCBI): domain Eukaryota; kingdom Viridiplantae; phylum Streptophyta; class Magnoliopsida; order Myrtales; family Melastomataceae; genus Melastoma; species Melastoma candidum. The sequence goes on along the minus strand of CM042888.1, from coordinate 11,834,584 downwards.
TTGTTTCACTGTAAGATCACATTTTTTCTTGTTATATTCGATGATTGTTTTATGTTCTCTAAGTTCAGCTCTGCAATGACCGTAAAAGTTCAATGACGCTACTGAGCATTGGCATTGGATAGTTGGCATCAAACTGTTGATCTGAAGTCATGCTTGACTTGTGTTTGGCAAAGTTTTGGAAGCAAACTTGGAGAATATTATAAAATGTGGTTCGATTTCAAAGCTGTTGTTTTCTAGTGGTAAACTGGCTAAAGATTCATGTTTCACGCTAGCATCAGAGTAAAAAAATCGCAACAGATGTAAATGCTTGGGACTGACCATCCATGATCAAATCACTATTTTGCGTTTCTACATATGTCGTCGTCATCTTCACATATTGAAAACATCATCTCGATGCTTTCAGTCCAAGCATGCCGCCGGCAAGATCAGGATCAGGAGATTTCGGCCTGAGAACAGTTCTCTGGAGAAGCGAATACAACTTGTTCAGAGCAAAAGATCTGGACAGCACGTCTTTGGCAACAAGATTCGTCCTCGGAAGTCACCGATATCGAATAGCACAACAACGGATGAGGAAAACTACTGACTGGGTTGACGAATAGATTGCTGAGATGCCGATGGGGGAGAAAGAAAATTTGCGAAGAGCGGGAAATCGGAGGCTCGGGACTTTTCTGTTCGTGGAACGACCCCGAGAGTAGACGCGTCCGATGTAATCCTAGCCGTCTAATGAATCCCCCACCTCCCGTGTTCGTAAATCGTGACCCTTGGTCAATAATTTAATGTATTTTACGATTTCAACAAATTATAATATAAAAACATAATTATTCGGTAAAATATCGATATTTGGCCTAATCAATTTGTCCATTTTACGTTTTGGCATATCGTTTCAAAAGTTTTCAATTTGGCCTTATTTCAATTTTACTTTTCAATTTAGTCCTATTCGTAACGGCGTTTGCGATTTCACCGTTAGCGTTAATATGTGTCATTTATTTTTCCTATGTGACAATAATAATGAAATAAATCATGGGTAAAATATCGATATTTGGCCCTATGAATTTATCAACTTTACCTTTTGGCCTAACGTTTTAAACGTTTTCAATTTGGCCTTAAATCAATTTTAATTCGAGGAGGAATTCGAGGAACAGCAACCAAGAACTCAGGAAAGCAGGAGTCTACCTCAGTGACAACTGGGCTATCATCCCCCGTCTTATTTTTGGCTTTACTTCTCTCTTTACCTTTGTCGATGTTGGTTGAGATCTGCGCCATTATGTTCATTTTTGACTCGTGTAATGACATAAGGAATTTACATTGGGTCGTGTGCAGTCTGCTTTTGCTTTAGTCCTTGTCTTTTCTTCCCTCCTCAATGAGCATGTCTTCGCTCCCTTCCCTTGTTCCGTGAGGAAAACCAAGTCGTTAGTAGAATAAGAGCCCGTTGGTCAATCATTCAGTACTGGATGGATACCCTTTGCCCCTAGTCGGCGTAGAAAAATCAAGGGATCCCCCACCTTGACGCTTGGGTTTCAATGCCGCTGGAATCCGCTTCAAGTTAAGTTGTCGAAGACCGGACTTCCACATACATGGAGTTGAGGTTCGAAAAACCGATCTAACATTTTTATAGATTGTTGAGAAAGAAGAGTTTCCCTTGTCGTAACGACGAAGCCGGAAATATGCTCATTTTGCGTGATTGGTCACATGCAACAAGCTCGTAGCTTCCCCGCCGACGTCCCTTCCTGGTTTTTGGTTCATGTTCCTCAAATTTCTCATCGAATTAAAATTGATTTAAGGTCAAATTGAAAACTTTTAAAATGTTAGTTCAAAACGTAAAGTTAATAAATTTATTGTGTCAAATATCGATATTTTGCCCTTGATTTATTTAATTATTATTGTCATGTAGAAAAAATAAATGATACGTATTAACATTACGAATAAAGCTAAATTAAAAAATAAAATTATAATAAGACCAAATTGAATACTTTCAAAACAGCCTAATTATTAATACACATTTAATTTTAATAAAAGGGGAGTTAAAAGGGCCTGGGAATAGAGAGTCGGAATACGAATTCTTCACTGCAAGCCGAAGGAAAGGAACAGTAGAACAGCAACAGGTGTGAAATCGGAGGGTGGGTGGGTACGGCGCTTCGGTTCAGTTCCTAAGAAAAGAATCGATCTTTCCTTCTTCTTCAGCTGCTTCTCCTCCTCCTCCCTCAATCTCAATCCTCTACCCGGTGGGTGGATTCTCTCCCTTCGTCGTCCATGTCGATTTGTTTTTTTTTTTTTTTTGGGAACTGGGATTTGGGGAATTTGTTCGGATTGTCGTTAAAATCTGAGCTTTTGGCGCTCAGTTGGGTAAATGCGGGATCTTGATTGAGCTTTTTCTGCCCTCGAATTCGTTTCTCCTTTTCTTGGGTTTAACCGGAGATGCAGGCTTCTGTGTGGTTGGTTTCGCTTTGTGTTGGGAACGAACTGATTTGGTAGATGGTGATGTTTCTCATTGGTGTTCGTGGTGCCGGCTAGTGATCCATCTTTATGATAAGCGAGGACTAGTTGGATTGGTGATTTCCGGTGAAACCGGGATCCGAGAGTGTGAACTTTGCGATGTGTTTGCTCGTAATAATTGGGGGAGGAAATTCCTGTCAAATGTGGCTATGCTTGCTGCAACTTTTTTCTGTTAATCCGTTCTTACATGGGATCGCCTCGATTGCAACGCAGATGTGTGCTTGTCACTTGGCTGAGTGCGTCCTATCCTGCCTGTTTACTTAAGCTTGCTTTGTCCCCTCTTTCATTTCACTTGGTAGGCTTTTATGTTGTTGAAGTCATTTTATTATTTTATGGGCAGTGTGGCTATGGTTTTCAGGCTATCAGTCGTGTGTTTTCGCCAATTCAATCATTATCTTTTGTTTTAATTTGTGGGCTTGTTATGTCTTACTGTGATCCAAAAAAATGATATGGATGTCGGACAGATGCTTGGTCCCCCAAGGAGAAGTTGTTCGATTACCCATATGTCATTCGACACGCACGAGTGAGCATCTCTTCTTTGCCAATGTCAGGATGGGAGGAGGCCTACGGCTTTTCTGCCTGGATAGCTTTCATTACAGGGAAATTCACCTTGCTGCTACAGTATTCGGGATAGCATTTTCACAGTTCACTGGCCAGGCGATGTAAATGTCATGGCCAAGGAGGTTTCATCAGGAAGGGTTTCGGGCGGTGTAAATGGTAGATACTCATCATCAGATGATGAATCAAGGACTAACTCACGCTATAGTTCAGAGAAGGATGTAGGCGCAGGAATCTGTCGGGTTTGTCAATGTGTTGAATCTGACCATAGAGGGGACACAGCGTTAAGGTTCCTTGGCATTACTCCACCGCCTCAGGAAGGACTCGAAAGCCAAGCTGGCATCAGGGATGCGTGCAAAGAAGGCATCCCTGACATTAAGAAAGAACAATACCAGGCCAAAAGCTGTTCCAAAGACTCGGGGTTTATTGAGATCATCAGTCCTGATGGTGAACGTTTCATCTGTTCTACAGATATAGAAATGGGACAACCGAACCCCCTTATGGAGCTTGGTTGTGCTTGCAAAAACGATCTTGCCCTTGTACATTATGCATGTGCATTGAAATGGTTTGTCAACCATGGATCGACTGTCTGCGAGATTTGTGGGGCGCTTGCAAAAAATATTCGGGTCAGTGACTTCAAAAAGGTTATTGGTTCTTTGAAAGACTATGAAAATTTGAGGGAAAGAACTGCTAGTGGAGAGCCCAATCTAGTACAGTTGCCCTCTGACATGACGGTGGACCCTGATGCTCTTGCTGCAATTCGAAGGCAGCGCCTTAGTGAGATATCCATGTGGTTCAGTCCACATGCTAATGGCAATAGCACCACTGTCAATATTGCTGCATTGCAAGCTGTGTCTGATCAACTCCCGGTTGTTCTTGCCGAAGAAAATGTCCCTTCTGAAAACCTAGCAACTAAGTGGGCTGTTGAAGGTACAGGCATTCTGCTTGCCACGGGATTACTGACTGTTACTCTGGCATGGCTTATTGCTCCTCGTGTTGGCAAGGTAAGCACTATCAGGGAAACTCTAATTCTCATTTGTATTATCCTCTGTATTCTGTGAAGCCATCACCCTCTTTATGGGGAGAGAGTGTGCGTGACAATCAGTGTGGTCCGAGTTGTTTGACCTTAAAAGTATACATGTCTAATTGTATCTGAGTAAGATAAGGTTATATCTGATTTTGCAGAAAACGGCTAAAAGTGGACTTCATATACTCTTGGGTGGAGTCTGTGCTTTGACAGTGGTGGTCTTCTTCCGCTTTGTGAGTATCTCGCTTCGATTTTCTCTACTCAATCCATGTTATTGACACGGGAACTTGTTATGCCCAGTTCAAATGAAATGCAATCGCTTTGGATGCCATCCTACTAACTTTTGTGGCGTACCTTTGCAGTTTGTGCTTACCAGAATCAAGTACGGTCCTGCACGGTACTGGGCCATCCTGTTCGTCTTCTGGTTTCTCGTGTTCGGCATATGGGCCTCAAGAACGCATGGTGCTCATACGACTTGATTTGGTACCCCTACAATGGAATGCCTTGTTCCTACCTCGTACTAAGACGACGAGGGCAATAATCCGATGTTTTAGTTAGCTTCGTCTGTTTGCATTCCAGCTTGATGTAAACTGAGTATATAGAATTTCACTACGTTCTAGGGCTGAGGGATGTATACTTTGCCGCTAGTTTGAGAGAGTTCGCAGCACAGTAAAATGGGAGACTTGCTCTGTAATTCCTGTCATTTTGCATTTGTTTTATTCATCGCCAGATCATTTTGTGTTAACTTCCTTAGGACAACATAATCATGTTTTGTCGAGATCATTACTGGAGCATCATGTCCATTGTTTCCTAGGCATTTCAGTTAGTGATAATGAAGGGCCGTCTTATACTCTGTCCTGAGCACATCCAGGAAGCATGTTAGACCATATTTCACTTGCAAACGGGAACATCCAGTGTTTCCCACCAGAGCACATTGATCAAGTGTCCTCTGATATACCAAGTAGGGAAACATGTGGGCACTTCAGGTTTGGTCGTATTCATCCGTGTGGTGCATGTCTATTGTCATGGGGACAAAACGAGGTTCGTTGCCCGTCGTCTACGAATGCTTCAGCGAGACTGCTTGGGCAGTGTCCATGGGTTGGAGTGCATGGACAACAGCGACCGTAGGTACGCTCGTTGATACTTGGCGGATCAAGTGAGGTTTGAGTCGGTGCTCAAACATGAAGTTGGGCACAAGGCGCAATGTGACCAGAATACTCAGGCGTGGAGGCTTTGGGGATGCTCGTGGGCGGTCTCCTGAGCAAGGTTCGTGAAGAGGCACGAGCAATGGACGCGTCACGTTGTGAGGGGCCCGTATGTAAGAATATGACCCTAGGAGGGGGTGTTGGTGAAAGGTTGTGTTCTTTGGGTGGATCCCCTTGTAAAGCCACAACACTTGTAAGGGACGCATAGATGTAGAAAGGGTGCGACCCAAATGATATTAGAGGGTTGTTACTTGTCGTACCCTCTTGGGAACAATTGTATATCTTTGTAAATAGCCACGACCCTTGTAAGAAGGCTTGTAAATGGGCAAGGCTAAAGATAGGGGGTTGTACATTCCTTGTTGTAATAAAGGTTGAGTGGTTTCTCAAAGGGAACGCTAGATAGAAACAAAAGCTTTCGTTGGGTGTGTGTTTGGGTGGCTGATCGTGCTTGTGAACGAGTTACGGGGCCCACAGGGAGTTTTACTTGATAGAACGTTGTACCCCTGTGACAGTTGGTATTAGAGCGAGGCTTATGTGGGTGATGGCAATGCCAATCACCGAAAGATTTGGCCGATTGGAGAGGCTGATAGGCGAGCCTTCGACCGGGGATCCCACCCCGATCTTTGCCAGGTGTGCGCACGCCCTTCTGGCCTAGCGGCGCGCGGCGGCGGTTCCGGCTAGCCCGAGGATCCGGGCCCGCTCCCCCGAGGCCCAATCCGGTCGGCGTTCCGGCTCGAACGCCAGACGCTGCGGAAAAGGGCTCCGGGTTGGGCCTTCCCTTGATTCGCGAACGGGTCTGCGGGGCGTTTCACCAACCGTCTCCAGTTCCCTGGAGGCGGCGAGCGAAAGGCCGCGTTAAGGCCTCGCTCGTGAATTTCGGGGAGGGCCCAAGGAGCGGCTCGAGTAGCCGTCACCTCACCCCAAATGGCTCCGAAAAAAGGGGTAGTGGGGTTTGTTTTAGCTTTGGAAAACTCGTTCGGAGTCGCCACCGACTTAGTTTTAAAAATGTGATTTTAAGTCGGAAAAAATCAGAGTTCTGGGTTCGGGGATTCCTATTTACTAACCTTAGTACTCTACCACATGCGAAAAGGGTGGCGATTTGTCCAAAAAGTTACTTTTGATTGACGGGTGTTGGACCCGATCCGGGAGTGGGCCGGACTCGTATCGACGTTTTAACGGGCGTTGGACCCGAATTTAGGTTTGTTTGATTAAAAATCAACACACGACATAAACCTAAAGCCTAAGTCATGCGTGCAATCACAAACAATAAACGAGATGAAAGAGGGCGGGGAAGGGCGGTGGTTGCGGGCCTATGCACTTGGGCCCGCAACCCGTTACATATGGGCTTAAAATAAAGTTCGGGGAGGCCCGCACCTCCCCTTTGTACCTTGGGTGAAGATTGGGGCCGCTTTACTCTTCAAGCCCGCGGTTTTTTAGACCGGGGCAGAACCACGCGGATTGATACACGCGTCTTCGTGTGATCTTCGAAAGTTTGAATTTGGTCTTCCAAAGTTGCATGCTCAGTGTACATGCAAAGAAAATATAAGAGTGGTGTTAGTATTGTTAAATGTAAGTGGAGTTCGACAAAATTTAAAAGAGTAAGGCATGTCTTACCGTTCTTGGCCGAAGATGTCTTCTTGATGTGCGTTGTCGAAAATATCCGGGAAATTTCTCCGTGTTTGACATGCAAAACAAAAAGGAGATGGATGTTAGTAATGCATACCGAAATAAAATATTAGTCCACATGCATAAACGAGATCGTAAGTTTTGAAAGATTAAAATTCTAACGGTAAACACATTCATATGACATCTAGCTAAAAATTCTAAATAAGTCAATTGATAATTACTAAAGATTCGGAAGTCAAATATAAACATATTAAAAAGAAGACAATTCGTAAAAGTCAAGTCATATATCTATTAAAATTAAAAGAATGGATTCATTACCTCTCTGAGAGATTCGAAATCCAACCGAGACCCATCTATCTTTGGGGAGAGGGCACAGATACAGAAGGCGTGTTGTTCGAAGCCATCAAAAATCGCTGGAGAGGAAGATTCCCGGATTGTTGAGGCATCGCCGAGGGGGATATGGGTCGTTGAGATCTGGAGCACCGGAGATGGCTGGGACGACGGCTCGGATCTGGAGTGTCTAGGAGGGACCAAGCCGAGGCCGGAAAGACGAGGGAGACGCCGAGGAGTGGGTCTGCGGCTGGCGTCTCCGTTGCTATGGAGGTCGCCGGAGGGAGGCTACGGTTGGTCGCTGGGAAGACGCCGGAGGGGGATGGGTCCACCATCGCGTCTGGAGAGGGAGGTCGTCAAGGGGGCTGCCACCATAAAGCCTGGGGACGCCGGGAGATGTGGGGACTGCAACCATGAGCTCCAGGAGGCGCCAGGGGGAAGCCGCGATCTGCCGCTGGGTCGGCTAGGGGCGGATCTGGGCTGAAGACCGTCAGGAGGTACCGGGGAGCTGTTCTGGTCGGGGAGTGCCGGGAAGCGGGTCTGGTCGTCGAGATCTGGGGGTCGTCGGCAGAGGACAAGGCCATCGTCATTGGGAGGGCGGCTGTGATCTGGGGACGTCAGGGGGAAGCCGATCCGCGGCTGCCGGGTCTTGCGGGTGCCGGGGGAGGTGGATCCGTCACCGGATCTGTGAGCTTCGGAGCCGATTTGCGGCTGGTTCCGGGGCGGCTGGGTGCGCCACTGTGGAAGACGTCGGGAAGCTGCCGACGGGGAATCTGGCCGCAGTTGGAGGAAGGCCGTCAGGAGGCCTGTGGGTTGACTGCCGTTGAGCTGTGGTTCGCCGAAGCTGGTTACCACTGGAGGTTTCGAGCACAAGTTGCTATGGTCGAAAAAAAAAACTGAACTCCGTTGCCATCTGCAGTCTCGGGGAGGCCGAGAGAATGGGTCTGTCGCTTCTCGGAACGCGTTGCTGAGACCCGTTCGCCGCCGATTGCAGGAAGCCAGGACGGAGAGCCACTTTGGGGAGGCCGAAGAGGATTGGAGGATGTCATTGTGCTAGACCTGTCATCTGCACCAGTAAAAGAGCCAAATCAGTAATAAAAGAACCCTCCCTTTTGAAGCCAAGAGACTCCGGGAGGTGTCTTTGAGAGGTCCCCTATTCTCCAGAAGTGGATGGATACTGGTCGTCCTGGAAACGGCCATCAGAGAGGAAGAAGTAGCATGCTGGGGTCGTCGCTGCTGAGTGCCAGAGTTGATGTCGCCGCGTCTGGAGAAAGCAGGAGTTCGTTGCAGTTGGAGCTCCGGTGTGCTCCTGCTGAGGTATCCAGCAAAGTCGAAGTTGTCTGCAGCTTGAAGTATGACCTCCTCCTTTCTGTTGTCATGGGACGCTCCAACTTGGGTTGGTCTCCGAGAGGGGGGTTCTCTTTGATGCTGACTCCTCTTACCTTGGTAGGGAGACGGCTAAATGGGGAAGAGATGGTGGCGACCACAGCGAGGATGGAGGTCCTGCAGTGATAGAAGATGATCGAGGAAGAAAGGAGAAGAACAAAGGTCGTGTTAATCTCCCCTCTCCTCTGGAATCCGTTTCCCCCTGAGAATTGGTAAGAATTTTTTTAACTATTTGATTCCCCCCCTGAGAACTGGACGACCCCCCCCCTTTTTGTATTCAGAGAGCGTTTTCTTTTATATCTTCCATTCTCCCCTTAAATTTCGTTGGGTCTTCACTAGTATAGTTGGGAATTTACCTCATTTCGTTGAGATTCAAGGAAGTTGTTAGTAATTAGTTTGCTTTACCTTTTTGCAGGCATTAATGGGAAGATTTGGGTGTGCTTGCTCGGGGATTTGGGGCGCGGAAGGATCGTCCTTGGAGGATTTCTGTCGGGAGAAACCAAAAAGCAGGTTTGCTCTAATCCTGATTCTGGTATGGTCTGGGCTGCATGGTGGGCTGGTTTTGAGTTTGGCTTACGGGCTGAGCTACCTTGGGCTGCCTTGTCATGGTTTGTGGTTTGAGATGGATTTGATTTTGATAAGCCTTTCACCTTGGGTCGGGCTGTAGCTTGTTTTGATTTTTCTTTTGTCCTTTGAAGAACCCGCTGCTGTTATGAAAGCAGGAGTACGGGTCTGATGGCACACTGTTCTGCATCTTTGGCGCAGGTAGTTGCTGGCATGCCGGGACTCGAAGCTTGAGAATTTGATCGTTGACAGGAACGAGGACCTGAAGACGTCGGATTTCGGCCCATCTTGCATTTGTCGTTGCGCCCAAACTTTTGGCTGTCTACGCACTAGTGTAGGTCGACGCTGTTTCTGGAGTAATTGGTGCTGTGAATTCCTATTGATCTCCTAATCAATGGCTAGAACTAGCTGAAACGATGCCACACATGTTGTCGATCAGCTTCCTGAACCCTGAAGGGAGGTGAGGATGTGTACAGCCGGCTTGTCAATTCTGTAAAGCTATCCATTAATTTTTTTTTTCTCCCCATGCCCAGGTTTCTCTTCGTATTTCATGTTTGGAACTTCTTTCTAATCGCCACCTTTGCCCAATCTACCATCGGATTTATTGCTATCTGTGATATCATGTGCGTCTGCTGGATTTGCTGTGTCTTTTGCATCAGCAGAGGGCTGCCATAGTTCGAGCCATCCTAAAGAGCCTCAAGATCTTCCGTCTCACGCGGACATGATTGTAGTGGTGAAGAATGGGGTAATAGCTAAGCAGGGTCGTCACGAAGTCCTGATGAAGATCACCGATGGAGCTTACACTTCCCTGGTCGCACTCCACTAGAATGTCTTGAATCGAGGATGAACGGGACTCCGTGCTGAGGGAAGAATATCTGAATGTTGTACCTGTTAGTATGTAAAGGACATGGCTGTACTTGTTTATAAGGAATCTGCAGTGCTTGTTGATAGCTTCTCCAACGTCGGACTTATTATTGTTTGTTGCCCACTTGTTAATTTGTGGTATTACAGTTTGCCCCTCCTTGGGAGAGAATCTGGAAAGATTCTTTTGCAAGGATATCAGGAATACCTCAAATTATGTTTCGAGAGCGTCTTTTTGGTCAACACGCACCCTAAAAGCTCTTCAAGAAAATCATTAGTCACAACGAAAACAAAAGCAACTAAATGTACATTCACATTATGCGTCATTTTGTTTTCTTTTTAAGTGTATGTTTCCAAGCGAGAGCAGAGAAGGTTTGTTGATTCCTATCGTGTTTCACTCTCATTTCTGAAAGCCATTTCAGTTGGATTTCAGAATTCCTTTGACTTGGATGCTCATGTACCAGTCGAAGGAGTCTTATCTGGGTTGTAATATGGCTTTGGCTTAAGGCCTTTAAATCGAAGGTTTAAATTCATCATTTGAAAGAAAGAGTCTAAGAACCTCATCGGAAGCTATTGGATCGTAGAGGTTCCACCACCCAAGCAAATTCTCCATCTTTCAGACAGCTCACCAGTTGTGACATATTCTGTTGGGGGATGAATAATTGGTTTACTGGCAGGTGTGATCAATCCACTTTGGGGAAAGCTTTGTCTTTGAAGGATAGCACTTTTGCTTTTGCGACCATCAATGTTGGCCCTGGTGCTTAATTTTTGCTCTTTTGATTTTGATTCTGCGCTTTCTTTTGAAGACCTTGGTCTTTGCGCTAATCCTTTCTTTTCTTTGCTAAATCACAGGGATTTGCCCCGCTTTATTTTCTTTTGAATTTGTGTTTCTTGAGAATCGTTTTAAGGAGTTCGGTCTTTGGGAACGATTCAACTGGTGGGCTTGACTGTCGATGATGCCTCTTTGCCTGAATCTTAAGGAAGTGTAATCTCTACGATCCGTTGCTTCCGGGTTCTAGCTACAAGATCTCCCTTTTAACCTCCATGTGAGGCGGTCCTTAGACTTGTTAGGTGTAGTGTCTATGGAAACTTTAACTTTGGCTCGGAAGGGGCTAGCAATGGTTGATGTTTCTTGTTTGGGATAAAGAAGAAATGCTCGATCTCATCCCGGTTTAGAGCATCTTTTGTCAAAGGATTCGTTATCCGTCTGAATGCTCGTGTATGAATCCTCACAGTGTTTGCGCTCATCACTCTGGGTAAGTGTTTGGGAATAGGCTTGCCTTCTCAACTCTCGCTCAGAAACATTTTTATTAAAGATGATTTTGAATTATATGCAAATGAGCACACAAATGCTTACGAAATAAACAGGTTTAGATACTCAAACCTCTGTAGTGCTCTTGTGCACTTCGAGGGGAAAGTGCTTGCACTTTCATGCCCCAGTCACGTTATCTGAGATTAGAGTCAAACGGCTTCCACCCGACCACCCTCGCCGTTGCCCAGGAGTTTGTACCGTACTGTGTGGATGCCCATGTACCTTAACAGTTGACAACGGACAAAGACGAAGTTAGCTCATGTACTTCGACTCTCGCTTGGGGAGATAATGAAGTAAAGTTTCCGCTGGGGAAATGAGATGGATATGTCCATCCCGATGATAGTTCTGGAAGAATATGCTTGTATCTTTGCTGAGGAATGCGACGTATGTAATCAACTCCAGCTTGAATGAAGGCAGGGCTCCAGCTGGGGAAGTGGGGATACGACTCCATCTGGGGAATCATGAGAAATTTTGTTAGAGAGCAGTGTAGATGATACTCCCTTTTGGTATGATCATCTTTGGCGATGACAAAGGCAATTTCGAAGCTTTGGTTCGAAATTTTTCCACCCAACCGCCCGCGCCTTTGTCTATAATGTAAGATGCTCATGTACCTACATTAAGCAAAGGACAAAGAACAAGTGAGCTCATGTAACTTGTTTCTTTTAAAGGCAGAATGAAGTTTGCTCATGTAACTCCATTCATATGAAAGGTGGGGTAGAGTTTTGATACTCCCCTTCTCTATGCGTTTCGTCATTGCGTCTTTGTCCGCAGGAATCAAAGGATTGACGAAATGGTTACTCTTGCTTGACTCTATTGTGTAAGGAAGCTCATGTACCTATCAAACAGATGGCGAGAAACAAGTGAGTTCATGCGACTTGTTCTTTTTAGAGTAAGAACGAAGTTTGCTCGTGTAACTTCATTTATAAGAAAGGTGAAGTAGAGTTTTGGTACTTCCCTTTTGTACGATTTCGTCATTGCGTCTTCGTCCGATGGAATCGAAGGTTTGACGAAACTGCTACAAGACTTTGGCTTGAGGCTTTGCCACCCTACCGCCCTCGCCTTTGCCATAGGAGTATTGTACCATTCGTGTGAGGAGCTCTTGTACCTGCCCACGAGACAAAGGACGTAGACGAAATAAGCTCATGTAATCTCGCTTAGTCAGGTGAAGAGAGTGTTGATTGTGTAATTCTCCCTTTTCATGTGTCAGCGTCTTTGCTCTAATCGACTCCCTGGGGATATAGAGGAACTTTGCTGACGTATATTGCTTTGAAGTTTTGGCTTTGACACTGCTTATGTGTAATATCGTCGGAGAGCATCTGCGTTGATTGCTTGTGGCAGGTCTCCTCCGTCCATCTTTGTTAGGATGGTTGCTCCTCCTGAGAAGGCGTGCTTAACAACGAACGGCCCTTCGTAGTTTGGAGCGAATTTCCCTCGTGGATCCTTGACATTCGGTAGGATTCTCTTGAGGACAAGGTCGCCTGGTCTGTATCTGATTGGCTTGACCTTTTTGTTGAATGCTCGGGACATGCGCTGTTGGTAGCATTGCATGTGGTGAGCTGCGGCGAGTCGTTTCTCATCAATGAAGTCGAGGTGGACGAGCTGATGATTGGCCCTCTCTTCTTATGTCATGTTGCTTTGGGATGATATCCTGAGAGTTGGCAATTTGACCTCTGCTGGAATGACCGCTTGAGCGCCATAGACGAGCTCGAAGGGGGTTGCCCCAGTTGAAGTGCGCATCGTCGTTCTATAGGCGAGTAACGCGAAAGGGAGCTTCTCGTGCCAATCGCGATATGTAATTGCCGTCTTTTGAAGAATCTTCTTCATATTTTTGTTTGCGGCCTCGACAGCACCATTCATTTGTGGACGGTACAGTGAAGAGTTGAGATGTTTGATATGGAATTCTGCGCAGAGGGATTCCATCAGTTTACTGTTGAAGTTTGAACCGTTGTCAGTGATGAGCAGTTCTGGAACTCCGTATCTGGCGATGATGTTCGCCCTCATGAAACGCACGACGTTGTTCGCTGTGACTTCTTTGAAGGACTGGGCTTCAATCCATTTGGTGAAGTAGTCGATTGCGACCAGCAAGAAACGGTGCCCGTTGGATGCTTTGGGATTGATGGGTCCGATTACGTCCATGCCCCACATTGAGAATGGCCATGGCTCGAATAACGGGTAAAGTCTTGTTGGAGGCACATGTACCTTGTCGCTGTAAATCTGACACTTGTGACACGCTTTGACGTATTTGATGCAATCGGCTTCCATTGTGAGCCAATAATACCCCTGTCGCATGATCTTCTGGGCGAGAGCGTATCCGTTCATGTGTGGTCCGCAAACCCCTTCGTGGACTTCGACGATGAGGGCTTCAGCTTCTTGCTTGGTGACGCATCGCATGAGAGCCGTCGTGAATGATTTCTTGTACAAGATATCACCATCTAGAAAATAACTTCTCGTTATCCTCCGGATGAACTTGCGTTCTTTCCCCGTGCTATTTTGGGAAAATCCTCCTGATTGTAAATAATTCTTGATGTCTGCGAACCAAGGTAGAGAGTCTTCAGGTTGACTCTGTTCAATGTTCATGCAGCTTGGATCATCAGCAATGTTGATGCGCAAAGGCTCGATGTCCATTTCTCCGGCCAACGGGATCATTGATGTAAGTACTGCAAGAGCATCAGCAAATCGATTATCAGTTCGTGGGAGATAATTGAATTCAATATCAGTAAATTGTCTGATTAGTGTTTGTAGATAATCCTGATATGGAATGAGCTTTGGGTCTCGTGTGCGCCATGCTCCGTTCGTTTGGGAGATGATGAGTGCCGAATCTCCATGAACGTCGAGGAGTTTAACCCGCATGTCGAGTGCGCGAAGTAGGCCGAGGATGCACGCTTCATACTCGGCTATGTTGTTCGTACAAGGAAAGGTGACCTTGGCCGCTGTTGGGTAATACTGTCCATCTGGGGAGATTACAACAGCTCCATCCCTGATCCCGAGGAGTTAACTGCACCATCAAAGTACATCTTCCATCTTGGTTCCTGTTCCATGAGCAAGATGTTCTCGTCCGGTAATCCGATTTCCAGAGATGAATTATCTGTTCCTGGATATTCGGCGATATGATCAGCGATCGTTCTCCCCTTCACTGACTTCGTGGAGTGGAATCGAATGTCGAACTCGGCAAGTTGTAATTGCCACTTAGAGACTCTTCCCATCAATGTTGGCTTGTCGAAGAGGTATTTGAGTGGATCGTTCTCGGACACTAACAGGATCTCGTAGTGCAGAGTATACTGTCGGAGTCGGTGGAGGACCCAAATGAGTGCACAACATGTACGCTCGGAAGTGGTGTACCGAGACTCGTAGTCTGTAAATTTCTTGCTGAGGTAGTAGATCGCATGTTCCTTGGCACCTGGCAGTTGTTGGGCGAGCATGGCTCCAAACGATTCTTCCCTGACTGTGAGGTAGAGTGTGAGAGGATGTCCCGGCTTTGGCGGGATGAGAACGGGTGGTTCTGTCAAATATGTCTTAATCTGTTCGAATGCAACTTTACAATCATCATCCCACTCGAACTTGACGTCCTTCCTCAGTTTCTTGAATAGGGGTTTGCATGTGTCAGCTAGGTTGGAAATGAACCGCCCGATGTAGTTAACGCGTCCCATGAAGCCGCGGATCTCTTTGACTGACCTTGGAGCTGGAAGATCACGAATCGCTTCGATTTTATCGGGGTCAATCTCAATGCCTCTGTTGCTGACAACGAAACCAAGAAGTTTGCCTGAAGTCGCCCCAAATACGCATTTGGCGGGATTGAGGCGCAGCTTATACTTGCGAAGCCGTTCAAATAGCTTTCGGAGAACGACTGTGTGGCTTTCATCTTCCTTGGACTTGGCGATCATGTCGTCGACGTAGACTTCAATTTCGCGATGCATCATGTCGTGAAAAAGGCACGTTGGTAGGTTGCCCCGGCATTCTTGAGCCCGAAGGGCATGACCCGATAGCAAAACGTGCCCCAGGGTGTTGTGAAGGTTGTCTTCTCTTTGTCTTCTTCGGCCATGCGAATCTGGTTATAACCGGAGAATCCGTCCATGAAAGAGAATCTGTTCAATCCGGCGGTGTTGTCCACCAGTAAATCGATGTGCGGAAGTGGAAAGTCGTCCTTGGGACTCGCTTTGTTGAGGTCGCGATAGTCGACGCAGACTCGGATCTTCCCGTTCTTTTTGATGACCGGGACTATGTTGGCAACCCATTGCGGATAGGTAGACACTTCGATAAAGTTGACTTTGAGCAGCTTATCCACTTCTTCCTTGATGGCAAGGGCTAGCTCGGGCTTATACCGGCGCTGCTTCTGCTTTATAGGATGAACTGACGGATCTGTAGGGATCTTGTGCTTCACAATCTCCGAATCTAATCCCGGCATGTCCGTGTATGACCAAGCAAAGACGTCAGAGAATTCCTTTAGCAGGTTGACGATGTCTTCAGTTTCATCATTTGACAAATCTGCGCCGATGAACAACTCCTTGGGGTCATCATGAGTTCCGATGTCGATTGAAACCGGCTTCTGCAGAGTGATGTCCTTCGGTTCTTCATGTCGCTAAAGACCTTGTTCCAATCCATAATACCCGTCCATGGATTTGGGGTCGTCAACTGCTTCTCCGTCTTGTTCAGAGGTTTTCTCAGGTACTCCCGAAGCGCCGTTCCTGAAAAGGAGAAGAAATTAAAGTAATGTATCCAAATGAAATATTCGGAATATCGTTTCATGCGACAATTCATAACAAGGCATGCGTGTTTGACCAAAAGAAAATTTTGTGGGATCAGGACTCAGCGGGTCCCTCGTCGTTTCCTCGGATTCGCCCTGATCATCAGCGGCCCGATCCCACAAACGCCCTAGGTATTGCCTAGGGGTCGCGTTACATATAGACAACCTTGCTAGTCCGCGACCAGAATGTAGCAAGGTGACCTATTCTAGACTCTATCTATCTAAGTGCAGAAAAGTAAAGATGGAAAGTTTCACTCGTCGAGAGGCATGTCTGGCTCGGCCGGGATCGACGCTTCCATCATGCAGACTTCTTCTTCATGTTCGACCAAAACTGAGAAGAAATTCGCCCCGATGTAATTCACATGCTCGGGAAGAGGATTGCTCTTAACATTTGGGGCAGCTGGAGGCGCAGAGAATGTAATAGCCCCTTCATCCAGCAGGTTCTGAATCTTGAACTTCAGAGCAATACAATCCTTGGTGTCGTGCCCCGTTGCTCCTGAATGATACTGGCAAACCGCCTTGGGGTTGTATCCGAAAGATGAAGGGTTAGTGGCCTTGGCTTCCACGGGTTTGATAAAGCCCATATCTCTCAAGCGGACGAACATGACATCCAATGGATCTGGTGTTGGAGTCAAGTCCTCGAGTCTACGCCGGGGGCGCTCTGGTTGTGCAGGCCTTGGCTGCTGTTGTCCCACCATGTTGACCGGGGGTCTGAAACGAGTCGCAACCGGGGCTGGAGGTCTGAGCGCGGCTGCCTCATACGTCCTTGGCGCGTATGAAGCCGGTGGTGGAGTTGCCCTCATCGACTGCCTATTTTGCTCAGCAGTTGCTATAAGCTCTTTGGGCTTGGGCTTTACTGCTGGTTTTGCCGAAGGGGAAGGGATCAACCCTTCTCGGTTTACTCCGTCAAGCTTGTCTGCGTTGATGACTGCCTGAGCGAACGTGGAGAATGTCTGCCCGATCATGTAGGGCATGTACTCACGCGGGAGCAACTGCATGAATTCATCGATGAGCTCCCTCTCCGTAAGTGCCGGCTTAATCTGAGACGCAATGTGTCTGAACCTGTAGGCGAACTGCTTGATGTCTTCGGTGCGGTATCTCTTTAGCTTCCGCAAATCCGAGATTGTTGGCGCCATTTCTACATTGAAGCTGTAGTAGTTGAGGAAGTCAAGAGCCAACTCTTTGAACGTTGCATACTGACTGACATCTTTGGTGTAGTACCAATGCAGCGCTGATTCCGCCAAGCTTTCTTGAAACATGGCGATACGAAATTTGTCATCTGCTGGATATACCGCCATCTTGTGGCAGAAGTGTTTGAGATGTAGTTCCGGGCAGCTATTCCCGCGGAACTTCTCGAATTCGGGCATCTTGAATTTTGGTGGGACTTGTAATTGAGGGATCTGGAAGTTGGCGTACTCCCAATTATGCGTCCGATACCCTTGGATGGCGTTTAGGCGCTCTTCCAATTTCGCCATGCGGCGAGCCTCCTCTTGCTGCATTGAGGCAATCCTAGCCTCGAGTCTTGTCTCGAAAGCGCTAGCCTGTTGTTGTTCGCCAAACAGCTCGTCGACGATTGCCGCGTTACGGGTTCGCGGGCTTGGCAAGGCGGGTTCCACATGCGGAACTGAAGGGGTAGCAACTGGCGGAGGGATTCTGAAAGGAAGAGGTGTAGAGGTTGTTTGAGGGTAGGGAGTTGGTCCGGGTATTGTTGTTTGGACATGGGGAGTTGGCCCGAATGTCATAGGAGGGTAGGGAGTTGGCCCTTGGGATGTTGATGACTGTGGGTAGTATGGAGGTAAGTAAGGTTGAGGCATAGGAAGAGAAAGGGGGGGCTCACGCCTGTGTGGGTTATATAAGGATGCTACACTTGTGGAGGTAGCGGATCCGGGCATGACCGGGTTGTAGGAAGGTAAAGTGTTTGGTGGGTTATAAGAAGGCAAAGTGTTTGGAGAAGTGTTTAGGCTAGGATAGAATGGATACGGTGGTGTTTGAGGTCCTGGCATGACAGGAGGAAGGTGAGGGTTTTGGGAGGCGGCAGGAGCAGGTGCGGCTGCTAGCTGACGCTGGAGGAGTTCAGCCATCATCGTCTTTAAGGAGGAGAGTTCGGTTGTGAGAGACTCCACCTTGTCTCCCAGTGAGGGGTCGCTGGCGCCTTGGGCTAGCGTGTTCGAGGCAGGATTGAAGGGAGCTGAAGTCAGTAGGGCTGCCGAGGGTTGCACTGTTGATGCTACTGACGCAGTCAATGGCGGGATGTACAATGGCGAGGTTCTCCCGTCGGAGGGTTGCCCGGCAGCAAGTATGGTCTGGGGCAGCGGCGGGAAGGCAGAGATCGGGAATGGCGAGGCAACCTCCATCGAAGCTGGGAACTCGATGGCGGCGGGCGGTGGGATGGCGACAGTAACTCCAGCAGCGGGGGCTGTTTCTTCTTCCGCTGCCGGGGACAAGATCATGGGAGTTGGCGGTGGTCCTGCTGAAGCTTCAGCCATCACCGCCCTGACTGTGCGGTATCTCGGGCGCTTTCGGTATGGACCAATTGCTCAGTACCTTGATGGAGAAAGGAAAATTCTATTAGCATCAAGCAATGATACTATGGATGCATGACATGTAGTGATGCATGAGATGTCTAATGTAGGGATTGGATTGTTGTCACTCGAATTTAACCCTGAAAGAAGGGAAACGAATTAGATAGAAGGCAATAAGTTCGACATCGTCATAAAAAGGTAAATACAATCGACTGAAAAGAAAGATAGAACGGGCGCGCAGGCCCGGTAGTCGCATGGAGACGTCGTCGGTCAGGTGCGATCCCACAGAGCATGACGCTTCCTCCAGAAACGCTGGGATTGGGCTGCGCGATCCTCCTCATCGGACTCTGGTGGAAGCTCGCAGATTTCCTCCGTGAGATTCATCCACGTGCGGGAGATGTGCGCGATCACCCTCTGGAGTGCTGTCTTGACCACCTTGTCGTCGAGGCTGAGTGGTCGGAAGAGCTGCTGCGGGGGTGCCCTGGTCTTCGGAGCTAATCCTAGCTGGTGTCGAACCTGGAACGACGCGTAGTAGGAGGTGCCTCCGAATCCCATGATCGGAATGAAGTATCCGTCCGTCGAGGAGGTGATTGCATCATCCGTGTCGAAGCAGCGGGCTCTCTGGTAGAAATCGGCAGGCTCCAGAGACCGGAACAGAGCGTTCACTCCAACGAAAGAGTGTGCACGCAGGCGGGCACGCTCCATGATGCGGGCAAGCAACCCCGGTGTGTGCTCCCTAGTGAAGGCTTCTCCCGTGATCCCGAGATGGGTGTAGAACCATACTTGCAGCAGGGATGGGCAGAAGGTCATCCTGTGGTTGCGGACTCCTCGCTTTGCTTCACGCACGATGTTGGTGAGGCTGAAGTTGGTCTCTCCGATCAGGTTAGGCAGGAAAGGAGCGTCTTCAAGTATTGCCTTGGTGATGTAGACAGCTCGTCGGTTGATCGTCTTCTCGTTCTGTGGGTACAGGATCGTCCCGACGAAAAGGAGGATGAATGCTCGCGCTGATCCTTGGCCTTCTCCCATGCGCGGGTTGTATGGCACGAGCTGCAGATCGACGACGTCTTTGATGCTGAGATCCCCTTGGGAGTTGAAGAGCCCTGGTACACTTGTCGATGATATCTGAAGAAGCCTCGCTATGTACTCCTTCGGTTTGTCGATCCGAGGCAGGGGCAGTATCCCTGTGCGGTGGGGCATCTCGGCGAGGTTGATGTACTCCTCGTAGAGCGGCGCCAACTTCAAGTCTCCAAAGCGGAAGACAAAGGAGTCTGGACCCCAGCGCGCCACTAGGTTCTGCAAGAGAGCCCAGTCCAACTCCAGACGCATGAGGTGGAAGAGCCCCTTGAGCTTGGACTGCACGAACTCAAGTTCGGATGGCCTCAGCAACGGCAGCCACTGGTGGAGATTATCGGCGTTAGGCATATTTTTCTGTCGCAGCGAGATGGGCTCCATGAGGTCTTCCTGCACAATAGGGTGTCATTCGAGGATGATGACATTCCAATCCCTAACCCTAGTATGGTATGATTCGACACACGATTTATGTAATCATGTTCGAGTAAAAGTGGAATGTATGATATTACAAGAATAATCGTGAATTGGAATGCATTCATACGATTATGAATGTGTATGGATGCATTAAAGCGGTAAAAGGAGTTAAGGAAGGGAGAAAAGAAATTTGGAAACCCCCCTTATGACCAACCCAAACCGCTGCAAAATGAACAGATTTAGTATCACAGTTTATTGCATACAAAACATACCTGCCCTGTCCCTGCACGAGTAACAGGCACTTAGTAACAGACAAATGCACGTGCGGCGTCTGGTACCTGTAGTGGGCAAGCAATTTCTAGACTCGGATGGAGGTTTCTAAGACCTCCCTCGGACTAAGGGAGGCGGGTCCCGGTCCATAGCCTACAAGCCGCAGGAAGCAGCGAGGCCGTGCCTTTCGGTGACCCCCTAAAGATCCTAATCCCGGGTATAGGGATTTACCTATATATGCCTAGGAAAGCGGATAAACGAACACAAAAAGGAGATCAAACAAAGGGCATCGAGCCAATCAATTACATGCGCAAACAAGTAACTCCTCTCTGCATGTGGTAAAAAGGCTTTCGGTAGGAATCCACATGCGGAGGTCCCTAGCGGAGTCGCTATCCGAGATGTGCGCGCGCCCTTCCGGCCTAGCGGCGCGCTGCGGCGGTTCCGGCTAGCCCGAGGATCCGGGCCCGCTCCCCCGAGGCCCAATCCGGTCGGCGTTCTGGCTCGAACGCCAGACGCTGCGGAAAAGGGCTCCGGGTTGGGCCTTCCCTTGATTCGCGAACGGGTCTGCGGGGCGTTTCACCAACCGTCTCCAGTTCCCTGGAGGCGGCGAGCGAAAGGCCGCGTTAAGGCCTCGCTCGCGAATTTCGGGGAGGGCCCAAGGAGCGGCTCGAGTAGCCGTCACCTCACCCCAAATGGCTCCGAAAAAAGGGGTAGTGGGGTTTGTTTTAGCTTTGGAAAACTCGTTCGGAGTCGCCACCGACTTAGTTTTAAAAATGTGATTTTAAGTCGGAAAAAATCAGAGTTCTGGGTTCGGGGATTCCTATTTACTAACCTTAGTACTCTACCACATGCGAAAAGGGTGGCGATTTGTCCAAAAAGTTACTTTTGATTGAGGGGTGTTGGACCCGATCCGGGAGTGGGCCAGACTCGTATCGACGTTTTAACGGGCGTTGGACCCGAATTTAGGTTTGTTTGATTAAAAATCAACACACGACATAAACCTAAAGCCTAAGTCATGCGTGCAATCACAAACAATAAACGAGATGAAAGAGGGCGGGGAAGGGCGGTGGTTGCGGGCCTATGCACTTGGGCCCGCAACCCGTTACATATGGGCTTAAAATAAAGTTCGGGGAGGCCCGCACCTCCCCTTTGTACCTTGGGTGAAGATTGGGGCCGCTTTACTCTTCAAGCCCGCGGTTTTTTAGACCGGGGTAGAACCACGCGGTTTGATACACGCGTCTTCGTGTGATCTTCGAAAGTTTGAATTTGGTCTTCCGAAGTTGCATGCTCAGTGTACATGCAAAGAAAATATAAGAGTGGTGTTAGTATTGTTAAATGTAAGTGGAGTTCGACAAAATTTAAAAGAGTAAGGCATGTCTTACCGTTCTTGGCCGAAGATGTCTTCTTGATGTGCGTTGTCGAAAATATCCGGGAAATTTCTCCGTGTTTTACATGCAAAACAAAAAGGAGATGGATGTTAGTAATGCATACCGAAATAAAATATTAGTCCACATGCATAAACGAGATCGTAAGTTTTGAAAGATTAAAATTCTAACGGTAAACACATTCATACGACATCTAGCTAAAAATTCTAAATAAGTCAATTGATAATTACTAAAGATTCGGAAGTCAAATATAAACATATTAAAAAGAAGACAATTCGTAAAAGTCAAGTCATATATCTATTAAACTTAAAAGAATGGATTCATTACCTCTCTGAGAGATTCGAAATCCAACCGAGACCCATCTATCTTTGGGGAGAGGGCACAGATACAGAAGGCGTGTTGTTCGAAGCCATCAAAAATCGCTGGAGAGGAAGATTCCCGGATTGTTGAGGCATCGCCGAGGGGGATATGGGTCGTTGAGATCTGGAGCACCGGAGATGGCTGGGACGACGGCTCGGATCTGGAGTGTCTAGGAGGGACCAAGCCGAGGCCGGAAAGACGAGGGAGACGCCGAGGAGTGGGTCTGCGGCTGGCGTCTCCGTTGCTATGGAGGTCGCCGGAGGGAGGCTACGGTTGGTCGCTGGGAAGACGCCGGAGGGGGATGGGTCCACCATCGCGTCTGGAGAGGGAGGTCGTCAAGGGGGCTGCCACCATAAAGCCTGGGGACGCCGGGAGATGTGGGGACTGCAACCATGAGCTCCAGGAGGCGCCAGGGGGAAGCCGCGATCTGCCGCTGGGTCGGCTAGGGGCGGATCTGGGCTGAAGACCGTCAGGAGGTACCGGGGAGCTGTTCTGGTCGGGGAGTGCCGGGAAGCGGGTCTGGTCGTCGAGATCTGGGGGTCGTCGGCAGAGGACAAGGCCATCGTCATTGGGAGGGCGGCTGTGATCTGGGGACGTCAGGGGGAAGCCGATCCGCGGCTGCCGGGTCTTGCGGGTGCCGGGGGAGGTGGATCCGTCACCGGATCTGTGAGCTTCGGAGCCGATTTGCGGCTGGTTCCGGGGCGGCTGGGTGCGCCACTGTGGAAGACGTCGGGAAGCTGCCGACGAGGAATCTGGCCGCAGTTGGAGGAAGGCCGTCAGGAGGCCTGTGGGTTGACTGCCGTTGAGCTGTGGTTCGCCGAAGCTGGTTACCACTGGAGGTTTCGAGCACAAGTTGCTATGGTCGAAAAAAAAAAACTGAACTCCGTTGCCATCTGCAGTCTCGGGGAGGCCGAGAGAATGGGTCTGTCGCTTCTCGGAACGCATTGCTGAGACCCGTTCGCCGCCGATTGCAGGAAGCCAGGACGGAGAGCCACTTTGGGGAGGCCGAAGAGGATTGGAGGATGTCATTGTGCTAGACCTGTCATCTGCACCAGTAAAAGAGCCAAATCAGTAATAAAAGAACCCTCCCTTTTGAAGCCAAGAGACTCCGGGAGGTGTCTTTGAGAGGTCCCCTATTCTCCAGAAGTGGATGGATACTGGTCGTCCTGGAAACGGCCATCAGAGAGGAAGAAGTAGCATGCTGGGGTCGTCGCTGCTGAGTGCCGGAGTTGATGTCGCCGCGTCTGGAGAAAGCAGGAGTTCGTTGCAGTTGGAGCTCCGGTGTGCTCCTGCTGAGGTATCCAGCAAAGTCGAAGCTGTCTGCAGCTTGAAGTATGACCTCCTCCTTTCTGTTGTCATGGGACGCTCCAACTTGGGTTGGTCACCGAGAGGGGGTTCTCTTTGATGCTGACTCCTCTTACCTTGGTAGGGAGACGGCTGAATGGGGAAGAGATGGTGGCGACCACAGCGAGGATGGAGGTCCTGCAGTGATAGAAGATGATCGAGGAAGAAAGGAGAAGAACAAAGGTCGTGTTAATCTCCCCTCTCCTCTGGAATCCGTTTCCCCCTGAGAATTGGTAAGAATTTTTTTAACTATTTGATTCCCCCCCTGAGAACTGGACGACCCCCCCCCCTTTTTGTATTCAGAGAGCGTTTTCTTTTATATCTTCCATTCTCCCCTTAAATTTCGTTGGGTCTTCACTAGTATAGTTGGGAATTTACCTCATTTCGTTGAGATTCAAGGAAGTTGTTAGTAATTAGTTTGCTTTACCTTTTTGCAGGCATTAATGGGAAGATTTGGGTGTGCTTGCTCGGGGATTTGGGGCGCGGAAGGATCGTCCTTGGAGGATTTCTGTCGGGAGAAACCAAAAAGCAGGTTTGCTCTAATCCTGATTCTGGTATGGTCTGGGCTGTATGGTGGGCTGGTTTTGAGTTTGGCTTACGGGCTGAGCTACCTTGGGCTGCCTTGTCATGGTTTGTGGTTTGAGATGGATTTGATTTTGATAAGCCTTTCACCTTGGGTCGGGCTGTAGCTTGTTTTGATTTTTCTTTTGTCCTTTGAAGAACCCGCTGCTGTTATGAAAGCAGGAGTACGGGTCTGATAGCACACTGTTCTGCATCTTTGGCGCAGGTAGTTGCTGGCATGCCGGGACTCGAAGCTTGAGAATTTGATCGTTGACAGGAACGAGGACCTGAAGACGTCGGATTTCGGCCCATCTTGCGTTTGTCGTTGCGCCCAAAATTTTGGCTGTCTACGCACTGGTGTAGGTCGTCGCTGTTTCTGGAGTAATTGGTGCTGTGAATTCCTATTGATCTCCTAATCAATGGCTAGAACTAGCTGAAACGATGCCACACATGTTGTCGATCAGCTTCCTGAACCCTGAAGGGAGGTGAGGATGTGTACAGCCGGCTTGTCAATTCTGTAAAGCTATCCATTAATTTTTTTTTTCTCCCCATGCCCAGGTTTCTCTTCGTATTTCATGTTTGGAACTTCTTTCTAATCGCCACCTTTGCCCAATCTACCATCGGATTTATTGCTATCTGTGATATCATGTGCGTCTGCTGGATTTGCTGTGTCTTTTGCATCAGCAGAGGGCTGCCATAGTTCGAGCCATCCTAAAGAGCCTCAAGATCTTCCGTCTCACGCGGACATGATTGCAGTGGTGAAGAATGGGGTAATAGCTAAGCAGGGTCGTCACGAAGTCCTGATGAAGATCACCGATGGAGCTTACACTTCCCTGGTCGCACTCCACTAGAATGTC
This sequence comes from Melastoma candidum, assembly GCA_023653495.1. Lineage (NCBI taxonomy): Eukaryota > Viridiplantae > Streptophyta > Magnoliopsida > Myrtales > Melastomataceae > Melastoma > Melastoma candidum. The sequence goes on along the minus strand of CM042888.1, from coordinate 11,809,697 downwards.
TTGAATCGAGGATGAACGGGACTCCGTGCTGAGGGAAGAATATCTGAATGTTGTACCTGTTAGTATGTAAAGGACATGGCTGTACTTGTTTATAAGGAATCTGCAGTGCTTGTTGATAGCTTCTCCAACGTCGGACTTATTATTGTTTGTTGCCCACTTGTTAATTTGTGGTATTACACCATGATAGATGAGATGATGACCGGTATGGGACGGCTGGATGAGTTTATGGCTGGTATGAGACGGCTTGAGACCACGCTCAACTCGCTGAGTGTGGTGGTAGATAGATTGTGTAGCCAACACGAGGATTTGGAGGACGAGATAGCGATCCTCAAGGAAGCAGTGGCTTCTTCTACGATTGGTAGAGAGGCACGCTCATGGGTAAGGATTCCTGAGCCTCAATCTTTTAACGGGTGTCGCAATGCGAAGGTGTTGCAGAATTTCTTGTGGGACGTGGAACAATACTTCATAGTGACAGCGGTGCTTGAGAATGAGAATGTGTCGATAGCGGCGATGTATCTTATGGGGGATGCAAAGCTGTGGTGGCTAATAGAATGTCGGATGAGTTGAGTGTGGGTCGTCCACCGATTGATTCTTGGACAACTCTCAAGAAGGGTTGCAAGGGAGGCGCTGAAAAGCCTCAAACAAACTAGCACTGTGAGGGACTATGTGAAGGACTTCACGTCATTGATGTTGGAAATTGCGCACGTGTCTAAGACGGACGGATTGTTCAACTTCCTGGACGGACTCCTATCGTGGGCACAATTAGAAATGATGCGGCGAGGTGTGCGAGACCTGCCCTCAGCGATTGCAGCTGCGAATGCTCTGGTTGATCTCCGGATAGGAGGGGACAACGAACAAAGGGAAAGGTACATGACTAACGGGAATGGGTCACATGACAATGAGCACAATGAAAAGCATGTAGGTCGTGCGAGGCCGGAGTGGGACGACGGCAATGACCAAGAGAATCATGCCAGGGGCAGGACGTGGGACGAGCGCAGGACGGATCCTAAGGCTCGTGCGGTGCTATTTCCTTTGTGGCGGTCCTCATAGGGCGAGAGAGTGTCCAAAGAGAGAGGTGCTGAATTTTGGTGATGCGATCGACAAAGGTGCCCCTAACATATCTTGGCTTGCCCCATTGCAACTCTTGGGAGCGATATGTTGTAGGGATGATATGACGGCCGAACGAGTGACAGCCGTGCAGTCGGGTGACGGTTGCGTGAGCAGCAGGTGGGCTGCGTGTCGTGACGAAGGATGCCCATAGAAAGACAAGGACATAGAGAAGGCGTGCCTTGGAAGGATGACGACGAGGGCGTCGACTCTTTCTGGTGGGGGAGGTTTGTCACGAGAACAAGACGAGGGTCAGTGCCTGTCGTCTACGAATGCTTGAGTGAGGCTGCTTGGGCAGTATCGATGGGTCGGAGCGCATGGACAACAGCAAATGCAGGTACATTCGCTGATACTTGACGGATCAAGTGTGGCTCGAGTTGGTGCTCGGACATGATGCTGGGCACGAGGCGCAGCGTGACTAGAACACTCAAGCGCGGAGGCTTTAGGGATGCTCGTGTGAGGTCTCATGAGCAAGGTTCGTGAAGAAGCACGAGCAATGAACGCGTCACTTTGTGAGGGGGCGCGTGGGTAAGAATATGACCCTAGGAGGGGGTGTTGGCGAAAGGTTGTGTTCCTTTATTAAGAAATTAAGATTTGATTGATGTATATTTAGAAATCCTAAGTTTAGGAAATTAGAATTTGATTCGTTTGTCATTTGTTTTTAGTAACTTTGTATTTAATACCATAACTTTAGGATTTGATCACAGAAGAGATCGTAGATTATTTATTCCTTAATTTGGAAATAACTTTTGTGTATTTAAGCTGTCTTTGTACAACAGTTTGAGCAGACAAGTAAAATAAAAAGGTTATTCAATCGTATTGTTTTGTTTCAATTTAGGGTGGGTTCCCTTTGGACAGCCACAGCACTTGTAAGGAGCACATTTATTTAGAAAGGGTGCGACTCCAAAGGGTATTAAAGAATGGTTACTTGTCATACCCTCGTGGAAACGGTTGTATAGCTTTGTAAATTGCCACGACCCCTACAAGAAGGCTTGTAAAGGGGCAAAGCTAAAGATAGGGAGTTGTACATTCCTTGTTCTAATAAAGGTTGAGTGGTTTCCTAAAGAGAACGCTAGATAGAAACAAAAGGCTTTCGTTGGGTGTGTGTTTGGGTGGCTGGTCGTTCTTGTGAGCGAGTTACGACGCCCACGTGGTTTTTACCTGAAAGGATCCAAAGGCTACCAATTTACCAATTCGGCTTGACCTATTTAATTTCCACTTAGGAATAAGCGAGTGCACATACGGGGGTATCGTGACTACTTTCTTACTTCAACTGAGACTTCAGATCCTTTCTCTTGATCCCTTTTCCCTTTTTGTTTCATATTTCTCTGTCCTAATAAATGCGATTCATAATCACCCTTATGTTAGAGTACGTCCTTCTAACCTACACGGTTCATTTAGCTACGGTTAACCATCTGCATCCTTGATTTCCATCTCCTGTCCCTTCAGGGACTTCCTCTTCCCAAACTCCTTTCTCACTCGATTCAGCCCCTACACGTTCGGGTTATTCCACCGAGGAGTCACATAGAATTCAATCTGCAACCGATTTTCCCTCTAATACCGGACCTTCCTTCGCTCATCCGCGTATCTGCAACCTTAAGACCTTCCTAAGTTCCTTTGATTTTGGCTCCCGCTGGGTTTCCAGAATTTACTTGCCAGTTTGTATGTATAACCGAGACACCCTTGCTTCTAAAGTTGACGACTTTCCTATCTACTCTCACCGAGACATGCTTCACGGGTTTGTTTCGCACTTTCCGTGCTCATTGTGCTTCCATTCCCTTACCTTAACATACGGCCCATTCTTACCTAGAACTTAAAGCCTCGATCACTCTCGTTTTGTCCTAAGATGCCACCTTTTCCCTTACCCGGGTCCTCTTTGATCCTTTTATCCTACCACAACACGACGTACCACCATAGATCCTACTTCTAGTTTCCTTTATTTCACTCGAATTCTTAGATGGGTTATCCCTTTTTACTCTCACTTGTGCATCCAACGCATTTGCCATAACCGATCGCCATAAACACTTCATGCGAAGCTCTACTTGGGCTCCTAGTTGTGATCCGCCTCCTAGCGTCCTAAGATCCCAACTTTTTCCTTGATATGTGCTTTGGTTAGTCCCATTGTTTCGTTTAGCAAGTAAACGCATCATTTCAAGCTCACATTTAGGTTGTACGGGACGATCCGTCCCCTGTTCATCCAAGATCACACATTTCTTCTCATTTCACACAGTTCTCGCCATGATCATGCCACACCATGAATTTCTTCCCTTGCGAAAAACTCTTCGACGAGCTCACATAGAAGGTTTAAGGGAACTGGACGTACCTTAACAGTTACTTGGACCGCAAGTAAGCACATTTATTTAGAAAGGGTGCGACTCCAAAGGGTATTAAAGAATGGTTACTTGTCATACCCTCGTGGAAACGGTTGTATAGCTTTGTAAATTGCCACGACCCCTACAAGAAGGCTTGTAAAGGGGCAAAGCTAAAGATAGGGAGTTGTACATTCCTTGTTCTAATAAAGGTTGAGTGGTTTCCTAAAGAGAACGCTAGATAGAAACAAAAGGCTTTCGTTGGGTGTGTGTTTGGGTGGCTGGTCGTTCTTGTGAGCGAGTTACGACGCCCACGTGGTTTTTACCTGAAAGGATCCAAAGGCTACCAATTTACCAATTCGGCTTGACCTATTTAATTTCCACTTAGGAATAAGCGAGTGCACATACGGGGGTATCGTGACTACTTTCTTACTTCAACTGAGACTTCAGATCCTTTCTCTTGATCCCTTTTCCCTTTTTGTTTCATATTTCTCTGTCCTAATAAATGCGATTCATAATCACCCTTATGTTAGAGTACGTCCTTCTAACCTACACGGTTCATTTAGCTACGGTTAACCATCTGCATCCTTGATTTCCATCTCCTGTCCCTTCAGGGACTTCCTCTTCCCAAACTCCTTTCTCACTCGATTCAGCCCCTACACGTTCGGGTTATTCCACCGAGGAGTCACATAGAATTCAATCTGCAACCGATTTTCCCTCTAATACCGGACCTTCCTTCGCTCATCCGCGTATCTGCAACCTTAAGACCTTCCTAAGTTCCTTTGATTTTGGCTCCCGCTGGGTTTCCAGAATTTACTTGCCAGTTTGTATGTATAACCGAGACACCCTTGCTTCTAAAGTTGACGACTTTCCTATCTACTCTCACCGAGACATGCTTCACGGGTTTGTTTCGCACTTTCCGTGCTCATTGTGCTTCCATTCCCTTACCTTAACATACGGCCCATTCTTACCTAGAACTTAAAGCCTCGATCACTCTCGTTTTGTCCTAAGATGCCACCTTTTCCCTTACCCGGGTCCTCTTTGATCCTTTTATCCTACCACAACACGACGTACCACCATAGATCCTACTTCTAGTTTCCTTTATTTCACTCGAATTCTTAGATGGGTTATCCCTTTTTACTCTCACTTGTGCATCCAACGCATTTGCCATAACCGATCGCCATAAACACTTCATGCGAAGCTCTACTTGGGCTCCTAGTTGTGATCCGCCTCCTAGCGTCCTAAGATCCCAACTTTTTCCTTGATATGTGCTTTGGTTAGTCCCATTGTTTCGTTTAGCAAGTAAACGCATCATTTCAAGCTCACATTTAGGTTGTACGGGACGATCCGTCCCCTGTTCATCCAAGATCACACATTTCTTCTCATTTCACACAGTTCTCGCCATGATCATGCCACACCATGAATTTCTTCCCTTGCGAAAAACTCTTCGACGAGCTCACATAGAAGGTTTAAGGGAACTGGACGTACCTTAACAGTTACTTGGACCGCAAGTAAGCAACCTTCCTCCCCCCCCCCCCCCCCGTACGATCCTCCTCTCTGCACGCCTCGGACCGTCCCTTGTTCCTTACTCTTTCCTGTCCTTCTACTCCGTGCGTCCAAAGAGAAAGTGAAATGGAGAATGGGGAAGATCCAAATGGAAAATGCCTCCTTCCCTCTCCCGCTCCCCATTTTATCTCCTTCTTTTTCCTTTCATTTTAATTGAGTTAAGTCCCATCAAGGACGTGTGGCGGCTCCCCGTCCAAGTATTTCTTCCCGGTAATACTTGGTAATCATCAACCTTCGGTACTATTTGAGGGAGGGGGTTCATTGACCTTGGTCAACCCCGTTTTCCCTTCCTTCTGGGCCTCGCGAAAGCCTACCTTCGGGCCTTCCATTTCCCCTTGGCTCGCCCTTATTCATCCCGACCTTTCCTTCATCGCCTAGCCCTCTTACCGTTTCCACTGGTTCAGAATTAGAGATCATGAAGCGCTTCTCATCCCGTTCTTTTATCATTCCAGAGATGGAGTCCATGAGATGTACACCCCTTTTTCGGCTCTTCTCACTGGCGGCGTTATCCCACATAGCCCTTTTGAGGCAATTTATTTCTTGTATTGACCCTGCCTCCACTTGTCCTCATTGGGGTGATTTCACCCTCCTCATTAATAATCCTCGATCCGCTCACTTACCTGCCTCGTCGGGCATCCGAGCTAGTCATCTCTCTTTCACTATTTTCCGGCCTTATTATGATCGGATCCGGGCCTTGACTTTAATGATTTGGTCCATATCATACCTACTCTCGTTTCCTCACCCGCCATACTTAGCGTCATTCATTTGCTCTATCCAATTGTCTCTATGTCCCTCCAGCCGTCCTCCTTTGCTCCAATTATTACCCTGATCACCGCTTAATCATGCCTTCCCCTGCGTCAGGGGCTCACCTCTCTTCACGATCGAAGGCTTGGGCGTTTCTCTCTCATCACGGCTTGATAGACATGCGATTCCTTGTCGCCCCAGGAGCGACCTCCTCCATCCTATCTCCCAGGCTCTCAAAAATTCATTAAATGCCGTATCGTTACAACATCTATCATGAAGTCTGGACGATACGTTAAGCCGAGCAGCAACAATCTCTCTGAGTACCCAGCACTTAAGCCTGCCTTGGGTTCCTGCAGGGGCTCATGCCCTTTCTAACATACCTCGGCAAACAAGGTTGTCTGGGAAGAGGCGAGCCACCAGGATGCTGCGAAGGTGCCCCCCAGGTAATGGTGGGGAGTGTTACAAACCTTCGGGGCGAAGATGAGGTTTCAGCATGCGAGGACGAGGTGGCATCGGATGCCCTGAGGCCATATCCAAGCCCGGATTCTCATATTCCACGAAAGGCTTGTCCTTAAAAGTCGACAAGCACGACTACGACTGGACGAAGCCGCCACAAGGAGGACACAGGCCAGAAAATGCTTCGGAGACGCTCTGTTGCACGTTGTTTTGTTTTCTTAAGACAATACGTGGACCAATAATATCGCGAGAAATTGCTAAGTCAAATATTGATTTTAGAAAAGGGGTGTTTTGTGTTCGGCTTGCGTAGAGAAATTTTGATATTTTATTATTATTTACATTTCTACTTATCTTACATCATATTCAAAGTTTGTCCGTCTCTTTTGTCGCTTTTTGCTGTAAATTGAGCGGTCAACTCCTTTTTCTTTCTCTTTTGTTTCTTGCTTTTGCTTTTTTATTCGAACCGGAGTTTATTTTGTCAGTGAAGTTAGTCCTTGGTCAATTCAAATGTATGGATCTACTGTCCCATAATACAACATCTTTTAAAAGTACCACTATAAATGGAGTAGACTGTTTAAACTTCTATAATAAGTAAGATGCATTTCTCTTTTCGATATGAAACTTAGGTTTGCACCATTTTGGCGACAACCTTTTCAGCATCGACAATCATGCCCTGGCATTCCGCACTCCATTTTGCACAGTGAACATCGTACCGGAAATCCACACTTCTCTGCATTTGTTGGTCTTTACTTTAGGAAGTGGACAACAAGCAACATCAGTGGCACAGAGGAGAAGAAGATGACCCGACCCATGGTAGTAGTAGTAGTAGTAGTACACTGTGAATTTTATCGGCCCCGAGGAACTGAGTAGCGAGTCAATTACATCGGACAGAGAAGAGAACCTGTGAAGATTATTCACAATTTGTTTACATTATTGCAGGTATGACAATGCTGAAAGCCTGTGAAAGCTACATAGAAGAGGACAGATGAATCCTAAGGAAGCCATCTCTGTGGCGTGTTGTCCTGGCCAGGGCGACAGTTGGAGGATGTCTCGAGGCCATCCAATGCTGTCAGTTGTTGGAATGGAGCGGAACCTACAGTTGACAGATAATCAAGTTTCAGACAAGAGCAAATAACACATTATCGATCCGACGGAAAATATATGCAGAACCTGGACAGCCCATGAATCCTAAAGACAAGCCCTCAGAGAATGATGGTACTGCCATCGCAAAGATCGCGGATAAACACCAACTTCAATTTGAGAAAAGTCAGATCGTACCCTAACATTTGATCTATGGATGTATATCGACAAATCTATCGAACAGTCCGACATCTGACAGATCAAATTCTGTAGTACCCTGTTCAATTATGGCGATAGTGATGCATCTCCATCATCACCATCTAAGAACATAGCTATTGCCTCAAACGTTATGCAGCAAGGCAAACGAGGCTAAAATCGTGACCCGCATAGATGGATCACTGACGAGGTACAATCACTGAAACTCGTATAAAATTGTCCCGAATCCACGACTCCATCAAAGAGCTAACCTGTGGTTAATTCTCAAGCCAGGTAGAAGACATCATCGGTCATGAGGAGCACATACTGCAGAATCCTCAAAGGAGCATTCCCAAAATCCAGCGACGGCAACCTCAATTCCCGAACCCGGCAATTATCCCCCGAATTCCCTCCCGTCCGGACCCAAACCCGGTTCAAATCGACCTTCCTGAACAGATAAACCTCGCTCCCACCGCGACCCCAGTCAGGGGTGCAATCCGACAACCGACCCTCCTTCCGCGTCCTATAGAATGTCCACCCACTACCTGCAAGAACCCTACAGAACCCGTCCATTGTATCAACCCTCTCGTTGCTTACCCTTGAGAACAGGGAGTACGAGCAGCAATCCCAGTCCCCATGCCGATCCTCTGCCAAATTTCCCCTCACGAGGGATTGCGTCTTCGGTGGACAATCGGGTCGTAGGAGAGCGATCCTGAAGAACCCCTTCGAGATGGAGACGAAGGACTGCAGCTGCAAGAGGGACGCCGACGAGAGGGAAGGGAAGGGGAGGGCAACGCCGTCCTCGAGGGTCGAAGAGAAAGAGAACGAGAAGGAGGACGGAGACGTGGAGGCTGGGGGGAAGTTGGAGCACGGAGGGGACAATGTCGAGGTAGAAGGCGAGGCGGAAGACGAAGGGAAAGTCGACGGAGGGGACGGCGCGGGGGCAGCGAAGACGATGCGGGAAAGGGAAGGGTCAGGGCGGATGTCGATGCCGAGGGAACGAGCGAGGTTCGCAAGGGAGTAGGTGTTGGTGACGAGCTGCCTGGTGGGCAAGAACACGAGGACCGGGATCTTCTCAGTGGTCTTGCGGGTTGTTCTCTTGTGGCGCCTCCTCGCCTCGACCCGGGATCGGACACCGTGGTCTTCGTCTTCCTCTTCTTCTTCTTCTTCTTCTTCTTCAGGGACGGGGAAGCGGTGGGGGTGGGAGAAGAGGGTGGGGTGGTTGAGGGCGGAGGAGGCGTCGCCGAGGACGAGGGAGCGGACGATCTTCAGTGGGAGCATATTCTTTCCCCTCCACATCTACTTCATCCCACTGGAGTGGAGATCAGTTTGAGTTGAGTTCGGTAGGTCGTTTGTTTGTCTGTCTGTCGTGGTTTACTTCTGTCGGGAGGAGATTTGTTTCGGTCGGTCCGAACAAGTAAAGCACGGAAGGAAAGGAAGAACATAGAACTGATACTATGAGTCGTCTGGTAACATAAATTCAAACACCTCATCGCGGATTGGTAAAGTCAAGAAAGTCTTAACCTAAAACCACAACACAATCACATCCTCTTGCGCTCTTTCTCCTCCTCAACACTCCTTCGGGAGTTCCCCCATTTTTTTTAGGCAAATTATCGATTTATGGCTCAAACTATAGGCCAACTTTCTTCTGTGGCCTATGGTTAAAAAAGTTTTAGATGTAGCCCAATCTACATTAATTTTTTTGATAAGGCCTAATTCCTGACGTCCGTTAATTTGTGCGGATGTGGCTTTGACGGACTTTTATAATTACCTACGTGGCTATGTTTTTTTGTGGAGAAACGCTACGTGGCTCAGTTTTTTTCCAATTCATATATTATTCTTCTTCTGATTCAGAATTTCAATTCCCAGAATCCCAAATTCCACGTTGCCATAAACCAACTGAAATCAACAGAAGATGAATTCCAAATCCCAAACCCCATACCAAATCTTCCTCCAATCCCTAACCCTAGCCCTAGCCCCAATCCAAACCACAACCCTGTCTCGCCTCAAGTCCTCTCTTTTCCCCTCGATCCCCTCCTCCTGCTACTTCACCCTCAACGGCAAGCCCCTCGACGACTCGACCTAGCCCCTCGACGACTCGACCCAGCTCCTCCCCTCCCTCGACGACTCGACCCATCTCCTCCCCTCCCTCGTCCCTCCCTTCTCCACCCTGGTCCTCGCCTGCAGGCTCCTCGGCGGCGGCGGAGATGGCGGCGCCACCGGGGCTGAGTCCCGCGACTGCTACCTCAACATGTACGCAGTTAAGAAACCCGACAAGGTCGACCCCAACGAGCAGAGACTCTCTAAGTGGCTTAACTGTGCTCTTTCCGGGGAGCCCCTCACGGAACCCTACAAGAAGCATGATGAAGTGTTACAAGGCATGTTGGGTTGATGAAGTGCAAAGCCATGTAGCGTTTCCCTGAAAAAAGCAGAGCCACGTAGATGATTATAAAAGTTCCGTCAAAGCCACGTCCGCACAGGTTAACAGACGTCAGGAATTAGGCCTTATCAAAAAAATTAATGTAGATTGGGCCACATCTAAAACTTTTTTAACCATAGGCCACAGAAGAAAGTTGGCCTATAGTTTGGGCCATAAATCGATAATTTGCCTTTTTTTTATCCATTCCCCCCGCATTTAACATGTTTTTAGGCTCTACAACCTTGAGGATTGTACGGTTGTATAATTTATTTTAAAAAAATTACAAAATGCGATTTAAGTTTTCGCTTAGTATTGCTGTTTTAAATGAAGAATTAAGTACACTTTCGATCGACATCTTATTCTCGTTAATTTTTCACTAATTATAATAAATTCCTATTACCGCCAACTTTGACGTATAGTCCCAAAGTCGTGATTTTCACGGATTTCCCCTCAACCGTAATTACTTACAAACTTTCAAAAAACCTAAAAGGAATAAATGATTCATATACCAAAACAAAGGGGAATGTCATTAAAGGTGCGGAATGGAGTGACGTGGGAATGGTCGGAATGATAAATAATGAGACGGGATGCCTGAATGGATGGATATGAAGGATAGGTTGATATCAACCTCCACGACTACGGATACACCACCGTGAAAGAAGACTCGGATAGAACTCGCCTATCACACTGATACAGACACACCACCGTGAACAAGAACGAGGGCGAGGAACAACACGGAGGATACAGGCACCCCACCACCGATTGATACACTCTACTCAATCTGTACTTGGAATCCACCAAATGTAGAACGAGGTTGAAAGAGAATCCACTCCTTCGGATAGAAAGATAAAAGTCTAATATGGGTTTTAAAGTTTGAAATAATCTCCTCGTAACTCTTATAATGCAGGGGCTTATATAGGCTGCCCATGGAAAAACAATAAAGGAAACGAGATAAAAGATAAAGGAAATAAATAACATAAAGGACATGATCAGAAAATGAGGAAATTAAATATATTATTTCTTTCCGACAAGATCTGAAAAGAAAATGGAGAAGGGTAGTGGAGTAGGCGCGACTCTTGAGGTGCAAGTTGTCATACTTGAGCCGTCAGATTGTAACCGTCCTTTGGACTGCTCGTCGCCTAAGAGTCGTGTCGCTCGGTGCTCCTTTCACCTCGCTTACTCGATGACCAGCAGATTGAGTCCTCCAGCAAGCGACGTTGGTTGAGATGCGTTGAAGTGACGGATGAGGGTGAAGCGACGACCGTCCTTGTATCAAAACCTCTGTCATGATTTCTGGCCCGGTCCCCCAGCATCGTTCCATGACCAGCGAGCCAATCACCGTGCCGAGGCCGCCGCCCCCCCCCCCCCCCCAAAAAAAAGGGGTCGTGCTCTCTCCAGACTGACGGGGCAGGAGAGGTCATACGAACCAGGACGTGAGTAAAAATCAATGAGTCCAAAAGGGATGCAAGGAAAAAGGCAAAAACGACTTCCAATCTGCCTTGTCTTCTTCTTCTTCCCCCAAACTCTTCCGCTGTCGGGCGGCCACAACCCTCTCCATTAAAAGATCGCTCGAAATAGTATAAAATTTTCTTGAGTTCGCTTTCTGTGATAATAGTATAAAATTTTCTTGAGTTGGGTTTCCATCCAATCCAATCTGAAGAACTGTGGCTGGACTTCCCAAATGAAAGATAGGAAGAGAATCACAGTGATATGTAGACAACCAGACGAAAGAAGAAAAAGAACAGGGGAAGAAGAGATAGAGGTAGAAGAAGAAGAGGAAGAGAGAAGAAGAAACTGTTTCCCCTTAATTCATTCACCAAATTGATAATTCTTTACATATATCTATCTCTGTATAAAATATTCGTAACAACGCATGTCGTTGATTATGGTTGTTGTTTTATGCTGACACAGTAGTCTAGACTGTAGCCGCAAGTAGTGGGGAATTAGTTGTTCCTTTACCATATTTTGTCCTGTTCCTCACTTGTTGGGCCATGACATTCTTTTCTTTACACCAGGCCCTGGCCTCTCCGTCATCCTTCATTTGATTCAACACTTCCCGTCAAACAAGGCTCTGGCCTCTCCGTCATCTTTCATTTACTTCAACACTTCCCGTCAAACGAGTCCCCTCCTTTAACTCCTTTGTATTTTCATACCAGCACTTCCCGTCAGCACCCCCATCTTCTTTTCTGATCATATCTCTCCAGTTGAGCTCTTCATTATCTTCAGTTTCAATTTCCTCCATGTTCGCACCTACAAAAGTCTGCTTTGCCCAGCTCTACACATCATGTTTCACAAGTGCACCTGAGATACCTTGTCTTCCAAGAACAGACAACTTACTCCTCAGTAACACAAACCGATGAGTAGGAAGAAGTTTCGTAAGCGGATCAGCCAATTGATCTTTAGAAGAAACATGATGAACTACTAGGGTGCCATCAAAAATCTTTTCACGAATAAAGCGATAATCAATCTCCACATGTTTAGTTCTCACATGAAGAATTGGTTTGCAGCTAAATGAATGGTGCTCAGATTATCGTAGTATAGAGCAGATGGCTTCTGAAAATCAACCCGTAACTCAGTAAGTAACTTGTGTTGCCACAAAATTTCTGCCATTCCATTAGCTAATGCCCTATACTCTTCCTCGGTACTCGATCGAGAAACAACCCGCTGCTTTTGTGAGGACCAAGATACCAAGTTAGAGCCAACAAACGCAAAATAAGCCTCAGTGCTCTTTCTATCATCCGGACAGCTTGCCCAGTCTGCATATGTGAAGCACAAAATGTTAAATGTGTCACTATCCTGCAATGTTATGCCATAGGTGCTTATTCCTTTTAGGTACCGTAAAATGAGCTTCACAACTTTGAGATGAAGAACTGTAAGTTGCGGCAAATATTGACAGGCCTTGTTGACAGCAAAATTAATGTCAGGATGAGTATTTGTGCAGTATTGTAATGCACCGACTAAGCTTCTATATTTAGAAGGATCATCCAGAGGTTCCCCTTCAAACTTCAACAGGACACCAGTTGAAGACATAGGTGATTGAACAGGTTTACAATCATCCATACCTGCTTTATGGAGAAGATCATGCACATACTTTTCCTTACTTAAATGCAGCACTGCTCCTTGTCGAGTCACTTGAAAACCAAGAAAATAACTCAACTCCCCAAGATCTTTAAGAGCAAATTGAGTATTCAGCCTTGGCAGAAGACTACTGATCTCATGACTATCAGAACCAGTGACAATTATGTCATCAATATACATCGACAATATAACCGTTCCAGTAGAGGAGTGTCTGATGAATGAAGAGGCATCTGACTGTGCATTAATGTATCCCCACTGGAGAAGGCATCCGCTAAGTTTCATGTACCACACCCTAGGACTCTACTTTAGACCATAGAGTGCCTTCTTCAACTTACAAACATAATTAGGATAAGAGGGATGTATACAGCGTGGTGGCTGATGCATATATACTGTTTCTTGTAGATCCCCATTCAGAAAAGCGTTATGAACATCAAGTTGAGTTAATCTCCACTTGAGAGTTACAACTAAACTCAAGATAACTTTGATAGTTTGATGCTTCACTACAGGGCTGAACGTTTCTTTGTAATCAAGACCAGTTGTTTGGTGAAAGCCTTTAGCAACTAACCTGGCCTTACACCTTTCAAGATCACCATTAGATTTCAGCTTCACTTTAAACACCCATTTACACCCAATCACCTTTTCTGCACCTGTGAAAGAAACAAGCTCCCATGTCTCATTTCTCCGTAGAGCTGCAAGTTCAGCATCAATGGCCGCTTTCCAAGCAGGAATAGTGAGAGCCTCAGTCGGGTTCATAGGTTCAGATGGTATGATTGCAGATGATGAGGGTACAGAAGGTTTGTGTAATGTGGTGAGGAGAAGTTTGGGTTTAAAGATCCCCGCCTTGGCTCGTGTGACCATGGGGTGAATGTTTGACTGACCCGGTAACTCAGTAGATCGGATCACATCTGTCATGCTGGGAACAATATCTAAAATTAATTGTGAAGCAGAAGTTGGTAATGTAGGTGATGCGGACAAATGAACTGGGGAAGAAAGCAGTGAGGGTGGAGAATTTGAAGGAGAACTAGAAAGTGGAACAGGTAGAATAGTATTCGGAATACAGCTGGAGGTTGGAGAATTAACCAAGGAAGACTGAGAATCTAATGGTTCATCCTTGTAAGGAAAGATTGACTCAAAGAAATGGACATCACGAGAAACAAAATACCTTGTTAGACAAACTATCAAAGCAAATGTATGCTTTATGTAAGAAACTCCTACCCAAAAAAACACAAGGTAGTGATATGTTCTGTAGTTTGTGTGAGTTGTATGGTTTAAGCAATGGAAAACACTTACAAGCAAACACTCGTAACATAGAGTAACCTGAAACAGTTTGATGAAGTAACTCAATTGGAGTTTTATATCTGAGAACTCTAGAAGGCAAGATATTAATCAAGGAGACGACCTCATGGAAGGCATAAGGCCAGAAGGATAGAGGTACTGCAGAATGCTGAAGAAGAGTGAGTCCTACTTCAACAATATGATGATTCTTCCTTTCCACTCTCCCATTTTGTTGGGAAGTGTAAGGACATGAGACATTATGTGAGATACCATGTTGGAGGAGATACTTGTGAAGAGAATGATATTCCCCTCCCCAATTTGACCGTACTGATTTAATTGGTAGTTGAAATTGATTTTGTACCATGTGATGAAATTGAATAAAAGCATTAATCGCTTGAGATGTAGTATGAAGAAGATAAATCCAGGTGAAGCGAGTTGCATCATCGATAAAGAGAATGAAATATCGTGCTCTAGTAATTGATGCAATAAAAGATGGTCCCCGGACATCTGTGTGTACTAAAGAGAAAGGAGAAATGGCCTGAGATGTAGAGATAGGAAAAGGATGTCTATGGCTTTTACTCATAACACAAGCTTGACAAGAGTCTAAAAGTGTAGAAGTTGTCTGAATACAAGTTGGAAAAACTCTATGAAGGATATCTTTGCTGGGATGACCTAGCCTGAGATGCCATCGAAATTGATCGACTTCATTGGACTTGGCAAGGAAGATGTGTGGAGAAGAGAAGCATTGATCTGTGACAGGAGACTGACTAGATGTCAGCAGAGTGTGACTGGATAGTTTGTAAAGTCCTTGATGTGTTGGTCCCTACAACACTGTCTTGTTTGTCCTCTTGCCCTTAACAAAGAAGACATTGGAATGAAATTCAATGAAAACATTATTGTCAAGACAGAGTTTAGAGATGTTTATAAGACGTTGAGACAGTCGAGGAGTATGTAAAACATGATTAAGAAGCAGAGAGGGAGAGTGAAGAGCTATCTGAAGAGTAGTATGTCCAATGTGAGCAATTTTTTGGTGATTACCATTCCCAATCATGACGAACGACTCACCATTATATGATGTTATTGCAGACAGGTCAGAAACAGTAGGGTAACATGAGGTGTAGCCCCTGAATCCATGAGCCAGGTAGAGTTTTCTGGAGTTCGATAAGAAGGTAGAGGTTGTTGTGGCAAGGGAATTCCATCAGGAAGAAGATAAGAATAGTAACCGGGTATGTATTGAGCTGGCTGTATACTGGCGAAATGTGTTTGGGGAGTAAAGGAGGGTGTCAGACGGTGATAACATGATTGAGCTGTGTGGCCTAACTTGTAACAAATCTGACACCGAGGTTTTGGCCTCAAATAAGGTCTGGTATCCCACCGAGGTGCGAAGGAATTGGCATATGGTTGTGTGGGAGGTCTACCCAGAACACTTGGATGAAGATGAGTATGTCGAGGTGAATGTTCCTGAGCTTGTGGTAAGGCTGTTTTGGTGAAGTTCTGTGGTGAAGTTCTGGGAAAAACAGAAGAGGTAAAGCCAGGAGTCGGTCTATACTGTCTTGGGTGATATGAGGGGAACCTTGACTGAGGTTTTCCTGCACCAGAAGAAGCAGTAGTATACTGTACCTGCGGCAAGACAGACTCAGAGACATGTCAATTCTCCAAACGCCGGTCAAAATTGAGTAGTAGTTGGTGAACTTCTTCAATTGCAGGCTGTTCAGCTCTACTATAGATAACAGTCACCACAGGGTCATACTCTGCAGGTAGACCTTCAAGAAGACACCACAGATAATCTCTATACTGCACAGGCTCACCGATAGCACTAAGCTGGTCTGCATACGTCTTCACGGTATTGAGGTATTGCTGCATTGGTTTCCTTCCTTTCAAGCCTGTTGCATCTGCATTCGAAGATTTATAACTCTGGTGGTGGAATTAGATTCAAACCTCAGCCTCAAACTTTCCCAAACCTCATGGGACGAAGCACAGCAAACCACCTGACTAAGAGGTTCTGGGGAGAGGGATGAAAATAAGAAGCTCATTACAGATTTGTCAGTCCTCTGCCATAACTTATATTCTGGGTTAATTTCCACCATTTGAGCATCCAAAACTTGATTAGGGGGTTGCGTAGTACCATGAATGAAGTCCTCATACCCACCAGCCACAATAGCTGCTAACACTTGACCTTTCCACAAAGTGTAATTCCCATCTTCGAGTTTGAGAGTAGATGAAAAGACACCTGGTGAGATTTGGATGGGTGCTGGAATGGACGCTGTAATAGAATTGACACCCTGGTGTAGCCATGAAGCGTCCGACAGCTCGAGAGGAGAGACAAAAACTCACAGGATCGTGTTAGTCGCTTGATAGCTGCTCTGATACCATGAAGAACTATGGTCGGACTTCCCAGATGAAAGATAGGAGAAGAATTACAGTGATCTGCAGATAACCAGACGAAAGAAGAAGAAGAAGAAGAAGAACAGGGGAAGAAGAGATAGAGGAAGAAGAAGAAGAAAAGGAAGAGAGAAGAAGAAATTGTTTCCCCTTAATTCATTCACCAAATTGATAATTCTTTACATATATCTATCTCTGTAGAAAAGATTCGTAACAACGCATGTCGTTGGTTATGGTTGTTGTTTTAGGCTGACACAGTAGCCTAAACTGCAACCGCAGATGGTGGGGAACTAGTTGTTCCTTTACCAGATTTTGTCATGTTCCTCACTTGTTGGGCCGTGACATTCATTTCTTTACACCATGCCCTGGACTCTCCGTCATCCTTCATTTGATTCAACACAATCCAAAATTCAATGAAACCGGTATGGGGGCCCTGCCTTGTCTCGCTTAGTTTAAGGTTTCCTTAAGGCTGGCTGTCGTCCAGTTATCATTGCTGGGACTTTTGAGGAGCTTAATGAGAGTGCAAATCTTATTGTTTTATTAGAATTTGATACCGGGTTTAGAGCTATGATTATGTCATTAGCCGACACCATGCCGAATGAATGAATGGATGTCTTACTCTTACCTTTTCTCATACCCATGAAAATTCCTTCCCCTTTCTCGGCTCGACCCACAGATTCGTCGTGATACAATCAGTGATCATTATTATTCCGTTATCATCATCAATCATGCTTACAGAAAAGGAATTGGATACCACATGTTATGCTTACTTTGGAGTTTGTATTTGTCGCTGTTATAATATTGCAGTCAACGCTGATATGAACGCCGATTTGTTAATATGAACCAAAACTTGAAGGTCACAGCGAAAAGATTGATGAAAGGAAAATGGGTTTGCAACGGTGGACAGTCCTGCATAGTTGTTGCCTACGTCATAATGCCGATTTCATTCGCCAATGGAGACTCGGGACATGTCTTGGGTGACGAATCAGTACCATTTCGCTCGCTTGGCTGAACTCATGGACGAGGATGGTGTCTGATAAGATAGTCCCTGGTGGACAGGGAGATGAAGGAAAACTATGAGTTCCGTACATACCACAGTTTCCAACTCGTGTTAGGAAAGATCCGAAAAGGGACAAATCTATGTTTTCCTGTCAATACAGACAGATTTACAGACTCGCTTGTCCTTGTGACAGGAGAATTGCTCCGACCGTCTTGCTAGATGTACCAGGAGACTCCCATATCATGCATGAGGAGATTTTCGAACCGCTCCTCCCCATTGTTACAGTAAGTACGAATCAACATCAATCATGACTGAAATCTCCGAGACTACCACTGTTTCTGGGTGTATACAGGTTGACAGTTAGAGGACGGAATAGCAATGGCGAACTCTAGACCAAAGCGGCTAGCAGCATACCTCTTCACAAGAATGACCTCCTCAAGCAGCAGTTTGTGCAGCACATATCAGCAGGGGGCATGCTCACCAACGACACTGTCCTCCACATATGTACGCTCTTCACAACTCTTTTTTCCATACCCACTTTAACTTCAGATGGGTCACGTTAACTGCCATTGTTGCCCTTCGGAGGGGTAGGGGAGAGTGTTATGGGTTTATACCATGGGAAGTTCTCCTTTGGTGCCTTCAGCCACAAGAAGGCAGTGTCGAGCAGAGAATTTGGTGGGGAGATTGACACAAGGTATCCACCTTACATGTTCCAACATCCAAGGAATCATCCTTGCTTTGATTGGTTGGAACACCCAGGAATGAAAACCAGCGATGCAAAGCAAAGCATGTGTGTAAAACTATCAAGGGATTAGTCAGTTCAACAATCTAAATATTATTATATTTCCTAGCTATTCAAGCTTGCCATATAAGGTGAAACAATGCGAAGCAATGAGTTTCTCTAAGAAAGACGTGATTTCCTAGACACGAACGACATTCAGCAGCACCACTGCCTATCTCAGAGTAATCTTCTAATGACCAAAATGGAGCGGTTGCCACCCTCCCACTGCAGGGGCAGATATTTCTTTGCATGCGAGTTTTGTCTGTCGCGGCTTTGAGCAGCCTCATCGGCAATCGATTTTCTGCCTTCCACGAGCAGACTTTACATCTTACAGGACATGCCAAGGGGCCCGGGATGATATTGGTCGAGCGTGGTTGCTTGGGCCATGTAGACATGCCGCAAACTGGACACCTAACCTCAGAATCGCCTCGATTTCTGTTGTGGCGGATATCCGGTCATTCCCATTCCAGGGTCCTTTCTTCTTGACTGTTTAAATCATAGAATGAATAGGGAATACAACTCAAGGAAGATAAGTCTATTCCAAAAGAACGAGCAGATAAAACAAATGAAGGGATAATACAAACCTGCTGCTGTTGCGGTTGACCAGCGACACCACGCTGCATCGGCAGGTTCCCTGGATTCATAGCACCTCCCAACCCAGCTTGAGGTGCAAGGTTGTATGCAGCCATGCCGGGAACCTGCATCCTTTGCATGCCAACCATAGGCATGGGACGAGGCATGGATCTGTTGGCTATGTTGTGAGCAGCTGCCATGTTTCCAGAAGCCTAAGTGAAAGAAACCAAGAATGCCCTCATCAAATGAATCTAAGGACAAAGGACAATGTATATGTTCTCTACATATCAGATTCAGGCCTCGTAAAATTTTCAGGAGGAAAGCACCCGTTCACTCAAGCAATGGACAGAATGATTGTCTACCTGCTGGGATTGAATATTAGTCGTTCCATCAAAATCTGTATTTGTATCGACCGGACGTGTGGGATAATTCACTTTGTCACCGGTGGTGTTGGGTACAAGTGCGCTGCGTAAAATAGATTAACATTTTTCAGAGGACAAAAATACCACCATTTGGGTGGCTAAATGAGGGAATGCAAGCACAATGTCCAAATTCACAAATATCCAATGATCTAGCCACAAAGGGCGTGATGCCATAAGAAGAAGGATACAAATCCAGAGTTGCCTCTGCCTTAATTGAAATTCAATAGCGGAGAGCAAGGTTCGTACTTACGACCAGGTAAAGGCTCGATTCGGAAGTACCTGACAAGAGGAGATACATTTGAAGAAGTTAGCTGCCAGAAACTAAACTTTGGTCCGCGTAAATATGCTGCTGGAACTTATTGAAAAAACTATGCTGCTGGAGAAGGGGAACTTTGTTCCAAAATACCATTCCTCGGATAATATTTCGCGAAATTTCTAATAATGCCCTGAATTTTCAAAATTTCTCAAATAATGCCCTAAATTCGGTATTTCTAATACTGAGTTTGCTTATGAAAAATTGAAAACTCGGTATTTTTAACATCGAGTTCACCCCCTCAGAGAGAACTCGGTGTTTCAAACACGGAGTTCTTCATTTTCCACAGGCGAACTCGGTATTAAAAACCATGTTTCTTAAGGAATGAACACGATGTTCCTAACACCGAGTTCAGGGTATCATTTGATGAATTTTGTAAGTTATTACCCTATTTCGCGAAATATTTTTTTGACAAACGGTATTTTGGAACAAAACTCTGGAGAAGGAAGCATAAACTTTCCTATAACTTTTGATTTATCAGAGAAAGGAAAATCCTATGACATGTTTCAATTTATCAAGGGGAATGAAAAATATATAAATGATTAATAGTATATGGGCACTAGCATCCCTCTAATGGCAAACCAGCATAGGCATCGGCAGTAGATTGAAGACAGACAAGCAAAGAAGCAGACGGTGACAAACATCATACTCATGCTCCAAGGCTTGGGCGGCTGTTATTCTTTTTTGTGGATCATATCTGAAGAAAGGGAACAGCACATTAGCACTGCCAGAGAGAAACAAAAGACAAAACAAAGGCGCATTCCTTGGGTTCTTCCAGGCTTGACGGATCTAGAATCAATTGTTCACTAATGGCCACCATTATTGAGACCAAGGCCTAAAGCTCCAAAAAGAGACCACATACTCGAGCATCTTTGATAAAAGGTCATATGCAGGGGTTTTACTTGAAAGTCGTACAACATTGCCCAGGACATTATCATCACTGTAATATAGGAAAGAAATAACATCAGGATTCTTTTATAAAGGGATTAAATAAAGACCGATGCCTCTTCTCATCGACGGGACCCAATACATACAATTTGTACTTTTGAATCTGCTGCGAATCGGATTGCCAATGGGGTAGGTTTGCAAGAGTGGGCCATTTTTCCTGAGTTGGGTGGCCTAAGGAAATTCAAAAGCATCTGTCAGAAATATAATCGGTAAAATATCGTGTCATGAGACTGACCATCCAAGAAAATTACCTAAGACCTTGAAAATCTTGTCAAGCTGGTCAAGCTGCACCCAGATATAGACATGACATCAGCCATGATGTTCAAAACGACAAGATATTTTGTACAAGACAGGGAAAACATACTTGGAAAGGATTAGAACTGGCTTTCACTTCAGCACCTTGAAATAATGGCTTTAATGTCAATAGCTCAGCAAAAATGCACCCAACAGCCCACATATCTGAGGTAAGAAATAAGAAAACAATATTTTGTTGCAACCAACTGAAACAAGCAAAAATATGATTTTATTGATAGAGAACGTATATTTGGTTCACTCTTGAAAGAGGGAAGAGATTACTGGCTACATTCATTTACATGATGAAGATATCAATAGAAAACCATCTAATGTATCTTGATTTTAAGAAGCTAGGCACATATTAGCTATCCAAATATCAAGGGACAATGCTACAGAATTTACATAAGCAAATCTAGTTTGAAGGTTTGGAACAGTAAAATGTGATAGAAAGGTAATTGACCGATCATACCAACGGCACTAGTGTAGTGCTTTGCACCAAGTAGCAATTCTGGTGCACGGTACCAAATAGTTACAACTACCTGTAAGTAACACCCAGGGTATTTTAGTGGATAGAAACATCATCAATCAAACTGAAAGCTCTTAGTCTCTCGAAGGAGAATATGAACATTAGTGATTCAATAATCAGTTAAGTACGAACAAATTAACAAATAACAAAATTGAAGGGCGAGAGACTTCCATGAGGATCATTTACATGTTCTTATTTCCATATAAATTGCAAAAAAGACCAACTAAGAAAACAAAGACTGGTTATGATGCAATTCTTAAGAATAATTTTCTACCTCTAACGAAATGCATTTTAATATGCACAATTCAACCTCGTAAGAAATTTGTCTGTCAGGGCAGTATTTCTTTACATAATATCAATCATTTGCCTGTGCCCATCCAACACCCAAGTTTTCTTATTTTTTTCAACTTGATACCATTTATTGCCTGTTGAGGAAATGGGGCACCGGAATTTCTAGGAATCTTTTTCACTCTAAACAGAAAGAATTCCCTTTCTTGAGAGTAGCAAATGGCTCAAGTTAATAGGAGATGCAAAATAACTATGTAAATCTTACCCCATTATCAAATAGAGGCTTCAATGGAGCCTGATAAATCCGTGCAAGTCCAAAATCAGCAATTTTCACAACACCTTGCTCCTCTCCTTCGCCCATAACCTGGAGAAGGATAAGAAATACATCATTAGGCTCATGGGAAGTGAACAAACCAAAAAATGAAGTGGTCAGCAATCAGGATCCCAGCTGAAGAAAAGGCAGGAGCTCTAAAACATGTACCAGGATATTTGAGGGCTTCAGGTCTCGATGTATGATCCAATTGCTAGAGGAAGAAGTATCAGAAGGATGACAATAATAATCACATCACAAAGTGAGTACATCGGAATTTCTGAATCTGAACAGCATGTGTCAGGCTCACCTATGCAGATAGTTTAACCCATTAAGCAGCTGCCAGAGCAATGACTTAACAGTATACTGATTGATTGATTGGTTAACCTTGTCCCTGTGATGTCTGATGATTTCCTGAATCCAACAAGGACATTCTCATTGTGTCAGAACAAGAGCAAAATTTCAACCATCGCTATTGAAGTCATAAATTACAGGTGTAGTGCAGCCAAATTTAAAAAGAACCCACAGGCATCGGTTACTTACATAGAGGTCATGCTCAGCATAATCAAAAGCGAGATACAACGACATATCCACATGATTAATGTGCACATTCACGAGCTTCACGACATTCTCATGAGAGATCTCTCGCAGCAACTGGCCGTTCCAAAAAGAGACATGGATTAGGACGGCGGATACAGAAACAACTGAAGAGCGTATCATTTCTCAAGGAAAACCCAGAACCCTGTCATTGTAAAGGTTGATCTCCCGTCGGCAAACAAAGGAAAAGAACGGAACTTCTGCTTCAAAGTCCACAACTAATTCGGAAACTTGGATGCCACCCAACAACGTCCGGCGTCATGGAGAAGGAGAAAGGGGACGCGGTTACCATGATCTCCCGGATGGCGGTAGGGGAGACGCCATCCCCGTCCTTGGACTGCTTGAATTTCTTGATAGCGATGAATTTTCCGCGATTGCTTGCTGGGGACTTTATCTTGGCGAGGAAAACGAGCCCGTACGTCCCTTCCCCGATCTTGCCTATGAGGTCGTAGTGCTGTAGCCACTCGGGCTTCTGGGCACTCTTGCTTCCTCCGCCGCCGCCCCTGCTTCCGTCTCCCATCTCCCGCCGCCGCCTCCTCTTGCTTTCCTCAGCTTTCCCGCTTCTTTGTTGCCGGCGCCGAGGGTGTCCGAATTCACCAATCCCTCTCTCTCTCTCTCTCTCTCTATCTCTGTCTGCAAGTGGGGCGCGGAATTGGGGTTAAGCACAGGACTTTGACAGTTTAACTGCATAATACTTAAAACTAATTACTTTTATTTAGTCGATCTCGGCGGAATCATAAACCCCAGATGTGTGTAATAGAAACTGATTAAAGTATTCATCAGCTCATAAACATACGAGATTATTACATTCCAGGGCATTGTATGACGATGAAGTAATAAAACTTGGAAATTCTTCCTGCGGTTGCCAATTTCCCACCTTGCCAAAGAAACCAAGAAAGCGTCGAAGAAGTTCTCCGCCCGGCGCCTTGAAAATGGCTCAGTTTTCTTCCCTCGCTTCCCCATCACTTGTTCCCTTCTGTTGTAAGTTTTTCTCTCGTCTTGCTGTGGCAAGAACCGGTTTTTCTTGGTGGGTTGATGTGAGCAAAAGGGAGAGTCTTTCTGTCGATTCGCGAATTTTAGGCTCGCCCAGATTTGTTCCCCCGATGTGTCAACTCGAATGACGTGGTTTCTTGATTTTCCCCTGCATGATGCTCGAGGAAAGGGGAAGAAACTGGATTTTGAGTGACCGGTATTGTCTGCTTGTCGAATTTGCATCGATAACAAGGGAAATTTGCCTCGGGTTCATTGGTAGTGTAGAGGTTGAACCCTTTGGAATTCTGGGTATTGTGAATTTAAGGAAGTTGTGTCATAGCTGATGGTATTTTCTCGCGCTGATCAGTTCTTTTGCTTGTCAACGGGCTTTAGTTGATGTGGGTATTCCAATGTTACCAATGTGATAACTTGAATGTTTGCAACTTAACTTACAGGTGGTTGCAATCAGGCAACGAAGAAATGGATGTACTCGCTTCCTCGCATTTCGAGAGTTGATGGGACAAAACTATCTTGGGGAAAGAGGTCACGATACAAAGGATCTCGATTCGTTGCCACTACTGTGCTTAGCAACAGTGATTTTGTGGCGGAGATTGCAAAATCCGATGAGCCGCCTAGTACCTATGCATGGCCTGATAAAAAGGTTGCTGGTTTTTTCTTGACAGGTGTAATTGTTAATGGCTTAAACCTGATTTTTGTGCTCGAACTCAAGAAGGGGATAAGTGTTTTCTGTGCACAGAGTTTATCGACAATTTTGCCTTTTACAGAGGCCAAGAGTGTGCATATTGGGTGGGGGTTTTGGTGGGCTATATACTGCTTTGAGACTAGAGTCGCTAGAATGGCCTGATGGGAAGAAACCTCAGGTAAATTTCGTCAAACATGTCTGAATATTTATTGACCCTCTCTGGTGCTTGTTATTGTTCTCTTCATTGAAATAATTGATTTCTGAACTTAACGAAATTTGGGCTGTTCCCCTGTACAAAATGAATTTTTTTTGGGGATTGTGAGACTGGTGAAATAATTTTTTTTCACCCTATACACTAACGTAGAACTCCTTCAAGAGAAACTCCCGTTGTGCAATGTCAATTTTGAACCCATTAACTTATGAGATGTTGTCTTATTTTAATAATCACGGTATCAGGTGCTTCTTGTAGACCAGTCTGAACGGTTTGTCTTCAAGCCGATGCTGTATGAGCTACTTTCTGGAGGTTTGTCTACTATGATACCAAGTTTCTTCAGTTTTCACTATGAGAAGCAAAAGATGAAGTATATTTCCTTGAAGACATAGGAGAGTAATGATGAATTATGTGAAATTGTTCTTTGAGTGCAGAAGTCGAGGCATGGGAAATAGCTCCTCGTTTCACCGATCTTTTGGCAAATACGGGTGTACAATTTTTGCAAGATCGAGTGAAGCTCCTACAACCTGTGGATCATTTAGAGAATTTCTCTGCTGCATCTGGTCCTGGAGGGACGGTACAACTTGAGAGTGGCCGCCTCATCGAATATGACTGGTCAATTCATTATTATGATATATTGTTATATCTTCTGTCGGCTTGAGTTTATTGAAGTAATGATTTCAATGCATCCTAAATCCTGAATATTGTGACATCTGATGTTCATTCCTTTTTGTGCTGGATGGTCTTGCCCTCCTATCCCTTCTAATGCTGGTTTTACATTTTTCGTGCTTCTTGGTTTGGCCAGACAGGTTGGTTCTTGCACTGGGTGCTGAAGTCAAACTTGATGTCATACCAGGGGCAGCTGAATATGCATTGCCATTTTCTACTCTTGAGGATGCATGTGTAAGTCCCTTGAAGTGATTTTCGCCCTATGTTGTCTCTCCCTTTTCATGATTCTTATGCGTACCATGCCTCTTTCCTTGTACAGAAGGTCGATGATACGTTGAAAGCTTTGGAAAGGAAAAGTTTCGGGAAAGAGAACTTAATTCGTGTGGCTGTCGTTGGTTGTGGTTACTCGGGTGTTGAATTAGCTGCGACCATTGCTGAGAGACTGCAAGATCGAGGTCTTGTACAAGCAATAAATGTAGAAACTGTTATTTGCCCATCAGCACCTCCTGGAAACAGAGAAGCTGCCATGAAAGTAAGTTGATTGGTATTGGTCTGCACAATATACTAGCATTTAGTGAGAAACAAGTCTCTTCACGAAGACTCAGGTGAAACACTCTAGATACCGAGCACACTACAAGGAAATGGTTTTTTCTAAAGATTCTTTAATGAAAACAATGAAAAAAGATATGATTTACTTACACGTTTGTAAGTATATGACTTCACAAGGAGTATAATGATGACAGGGGATCCTTGTGGACGACACCACTTTAAAGGGGCAAAGGCTTATTTGTTGTTGTTGCTGCTTAATGATGATAAGAATATAGCAGATGAAGTCGGAGAATTTGTCACATATTAGGGGCCTAACCTTCATTATTGGTCTCGACTAAATATTGGTGAAGTTTGTTGTGGTCAACTTGTGGGAAGGCATTTTTCCTAATTTTGTGATATTCATGGAGAAAGTAACATCTTGTCTTGATTTTTGGGCTGCAGGTTCTTGAATCCAGAAAGGTGCAGCTCCTACTCGGTTATTTTGTCCGCTCTATGACGAAGTTGGCCAATCGTGGGGAGGAGAAAATGGGGAAATATACAGTTGAACTGCAGCCTGCTCAGAGGGGATTGCAAAGTCAAATCCTGGAGGTTGATTTAGTGTTATGGACTGTTGGCTCTAAACCTTCGCTTCCAGAGCTTGAACCTTGGGACCAGCCGAACGAGCTTCCCTTGACCGCTCGTGGTCAAGCAGAAACTGATGAAACTCTGCGTGTTAAGGGTCATCCACGAATTTTCGCTCTCGGTGATTCTTCTGCCTTGAGGGATTCAAAGGGAAGGCTCCTTCCAGCTACTGCGCAGGTAAAAAAATAATGTCTGGTTTTAACAGAGAACCAGTTGATAATATCCAGGAACTTAATCTTGTCATTGTAGTTCTTAATGTTCTGTACTTCTCTTCACCAGGTGGCTTTTCAGCAAGCTGATTTTACTGGTTGGAATCTCTGGGCCGCCATCAATGACAGACCACTTCTTCCATTCAGGTTCTTTATTCGTTCGGAGTTCCTTAGAGATTAATTGTGTTTGAAATGAGCATTTTGTCGTCACCATGTACACAGATGAGGATGTTTGTTAGCCCTGCAGATTCCAGAACTTGGGTGAGATGATGACGTTAGGGAGAAATGATGCTGCAATTTCACCAAGCTTCATAGATGGGCTAACTCTAGATGGTCCAGTTGGTCACGCAGGTATATTCAACTTCCCCTTTTAACTTCTCAATGTATCCCCCTGACTCCTCAATGTGATTACCTTCCATTCTATCCTCTGATGGAAGATACCTTGTTGCAGCTAGAAAAATAGCATATCTGATAAGGTTACCAACAGATGAGCACCGTGTCAAAGTGGGAATTAGTTGGCTCGCTAAGTCCACTGTAGATTCTGTTGCCTCTCTTCAGAGTACTCTAACCAAAGTGTTGTTTGGACAGTAACCTTGTAGCTCTCAAGATCAATGAGATACTTAAGTCGAGGATTGATCCTCGAAAACTTGCTATTATTCTGTATATGCTTTCATAAGTACAATGGGGAGCCGCATTATTGCAGCATAGTCTGACTCAATCATGGGTATACACATAGTTACTGTACCTTATGAAAGAATGACCTTAAGCAGTATGTAATGTTGATTTTTGTACACGAGCCTTGTTTATGCACCCTTCTTTGGATCGATTATTTGCATGGGAAAAGGTATATGATAGAAGTTCGTTTGTGGCATCTGAATAGCTTCTTGGCGCTGCTGTAGAGCTCATTCTGAGGACTAGTTTGGCCTTGAATTATTCCTCTGGTCACAAAAAGTTATATCTTCTTCATTCAGACGATAACATCGGTTTTGAATGGGAAGATTTCTCTGGAGTGCATCTGAAAGGGTTCCTCAGTGGCATCTTGTGTCAGCAATCCTTCGTCTGTCGGTCCAGGGTTCTCTTCTGGTTCAACCGTGAAATCATCCACCAACGCTAGAGATGTTAGTTTCTCGCGAAGTGATCCTATTGTCTTTTGGCATTCGGCAAACCTGCCAGCAGCGAGTGCTAGTTCTTCTTCCTGCCAAAAATAATGACACAGAAAACGATTATTAAGCTCCCAAAATGTAGTTCAGATGCAGGCAACAGCAGAATATCCAAAGATCTTAGTATAAGCATTCAGACGTCTTGGCATCAATCTGACTATAGGCAATAAGTGAACTGACCTGGTTTATCTTGTGCTCCATTCTGTTACCTCCGCGAAGCTGAAGCTCGGCCTTGCTTTTGATATCAGCTTCTTCTTTCAGCATCCTAAGTTCCTCCTCCAAATCCCTGCATTTATCCATAGTTTCTGCCGATGAGGCATTCTCTTTTTCCAACTCTTCTTCCAATAACGTGATTTTGACGAGCAGTCGTTTGATTTCTTCTCCGGCATTCTGCAGCTGTGATTCGGTCGTTTCTAACTTCACGTCGCCATACCTTTTCCTTTCCGCGACTGCTCGTTTGTATTCCTCTGCCTCGGATAACAACTTATTATGCTCCAGTAGTCTGCGTTGAGTTTGACTTAGCTGATCCTTTAATGTCTCCATCTGTGACTCCACCAGTCCGGCCTTTGCTAAAGCAGCCTTTGCGGTCTCTTCTGCCGCTTCTCGTAATTCTTCAGCCACTGATAACATGCATTCAAGCTCGACTGATCTCACCTCCTTTTGTTTTAGCCGAGTCTGAAGCGTCTGTATGCGCGACTCTGCAATTTCTGCCCTTACATATACAGTTTTCTTGTCTGCCTCGGCCATTTCTTTATACTGCTCTGCCGTGGATAAAAGAGATTTACACTCTCTTAAGTTCACCTCGGCTTCCTCTAATTGACGACGGGATGCCTCGAGCTGCTTTTGACATTGAATCAGAGACATCTCCAGTTCCACTTTTTCTGCATCCTTCTTTTCTAGCTGTTCCTCCAATTCTGCTGTTCTGTTGATCATGATCTCAAGCTCAGACGGCAGTGAGATATCAGGAGCTCGAGCTTGGTCCAAAACATGATCTGGTTTGCTGGTGCAGCCCCCCACTTCTGCATCCGGCAAGGCAGCAAGTCTTTCCATTTCCAGAAAGTCATCCATAATATCCACTTCTCCTGAAGAACCAACAATTTTTTGTCCATCATGAGGTTCAAGCATGGAAATTAAAGATTCTCGAGAGTCGAAATTTCCTGGATCTGGTTCGACCATTTTCAACCCACTCACTCTGTTGGCATCATTTTCTAAAGCAAGCAAGCGTTCCCCAACATCCGACTGGCTATCTGTGTAAGACTCGACGTAAGCAGATGACACTGATAAACAGCTGAAGTCATTCCCGAGAGGATTTTTTCGAGAAACGGCTCTGAGTCTGCGGCACTCAGATTCTAGCTTTGCAATCTTCTTCATGCTTTCCAAGTACTGTTTACTGGCTGATTCGGCAGCTTGGGTGCTCAGGTCTCGCTCAAGAACCCTGATTTCTAGCTCTTCAACCACGGAAAGGATCCGACATTTAAGAGATTGGTTCTCTTTTTCGATGACTTCAAGCTTCGAGTGATATTCGGGATTAGTCGTGCCTGGAGGTCTAGTTTTCGGGGCCTGAAACTGGTCACCCAGTTCGTCAACATGGGATTCCAGATTGGGCTTTATCAGTTCCCATTCTCGATCTCTCTTGGTGATAGCTTCGTGAATCTTCTGGTCTTGTTCATCTCGGGCCAGTCGAAGCTGTCTTACACATTCCTTGAGAGCACTGTCAAGTTGTCCAATTCGATCGTCGAGTTTCAAGTTCCTGTCAACTGCAGCTTCTAGTTGCTTCTTAAGAATGGAGACTTCAGTTTCAGCCTTTTCCCACCCTGAAAGGGCATCGGATCCAGAAATTGAAAGTGTGACAGAAACGACTGTTATCCTTTTAAACTTCTTCATTTGACTGAAAGCACAACTATGATGAAAATTTCAAAATGATACCAGATACTGCTTCCTCTGCAACCTTGGCATGTTGCTTTACTAGTGCTTCCTTAGCGCTGATGTTTAGGAGTGCTGCCGACAGTTTTTCGGACAAAGTTCTCGTACTATCATTAAGGTCGCCATCAACTGTAGAAGCTTTGGATGTGACCTCCATGGAAAGACCTCCGTGCGTCGAATTTTCCTTCGACAAAGCAAGAGAAGATTAAAGCATGACACGCAATTTATCACCAAGCAGCTGAGGAAACTAGGCACAGAAAATCGAGGATGGTTGAATATTTCGGAAGTTCGTTCCCCCAGCTTTATCTACAACCGTTGCTTTCAGTCCAAAACCAGATCTAGGGGCATCAGGTACGCACCCAAGAAATTTCCTGAAATCATGTCATTTATGATAGTCTCTAATCTCTATAAATCTAGCTACTTAAACTCTGGGGAGACAGAAAACAATCACTATCTAAGATTCTGTAAAATCTCGATGCCTAATTGCAATTAGACGCTTGCAGATACATGTATATCCTGATGAACCAGAAGCCAGCCATAATCAAGGATGGGAGAATTATTCCCTAAAGAAAATAAATTGGAATTAGAACATCACTTTAGCCGACAGTGGGATCCAGCAACCAACCTGTTCATCAGAAAATCTACCTCTCTGAGGGAAAGGACACAGATCTCCAACTCTTGGTTTCTGCGAAAGTCTCCTCAGAAGACTTCCTCTGCCCCAGCCAACTGTGGCAATCCATCTGGAATCTGCACCAACTTCTACCTCTTCATTTCCAAATAAGCTTCATTCCACAACACGTGCCATGTAAAGAATACCCGCCCCAGTGCTATCAGAAGACCACCCTCCTTGCAGAAATCTGAAAGAAGTTATGCACTGCGATGACGATGTAAAGTAAGACCCGAATTAGGAAAAACCAACAACCTCGACTGTTTCAAGCCAAATGCGAGGATGTTTCTTCGGGAATTCTTGCCTTTGCTTCGTATGCAGTCACCTTAACCGAGGCAACATCCTACCGGCTAAAAGCTGCACTGATCGATCTCCCGAAAGAAAAAAACCCCTGCAGAAAAACGAATTCGGCCGCGCTTCTCAATCATGGAAAAGAAATCACAGCCGCCCCCAATACTTCTCCAATGACGAAACACTTTTGACTCTCTCCTATTGCCATCACATAATCACAATGCCCGGCAAAACTCAATCGCTTCAACCACAATCATCGAACCACTAATCCACTCGGCACCTAACGAATGAAACCACTTGGCCGCCGCGGCGCCCAATCCTCCGCTCCCCAGACTAGGGAGACTATCACAACAGGACAGGAGATACCGAGACAGGCTGTGAAAAAGCACAGGACCACTTGATTAAAGAGGAGAAAATAACGTGACGAAAGGAAATCGTCCGAAACCGAGAAAAGGGGAGAAGACGCCCCAAAATTCCAACTCCATCTTTCACCCAAATATCTTCTTATCTTCCACACCCCACCACACCAAAAGTCTCCGAACTGTGGGGGATGGGGGAAGACCCACCACCACAAGCATCGAAAGCATCCCCCCCAAATCGATTTCGACCCACTTCACATCGAACTCCCCCCGCCACAACACGAGTAAAACCGCTTAAAAAAGAGCCGACCTTTGAAAGAGAAAACCCAAAAAAAAAAAATGGAAAAGAAAAGGAAGAAACCAATACCTGAAGACTCCTTGGGATCGTGGGGGGAAGGGAAGAAGGGAATGGGTGTTGGGATCCGGATGATGACGGGGAGTGGTAGACAATGGCAATGGCAAATGACAACGACACCTACAACCTTAGCATCAACAGTTGTTCAGAGGAATGTCAGAAACACAATGATCCGTCCGATCACATCACCGGGTGCCAACCCCAGTAATAGGATGATTTTCAAACTGAACAAACAAAGCACGTCTCTTATTATATAATACCGATTAAATTTAGTCAGTGTGGGAAGGACTTATTTCCCGATTTGTTTTCTTTCTTTTTCTATCTCCTGGGAATCACGCGGGGGTGGAGTGTTTGTATATTTATGTCAAAAATTTGTTACTCACTCCTCCAAAATGGAAATAAATTTCCTGCTTTTGACGAGGTAGTAGGAGTATTATTGTTTTTTTCAAAGGCAGATGCGTTATTCCCGCCTTTTGCCGGGGAGGTGTGCGTGTGAGTGAGTGAGAGAAGACATTTGTCCTTTGGTTTTGGTGCGTGATTGGTATCAAAATCCAATCCTCCACCTAATCACAAATCTAATCAAATCGAGACAAAACAAAACCCGAATTAAATAAGATAAAATTCAGCAGCACCCTGTTGAGTTCTTAAAGAATTGGGTTCCATTATTTTTAAAATGTTTTATCCCGTGTTGTTTTCAGGGGTAGCAATTTTTAGTGTGGCAAAAGGGAGGGGGAATTGGGGTTGTACCTTTTACTTAGTATGAGAGGAGAGGGGGGAGTGGGGGACATGGTTGATTGATTATTGTTGAATTGTCAATGATTGAGACGTGGAGATCACCACCACCAACATCAATACATGTAAAAGAAACATCAGTACCATTCCTCATCCTCCTCATTAGTAGCAAGTAGAAGGAGGTAGGCCTACATGCATGTGCTTCCCCCCTTCGTTCTATCGTGATCATCATGTCTATTATTATTATTTAGGCAAAATATACGTTTATAACTTCGTTAACTTTGAGCCAACTTTCTGTTTTGTCATTAACTTAGTTTGTTATATAATTTTATCACCAACTTTTGTTTTTATTTTAATTTTTGCCGATCTTGAATTTCTTTTAGCGAAAGTCAAACAAAACCTTAATATTGTCCGACCCGTATCCTATAATAGTAGAGTTTCAACCTCTCATAATCCATTTTACCCATAGTAGCATCATCCTAATAGAACACCATCCGATTTTACATATTTTTTGAGCGCATCAGCAACTATTGACCAACTTTTTTCAATTCACTTGATTGGTCCATCAAAATTTTAAAATAAAATAACATATGAGAGTTTTCAATATTATTTCACATTTTTTTAATTTTTTTCTTTTTATAGTAGATAAATGAAAATTGTCTATTAGGGTCTGTTTGTCTTACGCGCGATAAAATTCAAGATTGACCAAAATCAAAATAAAAATAAGAATTAGCGATAAAATTATATAATAAACTAAGTTAATGACAAAACATATAGGCTATAAATCGATATTTCGCATGTTATTAATTATTATTACACAAATTCACTTGGCAAGACTTTTATTCCTCTCATTAGCGAAACACCTTTCGAGTTTCAGTTGTGGTTTTAAATAAGGAATTCAACGTCAAAAAAAAAAAGAAATAAAAAAAAACAATTATTTCATATCACGCTACTAACACAATGTTCGAGTTCGGGAGCTTTGATCATTACCTAAGTTGGTTCGTATTTTGCAGAATAGGTGGGTTAAACTCAAAATTACTTAATTAATGCCAGTAATTTAATGTTGACAATACCAAATTTAGTTTTCAATGAAGTCGACCTTAACAATAAACATCGAGTTCCTCATTTCCTGGAAGCAAATTCGGTGTTGAAAAATGTCGATATGTTTGTAAAGTGAACCTTGACAACACCGAAATCTTAATATTAATTAAGAAATTTTGAATTTAATTAGAAGATGAATAAAGGAATGCAAGAAAAATAAACAAAATAAATCAATCAATCAATCAAATTCATCAATTAAACGAAAGTAACTCTCGAAACACAAGTTTGAGTTTTCTTTATATATATTTTTTCTTTCCTTTCCCTGTGTGGATGATTTTGATTGTGCTCCCCATTTCCAGATGGATGATTTTGATTATTTTATTTAGATAAATTTAACTGATTAATTTTATTAATTTTTGTTTTTTGATACTAGATTCTTCGAGGACCTGCAACCTGACATGATAATTAATTTATTTAATTAATTATGTAACATAAGCCACTACATAACTTCTAAACAAATTTTTCTAAAATAAAATGCAGTTAATTTTGTAGATATGTCCAAATGATTCGTCGCCCTCCCGCTGTTGCTTTTGGGGACGCATTCCATTTTTTATTTATTTCTTTATTTATTTTAGATTTTAACTTAATAACCTGCTCATGGTGTGGCTTGTCTTTTAAAAAAGAAATCATTTTAATTATTTCTTCCATACTTTTAAAATTTATTTTCTTAAAAAATGTTTTCAACCTCTTTTAGTTTATTTCTTCTCAATTGACTCATAACATACGGTGGTTTTAATTGCTACCAATAGTTGCATGCATGGGGGTTTATTGCAAGTTCTCTTTCATCAAAATTACTCCTATAATGTTATAATTAATCCCGTCAATTCGTTTATTCGATATTTATACAGGTATGTGCCTTGCGGACAACCAAGAATGCACCCCATTCAACGTATTCAAGATCTTCAAGGGGTTATTTGGATTCTCGAAGATCAAGACCCTCTGAAGATGGCTACAGACTCACCAACGTTACGGCATCAATGGCTCGCCCGATTTGTCGTAAACCTACTCTAAAACACCACCGTGGGGTACAAACGCTAACGGGGGCGTTCTACAGATAGCTAGAAATGATACAAATACGTTAAGGACATTAATCAATCTATGTTGCTTGTGTTTTTAAAAACGCAACAGTGGATAGATTTATTAAAACCGAAGACAAGAGCAAAGGAGTGAGATTACCCGTTCATGGAATCATATGGATTGTCGCGAACGCTTTTGCAGTCTTATGAAGAAAGGAGTCATGAAGGAAGCTCGGTCGGCCAGGGTACAACCTGATGCAATACGTAAGAGAAAAAAAAGACTACTTTTTGAGCTTGAATTTTTTTCTTCCTGAATACTTTGTCTCCTCTCCCAGTATTGTTTCTCTCTATGTTATGTATTTTATAGCCTTTGAATCACATCTTTAATTTTGTTAGGATTTTATTTGTTCCTTTTATAAATTGTTAGATTTTTTGGAATATGGAACTAAATATTCTTTTGTGATTTTATTTTATTTTACGAATTTTTTGTGATTTTATTTTTTTGTTAAAAATTGGGTTATGAGAGGTTTATAATTAACTTGTAAAAGGTCGGATATCAAATTAAACTTTCTTTTTTTTTTAAACCTTCACCGACCAACTCAGTTACCCTATCGGTCTTCTCAACAGCGTGTCTTCCGACGAGTCTTAATTGGAACAATAATCGATCGTAGGGTGACAAAACTAGAATCAGAACACTCAGCTCGTCACATAGCGATGAACTAGAATCGGAATCTGTACCAGAACTATTAAGGTAGGTTCTTGAGTAGTTTTCCGATTAATAAGATAGGTTGTATGTACTAAACATAGAAAATCAAACCTTATAGGATAGGTTTCATGTTATAATTCAGGAACTTTGAAAACACTATCCTTATGTTCCCTCTCTCCCCCTCCCATTATAACCCTCTCGTTCGTAAGAGAAAAGATTAGAAACAACAGTTGACTTCCTGGGTTCTCACAACATTAGCGGCGTGCTCATTAACTTGCTATTTGAAATAATTTTGAGATTCAATTCTCAGCATCACAACCGGCTTTTTTATTTAAATTCGAACTCACTATTTACAAGAGAATGTATGTATTTACATGAATTTTGAAAGGTTACGTTTTTGTTTTAACTAATTGGAACAAGCCTGCAAGACATTGACTTATATTCATTCATTCATTTCTCGATCTATATCGAACAGTAGTAGGAAATGAAACTCCTACTACAACTACAAGAAGCCCAGGACAACCCCCTCCTCCCCCTTCGGCCCCCAGAATTTGGGCTTTCAAAAGATTTTTGTTCATGATTTTATTGTTTTACAACTTATTATTTATTAAATGATGACACATGAATCACGAGTCGGGCCACAAAGTTGGCTTCAGACCACACATAAATAAATATACAAAAAGGGAAAAGCACACGAAACCTAGATTTAATCAAAGAACAGGAGGCTCACCCGTTCCTGATGCGACCACGGAAACCTTCTCTGTTTATTATTATTATTATTACTACAATTGATTTTTAATAGTTAACAATTTTGAATAAATCACTCACTCTTAAATCTTAACAATGTTTTGATTTGTAAACTCTAGTTGCCTTTTCTGAATATGAACGGAATGAATTATAATTAGAAGGATAATTACTTAAAAAAATTGATATTTTTAGTTCAAGAATGAAAATGATGCGAAGAAAAAAAAGAAACGAAGAAAGAAACGACATCCCTGCCATAAACAAGGGAATACTTATTCCTTTTATTCCTGTTCAAAACGAAAAAAATAAAAATGAAATAAATAAAATAAACAAAATTATTAATCGAATACGTTCGTTCTTCCTTCAAATTTCTTGAACCAAACACGTCATACCAAATTTTCATTTTTATTTATCGCGACTCAGGAAAGTATTTTAGGGTTAGGGACAACGAAATTCTCCAGGACACAAAATGAAAACCCAGAGGACAAAATAGAACCTTCCTCCCACCGTCCCTCGCCACCACCACCACCACCACCACCACCCAGAAAAACAAAAAAAAATTACATTTCAATAACCGTCGAAAGCCCCAAATGAGCAGCCAAGTGGCGGCGCCTCCCACGGGTCCCAGGAGGACGTCCTTCCAGAGCAAGAGGGACAAGGACAGACCCCCCGCTTCCTCCTCCTCCTCCAGGAAGTCCGAGAATGGAGCCGCCAACGGGGTTCTCCCACCAAAACCCTCCTCCCCCCCTGCCCAGAGGTTTGTCGGCTTCTTTTCCTTTTTTTTCTCTGGGTAAGGGATGAAATGGTTGCAACTTTCGGGTCGGTTGGTGGGTGTGATTGTTTCGGAAGGAATGAATAGGTGGTGAAGGGGTAGGGAAGGGTTCGTTCCTTTTTCTATTTTCTTTTCTTCTCTTTGACCAGGAGGAAGTTTCGTCCCCTCGTTTGTTTTCTGGGGCTTTTCCGGTTTTTCCCTCCCGAAGCAAGCCCCTTTTTTTCGTGAATGAGATGGATTTCCCACGTTGCAGGACACTTAGTGGGGCGATTGGCATTGATTTTTGTGTTCGAGGGTAAATTGATAGGACATTGAATTTTTATGCACGTGCGAATGGAAGCTGAGTGAGAATTTTCCATTCTGCTATTCTGCAGTTCGGTTGGCGGAGAAAGGACTGTTAAGAAGCTGCGGCTGTCGAAAGCCCTCACAATTCCCGAGGGTACAACCGTGTCCGATGCGTGCCGGCGCATGGCTGCTCGTAGGGTGGACGCCGTCCTGTTGACCGATGCCAATGCCCTGCTATCTGGGATCGTCACAGACAAGGTCGCTGTGCTAATTATACTCTGGACATGCTTGAATTGCGGCTTGCTTTCTGGATAATATTGGATAATCTTTATGCGTTACTTTCTACAGGATATTACGAGTAGAGTGATAGCCGAGGAGTTGCGGCCTGATCAGACCATTGTGTCTAAATTCATGACAAGAAATCCCATATATGTTACATCCGATACTTTAGCGATTGATGCTCTTCAGAAGATGGTCCAGGGTATTTTTACCGGCAAAATATAAGTATTTTTGTCGAACATTCTTCTGTTCAGGACTTGTAAACATGTACTATTATGATTTTGTGTTTGGGTTGGTAAAGACTTGTATGACAGTAGATTGTCTTTACCATTGCTTTGCCGCCCTTCTTATTACTTAGGTAGTTGGTGAATGAAGTGAATGTGTTGTTATATATACAGCATTTGACGGTGGTCTTGCATGCAGCATGTGTAATCTTGCGATGCATATCCCATTTGTCAAATTTTATGGTTCATAAGCTCTAGAAAGGAAAAAGAAAAATAATCTAAAATCATTGTGTTTATTCTTTTCTCTTTATTTGAAAATGAAGTTTTTATTTATAACTTCGGCTTTGGTTGAAGTTCATGATTCTTTTTTCTTTGCTTTCTGTTCTGAAGGTAAATTCAGACATCTTCCTGTGGTGGAAAACGGGGAAGTTATTGCTTTGCTAGATATCACAAAATGCCTTTATGATGCGATATCTAGAATGGAAAAGGCTGCAGAGCAGGGAAATGCAATTGCTGCTGCAGTTGAAGGGGTTGAACGTCAATTTGGAAGCAATTTGTCTGGTTTGCCCCTCTCTTACTGCATAAAAATGTGGTTCTTATTTTTTCTGTTTGATCTTCTGATTTAGTTGTTATTATACATCCATTAACAAGGTGAACTATTGACGTCGATGATTTATCAATAACTGAAGAGCATGGACTCTATCAGTCTTCTGATTATGATTTTCCTTCCCTTTCAGCACCACATGCATTTGTAGAAACTCTAAGGGAGCGAATGTTCAAGCCTTCATTATCGACCATCATCAATGAAAGCACAAAGTACTGAAACTGATCAGCAGTGCCTTTTCTTTTATGAAAATTTTAACTGTATTGATTGGATGGACTCTTATAGTCTTTTTTTTTCATTTTTTAAAACATATAGGGTCGCGATAGCATCACCATCTGATCCTGTCTATGTTGCTGCCAAGAAGATGCGGGACTTTCGGGTTAATTCGGTAATCATCATGACCGGGAGCAAAATCCAAGGAATTCTTACGTACTATTCTCTTTATTCCTTGTCCCTTCTTTCCCTTTTGATTTTGAACTGCTGGTACACTTTGAATCTCTCGTGGGATACTTATTGACATGCACCTCTAACATGTTGCTACGACTGTAGATCAAAGGATATCCTCATGCGAGTAGTGGCACAAAACCTCTCCCCAGAATTAACCCCGGTTGAAAAGGTCCGCTGTGAATTTTGTCTGTCGTCATTGTCTTTCAAAGTTGTCCCTGTTTTCACCAAAACAATAATTTCCTTCAGAGATGCTATGCTTGATTACTTACATATGCATCGATATATCTAGGTTATGACATCTAATCCTGAATGTGCCACGCTGGACACGACAATCCTTGACGCATTGCATATTATGCACGATGGGAAGTTCCTGCACCTTCCTGTTGTCGATAAAGGTAGGCATTGTACTCTTGTTCTTGTGGATACTCTAATGCAATTTGTTCTACATGGAATGAATCTCTTTTGCAGATGGATGTGCTGTGGCTTGTGTAGATGTTCTACAAATAACCCAAGCTGCCATCTCAATGGTAATTTGCTTTTCCTCTTTTCTGTGAAAGATTCACATTCTCAAATTGCTCTGCGATGTGCCACTTGCAACAAGTGGAATTTCCGATTTCTGTATTCACTTCACATCAAATAGAATTTCTGATTCCCGTTACCACTATACTGTTGATTGTTCCATCCTATTTACAAATTATCACCTTAATTTTTTTTTTTTTTTTTTTTGTATATAGTATGTATTATGTCCTTGTGCTTTGAGTCTGACAAGGAAATAGACAGGAGACAGCTTATTTTCATTTAATGTTGGGATTAGCAACATCGATTCTTTTGGTGTTTTGATCAGAAGTATGAGTTTCTTCCATCTAGAGGAATACATGACTTGTATTCATAGCGGAAGAAAGAGTTTCTGATCCTGTGCTGGTTTTATCGTTGCCTCAAGCTTGGATTTCCGCTCCTATTGAATGTGCATCCTATTGCCACCCGATCTTGCATGAATTTGGCAATAAAGTTCATGAGCAATACATATTGGACATACGCATTTGAGATTGGAATACTCTAGGCTGTCCTATTATTGTTTATCCTTGCCTTGGTGAGGCTCTTGGTTATAGTAATTTACGATTGCAGGTGATATTGTATGAAATCAACATCAAGATAGAGCATAAGATATTTCTAAAATTTTGTCGTTTGAAGACTTCGAAAAGTTACCGCATCAAGATGTTCTGGTTTTTATTTAATTTGAACCTCTTTTATTGTTTTTAAAGGTTGAAAACAGCTCAGGTGCTGTTAATGATGTGGCCACTACAATGATGCAAAGGTTTTGGGACT
Organism: Melastoma candidum; assembly: GCA_023653495.1. Classification (NCBI taxonomy): domain Eukaryota; kingdom Viridiplantae; phylum Streptophyta; class Magnoliopsida; order Myrtales; family Melastomataceae; genus Melastoma; species Melastoma candidum. The sequence goes on along the minus strand of CM042888.1, from coordinate 11,770,109 downwards.
CTGCTCTTTCATTTGATCCTCCAGATGACTCTGACACACACAGGTCTCGCCGAAATTTTTATACTATGATTTCATTCTCTGTTGGGGTGTGCATGCATCGTACATAAATACATATGACTGAGTCTTGCCTCATAGGCACGTACTTAAGTATGCGTTGTATTACAGTGAAAGGTCTGCTATGATGACTACAGAAGGACCAGCGGATAGCGGAAAGTCTTCATATCCTCCTATTGGTTCGGGAAATTCATTTTCCTTCAAATTCGAGGATCGTAAAGGCCGTGTTCACAGGTTGAATTCCGGTAAGTGTTGACCCTCTGACTTCCTTGTGATTCATAATCTGAACTTTCATCTGCATAAAGCAAGAAGGTTCATGGGTGGTTCTTGCATAGGATTAGAGGTCGGCTAGTTGGTCTCATCGTTAAATATCCATGGCGATGACGCTGTCCTTTTATCTGAAAAGAAAGATGAATTTTCTTTTTTGTCTATCATGAAACTCAAGCCCAGTCAGCCTCTGGACGGATTTCTGGCTTTTTGATACTGGTGCCATGCCGATTTCCACTAATTTGTTGTTTTCGTCAGGTGCGGAGAGCTTGAGTGAGTTGTTATCGGCTGTCATGCAGAGGATTGGAGCCAGCGATGATTCACCAAGTCCTCATCTATTGGTGAGTTGGACGAGCTAAGCTAATTTTGCCTATGTAATCTACTGGACTCTTGTAGAGCCGACGCTTCAATTTGATCCATTTTGTCTTAGTATGAGGATGATGAGGGTGACAAAGTATTGTTGTCCACGGATGGAGATCTCGTGGCTGCCGTTGCCCATGCAAGATCGTCTGGGCAGAAGGTGTGTATTCTTCGACATAGTAGGTGTAGCGTGAGGTTACGAATTTCAATCTTTATTTTGAAGAATTAATTGAAGTATTATACTAATTTTATGTGAGTTAATGTGAACATGCCACATTCTACAGAACATATTTGACAGCCTTATGGTTTTTATCATTCTTAGGTTTTACGGCTGCACGCTGATTTCTCGGACTCGGGACCTCTGTCAGCTACACAGACGTCTTCAGGTAGGACAGCCACAGTGGAGAAACAAGGAGGCATTTCTCTGGGTGCTGGAATATTTGCTGGGGCAGTCGTGCTGACAAGCATTGGGGTGTTAGTCTACTTAAAGCGCACAAAACTGTGAACGTAATCTCCTCATCATGCTCGACTTGACGTGGTTTGCCTCGAGCTACTGGACCCGGTTGAAATCGGAATTACACATGTGAAACAAATACACGGTAGGATATGACAAAAGCATGTTTATGAGCTAGTTCCACATGCAGGGCGGCAGAGCAGGTGGAAACAAGCCAATCTCATTGCATTCTTCTTGCACGATCTGTAATTAACTAAGTGCTTTTTAGCTTCTTCCACTTGATTGAAAAATAAGCACGGTCGACAGAATTGTCTGATCCAGACTTACTCCCAGTTTTCGTCTTTGCCTGTGTCGGCCTCATTACCGCAACATCTTATTTTCAGAGTATTAGGAAAGGATCTTCAATCTTTGTTGGATTTGGATGTTCATAATATTTTCCACAAAGATCATGGGGGGACAACCGTGTCGGAGAAAAATGCAGGCATCTCTTCGTGGCGGTTGTGTTTGACAAGCATCTGCGAGTTGGTCTCCTTAAAAGGGCATGAAACAGTGAAACCAGTCCCCCGATCTTGCTCGATTTGGTTCAAAGTTACTGGCATTGGTTGGAGTGAGAATAATCCATGTCGAATGAATGCATGGCAGGATATTGCAATAGTTATGTTGGAAGCTATTCCACCGGCAGGCGGCAGAGGGCTGGCAAGAGCCTGCAATTGTGCGGAAAAGTGCCTTAAAAACCTTCTTCCACTTGGAGCTACCCCACTGAAAATTAAGGCGACACCACGAATTCAAAGCCGCAAATGCTTTTCCCCAACAGTCCACGGAGTTATCTGGTCTGACTGTCTCACGGTGCCTCAATTCTTCTCATGACGCTGGACACGCGGTTGCGTTCGGGCGATGAAATTGATCTTGTTTCTGCATACAGAGTCAAGCCAACGCTCTGCATAGTCATTGAGTCAATCGTCAAAGGACTTGCAAGAGCATTGCATATGAGCCGACACCCATCTTAATCACACCCAATTGAAGATGAGGAAGAAGCAAGAGATACTCTTTGTTTTCACAGCTGCTGCAGTCATCGATTTTTGCAGAAGCACAAGCCAACATTTTGGCTGGGGCTGATCGTCCTCGGTTATTCGGGTTGGATCAAAACGGGTATTGTTGCTTCCCATCGAAGGAAGTGTGCATCCCATGGGGTAGGGCCGAAACTTCTCCCATTTCTTTGATATTAATCCACAGAGGACAGCCGACGTGTTCTTATAATATTCGACTTCAGACATTACCGCCGTTCTTATAATATTCGACTTCAGACATTACCGCGTGACCATCCGGGAGGATTACGAGCTCGAACCAGATACAGGGAGTGACCGCACTTTTATGTACCATCGGCTGTCTGGTCATCCTTCTCCGCCGATGGTAAGGATCATCCTAGTCCTTTTTCTTGAGAGAACGTCTACTATTCTGTTTGGTTTCTGATCATTTTGTTTGTCGTGGTCCTCTTCTGCAGGTGCCTGGGCTGCCGATTTACGAGAATCAGAGGAAACGCCGTCTCAGATTTCCCTGGAGATCATATCAACTTCCACAATCCACATAGATGGACAACAACTCTCTTCCCTCTCCGCTGGGAAGTGAAGCAAAGAACAGAAAAAAAAAATGGGGGCCAAATTACACATTTCTGCAAGAATGTACAGATATAAGCCAAGAGCAAACGGTAACACAAATTCTCGAATGAAATGTCTGGTTGCCATTCCTTTCAATCAACTCCAACACCCGATGCCAGAACAAGAGTTGACGCGTGTCATTTATATGGATTGTATATCGACAGAAGTACAGTATCTTCATACAGAGAATGCTCAAATCTCTCCAATGGTACAGTTCCACACAGATGAGGAGGGCACATACTATCCAATAAATGAGGGAGATATATCACAAACTGAGGAAAAAAAAAAGGAAACGTCAAAAAAGAATTGGGGAACATCACGAATCTTTCTACATCGCCCCTCAAGCAGATCATACTTGACTCTCACCCAATACCTGTAGGGGAAAACCACCACTGCGTTGAGTGATCAGCACCATCAGCTGCTTGACCATGGTATTAGCCTGATCCTCCAGGCAATTCCTTACAGAGGATATAATTCATAGAGAGGTAAGGAGCCAACTCTGAAAATGCTGCATTTGTCTGACCAGTAGAGACTATAAGACCATAGACTGGTATTCAAAATAGTTCTTCTGAGTTGAATTTGTTCCAGGCTTCCTGTTGCATCATCATCGAAGAACACCATTCATACTTGGGAAGAGTGAAAGATGGAACTACAGACCCAAGCGTTGATGCCAAATATCAGGGACAAACAAAAAGTAGAGAGACCGGCGCCCTTCATACCTTAAGGAGATCAAAGACTTTCTCCGCAATATACTTCTGTTGAAGTGTAGCACCCTTTTGCTGCACCTTATCAGGATGGATGCATAAGGTAGCTTTCCTATATACCTTTTTCACAGAAGCACCAGTGATCAAATCGGTCAGCGAAACTGGCTGCCAACCACATTCAGGCCACAACACCTAACGAAGTCCAAGTGGTGGTGTTGTCAGGGATAGTAACTTTGAGAACATATGCAGATATTTGAGGTAAGATAAAAGGTAGATTTGGATAACTCACATATTGTAAAGTTGACAGAAGGGCTCGTAAATTTCCCTCCTTGCCCGCAGCCCAACGCTTGATCTCAATATCCAATGTCTCAGCAATCCGCTGAAAGCAATACATACAATATGAAGCGCCAATTTCATTAAGTTTCCAACCTATATATCAATCAAACAAAGGTGCAAAGGGAAGGAAAGTAACAGGTTTGCAAGATGTCTTGAATAAAGGCCATCGGATATATTGCAACAAATCAGAAACTCAGAAGCTTTTCTACATTTCAACAGCATTACACAGTCATCATCCCCATAGCCAGTAAACCTGTTGTGCTATTATTCATCTGGAAAACTAACTTTATGAACAATATTACAAGAAAAAAGTTATGCCAATGGGTCATTACGTGAGACCTTGATGGGCCACAAAACAAAGTACCTAGAGCATCTGACAAACCCAAAATTCACTTGATGCATCCTAAAGCTTATGAAAAACGGCTGGAAGCTTTCCACACAGAGACCCTTATCCATACAATTCATGTCTCATGTAATTGCCAAGAGAAATGATCAATCCAATTACGAGCTGCCTCCAGAAGATCATGCCTAATTGGGACACAATCTTTTTCAAGCCTCTGACAGCTAAACTAGTATTGATTGTCAGAGTGCTCCCAGTTACAATTCCACATTCCTAAGGTCCAGAATTTTGCAGTATGCACATTAAACAAAAGAACGACCATAATGGACATAATGTTGTTTGCTGAGATGCATGGTATATATCTACCTTTCAAGTATAAAAACAAATTAACGTACTGAGAATGCCTAAAACATTCAATTGAAACCAAAAGCAAAACCACAAGGCAAAACAATAGATTCTTACATGTCTCTCAGCCTGCTCTCTTTGGGCCTGAAGATCCCTCTGGTTCTTCTCAGCCAGTGCTTTTGCCTGAGAAAGTTAAATGGTAAATTTACCAGTTTAGGGATTTGGCACTTGTAGATGGAACGAAACAACTTGACCATTTCACACAACTAAACACATACTGCGCGTTCTTGAGTCCTTTGATGCCGTTCCAGCCGTGCTCGTCGTCTCTCTTCAGTTTCTCCTTCAACTTCCTGGAACTCCCTGGACGATGAAACCCCTACTCACAGGGAAAGATATAAAATTCAAGAAGAGAAAAGCAACTATAATAGATCAAACGAAGTGTTCTAACAGTAAGAATAAATTATAAAAAAAAATTTGGAATGCTAAATTATAAAAAAAAATTTGGAATGCAGCAGTATATTTCTTGATGGGAGCAGGGAGGGGTTCAGCTATATTTATACCTCCAAAAATTGACGAAAGATCATCGACAATATTTGCACTCGAAGCAGCCTTCCTTATGTTAGACTGAGAAGTGGATGTCCTAGTCGGATCAGGTGCTTTTCTGTTCTGAGGTTGTGTTTCAAACATCGTCTCCTGTGTCCCAAGAAAGGCAGTAAACATCAGAAGTCAATACCTAATACCGAACCGTGCATGATAGAGGCGGAAAATAACGCTCCCATACACTTGCAGAGGAAGTAGCCCTGGGCCGTGGTGCACTACTTGCTCGAGAACCCATGCCAAAAAATGATTCAAGATCGTCATCATTCTTCGGCTGGCTGGCTTGTGCAGCAGCCCTTTTTCGAACTTCTGCCGCAGCCCTTTCACGGGCATCTGCAGCTGCTCTCTCTCGAGCCTCAGCGGCAGCTTTTTCCACAGCAGCTCTTTCTGCTCTCATTCGTGCTTCCCTTGCTTCCCTTTCCTTAGCTTCAGCAGCTGCCTTTTCAGCCCTTTCCCTGGCCTCTATAGCAGCCCTTTCACGAGCTTCAGATTGAGCTCTTTGAACCGCAGCCCTTCCTGCGCGTTCTCGAGCTTCCGCATGGGCTTTCTCCACGGCAGCTCTCTCGGATTTCATTCGCACCTCGGCAGCCGCTCTTTCACGTGCCCCAGCAGCAGCCCTTTCACGTGCCTCCCTCGTTGCCCTTTCCACCGCTTTTCTGGTCCTCTCCCTTTCGATCTCCCTGGCTCTCTCCCTCTCTTTCTCAAGCCTCCTCTGCTCTCTCTCTCTCTCTTCCCTTTCCCTCTCCTTCTCTAACTTGTTGCGTTCCTCCTCTTCCATTTCTCTCTGCAGCTGGTCCTGATCAAGCCTCACCTGCCTCTCCCTGTAAGCTCTGTCATAATCATTGTCCAGGTCCCGGCACATTTCAGGCTGCACGGTGTCTCTATTTCTTGTGGTTCTGTTACTTTCTCTCTCCCTTACCTCCTTTGCCTGTTTGAATTTAGCTTGTGCTCTTTCCATGGCTTCTTTCATGGCAGCAGCGGATGCGGCAGCATCTGCATTTATACCATTTTCGTCATTATAGAATCTGTCATGGTCATTGGTATTGCCCCTATTCTTGCCAGTTGCAAAATCCTCGAATTCATCCAAGCTGCTATAGGCAGGAGGAGACTTGACATCATCGAAGGAATATGGACCAGAAGAAAATTCGTGGGGAATCCTCCCTGCATTCATAGATCCAAAGGAACTACTGGTGGTCTTCCGTGCTGGTCGTGGAGGCGGAGGTCTAGAAGGAGGAGGTGCAGTTGTTGGCTGCGTAAGGAGTGGAACTTCAGATACAGTCAGCCAAATCTCGTCATATGATGCTGTCTTTCCTTCAGGTGGCATGCCCATGGGACTGCCAGCATCATTAGAATTAACCTCATAGACAGGCTTAGGGTGATCTGGGGACTTGAAAGAATTTCCTGAGGTCGATGGAATATCGAAAAAGGGGCGGTTAGAGCCATTATCCTCATCATCAAGGACGCATTCATCAATATGAGCATTGCTGCTTCTACCGACTTGCTCTTTGCTGCTATTAGTTTGACTCGTGCCTCGATCAGTTCCTTGGGGTCTCCTATTCTTCCCGCTATTACTAGTCTCAGATGAAAATTTTCCTAAACCATCAAAAGGATCAGAGTCATCATATGCTCCACCAGTGGAGCCGAACGGACTCTCAGCTCTTACGCTTTCAGATTTACGAAAACTGCCAAGTTCTTCCAAAGGGTCAGTAGGAATTCCAGAAGATGTGGTCACATGAGGAGAGGTTGTAGCTCCTAACGACGCAAAAGGATCATCCATCATTTTGCTTGAACTATACATTGGCTCTGAAGACCTAGCAGAATCGGAAGTATGCCTGCTCAAACCCAATAGCAATACAAAGCATCAATTACTGTGAACATGACAGAGGAATATACTTATACAAAACATCCAGGAAATTTAAGTTTGGACGAACATAATGACTAAAATGTTAACAGAATCCAAGGATAAGCATCCACTAAAATATAGCCTGATCTGCTAGATGGGTTCAAAGACCTATAGTTGAACTCAAAACAAAGAAAAAACAAACAGAGACCCGAGGTCCTTCATTAGCAAGAACTTTATTATCAGTCCTTCAAATCCTCCCGACATTCGATCCTAAGACAAAATTGCACCAGCCCTGTTGTCCCCTTCTGACGCCACTGGACTATACAGACCACTGCACTAGCATATCATATCACTCTGCAGCTAACAGGCCATTTCTGAAACAAGTTGTTTGCCAAAGCAAAAGAAAACAAGCAACTCTCGCACTCGCACCAAAATAAGCAGTATGCTTCTTCAAGTCGAGTCCAGCAATACCACTGCAAACACGAATCTAGGGTCGTAAATCAATCTGTTTGCTGATTACCCAATACATTCATGACTAATTGCTGCCAAATTCCACCATTCGTACACCAATCAAGCAAATAAAAACTCCTGACAACAATCGCCACAGTGGAATCACTAAGCAACCAACTAAAAACATAAATCGTGCAAAGTCCAAACCTCTCTTTGGGGGCAGAACTAAACCGACCACTTCCGCTCCCGCTTCCCACGCCAAAACCCTGCAACAGATCGTCGAACGCGGCTCCCCCTCCGCCGCTGCGGCCACTCCGATCCCCAACCTCCTCCTTCCTCGCACCCCGAAACCCACCCAACAGCTCCTCAAACCCATCCCCATCCTTACCTTTCTTAACAGAAGCAGCGGGAGGAAACACATCATCGTCAAAACTAACCCTACCACCTGCGCCCCCTCCGCCGGCGGACGAGGTCTTGATCCCGGGGATCCCCTCGAAGATATCCTCATCATAGACAGGAGGCCTGTCGTAAACGGGGGGCTTGTCGAAGGCGGCAGACGAGGAAGAAGGAGGGGGCTTCTCGTAAATCGAATCGAGATCGAAGGCGGAAGAGGAGGACGCGGCGGGGCGGGGCCTGGCCATGGAAGGCGGGCGGAAGAGGTCGTCGAAGGCGGGATCACGGGCAGCTGCGGACGTTGAGGAGGAGGAGGACATCGGGGGGGACTTGCGATGGGGCTTGAATCCATAATCAGAGGTCAAGAGGCCATCGAAGTCGTTCATAATGGGGGGGTTTGGATTTTTGTTTTCTTGGGTTTCCCTCTTTTCTTTTACGATTGATTTGGGGGGGAAATGGGTATCGGTAAAGGAATGATCTTTTAGAGGTGGGACGAATTGGGTATCGCCTATCTGAAAAGGGATGCGACTGAAATCGGATTTGGGGAAGAAGAAGAAGAAGAAGATCTGAGGACGGTGATGACGGAGGAGTTTGCTCTCTTCCCTCTTTCTTTCTTTATTTCCTTTTTTTCTGTGCTTGGTTCGAGGATTTGTTCTTTGTTCTTTCTTTCTTTCTTTTTTATTTATTTATTTTTTTCTTTCTGAGTTTGAAGAAATTGGTTTCTCCATTTTATTTGTGGGGTTGAATAATTGAAAGTTTGAATTGATCAAAAAGGACGAAATGGAATGTGGGATTTGATGAATAATTTTTAGTTCCTACCCAAAACGTTGGTAATAATAATCAGAAGAAGATTTTTAGCTTGGAAAATTGAAATCGATGGCAGAAAATTGAATCCAATGTGATTATTTTTCTTTTAGCAAGCACAACCATGACCGGAAACCATCTCATGTCATGGTTCAATCCGATCCCGCGCTTAAGTGGTCACGTGCGTTGTCTGCTGCAGCCCCTCCTGCATAACCGCCCTCCTCTGTGGCCGGTCGTTCGGACGCCTTGGTTGCCATTGCCGCACGATCCTGAGCTTCACCAGAGGCGTTACCCTTGGCAGACCCCTCGGCTTTCTCCTCACTTACCTCTGCGGCAGCACTTCTACGTGCCTCCCTCGCTGCACATTCTGCGGCCAACCTCGTGGCTTCCACTCGAGAATTTGCCGCTGCTCTTCTGCGTGCCTCCTTCGTTGCCCTTTCCACGGCAAGCCCAGCTCTTTCCCTGTCCTGCTCCAGCCTCCGACGTAATCCTTGCCTCGCGTCTCCTCCCCCATTCACTCTTTCACGTGCCTTGAGCTCTTCCATGGCAGGAAAGCAGAAAAGAGACTTAACAGCCAGATTCAAGGCTGGGGTTTGCTTATAGTCGGTAATATAAAGAACATCAGATTCAAGGCTGGGGTTTGATCCTACAGATACGCTAACAATGACAGTACCATAGCATCTCATCATATTCACAGTGATACATATTCTATCAATAACGGGTGCCTGGAATCATGATTCCTCCTCATTGAAGGGATATGAGGAACCAAAACTTGCACCCAATGGCCTAGCATTTCCCAAATACTGCATTTAGATCAATTAGCCTGCACCAAAAGTTTAGGGATGCGGTTCATCGGGATATGATCCTTATCCGTTTGATGTCGTTTTAAGGGACATTAGCGTCAGCACCGCTGCTATATACAGGAAAAGCCACGTCCAACTGGTTCTGCACATTTCCAAACCGCAAAATGATTAGAAAGAATGATGCCACAAAAAAAAAAAAAAAAATTGGCAGTCTCAATTTGCAGCCATCTTCGAAATTACTGCCAACACGCAAAGTGGTGGGCATCGACTGTGATAACCCCGTTATTGTTTACTCAGATTTATGAAACGTCTCGTGTTGATGAGAGATTGATTCAGATGGAAAGGTGCTTGTTGGGTGTTTTGAACAACTAGACTGGAGGAATAATATCAGAAACAGTCAAAACGTGGAAGGGAGATCTGCACAGAATACCTGATGCATCAACTTACGGGGACAGTATTCGTTGTCCGCTCGAACCATCAATGCTCAAAGCCTCGATTATTTTCGGCATATTTCTGTAAAGAACATTCGTTGCCGAAATTTTTAGCAGCATCAGATAGGAACAAAATAGAGAAATGGGGCAACATAACTTGTTGATATCCTCTAGTTATATCCAAGGAATGTTGCCAGAGGATTTGCCTGATCATCAGGAAACTTGACTTGTACAGGAGAGCAGTGATCAATGTAATCCCCAACACCGACATGTCCAAACTGGAGAAAAATGAAAAAGACAAGCAAATGAAGATATCATAACAACACCAATTAAAAGTAACCAGAGAACAGTCCGAAAGAAGTAAAAGCCCAACCAGGTGGTCAACAAGATCGTATAGTTCAAGTATAGAGGCTGACAGAAACATAAACCACCTACAAAGTAGAGAATCTGAAAGGGCATTTGAACTTTGAAGCATGAAGAAGTCCCCATTCTAGTGAATCCTATGCGCGAAAGAGCAGTTAAGTTAATCAATCCTTCTCACAAACCTTATTCCAACCCGATCCATAAAAATTTCCCATCGGATGTGACTGCCATTGTATGCCTCCAACCACTGGACAGCTGAAGCAATGCAAAACGCATCACTAGGGATACATGAAGCCAATAAAGTTTCACCAGGAAGAGGGAAGGCAAACTCATGTCACCTGAGAAATGATGCTTCCCTGCAAACCCTCCAATTGGTGAGGAATAAGGTGATCCTCGAAATCCCTGTGTCCAAGTTGACCATATTGACTCCATCCAAACGTGTACAATGCGCCAGAGGTAGAAACTGAGAAAAAGTTAGCCAAGAGGAACAGCTCCATGGAAGATAAGGAAGTAGTAAAATTTTCATTCTAACATATAAACTGATAGACAATACCCGACTTTTAGCTCCATTGCTTTAAAGATTTTTGCATCCAGCATCCTCAATTGTGTGGGCAATAATAAGCGATCTTCTGCATCCCCATGGCCCAAAAACTCAACTGCCCATCCTCATCACCTCGCCTCCAAGAGCAAACAACATTTCCAGCTGGATAACTCCAACAGTGAACCACCCGTCAAGGGATAAAGAAAGCAAAAATCAATCATTTTATGTCTTTGATCATGTCAAGGCTATAAATTCCCATATCCATTACAACCGTCTCCATTCCTCAGATTTTCCATCCTAGATAATAACCATGACAGATCGAGACAACAGTATAGTTCTGGATCATATCAGCAACTGCATTGTTTATAAAAATTTAAGAAATATGATTTTAGTTTGCAAAATAACACAGTACCTCCTGTATGTCACAAACGACTGGGACGCTCAATTGAAAGGAAAACGTGGCGACACTATCTTGAGAAGATATACCGCGCTTGATAAATTTAGTGTAAGTGTTCTAGTATCGCAATTGGTAACTTCGACACTCTTCTGAGTATCTAACCGCGTCATACTTCGTTCGAGCTACTATTATGTTCGTTTTTTTTTATATAAATTAAGTGAACGACTGCGATACAAAAGCGGTATTTTTGCAAACTTGGATAATATCCGAATTTTTTTTAACTAGCACTAGTACAGCACAATCCTCATGCTTCTAATGTAAACTTATTTTAAGATTGGGGAGAATTACATGGGAGAGGGATTTGAAGGTCGGATGGATGGATTGCCAAACATTTTTCGGCTGGCAGATGAAAAGCGTTAGGTGGGAAAGATTTCCCGGAATCCCCGCAAAAGAAAACCATAGATTGCGATTGAAATTCGGGTAAACGTCTCGATCAAGTTACCGTGTTGTCTCGTCTTTTCTTTCACGTAGAAATAGAATCGGATTAAATTTAATGTACCGATTCTCAAACCAAATATAGTTCAGGACAAAAAATATATAATTCATGAGAATAGTAAGTTTTGATTGAATCTTTTGTCTCACCTAAAGTTGTTGTTACTAGCAAATAGTTAACTATTCGCTGATAGTAATGACAAGTGTTATGAAAAATTTTTACTTTTTTTGAAGTGTGTCGCCGTGAGTTAACTTGCTACATTAAAAAACAATTTTGTTCTTCCAAAACTTGCTTTTGTATTTGAGTTCGATATTGATAACAACATATTAAAATCAAAACATCATTTAGCAAAGCAATTATCCTTGTTTACACAACCTACTCTACAATAATTTTCTCATATATCCCGATAAATATTATATTTGTCATAATAAAAATATCGTGTCGATTGTAATTGGGTGTCCTATTAAATTATTATTTCCTCAACAATTTTCTCAATTATGATAAATAAGTATGCTCTAATAGTTAATTAGTTTGTCACTAAATTAATTTTACAATTATTTAAATATACTTTTTATTTAGAGATTTACAATATTAGAATAATCTTTTATTTCCATAATTTACTATTAATTTAATAATTAGTTTGTGATTATAATTTCCATAATTTACTATTAATTTAATAATTAGTATGTGATGATCGATAAGTTTTTCTACAAAATTAATTTTCATATAGTACCACCCAACAAATTATTTCGTAAATCATGAATATATTTATGAAGTAAAACATATTTCACTCATGTGCTTATTTATAAAGATAACTCTAAAAAGATAACATATATAACAAACTCAAAAGTCTAACCTTAATAACCGGAATGAATGTTAGTATTTAATTTTTTAAAGAAAGCTTAAAGAAATTGACATTCGCATTTGTACGACCCAAAATCAAATAAGTTGTGATCTCACCATGGCGTTGAATATTATATTTGTAGCTTACTTTGAATCCATGTTTCATCCTAATTTTCTTGTAGACTTTGCTTTACCCTTTATACAAACAAAATTTAAATTTTGGCTACAAATACTTATTATTTGGAACAATAATTTAAACTGAGGCGAATTTAAGTTAACTCTTAATTAAGAACGACATATTTTAGAAATAATGAAAAGTCACGTTTGTACAAGAGACTACTATTCCCATTATGTGGAGCTATGTTCCAAATAACATTTGAATGGGAAATATTTTGTGAAATAAGACATTGATTTTCAAAATCCGTCAAATAATGTCTTAACTCGGTGTTAGAAATACGTAGTTCGATTTGTAAAGAACTTGTTGTTTCTAATACCGAGTTTATCTAAAAATTGAAGAACTCATTGTTTCAAACATCGAATTAAGGAATAAACTCTTTTTAACACCGAATTAGAGACATTATTTAACAAATTTTGAAAATTAAGTTATTTCGTCACAAAACTCCCATGCCTATGAGGTAACCCTCGGTATAACACGCGCGACAAAGATGGGACAAAAAGCATATAAAAAATGATACGACCCCTCCAAAAAGCATTAGTAATTCAACTGATAGGGCAATGGTGTCATGTCCCCATTTGATTGTTATGCACTCCTCCACCCATCGGCCGCCATGATTAGAAAACAAGGAATTTATTTCGAGCTTTTCTTTCACGATAATTTATTATATTGATTTAAGAAATTTTTTTTTTTATGGGGAGAATTGAATACTAGGAATAATTGAACTTAGATGTGATCAACGCTGTGAACACGTGTCAAATCCAATCCACAAACACCAACCCCAATCTCCGTTTGCTACGAAATAACAACAACAATAATAATAATAATATTTTCAGGAAGTGAAAAAGAATACGGCATTCAGGGTGGGGCTAATTACCCGTATACCCGACACTTTATGAACACGAAATTACTGTTTTGTATAATTTGTACGAAACAATAGTTTACTATCCACATTTTACGAAATTTCTTTCGTAATTAGTTTGTACAATTATATGAACTTTTACGAAATTTTCTTAATGAATTTCATATAATTGTACGAAAAGTAACAGTGAATAGTTCGTAAAATACAAGACAGTACAATTTACGAAGTCTTTTCGTAATGGGTCGAATTATTTCGTAATGGATTCGTACGGGCTTTTATGAAATTTTCTTAATAGGCATTGTAAACGTAATAGTAAATCGTTCATAAAGTACGAAATAGAAAAATTTACGAAATTTTTTCGTAGTGAGCCGACTTTTTTAGTAATGGGTTCATACAAATTTACGAAATTTGTACGGATTTTTTTACGAAATTTTTCAGCCCATTATAGAAAAAGTTATGTAAAATTTATCGTTTCATACTTTACTAACGATTCACTATTATGTTTCTTACATTTTTACGAAACTGTTTTATATTTCACGAATGATTCACTATTATATTTCGTACATTTAAACGAAGCCCATTAAAAAAATTTCATAAAAATCAGTATAATCGTACGAACACGTTACGAAATAATTGGGCCGATTGCGAAAAATATTTCATAAAGTTATAATAGTAAACAATTATAAGAAACTGTAATTTCGTGTTAGTAAAGTGGTGTTCACGGTAATTAGCCTTCCCCCGGCATTCAACCGTTTACAATCAACTTAGAAGCCGTAAAAAATGAAATTTTGGAATTCTTTTTTCCGAAGCAACCCTATTGACGCATAAGGGAACGGGTCTATCGTTGACGATAAAAGTGAGTTCTTCGTCTTCGTCCTTTTGCACCAGTCATCGAGCACTCCGCTAGGTGGGCCTGCTTCGTAGGACGTTAAATAATGGATAATCATCTGTAATCCGCATCGACCGTTGATTAAGACCACCACAAATTCAAAGACGGAAGAGAGGAACAAATCAATCTCCCATGGATTCATCCGAAGCCTCCTGGTAAGACGACCCTCATCCTTCCATCGTCGGCCTGTCGCTTCTTTTTTTTTCCCTAACCGTCTGTCTCCGTCCTAAATCCGAGTCGTCTGCGTGCCCCAAAGGTTTGAGACCAGCGAGATGTCCGGGAGCTTCCTCCTGTCGACGCCGCAGGTCAAGAACTCGTGGAGCCTGTGCGGCCAGGCGAATGGTACCTCCCCTGCCGGATTCATCACTGAGATGTCGGGGGAAGGGGGAGGAGTCGGGTACGTGGCTTTCTCGGGGATCCAGGGGACGGGTAGCCCCTCCCAGGAAGAGGCGGCCGGGTTTGACCAGTCACTGGTTCGGCTGAACGACGAGACGATGAGCAGCGTGTGGGGGATGTTCGCGCCCCTGATGAAGGGGGACGGCCATGGGGAGGAGCCGGTGATGGTCCACCCGGAGATGGTCCGGCTGTTCACGACGGTCTACGGTCGCAGCGAGTTCCAGGCTCAGGTTACTTTTATTTACTTCTTTGACGCAGCTCCACATGAGAGAACTAATCAAAACTAATATTACTAGTTTTATATCGTTGAAACACTTTAAATATAAATATAAGGGGGCCAGCCGCGGCCGTTGCCGTCGGCGACGTCGTATTGAAGTAAGCAAAATGATTAAGACCAAGGATTATTTTTTTTTGTCCGAATACTTCGTATTATCCCTAAACCAAGAGATAGCGACGGATAAAAAAAGTAGGAAATTATTGAGGTAGGGTAGGGGGCGGGGGAAGGGGACAAAGTGCACTTCTTTTGAGAAATGGGATCCAGTTAGGTTCAGACGAAATAGGTGCGCAAATAAAATTATTGCTACCGACGGAAGGGAAGACTTTGACCTTTTGATGTAAATAAATAACTTCCTTCTGATGTACTCTTTTGTGTTTATTTCTGCAGTAAGTGATCCGTGAGTCTTAAAATTTATCTGTACTAATTTTTTTAAAAATTGTTAGAAAAAATATTATTACGTTGGGAATTACGTGATAAAAGGATTATTAGGAAGAAAAAAATGTCCCTTGCCGATAACTTGCTTTAGGATAATTGAATCCTTTTATTTTAATATGTACTTATTGGGGTTGATATTTGGAGTTTTAAAGCTACAAAATACTCTCCTCTAATACAGTTAAAGGTTAGGAAAATTCAAATCTAATGAATAAAATTAAATTAAATGAAGTAGGACCTTCTCAGCGTGGCAAACATGGTGCAGGTGACCGCGTTGCTAGACAAGTGCCGGTCCATCGTCTTCACCGGTCACTCCATCGGAGGAACGATTGCGTCCCTCGCGGCCCTGTGGCTCCTCTCCTACGCGCAGTCCATCCTCAGGTCAAACCCTTCCGTGGAGCTCACCAAGAAGTTCTCCGCCCTCTCCGTCCTCTGCGTCACGTTTGGCTCCCCTCTCCTAGGCAACAAGTCCCTCTCCCAGGCCATCCTTCGAGAACGCTGGGGTGGGAGCTTCTGCCACGTGATCTTGCAGAAAGATCCCGTTCCCCGGCTTCTCATGACGTCTCCGTCGGCTAATCTCATTCCTCAACTCTGTCAACTTCTCGTGTGTAGTCTCTCTCCCAATGTCAGTTCCGCGCAGATTCCCGACCAGCGAGCGTGCGCAGAAGGAAAAGCAGCATTCTTTGCGGCATTGACATCGTCTTATGTCGAGAAGGTGGCGCTCGTAGAGTACAGCTCGGGAGGGAGGAGTTTCTGGCCGTTCGGGAGCTACTTGTTTTGCTCAGAGGACGGAGCCGTCTGTGTGGATAACGATGCCATGGTCATGAATCAGATGATACGATCCCCCCTTCAAACCATTTCCTCAAGTTCGAAACTTGACGAGCATTTCAGGTATGGAGAATACATCGAGAAGCTCTCCGCTCAACTCCTAATGTCAACAAGAAGCTTCAAGGGTAGACTCCCTGAGTTGAGTTATGAAGCCAGCATCGCATTTTCGTTACAATCCTTGGGAATTCATGTCCAGGTTAGTTGATTTCTGCTTAAATCCAGGCCAGAGGATTGTTGACCCTGCTTAGATGTGACTCAATGAGTTTGCAGGATCCTGACGCGTCTTCGGTGAAAGATTGCCTCAAACTGGCGAGGAGAATGGGACAAGCGCCGAACATCAACAGCGCGCACCTAGCGATAAGGTTGTCGAGGTTCGCGCCGTACAGGGCGGAGATCGAGTGGTACAAATCCTGCTGCGACAATTCAGCCGAGCAGATGGGTTACTATGATTCCTTCAAGGGAGGACGATTGGCGAGGCGTGAAGCCAGGGTAAACATGAACCGTTACAAGCTCGCCGCATTCTGGAATGACGTTATCAGAATGTGGGAGAACAACGAGCTGCCGTATGATTTCCACCGTAGGGCGAAGTGGGTCCATGCGTCTCTGTCCTATAAGCTCCTTGTTGAGCCTCTGGATATAGCAGACTACTACCGCTCGGGGATGCACCTTAAGAAGGGACACTATGTTGAGAATGGAAGGGAGAGGAGGTACGAGATCTTCGACCGCTGGTGGAATGAGAAGTGTGCAACCGAAGCAGAGAACAAGGCTAGCATAGCCAGCAGGACGAGATACGCAAGCGTGACCCAGGACTCTCTTTTCTGGGCGAGAGTCGAGGAAGCTAGGGATTGGCTGGACCAGCTAAAGGTTGAGGCTGGCAATCCAAAGAAGCAGAGGTCTCTGTGGGAGAGACTGAACGAGTTCGAGTGCTACTCAAGCAAGATGGTCCGTGAGAAGGAAGTATCAGAAGATGTGTTGGTGAAAAACTCGAGCTTCATGGCTTGGACGAACGAGTGGACGTCGCTAAAATTGCAGTGGAAGCAGCAGCAGAATGTCCTTCCTGCCGCTTCCATGGCGGGAAATCCGCTTGCGTAGCTTCTCATAGCAACTGCAGAACCGGGATCGGCGCTGGATCTAGGAGTCTCAAAGCCGGGCGTGTCCGATTTCACAACAACAGAGAGTTCTCTAAGTCATTTGACCTTAAAAAAAGCCTTGTCTAAAAGCTTAAGGATGTCGAACCGGCGGCAGCGTCTTGAACCTTGTCATGACTTCGTGTACGCTTAAGGATGTCGAACCACCTCCCCTGTCAGCATGCACTCTCAGGATTCCATTCGTCATAAATAAGTTGCCTGTAATAATGACAAGACTTGGTTCTATGGTGCAAGATGATGTTACCTCACAGGAGCTGCATCGAAGGAGTGGAGGACTCGTTCAAACATTGTTCTTGTCCGACCGTAGAGGGGGCTCTCGGGTTTGTCCGAGTGCCTGCGTGATGTTGAGGAGATAAAGCTTCCTCAAGTTCACCCTCTTCATCCCTCCCCTACTGCTCTCCACTCTGTACTTGCTCGTAGACCTGCATCCCTCCCTTCCCTGTCCTCTCCCTGAATCCGATGACCTTGCTTCCTGTGCTTTCCTGCGTTACAAAATTCTCGAGACCATCATCATGATCCCATAAACTCACCCCCACCAGGATCTATCAAGATTTCAGTCCGTAGACAGTATTCCTCATCCATACAGATGTTCAATCGGCATTTCCGGAATGCCACAACAGCGGAATGCACGCTAGCTTTCTATTGGGATTGGATTAATCTTGCAATCACAGGTCAGTTGTTTGACAATCACCACGGAACTCCCCTGACGTCCAATCTTTACATACTAGTTGGCGTCTGGCCTTGTGAATAGATACAAAAACCAGCAGAAGGAAGAAAACAGAGGGATCTTACCATGTGCTTTTCTGCTTGTATCAGCTTCTCCGCGACTCCTAACTATCCAAGATTCCCGGGACGGACTAGGTTCACCACGACTCCCGTGTTGTTACTCCTCCCTTTGTTCGGCTCCTCGAACGGCACCATCGCTCCGGCCTTGTCAACCTGACCGCCAGCACCAGGATAATTACCTCAAACCCGCACGTCCGGTTCCAACGAACTGCTTTGCGGAAAGCCGTGCTCAACATCATCCCATTCCAATCCGCAAGCCACAATCTCATCAATCAAAACTACAAAAATCATTCCTTGACCCAAGAGGATGGCTTGAGGAGAGTGAACCCCTCCGCCGAGTCAGTGCACTGCTAGAGCAGCGGAGACTCGTCTTCAGCCGAGGCATGGAGCAACGAAGAAAAGGCCGACGGGAAGCGGTCAATGAGAATGAGAATTAAAAATTACTTGACATAATGAAGACGATCGAGAATGTAAGGCATTGGAAGCCGTTACGAGGCATTTGGGGTTGTGAGTTGGGAGGGGTTTGAAGGCGAGCGACACCATTTCTAACGAATCCCTTCCAGCTCAGTTGAGTTCTCCTTGTCCTAAAAGAATTTTATCTTTCTTATTTTCTGGTATAATTTCCTAAACTTAATTTCCCGACCGCGTCGACCGAATCCTCCCGAATCCGTTCGCGGCCTCGTCATCGCCGTCGTCCCCGACCGGCCGCTGGTTCTCGTCCCAGTATTCTTCTGATCGGATCGTTCTAGGGTTTGTGCCAGAGGGTAAATGGGGAACGTATTCGTGAAGAAGCCCAAGATAACGGAAGTCGACAAGGCAATCCTCTCCCTCAAGACCCAGCGCCGGAAGCTCGCCGATTACCAGCGTCAGGTAATCAGTCTTCGATCGGATTAGGACCCTTTTCTTCTAGGGGGTTGCTAGGGAGGTTTTTGGTGCGTAATAGGTATTGTTTTCTGGGGTTGTTGTGCGTAGGGTTGTGCGTCAGGTTGTTGAATTTTGTCGCGTCGATTCTGACGAGGGGATGACCGAGGATCATCGTGGTGTAGATGAACTAAGGAATAGAAGGCCCCCGTGTTGCTTGGATGGAGATGTAGAAAGTTTGTTGCTTTTCTGTGGTTTCTGTGGAGATTTGAATCCAGGACAAGTTAGATGAGAGATGTTTCGTCGATAGATTTCATTTTGGCGAGGATCACGGGTTAAGTTACTTGCCTTGAGAAAAGACGGAGAAAAAAAGAGGAAGCGAATCGATGATGATATTGACCAGGAGGGTTGAGATTCCACTGCCTCATTTATTGGGTGATGGTTGTAGCTGTGAGGAGAAATTTTGTGGATGAGCCATATTGACAAGCAAATGTAGAGATGTTTTTTCCTTGCTATTTGCAGACGAACGAAGGGCTTGTGTTAGAACCTTAGATTTCTGTACCCTTGAGCAATTATCGATTCTAGTGCTACTTTTGTGCTTAGCTTGATAAAGTCATTGAAGCTGAGAAGCAAGCTGCTCGCGACCTAATTAAAGAAAAGAGAAAAGATAGAGCGTTGTTGGCGCTGAAGAAGAAGAAGACACAAGAAGAGTTGCTGAAGCAAGTCGATGCCTGGCTTCTCAATGTAGAACAGCAGGTAAACCTCTGTCTTGCTTCAGAATGGATTGTGGACTGGTTATTATGAATCTCAGCTAATGGATTAATCTTTTCTGAGTAAGAGTAATCAGTGTTTTTTCTGTCTTGATGTGACTTGCACTTGGTCTTGTTCAGTTGGCGGATATTGAACTAGCAAGCAAGCAGAAAGCTGTCTTGGAAAGCTTAAAGGCGGGTAACAATGCAATTAAAGCGATACAGAGTGAGATAAACTTGGCTGACGTCCAAAAACTAATGGACGACACTGCTGAAGCTCAAGCTTATCAAGAGGTGAGGTGATATTTGATTCATCGAAGTTCTTCCACAAAACTTGGATTATTAGGTTGACAGAAGTTTCTTCTCTTTGCTTAAAGGAAATAAATGCAATCCTTGGAGAGAAATTATCCCCAGAAGACGAGGAAGAGGTCCTTGCCGAATTCGAGAGCTTGGAAACACAGGTAAAGTTCAGGCCGGCTAATATTGCTCCTGGTCGGCTTTTCCCGTTGTGCTTTTTGGTTGCCCAGGGCTGGTGTGTGGGGTTGATTTGGTTTGCGTGGCTAGTCTGTTTGCTCAGATCAATTCAATGTGTAGGATGTTGGCTTTCGCCTTTGAGTTAGACATACAGAATTCCATCTAAAATGGATATTTCTTGCTGATGGAAAAAAATCCTTTTCAATCAATTACTAGTTGGCTGTCCAAGATATGCCAGAGGTTCCAACCACTGCTCCAACTCAAGATGTCGAAGAGAACTTGGACCTTCCTGATGTGCCCGTGAAAGCACCTATCCCTGCTGGCATCACAGAGGATAACACAGAAACCAGCTCAAAGAAAAGAGGTATCTCTCCTCTCCCTCTTCCCCCCTAACCGCCCTTCTTTTTTCTTCAATACCTTGACCAAAAGGATTCAATTGAATACAGTTTTGGAGGAGCCTCTGGCTGCTTAATTTGGGCTTGCCAACACCACGGCCATAACTACAGCACTTGTATAGGCAAGCTCGCCATTGTTCACAACTATAGGGTATTTTTCCGGAAAAATGTTAGCTTGCCTTTGGTTTCGGTTGAAATGTACATCCCTTTTGGACGACCATCTTATAAACTGAATTGATATTGCCATTTGTTTGTAGATCTATACGGAATAATCATGTGATGCAAAATTGAATGGTCCAGCGGTTTGTTACTCTCTTCCTCGTACTTATCTACTTGGCACTATATATGAGCAGATGCCTGGGTGCATCTCTTATGATTCCACACTCTGCTCTGGTTAGTTAGGACAGCAAGTTTCCTAACAACATGGTTCATGCAACACTTAATGATCAAGTAATTTAGGACTGAATCAACACTTCCGAAATTACTCATCTCGCAAATCACATCAACAATATCGTAAACAACTGGCGGAACGAAACTATCTGTACGGCTGGTCCCATTGGCAGAGGACTTAAGTGTGAACGGTCATTGTCAGCCATCCTTGGAACTTGAATCTCAATCTGCACTGCATGAAGGTGGTCTGTCCTTCTAGGAAAAGTCTGCGCCAAATCTTTGACATCGGTCTCGATCTCTCCCCAAAGCTGCACTGAGAACATCCAACTAGGTTGACTCTGGCCATTATTTGGATGGAACGCCGCAATCAGCTCCATTTGAATCAGTTTGCAATAGGAAATTCTTAAGCACGCCTTTGCCTGCCAAGAGGAAGAAAACTGCCTTTCAGTCACAACAGAGTAGACATTAGCAGGAATCGGGTTCAAGACTTAACTAAGAGTGACAACTAGTCTTCGATGCCACATTTGCTGATAATCATGATGATGTCATACCTCGGCGAAGGCAGACTGTTCGGGTAGTTGGAGAAGCCCGTGAACACGTTTGAATACGACTTTGTCAGATAAGTAAAGTTGCATATTGCAGGAAGAGCAGGGACCCTTTCTCCCTTCTTCAAAAGGTCTTCCAGGTCAAGCTTTTGCAGAGTCAACACTGCCCTCGACTCCTTCCAGACGAATGCCAGCATACCGTTGCCAAATACAAACAGCAGGCCAGGCTTTGAACCTGGGTACCTAAAACCATACCCGTGAGCAATCCCTTCCCCCTCGAAAGTGCGTTCTACGATCACGGGAATGGAGTTGGCATCGCCACTGTAGGGAAATGGCTCCATGGACTGCTGATCTGTATTCACGATGAACATTGCGGAGCCGTTTGGGTGGAGCACGTAGTTTGTTCCCTCCAATATCTTCGTTGCGATGAGGCTGTGCTGATCCTGTGACTCTTCATAGGATAGCATGAGGAGGAAGAGAGCTTTGCCCGGTTTATCTTCGGTTGGTTTCCCAGGAGGCCAACCAAAGGTTCCTCCCCAGAAACCGGCAAAGTTTTGGTTGGCCTTTGGTCGCCTTAAGGGTAACTTGTAAAGAGCGAATCGGCTGTCATGCATGGTTGGCCATGATCGGTACGACTGTAACTTCACTGTCGAAGCATGTATGGTCAATCCTATCGTATCGCCAAAGCTCAAGAACTCGTGTAGCTGAGCATGTTTATCCTTGCTTGAGGAACCGTTACTCCTCAAAGATACATGAATGTCGGAGTGAGATTTCCCGAGAATCCGCTTGATTCCTTTCCTGAAGAACATGCTGAGCGATCTCTCCTTCACACCGTCATCTTCGCGGGCAGAATTCTGTGCATTGCTGGATTGAGTAAGATTTTCACCGACTAACTCCGAAAAAGAAGCATTGGCAAGGGATTTGTCAGAACCAAATGCTGGGCTGCCTGCATGGATTGTTTTGAGAATTATGGATCTCCTCTCTAATAACTGGGACACACCCATCTGAAAACTCCCGTCGTCCCTTAGCCCAGGAAAGAGTGGCCCCCAGGCTGAGAAAGGTACCTTCCAACGCACCTGTTGAGTAACTGACTCGAGCAACTTCCTCCTATCGCTGAAGCCCAACCTACCGAACGGCACCCTGGCATTGTCCTCGCGAATTACTGTCTGGGAAACAGACAATCCGCTACTGGAACGGACGAACCTTCTCCGCACTTCCCAATCCGGGGGCTGAACAAAGCTCGTACTATGAAGCAATTTACCGCCATCCTTCTGCAGCCGAGGCTCGACCTCGAGCAACAATACATTACAGTTCCTATCAACCGGCTTAACCCTGCCAGGGTAAACATAATCCACTCCTTTCTCTGTCCCGTGCAGCAAAAAAACAGCCGAACCGTCAGTGCCGCCGATGATCTCGAACACTGGCGCCCACAGTATCGGGCCATCCTCGATTCCCAGGGGTCCCAACTCTTGGGGAATGATCCGACAACCAACAACGGATACGAATCCAGGCATCACGTAAACAACGTTCCCGAGCTCAGGGTTCTGGTGGACCCACACCCCGATCATCGGCCGGACACAGATGATGAATCGACACAAGGCCTTGTATGAAGAAACCCCCTTCCTCCACTCGACCAGATCCTTGGGTGGGATAAACCCTACAGCATCACACTGTGCGAGCCAGACTTTCTCAGACGTAGCAATCGCGTTCAAGCTACGACAGCAGGCTCCGAGGTTACACATATCCCTCGGCGAGAGACGCCGAGAAATGATGGCGAACACATCGTCGGGCAAGGACTCGATCAGGCTCACATCAACAGCAAATTTCTCATTCTCAGACAACCCCATTGAACAAAAACAACCTTAAATCCTATCCTCACTCGAAACCACGGATCGGAAGTCCTCCTTTGTGCCCCAATTCATCAAGCAAGAACAACAGATGAAAACCCAGTTCCTTCGGCAAGCGACATCGACCCGCCAATTCCCTCTGAAGCCAACCAAAACAAACTTTCCCCCAAGCAGAAAACCCAGCAAGGAAAAGGACAAGCGGAAGAAGGGAAAACGAACTGGGTCAAAAAAGAAAGAGGGGAACAAGGAAAGATGCTGAGGTGAAAAGGCGTGCCGCGCTGTGTAACTACTGTTCCTTTAGCTGGGAGGTTTCGAGGAAATTGACTGGGATCGAGAACTGAGATGGGCTTTGATGGAATCAGAGGAGGAAGGAGGAATTGATGGAATCGATCCCGATCGACAGGAACAATAAGATGCTTTTTTCCTTGTTCTTGCAACAGGGAACTGACTGATTTGATTGTCTCTGTCTGAATCAGACTGTCCGTAAATTTTTGCAACTGTAATAAATAATAACTTCCCGGGGATATATATATATATATTAATTTATAATGAGCTTTAAGTGGCACGAGTGATTTCCCTGGTGGAGAGTCCTGCTTTTTATAAAATTAGATTGTAAAATATTTTATAAAATAAGGAGGTTAAATTTTATATTTTTTTATTAATATTAATAATTCGACATTTTATAGATTGGTTCATCACCCCTTATAAAGGAAGATATGCAAAAGCCTGGAAAAATCTCATCAAGATTGATAGATCACATGAGAAGGATGATCCTACCCCCTAATTTTATACATAGAATTCTTATGAACAAAATCGAATATGTAAAGTTCGTCTAAATAATACCTAAAACGTTCTATTTTTTTGAAAGTTAAAATCGAGACATTTTATATAAATTTTTTTTTCTAGCTTATCACTGTGTTTCGGTGCATCCCTCTTCTTTGTTCTCTTTGTTGGATTCCTTTTTCCCGGTTTGCCGTCCACCCTCCCAATTTTGCCCCCACAACAAAAACAATTTTGTCATTGTCCCTCCTCTCCACTAGTCTTCATTGGTGTCTTTGACCACGAATTTTCTTATTCCTACACACAATCATCATATGTCCAACCAAACTGGGACCCATTTTTATCATTCATGTGACACGACAACATACGTGTTCAATTTTTATGATTTCAAGACTCCTAGACACATTATGTCTTTGCAGATTTAGTAAATAGCTCGAGTCATGTAGTAATAGGATTAGTTAAATACCGTGTCTAAACAATTAAATTGATGTATACGTAGTAGATGAAGGGCCCAACTCGGCCCACTTTTTAGGCCCATGTAGCTATTGGCCCATTACGGTTGTGGAGGGCCATTAGGCCCACGATCCGGACTCTTTTTTTTTTTTAAATTATTCAAGAGCGCAGGAGGGAAACGGCGGGAAAGGAGAAACCGCTTCCTCCGTTTCCCTACAGGCGCGGCGCGACCAACATGTCCGGCGGCGGCGGCGCAGCCGGGCGAGGGATAAATGTGCTCAATGTGGCGGAGAAGCCGTCCGTGGCAAAGTCAGTGGCGACGCTTCTGTCGAGGAACCAAGGGTTGAGGGTGAGGGATGGTAGGTCTAGGTACAACAAGGTGTTCGAGTTTGGGTACAGCATCCGGGGCCAGCCCTGCCACATGATAATGACGTCAGTCACCGGTCACGTCACCGAGCTCGATTTCGACGACCGGTTCAGGAAATGGAATTCCTGCGACCCGGCGGATCTGTTCCACGCCCCGATTCGGAAAGCCGTGCCCCAGGTTATTTGATCCTGGTCTTCCTCTATTCCCTTGTTTTCCAGTTGGGGTTTGGCCGTTGAAGTATCTGGAATGGGTCCTGGGCTTGGTGTGGTTCTACCTTATGGCTAGGTTGTGAGGTTTTTTATTCTCCCAAGATCTCTGATCTTTGCGGATGGGAGTCATAAGTGATGTCATTCTTCTCGGAGATGCTCCCCTCGTGGAGTGTTCTATTCTCTCGTTTAATTGATTCTGTATTTATTGTAGAAGGTTTGTTGTATAGTAATTTTTGGATGATTTGAAGAGTGGCAAGTAATTCATATGAACGGTTAAGAGAACCCTTGTGTGCATGTATGTAGTTATGCCAGTCCGTCTGTTAGTAACATCTGAACCAATGGAAAAACTTACTTCCTGTATGAGTTTGTAGGGTAAATATATGGGACCAACACACTGGGGACTAATGGTGTTGAGATAAACTTGGTTTTGGCTTCAGGACAAGATGGACATTAAAAGGACCTTGGAAGAAGAAGCCAAGAGATCCCAGTGGCTTGTGTTGTGGCTCGATTGTGATAGGGAGGGGGAGAACATTGCGTTTGAAGTGATCGAAATATGTACAGCTGCCAACCGTCACCTCACCATTAAAAGGGCACGATTTTCTGCTCTAATCGAAAGGTTATTTCCTCATTAAATTGGTCTGAGTATTTTTCTATTCAAGGAGCACTAAGGCTTCAGTTCTTTTCAGGGAAATTCATGATGCTGTGCAGAATCTTGTCCAACCTAATAAATGGTTTTCTGATGCAGTGGATGCAAGGCAGGTAAGATGCTTTCTTTTCCCAGCTGGGGGTTTTCTCTTCTGTTTGTCCCATGGATTTCTTATCCCATTACCTGTGATATCATGGCAAGTGTATTTTTTCTCGGATACAAGTTCAATAGAGGTTTATGCAGGAAATAGATCTCCGTATTGGTGCTTCTTTTACGAGATTCCAGACGATGCTGTTGACGAATGCTTTTGCAATTGATTCGGCTACTAGTGACCGAAGTCTCGTTCTAAGCTATGGTCCCTGTCAAGTATGGTGATCTTAACTGTTAGATGATCTTCTTTTGCTGTTTTCCCCCAGATAGTTGATATGTCTTCCTGATATTGCAGTTTCCCACTCTTGGGTTTATCGTGGAACGTTATTGGGAGATACAATCACATGAACCTGAAGAATTTTGGACAATCAACTGTTCTTATAGATGCGATGAGGGAGTTGCAAATTTTAACTGGACGTACGCTTCATTATACTGTGTAATTCCTGATATACCAGCACAGATCAATAAGTCTTCATAGTGGCTTGTTACTTTGCAGGCGTGGACACTTGTTTGACTACACCTGTGCAGTGATACTGTACGAGATGTGTGTTGAGGAGTCATCTGCTACAGTATGTTGGTTTAGCTCAAAATCTGAATTCTGTGATTTTTTTTGGTGGTACTTGAATAGGTTAATCTTCATAGGTCACAGGGGTCAGACAACAGGAGAAACATAAGTACCCTCCACATCCTTTGAATACCATTGAACTTGAAAAACGTGCTTCTAAGTACTTCCGAATGAGCTCCGAACAAACCATGAAGGCAAGCTTTTGGATTGATTATTGTTGGATTTTTCTAAGAAAATTAATTCATAAAAGACATGCATGTGTCTCCAATTTGTGACTTTCTTTCTCATTCCACTTTATCAAGGACACAATATCTTGTTTAATTAAATGGTGTTCCTTTGCCTTTTTCCTGACATTCTTTGCGCAACTAATTTAGAATGATAAGCCTGAAAATTTTTCATTTCTGATATGGCAATATTAATAGCAAGAATGGTGTTCCCATTATTGTTTCTGCTTTTAAAATTTGGCAATTGCGACAAAGGAGCAATCATTCTGATAAGGCTGAAGTCATGGGAGATTCAATGCTTTAGCGTGATTAAGAATTATGTGCTTGTGTGATGTGACAATTCTTCTGGTTTGTGGAAGAGTTCCACTTTTTTATGGAAATTTACTGTCTTTCTTTGGCTGTTCTAGGTGGCAGAAGAGCTTTATCAAGCTGGTTTTATAAGTTACCCCCGTACAGAAACTGACAACTTCTCTGCTAGAACTAATTTGCTCGTGAGTATCTCCGTGTTCTAATTTTCTGCCGATTTGTTAATTTTTACAATAGTAACGAGAGATGATGTGCCAATCCATTTTAGACATAAGGTAACTAATTGTTTAAGATGTCCGATTGAATCTTGATGCTTGTAGAGTGCTCCCCGCATGTGAGTCACGGGGAGGATGGATGTATAGATGCAATCTCACCTTTGGAAATATTTGCAAATAAGTTGGTTTCTAAATCTCAAACTCATGTAGCTCGCTAAAGAAGCAACTGTGCTCATGGAACGTTAATGTAATATTGATATTTGTCCTTTAGTGTTCAACAACTTTTTTTTTATAGGTGCAAAATCAATATCGTTCGAAGTTTTTCCTTTACCAAGAATTTCCATGCTAGGAATCTGATATTTTACTTGAGTCAAAACTAATTTTTTTCCTAGTTATGGAGGAATATAGCTTATGTTTTATCTTTGGTCAAAACCTAGGAGTTATAAATCCTTCCATTCGATTGTTAATGAGATTGCTCTTAAATTAGTTCCATTTTCTTTGGACCAGAAAGTATGGTTTGCTTCCGCGTTCCATGAATGACCTCATAGTTATGTTCCCTTTTGTAGGCTATTGTGCAGGAACAACAAAGCCATCCCACATGGGGGCCATATGCTCAGCGCTTGTTGGACCCTAATTCAGGACTCTGGAGAAATCCCAGTAATGGTGGACGTGACGACAAAGCCCATCCACCCATTCATCCGACCAAATATTCTGCTGGAGAGAATAGTTGGAGCCAGGATCATCACGTTAGTGATATCCTTTCTTAGTTTGATGTGGTGCACTCTTCCTGGAATATTAGAGTTGATATTAAGATCAGATAATTTAATCTTTATCGACTGCCTCGCGTGCTTCCTCCCTTATTCTCTTACCATATGTTTTTCCATCTTCACATCCACCTGCTGCAGAGACTGTATGAACTAGTGGTTCGTCATTTCCTGGCTTGTGTCTCACAGCCCGCTGTTGGAGCAGAAACGACGGTTGAGATTGACATTGCTGGTGAGCAATTTAATGCATCTGGAAGAGTGATAATAGCAGTGAGTCCCATATTCATTTTCATCTTTAATTGTTTTATTGAGAAACAATAGATTTATTTTCTTCTCGTCCCAAGCCTTTTCTGTCTTTATTCATGTCTAGAGAAGTCATTACAATTTCCCTCACCAGCATTACAAATATTATAGTTTCTTTCCATTGGTGACCTGTGTTCTTTCCCTTGATCAGAAAAATTATTTGGATGTCTATCGCTTTGAATCATGGGGAGGATCTGTGATTCCAACCTTTACTTCTGGCCAACAGGTTAGTCACGATGATCACGTCCTTCTACGCTTGTCAACATCAACTCCCTTTTTTGAAAATTCCTAGTAGTTAATTAGTTAATAAGTAAAGCTAGGAATTTGGCTGATATCAATATGGATTCGATGAGCTTTCTAAACCTTTCTTTTTTTTCAATCATTGACAAGTTCTATAATTTTTACTCGTTGTCCATGTCACAGTTCATTCCAACCACATTGACCCTTGATTCGGGAGTTACGAGACCTCCGCCATTATTGAGTGAAGCTGATCTGCTGAATTGCATGGACAAGGTAGATTGATGTTGTATTCTCATTGAAACTTGTATCTTGATTTGGTAGGTCAGAAATTTTTAGCTTCTGACATGACATATTGGTATAGATACAACCATTTTGAATATTGATGTCTTTTTGGTACTTTAGGCTGGCATTGGGACAGATGCTACAATGCATGATCATATAAAGAAGCTGCTTGACCGATATTATGCAACCAAGGACCAGAACACCCGGTTTTCGCCTACTAGTCTTGTAAACACACTTGCCCTTATCATTAATCTTCTTGAAGAAATGCTTTACTTTTTTATGATTGGTTATGTATTCCCTCTTCTTTCAATTTCATTCATCAATCCTTGTAAAGCTGCTAATTTATTCTGCCATTTCACGTGTTTGAAGTCTCGACGACACTCGGAGGATGTGTTTGTTTAGGATGGAAGAGGAAGGAATTGGATGGAAACAAATGGAAAACACGTGTTACGAAAAATTATCCCCTCACAAAATTTAACTCGTCCTTCCATTTCCATGTTTTTACTTTCTTTTTTCTCTCCTGTCCAAACACACCCTGAGTTTTGTTGACTGATAAATAGGAACTTTTATGTGTACTTGCTGCCTATCTTTTGTGTGACTGGAGTGACCATGGCTTAGGAATAAAGGATTCACTAAATGTATCATTTATAATGTCTGTGCCGTCTGTGAATATGTTCATTATAGTTCACATGCATTCCATCAAAGTTCATCTTATGTATTACATATCTCACTTGAAATGTTTTGCTTTATGTTGCTCAGGGTGAGGCTCTGGTTATGGGATATGATGACATGGGGTGAGTCCCTTACATATTGTTCTACCCTTTACATATCTTCCTTAATACATCTTTCTGCGGGAATCTCCAATCACTTGCGTCCAGTGTAGTCAGTGATAGCGTGCATCTTGCTTGAATTGCGGTACATGATGAGTCAAGTTGACATTAACTGCTTAAAATAATCTGCAGTGCCGCCTGCTAGCCCAACACCTTTTGAAAGTTAGCATAATCATTTTCATGTGATTATCTGTCAGTAATTCATTTTTATTGAGTATGCTCCTTTTTCGTAGTTTTCCGCCCCTTTTGAGTATGCTTTGATGTTGAGTAATATATCACTGAACTTGTTTGTGAATTACTTTATTAGGTATAAGCTCTGGAAGCCTAATCTGAGAGCCATGATGGAAATGGACATGAGAGCAGTTAGTGAGGGTGCGAAGACTAAAGATGAAGTTTTGGAAACTTGTTTGCAGCAGATGAAAGCTTGTCTTCTGGATGTAAGTCTGATGTTGCATATTTGTTTGGAGTTAGCATGTGATTGGTTTGGACTTCAGTTATGTGGCATATAATTAGTTATCTGGTTATTTGAGAGCTGCCTTGCTTGCTGGGGCAATCCTTATGCAAATAGGCTTGTTAAAAGGTTTGCTATAGCAAACCCAATCCCACATCGGATAGAGAAAAGAGTCCGGCCTAGTATATATAGCCTAGCGGGCTAATCCCTCTACAACCAATTGGTTTTAGAGAGGAACCCCGCTGGGCTTGTATGTTGGGCTCGGCATATGGGCCGGTCCGATATTCTAACAAGGCTTAAAAAGGATTGTGCTGAGTAGTTCATCAGGTGCATATTGATATATACTCCAAACAATTCCTTGTCCTGGAAGAATTTTTTTAGCACATGCTATCTTCTCCAATATCTGCATTTTTGGGGTTTTCCAGGAAGTCCACGTGGGAATAGAAACAACTAGCTTCATTGTTATATTTATTGAGCTTTGTTTGTCTTAGGAGCATTTCACACATATTATAAGGCCACAGTGTGTTTAATGGGTCTTTTCCATACAGTGATGGTTCATAAAAACCTCAGTGCATGATATTGTTTGAAACAGTTATCTAATGGTGGGCATGATGCTTCGAGCAATTTGTTTATTTTCTAGGCCAGATTGAATAAACAAAAGCTTATGGAGGCAATGGCATTGTTCTTTGAGAGGTGATTTCTCATCCTCAATATTTTCCTCATCGGCTTTTCTGCTAGCACATAGCATGCATATCTACTCATGCTTCTGCAGATCCACTCAACTTGAAAGAGATGACCAGCATGTCATACGAGGGTACGTTAGGGTTTGCAGCCTTTGTCGGGATTCCAATATGCTGCTTAAGCAAAACCGGGTAAAGTGTTTGGATCTATTAAATAAATTTCAAACGAACTATGATGTGTGGTCACATTCTGTGATTTGTTGTTGCATCACATATTTTTATGTTTGGACTTCAAATTTAGTATGGCTGATGTTCGTCCTGTCTGTCGTAATTTTGCTTGACGTTCCTGCATTTTCTCCTATGCATTGGTGGGGCTGCGGAAAGTTTGGACTTTCTTCCCCAACAGATATATCTGATTACCATTTTTTTTAATTGTCACAGGATGGGAATTACTTTGTTGGCTGCCAGGGTTATCCGCAGGTTTCTTATGTTGTCACTGAAATTCATTGCCAATAATATTCTGTTCTACTACAGATCCGTATACGCAAATGATGCTTCCAATTTACTATTTCTTCTTTTATGATGGTTCGGGCAATTAAATAGCTTATTTACTGTACATATGATTTTAGTGTAGGAATGTAGTCTGGCTCCCTGGATCAGTTTCTGAAGCAGTTGTAACTACCGGCATTTGTGGTTCCTGTACCCCAGGTTTGCACTTTTGCTTTACAACTGTTTGATTGGTGCGGTCATCTGCCCCCATTCTCATGCTTGGAAGATAGCTGGTCAATGTATGAAATACCCTGTCATCTGTGAGCCTTCTACATTAGATTATTAATACTAGGATAAATTGGGCTTGTATATTTTTCGAGAAATATTATCTTAGAAAGGCGCATCTGTTATTTTTATTTATTTGCTTTTTAGTTGGATATGCTGAATAATTGGTTATTTTATTTGCTTTCCTGACTATTACAAACCACAAATCTCAATAATTAGAAGGATGTGCAGGTCCTGTCTACAAGATTCAATTCAAGTTTCGTCGGCTGGAAATTCCTCCTAACTATGATGTGGCACATTTAGGTAACTTGTATAAGCAATTGCTGCGAGTTCTACTAAACTCATCCCTTTTCTATAGTTAATTCCTTGCTTGTTGACTGAGGCAAAGGTCCCTACTGTTACACTTCGGCATTTGCTAAGTCAAATTATCAGACAGCAAACTACTGCCGGTGGAGCCGTTTCTTCTATTAAAAAGAAAAGATTAGTTTGAAAGGATGCTTCTTGTTTCCAAATCCTGATGTTTTGTCACCGTAAAGATTACTAAGCAATCCAGCTCAATTTTCTCCATCAGTTGAACGTTATTCTCATGATGATTTTCACAGGTTGCATAGGAGGATGCGATGATATCCTTAGACAATTGACAGAAATATGTGGAACGGGATCTCGAATGGCAGGTCTGTGTCTATTATACTGGAAACTAGTTCTACATCTGTTAAAGGATTGCTTGCATATCTTGATGATTAAATGTACGGCTAGAGGTTCACACGTGTCAACTATTGGGTGTACTTTCTTGAGTGCACATTCAAAGGTCATCCTAAGGAACTATTATAACTTAAGATGTTCCCTGGATCTATAGAAGTATTTCATTGCATCAGGTTTGTGTTCAATAGGGTGGGCTAACATTTTGCATTATCCAAGGTGAAAATCCTATGCTTTTATGCCATATTGAACTACTAACTACAGACACTGCTAACAACTGACTATTTGTTTGTCTAACAGCGAGAGTGCAACCTCCTACACCCCATTCTAGTTCTGTCCCAAGGAGAAACAATGCCCAGGTAGCACCCTGTATATATTGCCGACAGACTGGTCATTCTTCTAGTAATTGTCCTTCACAAATTGTGAGCCCCAAAAAGTCGCGGTCTCGCCAAGGAAGCACAGGAAATGGTATTGTCCTGCCTGCCTATTACGTTTTTCCCTAGAAAGTTATTCTTTTTCTGAACCAGTAGTCCAGTGGTCGGATTGTTGTTGAATTCACAGAATCATCTTTCACCTCATACTTGCCAATTGCCATATCCTTCTGTTTTCATATTTCTGCCTTCAAGTAATTGAAATACATGTTTGTGTAATGAACTTATCATAGAAATGTCTATTTCGTTGAACGGGTGCAGGGGAATCTTCCATCTCCTGTACAACCTGTGGAGCATCATGCATTCTGCGAACTGCTAACACAGCAAACAACAAGGGGAGGAAATTCTACAGTTGTCAGACTCAAGGGTGCAACTTCTTCGCGTATGTCCCTTTCAAATGCCATCTTTTGCTGATATAATTCATACTTAATAATCATAGGCAAAAGCATGCTTTAGCTGTTAGGTTAGGGACACAGCAGCATTATAAGGGTAGTGAAAATACACATTTTAGACCATCTTTGGGATCAAGGGTGGCAATCATGTCCCTTGTGTAATTCTGCAGGTGGGAGGACAGCCTCGGGACTGGCGCCAGAGGTGGGCGTGCGACACCTTCAAGTGTGAACCCATCCATTTCCTTTTCTGGCCGAGCCAGTGGAAACAGTGTATGGGGCCGCGGTAGAGGTAGCCAGGGAGTTTTTGTGTCGGCAACTGGTGATCCTGTTACTGGCCGATGCTTCATCTGTGGCGATCCATCTCATTTCGCTAATGTCTGTCCCAATCGGAACACCTGATGACATTAACAGAACATGAACATGCATGCGGCAATTTTTCTAGCAGTCTACTTTAGGCCATTTACCCAGCGTTTCTAGCCTGCTTGGAGCTAATTATGATAAGAGATTTGGTGATCCAATCTCTTCGACAGTGCAAGGTTGACTGCTGCATATAGCATTCCAGGCTACAAACGGAGGTTTCGTCATCTGCACCTAAATTGGCAGTTTTTGCCAGATATTTATTAATCAATCTGCAGGTGTTGGGCGGAGCTTTCATCTCGAAATTACGAGCAACTGCATTGATCCTGACGATGTTGGGCTCGATTCCGTTCTCCCCCATCTCGGGCAGCAATCGCTCCGATATGTCTACTTTTCTGATCTTACACCACCCCCACAGGCCAACACGCTGTAGCATGGCTTTCCAGGGAGGTAAAAACATTTTCTAAGCGACGAGGCTACCAGACGACGAGGGTTACTGGGCGATGCAAGAGAGTCAAGCGATAATCAGTTGGGCAAATGAAGAAATTCTACAAGTGGGTGATATGATCGATAACAGCTCTCGTTGAAAGATTTGGAAGATCTTAAAGATATGAAAGACAATAGTTGTCAAAATCATTCGGATGGAATATTTTATTTTCGCATTCACGTAGAACAAGCATAGTATAAATATGATATTTACTTAGATATGAAAAACAACCTCTCTACAACGTTCTTGCGATCTTGAAGGCATTGTCAATGGCATCCGTGTCGTTCCTCTGTCTTCCCTTTCTTTCATTCAAACGGCTACCACACACATTCAACGAACCATCGATCACCAGTTGCTTGTAGTGTCAAAGATTTCTGACGTACTCGGATCCGGCTTGTCCAGTAGTCATTTCCAGAGTGAACAAAATCCTAACCCAAACATCGCGATCGAACATCCCGCATTCTTCGTCTTCACCTTGCAAACCTGAGCCGTGATCATCACGCTTCCAAACCTACATTCTTCCTCCCCATTTCATTGGAAATGGAGAGTATCCATTTTATGACCAAGATTATTGCATGCGAATTTTCTTAATTTATGTAATTTTAATTATGATAAGGGAAAATTGACATTACTCTATATAGTTCATTAATTTATAGTTTTGAATTTTTAAAATAACACATTTAATTAATAACATGATATTAAATCATAAACCCTAAACTACAAACTCAAAACATTAAACGCGAAATGTTAAACTCTAAATCTTAAAAGTTAAATCTTAAATTCTAAATCATAAACCCTAAATGTTAAAACCCAAACCACAAATATTAAATCAAATCATAAACCTTATGCCCTAAAAATTGAACCATAAATAAACATTAAATCTTAAACATATATATTAAACCCTAAATTAAATTAAACATTAAACAATAAGTCATAAATCTTAAACTTTAAATGTTAAACTATAAAAACTCGAAGTCATGCCATTAAACAATAAACTATATATTGTCATAGTTTATTAATATATTTAAATAAAATAATTTATTAACTTTTTAATGTATTAAGGGTAATAAAGTAATTTTATAATAATAAAAATAATAATATCTTCGAATTTAATAAACACTCCATTTTCATGAAACAGAGATGATCCTAATTTCAAGTATACGTGGTCGACATCATCCGAAACAAAACTGTCGTAGAAACAAGGGATGTCCGCGAAAGTGCGGAGAGCGTGGCAGGTCTGTCCTGCGGATACCAACCTCCGGATAAAGAGTTGGAAAACGGGTTTCGGCAAAATTCGACGGAATCCTGGCTCATCTCCACGATGAGCTTCCACACGGTGTCGAACTGACAGGCAAGCGAGAGCGAGTGGGTTAGGATGGAATAGGAGGTAGGGTCAGAGGTGCATTGAGGGACCGCCGCGAGAATTACCGGGAGACCTTCGAGTAGGGAAACAGGCGGGGGTGTTGGGTTGTTCTCTCCTATTTGTAAGAGCGGCTCAAGCTCGTGTTTCTTTACACGGATGAAGTCCGAAGCCCAGTATACTCTCAAGGGGTCATGTAGGGTTATCTTCAGATGTGACAAGATAGAAAAAAGCAACCAAGGGTGAGGGGGAGACAGCCGAAGAAGAGACCTGGACTTCGCCGCAGCTCCGTTTCAGCCTGCGCAACGTTTATTTAATCGAGTGTTGCTGTTGATCGCACCGTTACAACGTCATGAAATTATAAGAGAGTATTTCTGACTTGAGGTTCTTTATTCTGAACGGTGGAGATTGCTATTGGAGTCTTTTAGCTGGTGATTTCGCCCTGGTTTCGAGACTGTCAGATTCGGTGTTCTTGATTTCAACTCCTTCCTTTTTGTGTTGTTAAGCGTATGATTATCAAGATTAGTTCTTGATGTTACACTGAGTAGGGAAGAATTTATGTGCTGGTTGTTGGTGGCTAAAGAAGAACACTTGTGTACCCACTTCATTATTTATTTAGTTGAAGTTTTGATGGTGTCTCGGGCCGTGGTTTTACTCCTCACATTGAAGAGGTTTCCACGTTAAATCTTGGTATTATTCCTTGCTGCAATTTACTTATTTCGGTTGTTATTAGTTGAGTTAGCCTTAAGGAAGTCATTCGACGAATTCTGGGGTGTGTTAGTTCGTATTACATCCCATCAAGTGGTATCAGAGCGGGTTTGATTGGTTGTGATCTGTGTCGAGTGATGGATGCTAATATGAGCAAGACGATTATGTTGACTGGTTCGAATTATTCTTCTTGGAAGTCTCGGATGGAAGATATGCTTTATGTAAAGAATTACTACATGCCTGCTTTCTCTACAGAAATTCCAGAGGATAAGACAGAGGAGCAGTGGGCTATCTTTCACAGGCAAGTATGTGGATTTAATCAGACAGTGGGTTGAGGATAATGTGGTGAATCATGTCAATGGAATCAACCATGCTCGGATTCTCTGGAGTAAACTTGAGAAGCTTTATGCCAGCAATACATGAAGTAACAAGATGTATGTGATGAATCAGCTGTTGGAATTGAAGTATAAGGATTGCTCTTCAATGGTGGATCATATCAACAGATTTCAAGGTTATATTAATCAGTTGTCTTCCATGTGTCTTAAATTTGAAGACGAGTTGCTTGGTTTGTGGTTGTTTGGTAGTTTTTCGCACACTTGGGATACTTTCAGCACATCAGTTTCGAATTCAGCTCTAAAAGGAGTGGTTACATATGATCTGGCGAAGGGCAGCTATACGAATGAAGAGGTGAGGAGAAAGTCTCTTGATTTTAATTCTTCTTCGAAGTCAGATATTTTGGTTACCGGGTCACAGGGGATAAGTTATAGTCGTGGACCGAAGAGTAGAGATGGTAATAGTAGAAATAAGTCTCAAGGAAAGTTTGCTGATGTAGAATGTCATCATTGTGGTAAGAAGGGACATATCAAGCATTTCCGTCGGCTGTTAAGGAGAATAAGCAAAGATATAAGGAGAAAGGCAATGACAAGAAGTCAGGTGAAAGTAGTGATGCAAAAGAGTTGCCACTACCACTGAAGATTTTCTGATTATCTATGATTGTGATATGGTTAATTTGACTAGCCACGAGACCAGTTGTGTGATTGACAGCGGTGCTTCTACTCATACTACCTCGCGAATGGATTTCTTCACCTCTTACACATGTGGCACTTTTGGTTTTGTGAAGATGGGAAATGATAGTGAGACAATGGTTGTTGGCATTGGTGATATATGCTTGGAGACTAGTATTGGTTCTAACTTGATTACGAAAGATGTAAAGCATGTCCCAGACATTAGGTTGAACTTGATTTCGACTGGAAAGCTAGATGATGATGGTTATTGTAATACCTTTGTAAATGGAAGATGGAAGCTTACCAAAGGTTCGATGAGTGTGGCTAGAGGTGAGAGATCTTCGGCTTTATACATGTTGCATGATAAGATTGCGAATCATGTTGTGAATGTGGTAAAAAATGTGGCCATATCTGAGCTGTGGGATAAAAGGCTTGGTCATATAAGTGAGAAAGGTTTTTCTCTCTTAGGCAGAAAAAAATGCCTTATATGGATTGAAAAATACCAGTTTGCAGAGGTGAGATCATTGTTTGGCAGGAAAGAAAAATCGTATTTCATTTAAGTCTTCATCGCCAGGTAGAAAAGCAAATATTCTTGACTTGGTGCATTCTGATTTATGTGGTCCTATGAAGACTTGAGGGTGGATCTCTTTATTTTGTCACTTTCATTGATGCTCATTCGAGAAAGACTTGGGTTTATACTTCGAAGCACAAGAGCCAAGTTTTAGATGTGTTTAAATAGTTTCATGTTTCAGTTGAGAGGGAAACTGGAAGAAAGCTCAAGTGCTTTTGATCAGATAATGGATGTGAGTATTCGGGGCCATTTGATGAGTATTGTTTACAACAGGGCATTCAACATCAAACGACGCCACCCAAGACACCTCAGTTAAATGGGTTAACAGAGATGATGAATAGAACACTCGTCGAACGAGTAAGATATCTACTTTCACATGCCAAGTTGCTAGGGAAAAGCTCTTAACACTATTGTTCACGTGTTAAATCTTATACCGTGTGTTCCATTGAAGTTTGATGTTCCAAATCGAGTTTGAAGTGGTAAGGATCCCTCTTATGATCACATGAAAGTTTTTTCATGCAAAGCTTTTGTGCATATTCCAAGTGATGAGAGAAGTAAACTTGACTTGAAGTCACAGTTGTGTGTTTTTATCGGATATGGTTCGGATGAGTTTGGCTGTAGATTTTATAATCCTATCACAAAGAAGCTTGTTCGAAGTCGAGATGAAGTTTTTGCATAGGATGATGAGCATGAGACAACTGAGACCGAAACCGAAGTTGTTGAGGATTTACCAACAACTGAAGCTCCAAGTGATATGCCACTCAGAAGGTCGTTACGATGGGGTTATCCTTCTCAATCACTTGCATCGCATAAATCCCGTCCTTCCCCACGAGCTCCGGCCACTGGGACTTGTACCCTGTCATGAAAATTCAAGGTAAGTCGTGCATGATCAATAAATTCCCCGACCACGGTAATGGTTTCGTGCGATCCCCCTCTAACCTCCGCCGCAGCACTTATGGTCTTGACACCCCTGGGAAATGCAAGGCGGATAGGGAATGCGTTGTGGGGGCGATGCCATATTTCTTCTACTATGAGTTTTCTCTCAGGAACTACTTACATATGCCTCGATGTGCATACGACCTTATATTTATATCTATCCATGAATTTCGATCTGGTGGAGTGAACACAGTAAAAATGACGCTTCGAATTCTTTATTATAGAACTAAGGGGATTATAAGCGTGACGTTTATGCATGATTTCCCCATGATCGAGCTTTCATTGTAGAGATAACCGCCCGGACTATTTGGGAGGTGAGTGATCTCGACCTCGTTTTTATCGTTGGTTTGTGTGAAGACCCTGTCGCAGCACAAGTCTCCAAGATCACGCTGTCTGAGAGGGAGGAGAACCTGAGAAGGGTTATCCTTCTCGCAGGATCACGTTCTTCACGCATCCGGGTGATTCCCCCACCTCAATTCCAGTTTAAAAAAAATGCGATATACCTTTCTCAATACTGCCCTTATGGGAACCGATATACCATTCTCAAGGTAGTGTCGAGGCGGAGAATCACGTTTCGTTTGTAATTTTAGTGTCGCGCATGGCATATGAACGATATTGATAGAGTTTTACAAATTAAAACCGTAATTCACGTGAGGAGAAACACTTCTCTAACTATATTAATATACCAAACTCTACTAGAGGTGAGGAGAAACACTACTCTTGCCAACCAAACTAAAAATAACAAAATTAATCTTGCCCAAAAAGAATTTCTAATAAAGAAACTTTAAAATAATTAATTTTTACTTGTTTGTTTGTCGTAGAGATTTGATATTAAATATACGATAAAGCAATGATAAAATTAAATAAAAATAGACTAATAAAAACAGACATAAAGAATTTCAAATTACAGTACTTAATGCCCTTAATTTGATTGATTTTTTAGAACAAGAATATAATTTTGATTCCACTAAGAATTGATTAGTTTAATTGTGAAGGAAAGATGAAGAAATGACAAAAATAAGATTGTTTTATTTGAGTATCATTAGTTTAATGTAATTTTTTATCGATCGTAAAAGCGAGTTAAGGGTAAGGAATTGGATTTAGTTATTCTAGAAAATGAATTAAAGTGTATGCTTGCAATATTGTGAACTCGTTATAAACACCAATTCCTGAGGGCACCACCTTTTTCCACAAGGAGGGCCGAATTGTTATTTGACCAGTCCAGATAAACTCGCAGTTATATACTTTTAAAAAATAACGATCGACGGAAAAATATTTCGCAAAAATTTTCAAAATTCATCAAATAATGTCCTTAATTTGACGTTATAAACACCGAATTTGATTTATTCATTTTTTTCTTTATAATACCGAGTTCACCTAAAGAAATTAAGAAATCCGACCTCAAAGGGAATTCGGTGTTTAAAAGACCGAATTACTCAAAATTTTTCAGATGAATTCGGACTAGAAACAATAAATTATTTATAATTTAAATTTTTTACATGGAACAACATGAAGGTTTTCATAGCAAAAGGAAAAGAAGATTTTGTGTGCAAGCTCAACAAAAGTCTCTACGGCTTGAAACAGGCCCCAAGGCAACGGTATATGAAACTTGAGTCTTTTATTGGGGAGCATGGCTACACCATAACCAATACAAACAATTGAGTCTTCTTTCAGAGGTTTGGTGTTGATGACTTCATTATTCTCTTATTATATGTTGATGATATGCTTCTTATTGGCAGGAATATCTCATGCATTAATCAGTTGAAGAAGCAACCGAACAAGTCTTTTGCTGTGAAAGACTTAGGTCATGCAGAACAGATTCTTGCCATGAGAATTGTCAGAAGAAGAGAAGAGAAGATCTTCTTGTCACAAGAGAAGTATATTCACAAAGTGTTGGAAAGGATCAATATTGGAAATGCTAACGCAGTAAGTTCTCCATTTCCTTCTGGAGTTAAGTTGAGCGGCGATCATTGTCCTTCTTCTGATGAGCATAGGTAGTAAGTACATGCAGAAGGTTCTTTATAGTTCTGTTGTTGGTAGTTTGATGTATGTGATGGTGTGCATGAGACCTGATATAGCGCACGATGTTAGCTTGGTGAGGCGATTCTTAGCTAATCCTAGAAAAGAGCATTGGAATGTGGTGAAATGGATCATTAGGTATTTGCATGGCACCGTAAACTACGATATATGTTTCGGAGGTGGTGAGCCACAGTTGATTGATTATGAAGATGCATATATGGCTAGAGATATTGATACTCGTAAGTCGACATCGAGTTATCTGATTAACTTTGCAGGAGGAGCCGTTTCTTGACAATCTAGGCTTCAGAAATGTGTTTCACTATCTTCTACCGAGGCGAAATTCATTGCGGCCACGGAAGCGTTCAAAGAACTATTGTGGATGGAGAATTTTCCCCAAGAGCTTGGATTCAATCAAGAATGGTATGTTCTCTTCTGTGATAATCAAAGTACCATATATCTTGCGAAGAATTCTACTTTTCATGCGAAGTCAAAGCATATAGATATGAGGTATCATTGGATTCGAGATGTTGTGAATTCTAAGTTGGTGCATCTTGAGAAGATCCAC
Source organism: Melastoma candidum (assembly GCA_023653495.1). Lineage (NCBI taxonomy): Eukaryota > Viridiplantae > Streptophyta > Magnoliopsida > Myrtales > Melastomataceae > Melastoma > Melastoma candidum. The sequence goes on along the minus strand of CM042888.1, from coordinate 11,728,814 downwards.
ACCAATAATAATGGATCGGACAAGACGACGAAGGCGCTTTCAAGAGAAACGATTGTTGCTTGTCGTCAAGTCGCCCGTATTTCGACGAGCTCTTCCACATAGTCGAGAGGGGAGATTTGTTGAGCCGTTCTCTCATATTTGTAAGAGCGGCCCAAGCCCGTGTTTCTTTACACTGACGAAGCCCGAAGCCCTCCATACTCTCTAGGGGTCATGTAGGGTTGTCTTCAGATGTGACAACATAGAAAAACGCAGCCAAGGGTGAGAGGGAGACAGTCGAAGAAGAAATGCAAACCCGGATTCCGCCGCAGGTCCGTTTCAGCTTGCACGACGTTCACTTAATTGGGTGTTGCTGCCGATCGCACCGTTGGAACTTCATGAAAGTTTGAGAGGTTATTCCTGACTTGAGGTTATTTATTTTCAACGGTGAAGATTGCTATTGGTTTCATCTAGATGGTGATTTTGTAATGTTTCCTAGACTTCCAGATTCTGTGTTCTTGATTTCAGCTCCTTCCCTTTTATGTTGTTAAGCGTATGATTACCAAGATGTATTCTTGATGTTACGCTGGGTAGGGAATAAGTTTATGTGCTGGTTGTTGGTGGCTAGAGAAGAACACTTGTGTACCCACTTCATTATTGATTTAGTGGAAGTTTTGGTGATGCCTCGGGCCGTGGTTTTTCTCCTTACATTGAGGAGGTTTTCACGTTAAATCTCAGTGTAGTTCCTTGCTGCAATTTACTTATTTCCGCTGTGATTAGTTGAGTTAGCCTTAAGGAAGTCATTCGACGAATTTCCAGGTGTGTTAGTTCGTGTCACATCCCATCAGGAGGAGGGTCTGGTAGAGGAGAGGCGACGAGAGGGAGATGTCGTGGAGTTGAAGGTTGGATCCGAGGGAGTAGAACGAGTTGTGGCAATGGAGGAGGATCTCGGCGATCTTGTCCACATCAGGGCTCGCCTCGAGCGGCAGAAGGTAGGCGGAGATCTTGGCGGCGGCCGCCGCGTAGACATGGGGGTGACGATGGTGGCGAAGGCCGGACACTGCAGCGGACGCGGGCAGTGACGGCGGTTTGAAAGCCATTGTCAACGGTGAAGGGAAGAACTAACACCGGCGGGGCTGCTTATATGTAGGAGATGGAACTACCTTTCGATCTTTAAAAGAGTAAAGTCACAATTTATTCGTTGCGATCCAACCTTATTACACCTTATCAATCACATCATGACACCACACGACACGACATGGCGCAAAAGGGGAACCTTTCCACGACGTTTCATTAGCTCCACTTTGCCCCGAGGTTGGCTGGACTAACCGATGCGCGGAGTTTTAAGGACATTGAAGTTCTGGTCGAGGAAGACATGGACCCTGTTGCAGCAGAAGTCAAAGATCACGGCCGAACCGAATGGGATGAGAAGGACGTTCACGATGGGGTTATCCTTCTCAATCACTTGCTTCGCATAAATCCCGTCCTTCCCCACGAGCTCCGGCCACTGGGACTTGTACCCTGTCATGAAAATTCAAGGTAAGTCGTGCATGATCAATAAATTCCCCGACCACGGTAATGTTTTCGTGCGATCCCCCTCTAACCTCCGCCGCAGCACTTATGGTCTTGACACCCCTGGGAAATGCAAGGCGGATAGGGAATGCGTTGTGGGGGCGATGCCATATTTCTTCTACTATGAGTTTTCTCTCAGGAACTACTTACATATGCCTCGATGTGCATACGACCTTATATTTATATCTATCCATGAATTTCGATCTGGTGGAGTGAACACAGTAAAAATGACGCTTCGAATTCTTTATTATAGAATTAAGGGGATTATAAGCGTGACGTTTATGCATGATTTCCCCATGATCGAGCTTTCATTGTAGAGATAACCGCCCGGACTATTTGGGAGGTGAGTGATCTCGACCTCGTTTTTGTCGTTGGTTTGTGTGAAGACCCTGTCGCAGCACAAGTCTCCAAGATCACGCTGTCTGAGAGGGAGGAGAACCTGAGAAGGGTTATCCTTCTCGCAGGATCACGTTCTTCACGCATCCGGGTGATTCCCCCACCAGCTCAATTCCAGTTTAAAAAAAATGCGAAATACGATTTTAGTTTACAAAACTTCCTCAATACTGCCCTTATGGGAACCGATATACCTTTCTCAAGGTAGTGTCGAGGCGGAGAATCACGTTTCGTTTGTAATTTTAGTGTCGCGCATGGCATATGAACGATATTGATAGAGTTTTACAAATTAAAACCGTAATTCACGTGAGGAGAAACACTTCTCTAACTATATTAATATACCAAACTCTACTAGAGGTGAGGAGAAACACTACTCTTGCCAACCAAACTAAAAATAACAAAATTAATCTTGCCCAAAAAGAATTTCTAATAAAGAAACTTTAAAATAATTAATTTTTACTTGTTTGTTTGTCGTAGAGATTTGATATTAAATATACGATAAAGCAATGATAAAATTAAATAAAAATAGACTAATAAAAACAGACATAAAGAATTTCAAATTACAGTACTTAATGCCCTTAATTTGATTGATTTTTTAGAACAAGAATATAATTTTGATTCCACTAAGAATTGATTAGTTTAATTGTGAAGGAAAGATGAAGAAATGACAAAAATAAGATTGTTTTATTTGAGTATCATTAGTTTAATGTAATTTTTTATCGATCGTAAAAGCGAGTTAAGGGTAAGGAATTGGATTTAGTTATTCTAGAAAATGAATTAAAGTGTATGCTTGCAATATTGTGAACTCGTTATAAACACCAATTCCTGAGGGCACCACCTTTTTCCACAAGGAGGGCCGAATTGTTATTTGACCAGTCCAGATAAACTCGCAGTTATATACTTTTAAAAAATAACGATCGACGGAAAAATATTTCGCAAAAATTTTCAAAATTCATCAAATAATGTCCTTAATTTGACGTTATAAACACCGAATTTGATTTATTCATTTTTTTCTTTATAATACCGAGTTCACCTAAAGAAATTAAGAAATCCGACCTCAAAGGGAATTCGGTGTTTAAAAGACCGAATTACTCAAAATTTTTCAGATGAATTCGGACTAGAAACAATAAATTATTTATAATTTAAATTTTTTACATGGAACAACATGAAGGTTTTCATAGCAAAAGGAAAAGAAGATTTTGTGTGCAAGCTCAACAAAAGTCTCTACGGCTTGAAACAGGCCCCAAGGCAACGGTATATGAAACTTGAGTCTTTTATTGGGGAGCATGGCTACACCATAACCAATACAAACAATTGAGTCTTCTTTCAGAGGTTTGGTGTTGATGACTTCATTATTCTCTTATTATATGTTGATGATATGCTTCTTATTGGCAGGAATATCTCATGCATTAATCAGTTGAAGAAGCAACCGAACAAGTCTTTTGCTGTGAAAGACTTAGGTCATGCAGAACAGATTCTTGCCATGAGAATTGTCAGAAGAAGAGAAGAGAAGATTTTCTTGTCACAAGAGAAGTATATTCACAAAGTGTTGGAAAGGATCAATATTGGAAATGCTAACGCAGTAAGTTCTCCATTTCCTTCTGGAGTTAAGTTGAGCGGCGATCATTGTCCTTCTTCTGATGAGCATAGGTAGTAAGTACATGCAGAAGGTTCTTTATAGTTCTGTTGTTGGTAGTTTGATGTATGTGATGGTGTGCATGAGACCTGATATAGCGCACGATGTTAGCTTGGTGAGGCGATTCTTAGCTAATCCTGGAAAAGAGCATTGGAATGTGGTGAAATGGATCATTAGGTATTTGCATGGCACCGTAAACTACGATATATGTTTCGGAGGTGGTGAGCCACAGTTGATTGATTATGAAGATGCATATATGGCTAGAGATATTGATACTCGTAAGTCGACATCGAGTTATCTGATTAACTTTGCAGGAGGAGCCGTTTCTTGACAATCTAGGCTTCAGAAATGTGTTTCACTATCTTCTACCGAGGCGAAATTCATTGCGGCCACGGAAGCGTTCAAAGAACTATTGTGGATGGAGAATTTTCCCCAAGAGCTTGGATTCAATCAAGAATGGTATGTTCTCTTCTGTGATAATCAAAGTACCATATATCTTGCGAAGAATTCTACTTTTCATGCGAAGTCAAAGCATATAGATATGAGGTATCATTGGATTCGAGATGTTGTGAATTCTAAGTTGGTGCATCTTGAGAAGATCCACACCAATAATAATGGATCGGACAAGACGACGAAGGCGCTTTCAAGAGAAACGATTGTTGCTTGTCGTCAAGTCGCCCGTATTTCGACGAGCTCTTCCACATAGTCGAGAGGGGAGATTTGTTGAGCCGTTCTCTCATATTTGTAAGAGCGGCCCAAGCCCGTGTTTCTTTACACTGACGAAGCCCGAAGCCCTCCATACTCTCTAGGGGTCATGTAGGGTTGTCTTCAGATGTGACAACATAGAAAAACGCAGCCAAGGGTGAGAGGGAGACAGTCGAAGAAGAAATGCAAACCCGGATTCCGCCGCAGGTCCGTTTCAGCTTGCACGACGTTCACTTAATCGGGTGTTGCTGCCGATCGCACCGTTGGAACTTCATGAAAGTTTGAGAGGTTATTCCTGACTTGAGGTTATTTATTTTCAACGGTGAAGATTGCTATTGGTTTCATCTAGATGGTGATTTTGTAATGTTTCCTAGACTTCCAGATTCTGTGTTCTTGATTTCAGCTCCTTCCCTTTTATGTTGTTAAGCGTATGATTACCAAGATGTATTCTTGATGTTACGCTGGGTAGGGAATAAGTTTATGTGCTGGTTGTTGGTGGCTAGAGAAGAACACTTGTGTACCCACTTCATTATTGATTTAGTGGAAGTTTTGGTGATGCCTCGGGCCGTGGTTTTTCTCCTTACATTGAGGAGGTTTTCACGTTAAATCTCAGTGTAGTTCCTTGCTGCAATTTACTTATTTCCGCTGTGATTAGTTGAGTTAGCCTTAAGGAAGTCATTCGACGAATTTCCAGGTGTGTTAGTTCGTGTCACATCCCATCAGGAGGAGGGTCTGGTAGAGGAGAGGCGACGAGAGGGAGATGTCGTGGAGTTGAAGGTTGGATCCGAGGGAGTAGAACGAGTTGTGGCAATGGAGGAGGATCTCGGCGATCTTGTCCACATCAGGGCTCGCCTCGAGCGGCAGAAGGTAGGCGGAGATCTTGGCGGCGGCCGCCGCGTAGACATGGGGGTGACGATGGTGGCGAAGGCCGGACACTGCAGCGGACGCGGGCAGTGACGGCGGTTTGAAAGCCATTGTCAACGGTGAAGGGAAGAACTAACACCGGCGGGGCTGCTTATATGTAGGAGATGGAACTACCTTTCGATCTTTAAAAGAGTAAAGTCACAATTTATTCGTTGCGATCCAACCTTATTACACCTTATCAATCACATCATGACACCACACGACACGACATGGCGCAAAAGGGGAACCCTTCCACGACGTTTCATTAGCTCCACTTTGCCCCGAGGTTGGCTGGACTAACCGATGCGCGGAGTTTTAAGGACATTGAAGTTCTGGTCGAGGAAGACATGGACCCTGTTGCAGCAGAAGTCAAAGATCACGGCCGAACCGAATGGGATGAGAAGGACGTTCACGATGGGGTTATCCTTCTCAATCACTTGCTTCGCATAAATCCCGTCCTTCCCCACGAGCTCCGGCCACTGGGACTTGTACCCTGTCATGAAAATTCAAGGTAAGTCGTGCATGATCAATAAATTCCCCGACCACGGTAATGTTTTCGTGCGATCCCCCTCTAACCTCCGCCGCAGCACTTATGGTCTTGACACCCCTGGGAAATGCAAGGCGGATAGGGAATGCGTTGTGGGGGCGATGCCATATTTCTTCTACTATGAGTTTTCTCTCAGGAACTACTTACATATGCCTCGATGTGCATACGACCTTATATTTATATCTATCCATGAATTTCGATCTGGTGGAGTGAACACAGTAAAAATGACGCTTCGAATTCTTTATTATAGAATTAAGGGGATTATAAGCGTGACGTTTATGCATGATTTCCCCATGATCGAGCTTTCATTGTAGAGATAACCGCCCGGACTATTTGGGAGGTGAGTGATCTCGACCTCGTTTTTGTCGTTGGTTTGTGTGAAGACCCTGTCGCAGCACAAGTCTCCAAGATCACGCTGTCTGAGAGGGAGGAGAACCTGAGAAGGGTTATCCTTCTCGCAGGATCACGTTCTTCACGCATCCGGGTGATTCCCCCACCAGCTCAATTCCAGTTTAAAAAAAATGCGAAATACGATTTTAGTTTACAAAACTTCCTCAATACTGCCCTTATGGGAACCGATATACCTTTCTCAAGGTAGTGTCGAGGCGGAGAATCACGTTTCGTTTGTAATTTTAGTGTCGCGCATGGCATATGAACGATATTGATAGAGTTTTACAAATTAAAACCGTAATTCACGTGAGGAGAAACACTTCTCTAACTATATTAATATACCAAACTCTACTAGAGGTGAGGAGAAACACTACTCTTGCCAACCAAACTAAAAATAACAAAATTAATCTTGCCCAAAAAGAATTTCTAATAAAGAAACTTTAAAATAATTAATTTTTACTTGTTTGTTTGTCGTAGAGATTTGATATTAAATATACGATAAAGCAATGATAAAATTAAATAAAAATAGACTAATAAAAACAGACATAAAGAATTTCAAATTACAGTACTTAATGCCCTTAATTTGATTGATTTTTTAGAACAAGAATATAATTTTGATTCCACTAAGAATTGATTAGTTTAATTGTGAAGGAAAGATGAAGAAATGACAAAAATAAGATTGTTTTATTTGAGTATCATTAGTTTAATGTAATTTTTTATCGATCGTAAAAGCGAGTTAAGGGTAAGGAATTGGATTTAGTTATTCTAGAAAATGAATTAAAGTGTATGCTTGCAATATTGTGAACTCGTTATAAACACCAATTCCTGAGGGCACCACCTTTTTCCACAAGGAGGGCCGAATTGTTATTTGACCAGTCCAGATAAACTCGCAGTTATATACTTTTAAAAAATAACGATCGACGGAAAAATATTTCGCAAAAATTTTCAAAATTCATCAAATAATGTCCTTAATTTGACGTTATAAACACCGAATTTGATTTATTCATTTTTTTCTTTATAATACCAAGTTCACCTAAAGAAATTAAGAAATCCGACCTCAAAGGGAATTCGGTGTTTAAAAGACCGAACTACTCAAAATTTTTCAGATGAATTCGGACTAGAAACAATAAATTATTTATAATTTAAATTTTTTACATGGAACAACATGAAGGTTTTCATAGCAAAAGGAAAAGAAGATTTTGTGTGCAAGCTCAACAAAAGTCTCTACGGCTTGAAACAGGCCCCAAGGCAACGGTATATGAAACTTGAGTCTTTTATTGGGGAGCATGGCTACACCATAACCAATACAAACAATTGAGTCTTCTTTCAGAGGTTTGGTGTTGATGACTTCATTATTCTCTTATTATATGTTGATGATATGCTTCTTATTGGCAGGAATATCTCATGCATTAATCAGTTGAAGAAGCAACCGAACAAGTCTTTTGCTGTGAAAGACTTAGGTCATGCAGAACAGATTCTTGCCATGAGAATTGTCAGAAGAAGAGAAGAGAAGATCTTCTTGTCACAAGAGAAGTATATTCACAAAGTGTTGGAAAGGATCAATATTGGAAATGCTAACGCAGTAAGTTCTCCATTTCCTTCTGGAGTTAAGTTGAGCGGCGATCATTGTCCTTCTTCTGATGAGCATAGGTAGTAAGTACATGCAGAAGGTTCTTTATAGTTCTGTTGTTGGTAGTTTGATGTATGTGATGGTGTGCATGAGACCTGATATAGCGCACGATGTTAGCTTGGTGAGGCGATTCTTAGCTAATCCTAGAAAAGAGCATTGGAATGTGGTGAAATGGATCATTAGGTATTTGCATGGCACCGTAAACTACGATATATGTTTCGGAGGTGGTGAGCCACAGTTGATTGATTATGAAGATGCATATATGGCTAGAGATATTGATACTCGTAAGTCGACATCGAGTTATCTGATTAACTTTGCAGGAGGAGCCGTTTCTTGACAATCTAGGCTTCAGAAATGTGTTTCACTATCTTCTACCGAGGCGAAATTCATTGCGGCCACGGAAGCGTTCAAAGAACTATTGTGGATGGAGAATTTTCCCCAAGAGCTTGGATTCAATCAAGAATGGTATGTTCTCTTCTGTGATAATCAAAGTACCATATATCTTGCGAAGAATTCTACTTTTCATGCGAAGTCAAAGCATATAGATATGAGGTATCATTGGATTCGAGATGTTGTGAATTCTAAGTTGGTGCATCTTGAGAAGATCCACACCAATAATAATGGATCGGACAAGACGACGAAGGCGCTTTCAAGAGAAATGATTGTTGCTTGTCGTCAAGTCGCCCGTATTTCGACGAGCTCTTCCACATAGTCGAGAGGGGAGATTTGTTGAGCCGTTCTCTCATATTTGTAAGAGCGGCCCAAGCCCGTGTTTCTTTACACTGACGAAGCCCGAAGCCCTCCATACTCTCTAGGGGTCATGTAGGGTTGTCTTCAGATGTGACAACATAGAAAAACGCAGCCAAGGGTGAGAGGGAGACAGTCGAAGAAGAAATGCAAACCCGGATTCCGCCGCAGGTCCGTTTCAGCTTGCACGACGTTCACTTAATCGGGTGTTGCTGCCGATCGCACCGTTGGAACTTCATGAAAGTTTGAGAGGTTATTCCTGACTTGAGGTTATTTATTTTCAACGGTGAAGATTGCTATTGGTTTCATCTAGATGGTGATTTTGTAATGTTTCCTAGACTTCCAGATTCTGTGTTCTTGATTTCAGCTCCTTCCCTTTTATGTTGTTAAGCGTATGATTACCAAGATGTATTCTTGATGTTACGCTGGGTAGGGAATAAGTTTATGTGCTGGTTGTTGGTGGCTAGAGAAGAACACTTGTGTACCCACTTCATTATTGATTTAGTGGAAGTTTTGGTGATGCCTCGGGCCGTGGTTTTTCTCCTTACATTGAGGAGGTTTTCACGTTAAATCTCAGTGTAGTTCCTTGCTGCAATTTACTTATTTCCGCTGTGATTAGTTGAGTTAGCCTTAAGGAAGTCATTCGACGAATTTCCAGGTGTGTTAGTTCGTGTCACATCCCATCAGGAGGAGGGTCTGGTAGAGGAGAGGCGACGAGAGGGAGATGTCGTGGAGTTGAAGGTTGGATCCGAGGGAGTAGAACGAGTTGTGGCAATGGAGGAGGATCTCGGCGATCTTGTCCACATCAGGGCTCGCCTCGAGCGGCAGAAGGTAGGCGGAGATCTTGGCGGCGGCCGCCGCGTAGACATGGGGGTGACGATGGTGGCGAAGGCCGGACACTGCAGCGGACGCGGGCAGTGACGGCGGTTTGAAAGCCATTGTCAACGGTGAAGGGAAGAACTAACACCGGCGGGGCTGCTTATATGTAGGAGATGGAACTACCTTTCGATCTTTAAAAGAGTAAAGTCACAATTTATTCGTTGCGATCCAACCTTATTACACCTTATCAATCACATCATGACACCACACGACACGACATGGCGCAAAAGGGGAACCCTTCCACGACGTTTCATTAGCTCCACTTTGCCCCGAGGTTGGCTGGACTAACCGATGCGCGGAGTTTTAAGGACATTGAAGTTCTGGTCGAGGAAGACATGGACCCTGTTGCAGCAGAAGTCAAAGATCACGGCCGAACCGAATGGGATGAGAAGGACGTTCACGATGGGGTTATCCTTCTCAATCACTTGCTTCGCATAAATCCCGTCCTTCCCCACGAGCTCCGGCCACTGGGACTTGTACCCTGTCATGAAAATTCAAGGTAAGTCGTGCATGATCAATAAATTCCCCGACCACGGTAATGTTTTCGTGCGATCCCCCTCTAACCTCCGCCGCAGCACTTATGGTCTTGACACCCCTGGGAAATGCAAGGCGGATAGGGAATGCGTTGTGGGGGCGATGCCATATTTCTTCTACTATGAGTTTTCTCTCAGGAACTACTTACATATGCCTCGATGTGCATACGACCTTATATTTATATCTATCCATGAATTTCGATCTGGTGGAGTGAACACAGTAAAAATGACGCTTCGAATTCTTTATTATAGAATTAAGGGGATTATAAGCGTGACGTTTATGCATGATTTCCCCATGATCGAGCTTTCATTGTAGAGATAACCGCCCGGACTATTTGGGAGGTGAGTGATCTCGACCTCGTTTTTGTCGTTGGTTTGTGTGAAGACCCTGTCGCAGCACAAGTCTCCAAGATCACGCTGTCTGAGAGGGAGGAGAACCTGAGAAGGGTTATCCTTCTCGTAGGATCACGTTCTTCACGCATCCGGGTGATTCCCCCACCAGCTCAATTCCAGTTTAAAAAAAATGCGAAATACGATTTTAGTTTACAAAACTTCCTCAATACTGCCCTTATGGGAACCGATATACCTTTCTCAAGGTAGTGTCGAGGCGGAGAATCACGTTTCGTTTGTAATTTTAGTGTCGCGCATGGCATATGAACGATATTGATAGAGTTTTACAAATTAAAACCGTAATTCACGTGAGGAGAAACACTTCTCTAACTATATTAATATACCAAACTCTACTAGAGGTGAGGAGAAACACTACTCTTGCCAACCAAACTAAAAATAACCAAATTAATCTTGCCCAAAAAGAATTTCTAATAAAGAAACTTTAAAATAATTAATTTTTACTTGTTTGTTTGTCGTAGAGATTTGATATTAAATATACGATAAAGCAATGATAAAATTAAATAAAAATAGACTAATAAAAACAGACATAAAGAATTTCAAATTACAGTACTTAATGCCCTTAATTTGATTGATTTTTTAGAACAAGAATATAATTTTGATTCCACTAAGAATTGATTAGTTTAATTGTGAAGGAAAGATGAAGAAATGACAAAAATAAGATTGTTTTATTTGAGTATCATTAGTTTAATGTAATTTTTTATCGATCGTAAAAGCGAGTTAAGGGTAAGGAATTGGATTTAGTTATTCTAGAAAATGAATTAAAGTGTATGCTTGCAATATTGTGAACTCGTTATAAACACCAATTCCTGAGGGCACCACCTTTTTCCACAAGGAGGGCCGAATTGTTATTTGACCAGTCCAGATAAACTCGCAGTTATATACTTTTAAAAAATAACGATCGACGGAAAAATATTTCGCAAAAATTTTCAAAATTCATCAAATAATGTCCTTAATTTGACGTTATAAACACCGAATTTGATTTATTCATTTTTTTCTTTATAATACCAAGTTCACCTAAAGAAATTAAGAAATCCGACCTCAAAGGGAATTCGGTGTTTAAAAGACCGAACTACTCAAAATTTTTCAGATGAATTCGGACTAGAAACAATAAATTATTTATAATTTAAATTTTTTACATGGAACAACATGAAGGTTTTCATAGCAAAAGGAAAAGAAGATTTTGTGTGCAAGCTCAACAAAAGTCTCTACGGCTTGAAACAGGCCCCAAGGCAACGGTATATGAAACTTGAGTCTTTTATTGGGGAGCATGGCTACACCATAACCAATACAAACAATTGAGTCTTCTTTCAGAGGTTTGGTGTTGATGACTTCATTATTCTCTTATTATATGTTGATGATATGCTTCTTATTGGCAGGAATATCTCATGCATTAATCAGTTGAAGAAGCAACCGAACAAGTCTTTTGCTGTGAAAGACTTAGGTCATGCAGAACAGATTCTTGCCATGAGAATTGTCAGAAGAAGAGAAGAGAAGATCTTCTTGTCACAAGAGAAGTATATTCACAAAGTGTTGGAAAGGATCAATATTGGAAATGCTAACGCAGTAAGTTCTCCATTTCCTTCTGGAGTTAAGTTGAGCGGCGATCATTGTCCTTCTTCTGATGAGCATAGGTAGTAAGTACATGCAGAAGGTTCTTTATAGTTCTGTTGTTGGTAGTTTGATGTATGTGATGGTGTGCATGAGACCTGATATAGCGCACGATGTTAGCTTGGTGAGGCGATTCTTAGCTAATCCTAGAAAAGAGCATTGGAATGTGGTGAAATGGATCATTAGGTATTTGCATGGCACCGTAAACTACGATATATGTTTCGGAGGTGGTGAGCCACAGTTGATTGATTATGAAGATGCATATATGGCTAGAGATATTGATACTCGTAAGTCGACATCGAGTTATCTGATTAACTTTGCAGGAGGAGCCGTTTCTTGACAATCTAGGCTTCAGAAATGTGTTTCACTATCTTCTACCGAGGCGAAATTCATTGCGGCCACGGAAGCGTTCAAAGAACTATTGTGGATAGAGAATTTTCCCCAAGAGCTTGGATTCAATCAAGAATGGTATGTTCTCTTCTGTGATAATCAAAGTACCATATATCTTGCGAAGAATTCTACTTTTCATGCGAAGTCAAAGCATATAGATATGAGGTATCATTGGATTCGAGATGTTGTGAATTCTAAGTTGGTGCATCTTGAGAAGATCCACACCAATAATAATGGATCGGACAAGACGACGAAGGCGCTTTCAAGAGAAACGATTGTTGCTTGTCGTCAAGTCGCCCGTATTTCGACGAGCTCTTCCACATAGTCGAGAGGGGAGATTTGTTGAGCCGTTCTCTCATATTTGTAAGAGCGGCCCAAGCCCGTGTTTCTTTACACTGACGAAGCCCGAAGCCCTCCATACTCTCTAGGGGTCATGTAGGGTTGTCTTCAGATGTGACAACATAGAAAAACGCAGCCAAGGGTGAGAGGGAGACAGTCGAAGAAGAAATGCAAACCCGGATTCCGCCGCAGGTCCGTTTCAGCTTGCACAACGTTCACTTAATCGGGTGTTGCTGCCGATCGCACCGTTGGAACTTCATGAAAGTTTGAGAGGTTATTCCTGACTTGAGGTTATTTATTTTCAACGGTGAAGATTGCTATTGGTTTCATCTAGATGGTGATTTTGTAATGTTTCCTAGACTTCCAGATTCTGTGTTCTTGATTTCAGCTCCTTCCCTTTTATGTTGTTAAGCGTATGATTACCAAGATGTATTCTTGATGTTACGCTGGGTAGGGAATAAGTTTATGTGCTGGTTGTTGGTGGCTAGAGAAGAACACTTGTGTACCCACTTCATTATTGATTTAGTGGAAGTTTTGGTGATGCCTCGGGCCGTGGTTTTTCTCCTTACATTGAGGAGGTTTTCACGTTAAATCTCAGTGTAGTTCCTTGCTGCAATTTACTTATTTCCGCTGTGATTAGTTGAGTTAGCCTTAAGGAAGTCATTCGACGAATTTCCAGGTGTGTTAGTTCGTGTCACATCCCATCAGGAGGAGGGTCTGGTAGAGGAGAGGCGACGAGAGGGAGATGTCGTGGAGTTGAAGGTTGGATCCGAGGGAGTAGAACGAGTTGTGGCAATGGAGGAGGATCTCGGCGATCTTGTCCACATCAGGGCTCGCCTCGAGCGGCAGAAGGTAGGCGGAGATCTTGGCGGCGGCCGCCGCGTAGACATGGGGGTGACGATGGTGGCGAAGGCCGGACACTGCAGCGGACGCGGGCAGTGACGGCGGTTTGAAAGCCATTGTCAACGGTGAAGGGAAGAACTAACACCGGCGGGGCTGCTTATATGTAGGAGATGGAACTACCTTTCGATCTTTAAAAGAGTAAAGTCACAATTTATTCGTTGCGATCCAACCTTATTACACCTTATCAATCACATCATGACACCACACGACACGACATGGCGCAAAAGGGGAACCCTTCCACGACGTTTCATTAGCTCCACTTTGCCCCGAGGTTGGCTGGACTAACCGATGCGCGGAGTTTTAAGGACATTGAAGTTCTGGTCGAGGAAGACATGGACCCTGTTGCAGCAGAAGTCAAAGATCACGGCCGAACCGAATGGGATGAGAAGGACGTTCACGATGGGGTTATCCTTCTCAATCACTTGCTTCGCATAAATCCCGTCCTTCCCCACGAGCTCCGGCCACTGGGACTTGTACCCTGTCATGAAAATTCAAGGTAAGTCGTGCATGATCAATAAATTCCCCGACCACGGTAATGTTTTCGTGCGATCCCCCTCTAACCTCCGCCGCAGCACTTATGGTCTTGACACCCCTGGGAAATGCAAGGCGGATAGGGAATGCGTTGTGGGGGCGATGCCATATTTCTTCTACTATGAGTTTTCTCTCAGGAACTACTTACATATGCCTCGATGTGCATACGACCTTATATTTATATCTATCCATGAATTTCGATCTGGTGGAGTGAACACAGTAAAAATGACGCTTCGAATTCTTTATTATAGAATTAAGGGGATTATAAGCGTGACGTTTATGCATGATTTCCCCATGATCGAGCTTTCATTGTAGAGATAACCGCCCGGACTATTTGGGAGGTGAGTGATCTCGACCTCGTTTTTGTCGTTGGTTTGTGTGAAGACCCTGTCGCAGCACAAGTCTCCAAGATCACGCTGTCTGAGAGGGAGGAGAACCTGAGAAGGGTTATCCTTCTCGCAGGATCACGTTCTTCACGCATCCGGGTGATTCCCCCACCAGCTCAATTCCAGTTTAAAAAAAATGCGAAATACGATTTTAGTTTACAAAACTTCCTCAATACTGCCCTTATGGGAACCGATATACCTTTCTCAAGGTAGTGTCGAGGCGGAGAATCACGTTTCGTTTGTAATTTTAGTGTCGCGCATGGCATATGAACGATATTGATAGAGTTTTACAAATTAAAACCGTAATTCACGTGAGGAGAAACACTTCTCTAACTATATTAATATACCAAACTCTACTAGAGGTGAGGAGAAACACTACTCTTGCCAACCAAACTAAAAATAACAAAATTAATCTTGCCCAAAAAGAATTTCTAATAAAGAAACTTTAAAATAATTAATTTTTACTTGTTTGTTTGTCGTAGAGATTTGATATTAAATATACGATAAAGCAATGATAAAATTAAATAAAAATAGACTAATAAAAACAGACATAAAGAATTTCAAATTACAGTACTTAATGCCCTTAATTTGATTGATTTTTTAGAACAAGAATATAATTTTGATTCCACTAAGAATTGATTAGTTTAATTGTGAAGGAAAGATGAAGAAATGACAAAAATAAGATTGTTTTATTTGAGTATCATTAGTTTAATGTAATTTTTTATCGATCGTAAAAGCGAGTTAAGGGTAAGGAATTGGATTTAGTTATTCTAGAAAATGAATTAAAGTGTATGCTTGCAATATTGTGAACTCGTTATAAACACCAATTCCTGAGGGCACCACCTTTTTCCACAAGGAGGGCCGAATTGTTATTTGACCAGTCCAGATAAACTCGCAGTTATATACTTTTAAAAAATAACGATCGACGGAAAAATATTTCGCAAAAATTTTCAAAATTCATCAAATAATGTCCTTAATTTGACGTTATAAACACCGAATTTGATTTATTCATTTTTTTCTTTATAATACCAAGTTCACCTAAAGAAATTAAGAAATCCGACCTCAAAGGGAATTCGGTGTTTAAAAGACCGAACTACTCAAAATTTTTCAGATGAATTCGGACTAGAAACAATAAATTATTTATAATTTAAATTTTTTACATGGAACAACATGAAGGTTTTCATAGCAAAAGGAAAAGAAGATTTTGTGTGCAAGCTCAACAAAAGTCTCTACGGCTTGAAACAGGCCCCAAGGCAACGGTATATGAAACTTGAGTCTTTTATTGGGGAGCATGGCTACACCATAACCAATACAAACAATTGAGTCTTCTTTCAGAGGTTTGGTGTTGATGACTTCATTATTCTCTTATTATATGTTGATGATATGCTTCTTATTGGCAGGAATATCTCATGCATTAATCAGTTGAAGAAGCAACCGAACAAGTCTTTTGCTGTGAAAGACTTAGGTCATGCAGAACAGATTCTTGCCATGAGAATTGTCAGAAGAAGAGAAGAGAAGATCTTCTTGTCACAAGAGAAGTATATTCACAAAGTGTTGGAAAGGATCAATATTGGAAATGCTAACGCAGTAAGTTCTCCATTTCCTTCTGGAGTTAAGTTGAGCGGCGATCATTGTCCTTCTTCTGATGAGCATAGGTAGTAAGTACATGCAGAAGGTTCTTTATAGTTCTGTTGTTGGGAGATTGATGTATGTGATGGTGTGCATGAGACCTGATATAGCGCACGATGTTAGCTTGGTGAGGCGATTCTTAGCTAATCCTGGAAAAGAGCATTGGAATGTGGTGAAATGGATCATTAGGTATTTGCATGGCACCGTAAACTACGATATATGTTTCGGAGGTGGTGAGCCACAGTTGATTGATTATGAAGATGCATATATGGCTAGAGATATTGATACTCGTAAGTCGACATCGAGTTATCTGATTAACTTTGCAGGAGGAGCCGTTTCTTGACAATCTAGGCTTCAGAAATGTGTTGCACTATCTTCTACCGAGGCGAAATTCATTGCGGCCACGGAAGCGTTCAAAGAACTATTGTGGATGGAGAATTTTCCCCAAGAGCTTGGATTCAATCAAGAATGGTATGTTCTCTTCTGTGATAATCAAAGTACCATATATCTTGCGAAGAATTCTACTTTTCATGCGAAGTCAAAGCATATAGATATGAGGTATCATTGGATTCGAGATGTTGTGAATTCTAAGTTGGTGCATCTTGAGAAGATCCACACCAATAATAATGGATCGGACAAGACGACGAAGGCGCTTTCAAGAGAAACGATTGTTGCTTGTCGTCAAGTCGCCCGTATTTCGAAGAGCTCTTCCACATAGTCGAGAGGGGAGATTTGTTGAGCCGTTCTCTCATATTTGTAAGAGCGGCCCAAGCCCGTGTTTCTTTACACTGACAAAGCACGAAGCCCTCCATACTCTCTAGGGGTCATGTAGGGTTGTCTTCAGATGTGACAATATAGAAAAACGCAGCCAAGGGTGAGAGGGAGACAGTCGAAGAAGAAATGCAAACCCGGATTCCGCCGCAGGTCCGTTTCAGCTTGCACAACGTTCACTTAATCGGGTGTTGCTGCCGATCGCACCGTTGGAACTTCATGAAAGTTTGAGAGGTTATTCCTGACTTGAGGTTATTTATTTTCAACGGTGAAGATTGCTATTGGTTTCATCTAGATGGTGATTTTGTAATGTTTCCTAGACTTCCAGATTCTGTGTTCTTGATTTCAGCTCCTTCCCTTTTATGTTGTTAAGCGTATGATTACCAAGATGTATTCTTGATGTTACGCTGGGTAGGGAATAAGTTTATGTGCTGGTTGTTGGTGGCTAGAGAAGAACACTTGTGTACCCACTTCATTATTGATTTAGTGGAAGTTTTGGTGATGCCTCGGGCCGTGGTTTTTCTCCGTAAATTGAGGAGGTTTTCACGTTAAATCTTAGTGTAGTTCCTTGCTGCAATTTACTTATTTCCGCTGTGATTAGTTGAGTTAGCCTTAGGGAAGTCATTCGACGAATTTCCAGGTGTGTTAGTTCGTGTCACATCCCATCAGGAGGAGGGTCTGGTAGAGGAGAGGCGACGAGAGGGAGATGTCGTGGAGCTGAAGGTTGGATCCGAGGGAGTAGAACGAGTTGTGGCAATGGAGGAGGATCTCGGCGATCTTGTCCACATCAGGGCTCGCCTCGAGCGGCAGAAGGTAGGCGGAGATCTTGGCGGCGGCCGCCGCGTAGACATGGGGGTGAAGATGGTGGCGAAGGCCGGACACTGCAGCGGACGCGGGCAGTGACGGCGGTTTGAAAGCCATTGTCAACGGTGAAGGGAAGAACTAACACCGGCGGGGCTGCTTATATGTAGGAGATGGAACTACCGTTCGATCTTTAAAAGAGTAAAGTCACAATTTATTCGTTGCGATCCAACCTTATTACACCTTATCAATCACATCATGACACCACACGACATGGCGCAAAAGGGGAACCCTTCCACGACGTTTCATTAGCTCCACTTTGCCCCCAGGTTGGCTGGACTAACCGATGCGCGGAGTTTTAAGGACATTGAAGTTCTGGTCGAGGAAGACATGGACCCTGTTGCAGCAGAAGTCATAGATCACGGCCGAACCGATTGGGATGAGAAGGACGCTCACGATGGGGTTATCCTTCTCAATCACTTGCTTCGCATAAATCCCGTCCTTCCCCACGAGCTCCGGCCACTGGGACTTGTACCCTGTCATGAAAATTCAAGGTAAGTCATGCATGATCAATAAATTCCCCGACCACAGTAATGGTTTCGTGCGATCCCCATTTAACCTCCGCCGCAGCACTTATAGTCTTGACACCCCCGGGAAATGCAAGGCGGATAGGGAATGCGTTGTGGGGGCGATGCCATATTTCTTCTACTATGAGTTTTCTCTCAGGAACTACTTACATATGCCTCGATGTGCATACGACCTTATATTTATATCTATCCATGAATTTCGATCTGGTGGAGTGAACACAATAAAAATGACGCTTCGAATTCTTTATTATAGAATTAAGGGGATTATAAGTGTGACGTTTATGCATGATTTCCCCATGATCGAGCTTTCATTGCAAAGATAACTGCCTGGACTATTTTGGAGGTGAGTGATCTCGACCTCGTTTTTGTCGTTGGTTTGTGTGAAGACCCTGTCGCAGCACAAGTCTCCAAGATCACGCTGTCTGAGAGGGAGGAGAACCTGAGAAGGGTTATCCTTCTCGTAGGATCACGTTCTTCTCGCATCTGGGTGATTCCCCCACCAGCTCAATTCCAGTTTAAAAAAAATGCGAAATACGATTTTAGTTTACAAAACTTCCTCAATACTGCCCTTATGGGAACCGATATACCTTTCTCAAGGTAGTGTCGAGGCGGAGAATCACGTTTCGTTTCTAATTTTAATGTCGCGCACGACATATGAACAATATAGATAGAGTTTTACAAATTAAAACCGTAATTCATATTTTAAAAAAACTAACCCTTTTTTTATACCAAACTCCACTTGAGGTGAGGAGAAAAACTTGCCAACCAAACTAAAAAATAACAAAATTAATCTCTCTCAAAAAGAATTTCTAATAAAGAAGTTTAAAATAATTACTTTTTACTTGTTTCTTTGTCGTAGTGATTTCATATTAAATATACTATGAAGTAATGATAAAAATAAATAAAAATAGTCTAATAAAAACAGACATAAAGAATTTCAAATTACACTACTTAATGCCCTTAATTTGATTGATTTTTTAGAACAAGAATATAATTTTGATTCCACATAGAATTGAAGTTTAGTTGTGAATGAAGGATGAAGAAATGACAAAAATAAGATTTTTTTTATTAAAGTATCATTAGTTTAATGTAATTTTTTATCGATTGTAAAAGCGAGTTAAGGGTAAGGAATTGGAATTAGTTATTCTCGAAAATGAGTTAAAGTGTATGATTGCAATATTGTGAACTCGTTATAAACACCAATTCCTTAGGGCACCACCTTTTTCCACACGGGGGGGCTAAATTGTTATTCGCAGTTATATACTTTTCAAAAATAACGATCGACGGAAAATATTTCGCAAAAATTTTCAAAATTCATCAAATAATATTCTTAATTTGGCGTTATAAGCACCGAATTTGATTTGTTAATTTTTTTGCTTTTTAACACCGAGTTCACCTAAAGAAATTAAGAAATCCAACCTCAAAGGGAATTCGGTGTTTAAAACATCGAATTACTCAAAATTTTTCAAATGAACTCAGATTAGAAACAATAAATTATTTATAAATTAAATTTTTTATTTCTAACCCTAAATTACGATGTATTTTAAAATTTATTACCCTATTTTGCAAAATTTTTTCTTAACATTATTATATTGTATCAAACTATTTATTTTTGTAAAAACGATTTCACTCTTAGAAACATGGTGGTTGCCCCCCAATTTATATTGGGCCACAATATGGGCCTTCTAAATTTGGGCCGAATCAAAAGCTAAGTTTCTATGAGGCCCAAAATGTTGCTCCGAATATCATGGGTTTATGGCAAGAAGCATATCGAAAGCCTAATGTTTTGTCAGTCCATTGCTTCATTAGCAGCTTGAGAAGATGTCATTGCAACGCAAAGAACCCTGCTGCATGACCGGACAGACCAGATATGCGTCAGCCACTCACACCCAGGCTTTATTAGCAACTACATAACTTTTGTTCCGAAGCTCCTAGTAACGTGATAACGTTTGTGACCTTTTGTAGAATCAGAAGACGCACGTCTTCTGCCTAATCATCTTGCCTTTGATCACCTTGGCCTTCGAGTTGTTTGTCCCCCCAAACGGCCAACACCTGGATAGGAAACCTCCGCCGCCGCGTTCAATCCTGGATCACAAGATGAAAGATTCACTCATAAGGCTGCAGAATTTTCCCATGAAAGGCTCGGGATCGATTCGGAGGAACCGCCGGAATCTGCGACTAACTATGGATGTCTGAGCCGGGATATGAGATTCAAACTTGTTTGTACCTGCTTGTGCAGCTCTTGCTCCTGCTGGTGCCCTCAGGACTCCAATCTTCCCCTGGAAAAGGCCGTCTTCCTACCTTCAAGTCCTTACTGATTTCCCTCCGGTCAGACCAATCCAACGATACCCTCGGTGAAAACAGCGGCTGGGATGACTTAGATCTGTGTCCCGACGCAGGTTTCTTGCTCGACGTCAGAAAGGCCGGAAGGAACATCCTGATAAGGAAAGATCCTGCCTCCATGCTGCTAGTTCTTGTCACCTGACTGGGCCTCGTGCTAGCATCCTTCATCGTCCTCTTTTTCTTATTCTTCCTTTGCTTATCGTCGACTTCCGCCTCCGTCCTGGCAGGACAACTTTCCAGTCCTGCTTCCGGATGCTGGTTCACGACGATGTCCTTCAAGGATAACTCGTAACACGATTCAGGCATGTCTCGGATCATCTCCATCAGCTCCTTCCTGCCCTCCTCAATCTTCCGCAGCCTCGACATTGGGGAAAGGCTGCTGTAGCCTCGATCGGACGAAAGGAGAGGGAACGTATCGTCCAGCCTGGTATCCTCGCTTCTAATCTCATGGCGGTACAGCATACTTCCAGGAACCCAGAAATTAAATTCTCCTTCTACCATGTCTCTTTCCTGCAATCGTCGAATCAAATCAAGAAGAGATATGGCTCAGTATTATATGTAGGGACCAAAGGCTTTTTGTTTACTTTCTGCTCTGTGTTTCACAGCAAAGAGGAAAAGGGTTGTGCTGTGTGTGTGTGGGTAGTATGGTGTTGAGTCGGTTGCTTATTTCTAGGGAGATTTTTTAAGATACTCGATGCCAAGAAAGTCAAGTTGTGCCGTCTATGAGGGGAGTGGGGTTTGGTTTCTCTTTCAAAGTCTCTTGTTTTTTTCTCTAACATCCTTGTCCACCTCCTACTAATGTGTCATTTAGTCAAACCATATGTTTAATATTGTAATAACTATTTTTATTTTCCCAAATCTTCTTCCACCCCCACCCCTTCTTACAACGCAACTTCATCTACAGTTCTGAACCCAAAGCCGACAGTGGAGGTTCATGGCATATTCCCAGAAACCTACGTGAATATTTCCTAGTACCAGGGGGAGAAACTTTCTTCATCATTTGGGACGTGAAGGACTCGGTCTTAATAAACCTATGCCATGATAAAAGGTATTCAAATGCGAATAGTCATCATCTCATCCATCATTCTAGAAAGTAAACAAAAAAAAGGAATTAAAAGGGAAGCAGACCAAAAAGAGGAGGAATATCCAGACAAGAATAGACATCCACTTTTATTTAACTCAGTTGTCCCGTTAATATGTCTAGAAAGGAGTAAAACATACAGGTTGTAACAATGACATTAACAGACAGATAAACGGGCAATCAGACTAATACTTAAATTCTCCTTGTGGCACTTTGAAATTGATCGATAAGTTCTTCTGAACCTCAGACACGCAAACAAGACATTAAGAATTCTGTCGTTTTCAAGATTTTCTTAGGCTTCTAGAAGTGCGACAAATGGATGATCTTGCTTTTTTGTTTTCTCTAAGGAGGGGAGATTACTTCGTTGTCAATTGTTTCAGGAATTCAAGGAGCCTTTTCCTCCGACTTTTTTTATTTTATATGTTTCCTCCTACTTCTTGGCCGGTCAGGCGGAAATCTTGGCTCATTCTCACAATTCAAAGTTGCTACCACGTAACAATGGCGTAAACCACACGAACAAATGATCCGTACATACAATTCAGTAATTTGACTCCAAATGGTGTTTTCACAGGGAAGGAGGAAGATCAAGATGATGTTTTTACAGTGAAGAAGCCTAAGGCAAACTATCAGTAATGTTCTTGTGATGTCCATGCGTTGGATGCTGGCTGTAATAGGATTGGGACGGACATCGAATCAACAAGAGGTTGATCCCAAACGGGTTTTTCATCCCAGTTGAATAAAAACTTCACTAAAGAATTCCATCTAGAGAATGAATGGAATAACTATTGTGATTATGTTTTTTTCCTTTAATTCATGAAAGAAAAGAACAAAACCATTGATTAACTATTAGGGAGGCTTAAACAAATAATCTCTATCGCAATTTAAAATAATAAAAGTTACATCAAACTACCAAATGCTTATTCCAAAGGATAGGAAGCATGTAAGACCCCTTTCAATGAATCTCTATTCTATTCTTCCTAGAATAGTTATTTGGCGAGCCAAATATGTCAAAGGACTGGAAATGTTAGCTCGACTGATTGCTTGACCTGTTTGGACCAGCACGATGAAGCACCGGCTGCTTCATGTTTCTATCCCAACTTGGCACCATCCGGCTGTAGATTCCGAATGAAGAAATACAAGTACATCAATAATGCCAGTTAAAATTTCGATAGCCAAACAACAGAAGAGAAAGTGCAGACAGACTTACCTGTGGTGAGAAAGCCATGGTCTAATGCTAACCACAGCAATCCCAAATCAGATATTACAATGATAACTAGTCCAGACAGGAAAAAGTGGTAACACTATCTGCCGCTGTCAGTTGCTACAATTGCAGTTTTTGAATGGAAGATACACGTGAAGCTTCCTCCATATGACTGGTGAGGTTTTTGACCAATTCATATATATCGTCCATCTGATGATGCGATCTATCCTTGGCAGCAAAATTGTGCATCTCATTCTTTACCTCAATGGAACTATTACCAACATCCTTTGCCAAACTCTCTCTTCTAGCTGAATCCTCACTTCTTCAGAATCATGCCATTTATTAGCTGTGGCATAGATGTTCGATATCATTACATATCTGCCGGCATTCCACGGTTCTAACTCAAGCAGCACATCTGCTGCTCTTCTGGCAATCTCGCAATGCCATGGACTCTGGAACTGGCCAGAAGAGATCCCCACAGCCCAACATGATGTGGTTTGTCAGGGCATCGCCGGATCAAATCAATAGGCCCTTTAAGCCTATTTCTCCTCCCAAGTGTGTCGATCAGGATAGCAAAATGATCCAAAGTTATTACGACGTTGTGATCATTTACCATCAAATCCACCATGTCAAATGCTTCGTTGTCAAGGCCAGTGCAGTCCAAGCAGAAAAACACCGAGGAACGTCACGTGATTAGGTTGAACATTTGCCTTGACCATTTCCAGAAGAGCGCTTTGTGCCCAAAACCATGGAATTCCATATCCTTATGTGGCATTTCCTTGAATATTACCTCTGCTGATTTCATATTACCACACTTGCAGACCATATCAACCAAAGCATTGCTGACATACACATTAAGCATATCAGATACGGGGACGGCAATAAATAGATAATTCCTATACCAAAAACGAAGGGGAACGTCACTAAAGGTGCGGAATGGAGTGACGTGGGTATGGACAAAAGGATGTGTTTAGGGTGCGGCTGGAAATGGAATTAAACCGGGATAGATGAAAGTAGGTTGAGAACAACCACCACGGATACAGATTCACCACCGTGATAAAAGAACTCGATAAACTCGTTTGGCCGTGGATACAGATACACCACCACGAATAAGACAAGGGTGAGGCACAACGCGGAGGATACAGTTAACATCACTTCTGGTTGATACGCTCAACTCAATCCGTACTTGGAATCCACCAAATGAAGAACGAGGTTGAAGGAGAATCCACTCACTTCGGATAGAAAGACACAAGTCTAACAAAGGGGTTTATAATCTGATCAAAGTTATTTGAAAGCTTACAAGGGCATCCATTATATAGGGATCACCTAAACAAGAACTTAGATGAAAGATAATGAACCTAGACTAGATGCATGCATGGCTAGATTCATGGATGCACCACAAATGGCTTATTGTAAATGCAACAACCTTAAATGTAAACGCACAAACGAGTAAATGCATGATGATTAAGCTTCTCCAAGACTCTTCGGCTTCGTGACCCTTCAGCTTCTAATGTTTAAGTCGTCGCCTAGAATGAATGTCGCATGGATGGTCGTCGCCTCAATGATCGTCGCCTGGATCCTGTCGCTTGAAGTGGTCGTTCAGTACCTCCGTCGCTCAGTCAATCGCTAATGAGCAAAATAAGCCCTCTTCGGGAGGGCGATGGAAGGGGCAAAGGTGAGTTGTCGATCGTCTTTGTATCAATATCCGTGTTGCTTGTGGTCCTAGTCATGTAGCTGTGGATTTGCTTGCCTCTTTGAATAACCGCCATATCTGCACAAGCACCGAGAACACTGACAAAAGTCTGAGGACTGGGTATTACCCATTCTTCAATCATCTCACTTCGGATAGAAAGACACAAGTCTAACAAAGGGGTTTATAATTTGATCAAAGTTATTTGAAAGCTTACAGGGGCGCCCATTATATAGGGATCACCTAAACAAGAACTTAGATGCAAGATAATGAACCTAGACTAGATGCATGCACGACCAGATTCATGGATGCACCATAAATGGTTTATTGTAAATGCAACAACCTTAAATGTAAACGCATAAATGAGTAAATACATGATGATTCAGCTTCTCCAAGACTCTTCGGCTTCGTGACCCTTCAGCTTCTAATGTTTAAGTCGTCGCCTAGAGTGAATGTCGCCTGGATCCTGTCGGTTGAAGTTGTCGTTCAGTACCTCCATCGCTCAGTCAATCGCTGATGAGCAAAATGAGTCCTCTTCGGGAGGGCGATGGAAGGGGCATAGGTGAGTTGTCGATCGTCTTTGTAACAATATCCGTGTTGCTTGTGGTCCTAGTCATGTAGCTGTGGATTTGCTTGCATCTTTCAATAACCGCCCTATCTGCACAAGCACCGAGAACACTGACAAAAGTCTGAGGACCGGGTATTACCCAGTGAATTCAAGGCGCTCGCCTAGGCGCGCCTAAGCGCTAGGGCGAGGCGAGGCGAGGCCTCCTCGCCTATTTTGGCCTAGGGCGGGCGACGAGGGTAAGGCGCTGCCTAGGCGAGCGCCTCACCCAAGGCGCCAAGGCGCTAGATAGAAGACTGTGTAACTCGACTGTGTCAAAGCCAAATGCCAGCGAACCAAAACTTAATTAAATCAAAGCGATAGATAGAAGACACGAATTTGAAGACCCAAAAACCCAAAATTAAATCAAACAAACATCCACCACTCCCATTCACATCAGCCCTAGTTTGAAGACTCGAAGAAAAACTGAAGACGGAACCCACCCAGCTCTCTCCCTTCACTTCTCCATCTTTGATCACCGGCGGCCCGGTTCTCCCCTCCCCCTCTCCCATCTCCATCTGTTTCCTTTCCTCCCGATCTCTCTCTCCTCTGAAGCTCAAGCCACGGCCACGGTTAAGGCCATCTTCATGGCCTCTGGGTTTCTTTTTTTTCCTTTTCCGTTCTTGTTTTGTGTGGGTGGGTGAAGAGAAGAGCGTATTTGGAGATTTTATGGGATCGTTTCATTTCTTGGAAACGTTGGTTATGGTACTCAGACAAAGCAAGCTTTTTATGTTTGTTTGGACTTTAATAGAATGGAGCTAATAGTTGTAATTAATGGAATGGCATGTTGCGTGGAGACTGTAATTTGATGGATGAAAAACCCAGGTTAGAAAATAAAATCAATGATCAATGATTTTTTTGGGGACTGTATGTATTGTTAATTATGTTTGATTTTGATCATTCGGAATGACTGAAGATTGTGATAATAGAGGTCCCAAACGTGATATTGGCTGGAAATATAATTTTCTGGAAGATCCGAAAGATCCCAATACTGTAACATGCAAATTTTGTGGTTACAAATCGAAAGAGGGAATACATCGAGCTAAGCAACATCAAGCCGGGAAGTTTAAAAATGCAAAGGCATGTCGCAAATGCCCCGAATATGTGAAAGAGGAGCTTCTTACTCAATTGACAACATCAAGATCAAGAAACTCTAAAACAAGTTGTGGTATTTCTTCAAATGATTCAATTTCCATGAGTTTTCCTGATGTGGTTATTGGCTATGATGTTGCACAAGAAGGTGATTCGGTATTTGATGATAGAGTTCGGAAACGATTGAAGGGTAAAGGTCCTATGGATGTCTTCTTAATGGAAAAGGGAAAGGCAAAGCAGACAAGTGTAGTTGATGCCATTGATAAAGAAGCTCGTTCGAGAACCATTCAACTCATTGCCCGATGGTTTTATCAGGCTGGTATTTCTTTGAGTACCGTCAAATTAAAGAGCTTCGAGGAGATGGTGGATGGGATTGGTAGATACGGTCCAAATTTGAAGCCCTCAAGCTATCATGAGATGCGAGTACCTCTCCTGAAGAAGGAGGTTGACTTTACGAAAGAGATGATGAAAGATCATGTTGATAGTTGGTCTCGATATGGGTGCTCTATAATGTCAGATGGTTGGACTGATAGAAAGCAACGATGTCTGATTAACTTTCTTGTGAGTGGTGTGAAGGGGACAATGTTTATCAAGTCGGTTGATGCTTCCGATTATTCTAAAACAGGCAAAAAGTTATTTGAACTGCTAGATAGCTTTGTGGAGGAAATTGGAAAGCAAAATGTCATGCAAGTGATCACGGATAATGGAAGCAACTATGTGTTGGCCGGTAAGATTTTATTTTCTTTAAAAAAGGTTATGATTCTTTTTCATTAATTCATAACACTAATGAGTAAATTCTTAACAACTTGTCTCTAACCAGGAAAATTACTGATGGCAAAGAGATGACACTTGTATTGGACGCCTTGTGCGGCTCATTGCATCAACTTGATGCTTGAAGATATCAGCAAGCTCCCGAATGTGAAGAAAACTGTTCAAGATGCCATCTTCCTTGTCGGATTTATCTATAATCATGGTAGTGCTTTGAGCACCATGAGAACTTATACGGAGAATAAGGAGTTGCTCAGATGTGGTATAACAAGATTCGCGACGGCCTTCCTCACTTTGCAGAGGCTTCATATCTTGAAGAATAAGTTGAGGAGAATGTTCGGATCCCTCGAATGGGAAGCAGACAAATTGTCGACCACGGCGAAAGGAAGAAGGGCGTTTCAGATTGTGTTTTTTTTTTTTTAATATCAGCGGGGTTCGTGGTGGACTTACTTTTTGCGAGCCCTCTCACGAGGTTCGGAGGCTCTTTTACAAGCCTGCGAACCTCAGGCCCGGCCCCACTACATCCCCTCTGGGCCCGACTTGAGGCCTGCTCCCCTGTCGGTCCAATTTCAGTTGAGGCCCAAAGGCCCAGCAGGTGGGCGGCTCCTGGGCTTTATTAGCCATCACCCAGGAGACCAACCTTAATTTTCCAAGTGGAGTGTGCGTGATGGGGTTCGAACCAGGGATCATGACAAGATTCCAAACACCCACCACCCATCTTACGCCATTTGGTGTCCTCGCAAGGACATTTCAGATTGTGTTGAGGCAATCATTTTGGGACCAGGTTATGTACGCATTGAAGGTGATGGGTCCATTAGTATCCGTTCTTCGTATTGTGGATAACGAGAAGAAGCCAGCGATGGGGTATTTATATGAAGCGATGGATAGGGCTAAAGAGACCATCTAGAAGTCTTTTAACAATAAAGAGGAAAAATATGCAACCGTGTTCAAGATCATTGACGATCGATGGAATTGTCAGCTGCATCGGCCCTTACATGCAGCTGCACATTATTTAAATCCGGCATACTTTGATAAGATTTCCAATTTGGAAACAGATTCTAAAGTAACAGATGGTTTGTATGCTTGTATCGAGAAGTTCTCTCCAATTATCGAGCATCATGATAAGATCCTTAATGAACTTGCATATTACATGCGATCTGGAGGGAAATTTGGTACGACTCTAGTCAATCGAGCAAGAAAATTGAGATCGCCAGGTACTTTTTCTTTGACCATTCTCAAAATTCATAATTAAATGTTACATTCAATGACAAATTACATATTTGAATGACAGCGGAATGGTGGGAAATGTTTGGAGATAATACTCCGAATCTACAACGTCTTGCGGTCAAAATTCTAAGTTTGACTTGTAGTTCAAGCTGCTGTGAGCGCAACTGGAGCACATTTGAGCATGTATACCTCTCTTACTGAAGTGTTGTATTTGATTATTCTTATTATCATTTGGTACATTAACATTTTCTTCTTTGTAGATTCATACAAAGAAGAGGAATCGACTTGAACATGAAAGATTGCTTGATTTGGTTTATGTCAAGTATAATCAGAAGCTAAAGGCTCGCTACGATGCCGCCGATGTTATAGATCCACTTACTTTGGATGAAATTGATGAGAGTAATGAGTGGATGTTAGGAGAAATGGATGATGAAGTGGAGCATGGCGATGACTTGGTTTTTCCTGACGATACTTTGACGTGGAGAGAGGTGGAGATAGCATCGGGTGTCAATGAACAACCAGTTCGGACAACTAGGCGACAAGCTACTTCAAGTAGCTCACGAAACATACTTAGAGATGAAGTCGACTTCGATGTTGAAGATGACAATGAACCACAACTTGGCAATGATAATTTGCTAGAAAAGGATGTTGACTTGGATGATGATGATTGTGGTGATTTCGATATTGATATGTAGATGCGGATGACGTGAATTTGGAACTGATGTGGATTGTGATTGTGGGTGCTGATGCTTTTTGATGTGGATTGAGGATGATGATGCCTCTTATGGATGAGGATTGTGGAACTTGAAATTGTCCTTTTGATTTAAGAAGACATTTACATTTGGCATTTCAATTATAAAAAATTGTTCTATGATCTATACATTAATGCATTAAAGCCTAGCGCCTAGTGCCTCACCTAGCGCCTAGCGCCTCGGGCGATGAGAGGCCTTCTCGCTTTGGTGGCGCTTAGCGCCTTGAAATCACTGGTATTACCCATTCTTCAATCATTTGCCTAAACAGATCAAATGCTTCATCTCACTGGCCATTTCGTACATAGCCCACAATCCTTGATGTCCAATAAATTGTATTCCTGTGCAGCATCGAATCAAATACTTCATAAGCATCATGTAACCTATTTGCCCGAGCATACATGACGATGACTGAGGTCCAAGAGACGATATCCCTATCCTCATTGGACATCTGGATGAAAAACCTTATAAGATGCACCTGAGTTGCCACATTTACCGTAAGCATCTGTGACGCCGACATAGTTGAAGTTACCAACTTCAACGCACCTAAGTGAGCACAGCTACCCCGACATCCACGAAAGTATACCCATCCATTTCCACTAATTTGCTATCCTTCTCCAAATCCAGGAAAAGTTTCAAGGATTCTCTGTATAGCCCACGAACGGTGTCTCTTCCAGGCATTCGGGAGAATAACTCCAAAACCTTGGAAAATTCGCCTGCTTGAGCATAAGCAGAAACCGTGGTAATCCAAGAGCAAACATTTTCCAAGGGAATTTCATCAAACATCTTATGGGCCTTGCCAATGGAGCCACATTCAGCCTACTAATGGAGGAGACGGTTGATTACGAAATTGTCACCGGAAAGTGTGGTCTTTTACGAGGACTTGCCGACTTGATGTTTTGCATAGCGATGCATGCCGATATGATGGAACGGTAGTTAGGGATAGTGGGGATGATGTCTCGGCTAAACATTGCTTCATGATCATCCTCCGAGAGAATCCTGGGAATCAATGGAAACAGCGATAGAATCAACTTGGCTACTGCTAATAATTCTACGACATCAGGCCGAAGCTTCCGCGGATTCACCCCTGTAATTTGGGGGTCTGGGGAAAGGTCGTGAGGGATGGTGAGGGGTGTGGTTGTGTAAGTAAGGAAGGTAGGAGGAGGTGGTGTGTGTGTTTAGTCTCCAACTTGTAGAGCACTGAAGGTACCTGAAAACCTTGCCTGAGAACCTTGAGTTTGGAAAGTTTCCGACGAACTTACGTCCGTTTAGAAATTATTTCATTAAGTAACGTCCAAAGATGGAAGCGGCTAACGTTACGTGCACGTAACGTTACGTGCTTTACTAAATTTCATCAATCGGTTAGTAAAATTTACTAATTTTTTTAGTAAATTTTACTAAACAGTGACCATTTTCTTAGTAAAATTGTTAGTAATCGGGTACTAACGGGGTTAGTAAATTTCATTAGTAATTTACTAACCCCGTTAGTACCCGATTACTAACGTTACGAACCCCGTTAGTACCCGATTACTAACGTTACTAACCCCGTTAGTATCCGATTACTAACATTTTTACTAAAAAATCTGTCTTGATTCGTAAAATCGGTAGTAATCGGATACGAACGGGGTTCGTAACGTTAGTAATCGGGTACTAACGGGGTTCGTAACGTTAGTAATCGGGTACTAACGGGGTTAGTAAATTACTTAACCCCGTTAGTACCCGATTACTAACGTTACGAACCCCGTTAGTACCCGATTACTAACGTTACGAACCCCGTTCGTATCCGATTACTAACGTTTTTACTAAAATTGTTAGTAATCGGATACTAACGGGGTTCGTAACGTTAGTAATCGGGTACTAACGGGGTTCGTAACGTTAGTAATCGGGTACTAACGGGGTTCGTAACGTTAGTAATCGGATACTAACGGGGTTCGTAAATTACTAATGACATTTACTAACCCCGTTAGTACTCGATTACTAACAATTTGCCTAAAAAATCACTGTTCAAGTTTAGTAAATATTACTAATTATATTTGTAAAAGTTCGAAACTTTTAGTAAAGCTTTAGTAAAATTGTTCGTAAATCTTCGCTAGGTTTAGTAACGCGTTACTAAATAGTTTAGTAAATTACTAAACGTAATAGTGATTTCTGAACCTAATTACTAACCTGTGGCTGGTGTGAAATTACGTAAATGCCCCCGTTCGTTTTTACTAAATGGTTTACGAACCTAGTTAGTAACCCATCGTTTTGCTTTTGCGATCGTCGTTGCCATACGAACGTCTTCCCCTCCGACCCTCCCCTCCCACCGTCCCCTCCAAGCAGCTTCTTTGCGCGTCCCCTCCGACCCTCCCCTCCGACCGTCGACGGTCGGCGTGCCTTCCAAGAAGTTTCCCTCCGACCGCATTCCTCTCGCCGGTGCTGCAGTTGCTTGATTCGGAGGACGCAGGAGTAACGTAGTAGGAGATGCAGTTATCTCGAAGGCGGATGCACCAGCTGTGGTTGTTAAGGAGGATGCAGCAGCTGTGATTCTTTTGTGATCTGTCGTGATCTGCAAGTTTTGACAGGTGAGCTGCAGGTGATCTGCAAGTGATCTGCAAGTTTTGACAATGAATGTTGCTGAACGATTGATCTGCATCAGCATTGCGTCGTAGCAATTTGTCATTACGGTGTATTTTTTTGCAGCCTCTAAATGACGACCGGGATGTGTGCTTGGATGTATCTTAGAATGAGTTGGTGATACATTCAACCTAGGATGCAAGGGTGTGGAGCTGCATTCCATTCTTGAAGATATGGAATTTGTCTTCAACCAAGAGCATGCAGCATTCGGTAAATGCTTTCTACCTGAATGCATATATTTGCTTTATATTTTGCAGCCAAGGCTTCGGGACTACTAAATGCCGTATGTGCGTGCAGGTGAGCAGGATACGAATGACTTCCTCAATATACTTAGGGGTATGAATGAAGATCAGTTGATGAATATGTCATTTCGTACTGCCGAAGAAGTTGAAGAGTTCATTAAAATGTATTCAACGGTGCATGGATTTTCAATTAGGAAAAGGGATCGTCAGAAACTGCGAAACGGAGAATGCGTCATGAGAAAGTGGGTTTGCTCAAGGGAAGGGGTATGTTCTGATTCAGCTATGTTAACGGCCAATAGTCGGGTGAGGGCATCTATGAGGACATCTTGCAATTGTTTCTTCAAAGCTAGAGTTGAAGAGACTGGAGAATGGAAGTTTGTAGCTCTTCAGTTGAACCACAATCATGAAATGGTGAGTAATGGGCTGTCTTATTTCATGCGAGAAAGGCGCATCATTTCAGACGAAGATATGACATTTATAACCCGAATGCTTGAAGTTGGGTTTAGACAGTGTGATATTATGCGCCTACTTGTACACGTATCTGGTGGGCATCCGCGTGTTGGTTTCTTAATGAAGGACCTCAATAACAGGAAGCTTAAGGAAGACTCAGTTGGGAGTAATGGTGGTTGTGATTCTGTGCTAGCATATCTTTTGTGTAGGAGGAATAGTGATACGGGTATGGCCTTTTACACATTTGTCGAGAAGAATGAAGTGAGTCGAATATATTGGGCGGACAGTACTTCAATAGCTGATTACCACTGTTTTGGTGATGTACTAGCTTTCGACTCTACTTTTAAGACGAACAAATATGGAATGCAAATGGTCATCATCGTGGGTGTGAATCATCATCATCAGACAACCGTCTTTGGGGCTGCCTTGATGGCTTCCGAAACCATTGCCGATTATACTTGGCTATTGCGCACACATACATTGGTCATGGGAGGAAAACACCCGATAAGTGTTGTAACTGACGCCGACAAGGCGATGATTGCATCTGTGCGAGAAGTTTGGCCAAATTCTAGGCACAGGTTATGCCTTTGGCATTTCAGCAGGAACATAACACGCCGTGTACAGGATGCACAAATGCGACGACGTATTTCCTCTTTTATGTATAATAGTAGACCATCAGAAGAAGTTGAAGAAGAGTGGACTTCTTTAATGACAAATATAGGTACGATAAGCACCAGATGGCTAGAACAGATTTACGATTGCAGGCATATGTGGTGGCAAACGTATCTGGTTGGACATTTTTGGGCAGAGCTTAGAAGCACTCAACGGTGCGAAAGGATGCATGCATATATGAAGGAATATGTGAATGTAAATCATAAGCTTCATGATTTCGTGCACAATTTTGAGCGAGCAGTTGAAGATATTCGTCACAAGGAATATGAGGAGGACTTCAAGTCATCTCAGAAATCTTTAAGGCTTATTACCATGCTGCGTCGACTTGAGGAAGATGCGCGTCACATATATACTATGAAGTCCTTTCGTAAGGTTCAGCAAGAGATACAGAAGGAATCAAAATTTTATGTAGAAGATGTACTAGACGGAAATATTGCCATGGTGTACACTCTGTCGTGTTATGATGGTGAGCATAGGTGCGTGCAATGTACATCTGCGAAGTCTTCTATCCAACTGAGCTGCAGTTGTTTACATTTTGAGACATTTGGTTATCCATGTTCCCACCTATTCCACGTAGCTAAAATAGAAGGATTCTTGTCCATACCTACTCA
The DNA here is from genome assembly GCA_023653495.1 of Melastoma candidum. NCBI lineage: Eukaryota > Viridiplantae > Streptophyta > Magnoliopsida > Myrtales > Melastomataceae > Melastoma > Melastoma candidum. Next base: position 11,695,201 of record CM042888.1, on the reverse strand, counting down.
TCTTGTGAAGCAAAGGTGGACAATGAGCGCCAAAAGAACAAGTGATGCTCTATTTTCACACCAGTCTAACGGTGTGAACGTTGATGATTTGCGCCAGGGTATATTAATGACATCTTGCAGACGTATGTGCTTCTTGGCCGGGAAATCGGAGAACTCATTTCGTAAATTGCAGAAACAAATTGAAAGTTGGACGGCGGAGTTCGAGCTCAGTTGCGGTGATGATGAAGATAAGAAGACGGATGACGATGGCAAAGAATATGTATTTACGGCATCGAAAATGCGCAGGGATTTCAGCAATCCCCAGTCTCCTAAACAATATGGTGCCAACACCCTTTGTGATGTCAATCCGCGTAGTGAAGGTACATCGGATGAGTTTTGTAATGATAACTCTGTGTTTGGTCAGTGGATTATGTAATCTTTAATTTCACCCCTTGTCATTCAATCAGTGCTGAAAGTATTACATCAGTCTGGCATGAGATCCCCTTGTTTGTACAGTAATTACATCCCCTGCTGTTTCAAAATTGCATGCCCCTGGTTATATCTAAATGCATGCCCCTGGTTACAAGTCATCCCCACATATGAACTACAATACACCGTCATCTAAATGTACATACGATGTAATAGCTTTGTACATCGAACCCTAATCAAAAAGCATAAGGTGCATCTTGGATTTTCAGTCATTTTATGCGAGCTTCCATGCCTGCGGTTGTGGAGCTACTGTCATCCTGCCGTTTCTTCTTGATTGTGTGATTGTCTTTCACCCTTTGATATATAACCTTTCGAATGTCATTTCTAGACCACTTTATCAGGGATATCACCAGCTTTAGCCTATCAACAACACCTACATTCTAAACAATTGCAGCGCAATGAAGTGAGTTGTTTATAGCATAACTCGGTACCATAACTACAGACGGCGTTACCATACCACAGTCTCAGCTCCTTGCGGTGCTTCGGGCAATGACATGAACTTCATGACATATAATCCACAATCATTGCTGAAAACGTCAAAACATAGGAATTTATGTCTAACTATTTATAACTGCTGATTTTGGGTTTATATGACCGACTGTACTTACGGGTGACCGGCCGCCATTTGGTCAGGCACATTTGTTGGATATGTTATAGGCCAGGAGCAGATGTCCGGGATTTGAAAACCGGATATCTTGGATTTCCCCTCATTTTGTTGCATGATGACACTTACAAGTTGAATAACACGTCGATGAAGGTCTGCCCTCCCATGTAGGTTGCTCAGCTTGTTGTTAATTGTGTCCAATATGAACACTTGTGACGACCTGAATGAGAGAACTTGTAATGTCCAGTGGGTTTCCGATATGCAAACCGGAATATATATCTGCAATCACAGTAACAAGTTACAGAACAGACAGATTTAGAAATCAAATGTATACTTACCAACAATACATAGTAATATTCATTCGAAATATGTATGACGGAATGATTACCCATTCAACTTCATTATTCCTCCCGATGTGTGCCCTATAATGTGAATATAGGGCAGCCGCATCAGATTTTGAAATGATGGGCATGTTTTGTCCACTGTATTGGTTGGCTGCTAGATTCTATTGCAGAACGATGCATGATGAGAAGATGTATTAAAACAATGCATATGAAGATGTGTCGCGGGATAAGACAAACTAACCCCTAACCAACTCGTGAGATACCAGATTTTCTTCTTGGCAGGATCCACATCTCTCTGGAGCATCATTGCGTGAAAGTCAATGATCTGTGTCAGCAATTGCAACTTCGATTAACGTGCATCCCGCAGAATATCTTAAGTGATGTATAAGTCATTCTTACATCACTGTCTATCCAACCATTTGGTTTGAGTGTCAGTATGGATGATCGATTGACATGGACAAAGTCCGTGGTACACAAACATTCACTGCATACAAATAGGAAATAACAGTTGGTAGCTTACAAAGAAAACTAAATTGATAATCCAATACATGAAGACCAAAGTCAATGAAACAAACCTATGATCCCTGCCCTCATTCCATGCATACTCTAAGATATTCCATTGAGCTGGCGTAAATATTTTCACGTCACTCACGGGCATATCCGTTGGAATGATCTTTAGAATTGCCTAAAAAGAAAAAATTACAACAACTAGTCAAAGCTGCTGACTTCAGCACGGTCTTGCCCCGGTGACATGGGTCCATTCAGTGATAATCCGTTGTTATACCTCAGGTACTGCTGTGCGTTGGCGCTTCCTTGTTCGCGTCAATGGTTTTGGTGGGACGAATGGTGAGCTCTTGAATGCCGAGGGCTTCCTCTCCGCCGTACGACGTGTAACCCTTCTGTTAAACACATTTGTCGTAGATGAACCAGTTTCCTGTAACCAATCACCATATCAAATAGCTGCTTAGACCGGTATCCAGTTTTTTGAATGTAAATGCTATCCAAAAGTGCCAACAGTACTTACCTTTACAACCACACAAGATTCTTCTCCTGCTATGTTACGAACTTCATCGTCAACAAACACTTGCTGAGGAAGCGAATCTGGATCTCCAATCAATCCGTTGCCTTTGTCATCTTTACTAACTTGTCCTTCTCCTATCTTCTCTTTGCCTTTTGCTGCTGTCACAACATTGTCATCTGTCGATACATCTCCTGCATCATCAGCTTTTTTCTTTGGCCTAAGGTAGAACTTTGCCTCTTCCTCAGATTTCGTCATTACAAACTCAGATTCAGAATCCGGGTTGTTCACATTAGCATCATAATTCAATGCCGCCAACTTCTCATCCAACTTGTTCAGTGTACGAGCGAGTCGTACCTCACGAACATCTGAGTAATCGTCACTACCCTCCGGGAGTGGCTGTCGTTTTTCAGCAGGTTGGAAGGGCACCAAGCTTCTTTCGGATACCATCGTCGATCCCACTTCACAGACTGGTGTAACCTCCCTGGGGTTCTCTAAACCTCGAGCAGTAGGTGGCGATCCACTCTCCTTGACAGGGCATGGCTCATTTGATTGGTCAACACCTACCTCCCCGACATCGCCTTTCACTGGATCATGTACATCATCACCTCCCCCTTCGCCATGTTCAACATTTCCACTGCTTGCAGGACTCAGCCTCTTTTCAGGGTGGGGTTGACTCTTTGGAATATCAGAATCACTTCTGATTCTTCGCAATTCGGTAAGAATCAGACCTAATCTCCGTAGTATGTCGATGTTACTGCCTTGCAGGACTCTCACAGAGAATTCCAAACTCTGCTCATACATAAAAGGTCAATCTTACACCAATGTAAAAGGGAAGGACATTGACATTTAAATTGTACAACGCGATGATTTTCGACTTACCTTCAACCGGCGCATTACACCTTGCATAGTCTCCGAGTCGTGGACCAAGTCGGCTTCTTCATCTGCCACATTTGGCAATTCGTTCTCATCCTGTTAAGTGCATTAACATCAAACACAACGGATTGAATTCAACTATACAAAACAATTCAGGTATTGCTGCCTCGAATATGAACAAATAATTGGACTAAGAAGTTACAATATATGTTGCTTCAACATTACAGCCTTTGAAAACGCATTTGAGCCGATCGTCGTCCCAATCTTGACAAAGTGGCAATGACCTGTTCATCTTTCCTAACATATCGGCAGCCATGGACACTTTACTAGCATAGAAAAACTGCCATAAACACAACCCGAAACCTTGCTGGTTAAAAGAACAACGAATGATGATGACTTCAATAAAATCAGTGGGCAGAATATATTAACAGCGTCGTATCATCCAAATGCTCACCACAAGTATCTGCACGCAACCCCCGATGTATCTTGCTTCATTCTGTTGATATGTCCTAACTTGGGCACACAAGTTATCAAGAACATGAGTAGCCCAATCAAATTTGCAGATTGCATTGACATCGCGGGTTGCAAGCAAGTACTCCTCGTGGATATCGAAGTTCGTTGTTGGGCACAAATAGCAACCTATGATGAAAATGACTACCTCTGCTTTCCACAACTCGTCCGGACCAGTTCTTGATAGCAGACTACTCTCAACAGATTTCAGAGAAATTTTACCTCTTCTTAGGTGTCCCTTTAGCTCTTCTCGTACGGTTTCCATGTGACCGCTAAATGGGACACCAACCTTTGTAGATGGTATGCCAATTAGCTCATGTACATCAGTAGAAAGCAGGGGTTGTTTCACACCATCAATGACCAGAACCTTCTTCTGTGGATCGAACAGCTTCAAACACAACTTCACTGCGCTGTGATTTACCTGCCTACTTGCCAGACGAAGAAGACCATCAAAACCTAAGTCTTTTAACGCCAACCTCCTCTCGTCATCGAATGTGTCCAGGACCGACATTAACTTCTTTGGACTACATCGAGTATACAGGTAATCCTGTAATAGAAGAACCAAAGAATGCAGAGTAACACCATTCAATTAATGACAGACAAAATAAACAAAACAGGGACAGAGACCACTAACTTACATGACCAACACGTACTCTTGTAGCCTTTTTCTTTTTCGAACTCTCAGGAGTGTTTGTATTTCCAACGGCCATTTCGGCATCTCCTTCAACCTCTGCCGTAACAGAAAATCATAATGTTGATTTCAACAGACCACAAATCACTCATCCTAAGATACCAACACTTTAACAGAATCACACCACAATCAGAAACCATTTACGGAAACTAAATTCGTAATAATCATTCTCCAATCGCAAACGGAAAGAGACAGGACGACGGTGACGATTAGGGTTTCGAGATACACGTCAATACGAAGAGGACGAAGACAATGCAATCTCACCTGACGCCATCACTTCTGCCGGACAGCACGTAAAAGAGGACGAAGACAATGCAATCTCACCTGATGCCATTTACGGTCGCAGGGTCCCGTGCAAACGGACTATCGGAGGGAGGACCACGCAAAGGGGGCGGGGAGGACGACGCAAAGAGGGGCGGGGAGGAATGTGGTCGGAGGGGACGCGCAAAGAATGCGCTCGGAGGGGGACGATCGGAGAGGAGGGTCGGAGGGGAGCAACGACGAGCGCGAACGCAACACGAAAAAAATGGGTTCGTAACTAGGTTAGTAAACCATTTAGTAAAAACGAACGGGGGCATTTACGTAATTTCACACCAGCCACAGGTTAGTAATTAGGTTCGGAAATCACTGTTACGTTTAGTAATTTACTAAACTATTTAGTAACGCGTTACTAAACCTAGCGAAGATTTACGAACAATTTTACTAAAGCTTTACTAAAAGTTTCGAACTTTTACAAATATAATTAGTAATATTTACTAAACTTGAACAATGATTTTTTAGGCAAATTGTTAGTAATCGAGTACTAACGGGGTTAGTAAATGTCATTAGTAATTTACGAACCCCGTTAGTATCCGATTACTAACGTTATGAACCCCGTTAGTACCCGATTACTAACGTTACGAACCCCGTTAGTACCCGATTACTAACGTTACGAACCCCGTTAGTACCCGATTACTAACAATTTTAGTAAAAACGTTAGTAATCGGATACGAACGGGGTTCGTAACGTTAGTAATCGGGTACTAACGGGGTTCGTAACGTTAGTAATCGGGTACTAACGGGGTTCGTAACGTTAGTAATCGGGTACTAACGGGGTTAGTAAATTTCATTAGTAATTTACTAACCCCGTTAGTACCCGATTACTAACGTTACGAACCCCGTTAGTACCCGATTACTAACGTTACGAACCCCGTTCGTATCCGATTACTACCGATTTTACGAATCAAGACAGATTTTTTAGTAAAAATGTTAGTAATCGGATACTAACGGGGTTAGTAACGTTAGTAATCGGGTACTAACGGGGTTCGTAACGTTAGTAATCGGGTACTAACGGGGTTAGTAAATTACTAATGAAATTTACTAACCCCGTTAGTACCCGATTACTAACAATTTTACTAAGAAAATGGTCACTGTTTAGTAAAATTTACTAAAAAAATTAGTAAATTTTACTAACCGATTGATGAAATTTAGTAAAGCACGTAACGTTACGTGCACGTAACGTTAGCCGCTCCAAAGATTAAAATTTTTTTTACTAAAATCGATTTCGCATCATTGGAAGAAAGTTTTTTTTAAAGTCTGGCCTTTATAAACCCTAATTCAATAAAACAATAAAGAAGTCGAACTTATAAAATAGAGTTTATCTCGAATAAAACAACTTTTATAAAAAGTTCACCCCCTGATTGTACCCCCCACCCTCTGTTCGGAAATCCCAACAGCCAACTCGGTCCGTATTCTTACTTTCTGTCAGTAAAACTTTTCTTTTTTACTCTTGAAGCGTAAGGCTAACTCCTTTACGAAGGGCGATTTTAAAATAACTTATTTTAAGAGTTGAGAAGTCGGTAGAAAGATTGACTTTCTTCGTAATCGAAGTTGAACTTTGTAAAGCCGATTTTGCTATTTTAGTCAAGGAATTTTCAAACTTTCGATGGTATTTGACGAAATAATTTTTTAACCAACGTTTTTTTAAAAACAAAGCTCGATTTCTCCGTGTACAAGAATCATGACTTGCAGAGTCGACAGGCACAAGAAAAACGACAGAAGACCAACTTGGCCGACGAGTTCTCAAGGCATGTGTGCATCATGGACACAGGATGTCACGATGCTCGGTTTTGTGTTTGTTCTTGAAAAGATTTTAGGTGATGATTAAATACTGTAGACATATATTTCTCGGAGCATATCACGTTGAGAAAGATTGTCATGAAGCCTTCTCTCTTCCGAACTTCTGCTTCAGGACTTCCTCCAAACGATGGATTACTGGCGAGAAAGATCCTACGAGAAAGATCAACATGATGGGGGTTAGCTGAAAATGTTGGGATAGTGGCAGAACACCGCAGAGCTACTCAGAGAATCACAGGCTGAATGCAAGTAACTAGACAACAGATCAGAAGTTGATTGTGACCTGAGACCAGGCTTTCCTTCTGCAGCAGTGAGGCTTTGATCAGCAGTGTGCCTGGAATTTGCTGGAAGACCTATCGAATTTAACCAAAAACCAGGATGTGGAAGAGGTGCCTGATCGCAAAAGTTGGAAACTATTTGTATTCACAAAGGGGCAATATTCGCAGTCAAGAATGTTTTGACAGTACCGATATGCAGAAACTGAGGTCTTTTGACGGACACTGCGAAGGATCTGACTCCTCATGACTCCACTGCAAATGTTCAATGCCAGATGCTTTCTCAACGATCCCTATATTCTTTAATATCTCATTGAGGCGATCAAAGGAGACACTTATCTGTTCATGAGGAACAAATGAATTAGTGGTGCCTGTGAAAGTTCACTGGGGACTATGGGACAAACTCTTCGCACTAAGGGCCAAAATACAAGAATGCTTACATTAACAGAGAAGCAATGGATGTTTAATTTGCAAGATGCCCCATTAGCGAGGAAAAATGATTCAATGGACTTCAGCACATCCATGGCACTAATCTGGCGTTGAAGGCCCTGAATACAAAATGTTGCAGCAAAGACATGCTAATTAAACCAAAAAAACGAAAAAGAAATTGCAAGCTGTTGCAATTACAAAGCTAATTACGACTGAAATTGCACCTTTTCTAAATAAACTTGCATCAGAAAAAAGAAAAATAACAGATGACAAGCTTCCAACATCTTTCAGATAGAGGTTAATAATACCTCAAGCATGAAGGACAGGTTCCTCTTCTCTGAAACCACTTGAGCTGTAACAATCTTCTTGAGTGGTTGCACGAATGACCAAGCAATTCCCCACCGGCATGTTTGCCCTTGGACAAATTCCGTTGTCTTCACAATAGTCACTCCGACCTCCCTAAGTTTTGCGACTAGGGACTTGAGGTTGGTCTTCCTCCCAACCATCGATGTGTACCATCTTTAATACAAATTATAATTGCTATTTACTAGCACATTATAAGAAACAAGCTTTAGATCATCATTCAATAGTATTACTGATATTCATACCGAAACGAGTGCTTCAATTGTACACTATCTTCTATTATACGAGTGATGAAAGCCTTCTCTCCACCGGGACAAACCATCTCTGCTGGAGTCCCACCACATGAAGTTTTTGGGTTCAGTCCTGCTTCCTCCATGGATTCAAAAAATGGAGGATTACATATGCAAAAGTCAAACGTCTCGCCATCCCTAACCACACCGCATAAAACAGGAGGCCCCATATAAGATCTTCCCAGAGTTGCATCATCAAGGGCAACAGAATTTGACGCTTCTTCAACTCCGCTGCCATGGTATACCTCATTGCTTGGTTCATTGCCCTCATTAGAAGGTTCCCTGGAAGGAGCATCAGAAGCAATTTCCACCTTTCTAATTTCTATCAATGCTGAAATCTTTGGGTTATTGCTGACATTTTTCTCAGCCCATTCTACTGCCACATCAGTCACATCTACAAGAAGATTTACTAATTTTAGAATCTGAAGAACCAGTGAATGACTTTGTTTGCAAGCATCAAAGGTCCTTGGCATCCAAACTTTGATTCCACACAAATTAAGAACATACCAGAACCAACAAACTTCCACCCCAAAAGAGAAGCACCCAGAAGAGGGTATATACAGTTTGCCCCAGTTCCTATGTCGAAGCCTCTTACAAAGTCTCTGCTTGTATCTGGCTTTGGAATGATTTCAGATGCAAGAAGATCTTCAATCCAGTGTATATAATTTGATCTGTTTGGCACAGTAGGGCAGAGTTGCCCATCAGGAATCCACCTGGCCAACAGGCAGCGAGACAAGTATAGAAAACATTTGAACTCAAGTCAATTCATCTGCTCTTAGATCATGAAAGGTCAAAAGGATCGTGCAATGGATCCAACTTTAAGAAATCACAGGATATCGGGCCGAAGATGGCCTTTTGCCAGAATCTAGCAAAGGGACCAGGAATGGAATCTTGACAAAAAGAAACGAGAGATCCCTAGAGCTCACCAGTGAACACCATGGTCATGGAGAAGCAATATCCGCGTCAGCTCACGGGTGGCATTGAAGTCGGTCCAATCGATTTTAGGCCGACCGTTGTTGGAACAAAGCACATACGGTTGGAAGGATGGGTAAAGAGACGCCAACAACGAAAAGTCAGGAGGGTTCTCCGAGTACTTGTTGTGAGGATGGATCGTAGGTCTGTCTCTCTGCTCCAGTTGGTCCCTTCTTCTCTTGTTCCTCCTCCCCATAGAGGTTTGTTCACGTATCTATCTATCAAATTAGTCGCAAATCAGTCAATCCTTCAATCTAGAAGACAATCCACCAGCATATCATAAGCGCCAGTCCACGCATCATACACATATAAAAACTGCAAATCAACGAGTTGACTCTGAAAAATCTCTACACTAGACCACTACTGGAGCATCCTAATCCACGCTAGTCGGATTTAGACAAGACGGGCAAGAAACTCGAAGATCTTCCTCCGCCTGACCGACAAAATCTGTTTCTGCCAAAACCCGAGGTCACGTTCGACGAATTAAATTTCCAATCAAAGACACCAACTTGCAGGTTGCGAAGCAAGCAGACGAATGAATCCACAGTCTCATCGCGGGCCAGGACTTTCGTCGAACACTTAGAAGGCGATACCTTCCCGACAACGTCAACTACACTCGGAACAGCATCCCACCGAGCCAGAACGACATCTTTAGAGGACGCCGCGACAAGAACGAACTACCGTAACGACGGAAGTGCCCAGGACGAGGATCGTCCGCCAGACGGTTGGAAGTAGTATTTAAAAAGAGATTGAAGTTAATCTTGTACTTAAATCGAAATATATAAAACTTTGAGGACTAATTAGTGAAAAGTTAAAACTATAAAGCAATTTTGAGATTTCCCAAACTTTTCCTTTCCCACAACAAACTCGTTCGGCCGGGGGAATGGAATCTCTCTATTCCTAAAAAATGGAATGAAATAGTTATTAAAATAAATAAATATTCATTTATTCATTTACAAATTGAAATCATAATTCAAAATTTTTTTAAAATCACCTCTATTTTCGTAAAAACCCAGATTCAACCCCTATTACATTCAATTTCATAGATTATGTTAATAGTAAAAATGTCTTTGTTTTCACCAACCCGGTTTAGCTGGGTGCGCTTCTATACATTTTTCGTAGATAGTAAAAATATATTTATCTTCGCTACTTACGTCGAGTCTTCGAAACTTAATGAAAATATGATATATTATATATTTAATTTTTAACGTCTATCAAAATTATACGATAAGTTTTGAAAGTCTTATTTCCAAAATGGTATTTAAGGTCAAGATTTTGTACTTTTTTCATGAAATTGCCTTTAGAAAATACGATTAAAATATTTAGGAGATTTAATTTAGGAAATTATGTTTTCGAAGCACTATTTTCATCCAATTCAAGGAATTAATTTTAAAAGAAAACGCGAGCTTTTCTCACCCATCACTCGCGACAAAATGAGTAACCGAACTCGCCTTGGTCGTTAATCCCTGCCACAGTCCCCCCATAATGAAATGGCAAGGCATGTACGTCTCAGGGACTTCGGGGGCGGTGACCTGTCGTTCTCGACGTCCTCGCCCTTCGCGAGGCTGCTGGATGCATGCGGCCTGTCGAGGTCGGCCGTTGACACTCGCCGCGTCCATGCCCGGATACTGAAGTCCGGGTTTTCCTCCGAAGTGTTTATCCAGAATCGGCTTATTGACGTCTATGCGAAATGCGGGTGCCTCGACGATGCTCGCAAGGTGTTCGATTGTATGTCGGAAAGGAATGTTTTCACGTGGAATGCGGTCATAAGTGCATTCGCGAGGTTTGGGATCCTTCATGAGGCGGAGAGGTTGTTTTCCTTGGTTCCCGAGCCTGATCAGTGCTCGTGGAATGCGGTGTTATCTGCGTTTTCGCAGAACGAGAGGTTTGAGGAAGCTTTGGACTGGTTTGGGAGAATGCACAAGGATAATTGCATTCTTAACGAGTTCTCCTTCGGGAGCACGCTCAGCGCGTGCGCCGGATTGAAGGATGTAGTCATGGGGGAGAAATTGCATGCGTTGGTGTTAAAATCAGGGCATTCGGCGGATGTTTACATGGGGTCCGTGCTTGTCGATATGTATTCCAAGTGTGGTGTTGTGGGATGTGCTCAAACGGCATTTGATGAAATGAGTTTGAGGAATCTTGTGTCTTGGAACAGTCTACTCAGTTGTTTTGAGCAGAATGGTCCTGCTTGTAAGGCGCTTGATGTCTTCACAATGATGATGGATCACGGGTTCGAGCCCGATGAGGTTACTCTGGCCAGTGTGGTCAGTGCATGTGCAACCTTAATGGCAATTGAGGAAGGGAAGCAGATTCATGCACGCGTAATTAAGTCTGACGAGTTCAGGGATGACATTGTTTTGGGCAATGCGTTGGTTGATCTGTATGCTAAATGCTCAAAGATCAGTGAGGCTAGACAGGTTTTTGATAGATTGCAGTATAGGAGCATCGTATCTGCGACTTCTATGGTTAGCGGCTATGCAAAGGCTGCGAGCTTGAAAGCAGCAAGAATGATGTTCACGAGGATGATGGAGAGGAACATCGTTTCTTGGAATGCTCTTATTGCAGGTTACACGCAAAACAACCAGAACGAGGAAGCTTTTGGATTGTTCCTTCAACTGAAGAGGGAAGCCATCGAGCCGACACATTATACGTTTGGTAATCTACTCAATGCATGTGCTGATATTGCCAATCTGCAGTTGGGGCAGCAGGCTCATGCTCATGTCGTGAAGCACGGGTTTCGTTTTCAGTCCGAAGAGTCGGATATTTTCGTGGGTAATTCTCTGATTGACATGTACACGAAGTGCGGATCAGTGGAGGAAGGATCTCGAGTGTTTGCAAATATGGTGGATAGGAACAAAGTCTCATGGAATTCAATGATTGTCGGGTATGCCCAGAATGGTTACGCAAAGGAGGCGCTTGCATTATTCGAGGAAATGCTAGCAAACGGCGAGATGCCGGACCGTGTGACAATGATCGGAGTTTTATCTGCCTGTAGCCATGTGGGGCTCGTCGAAGATGGGCGTCATTACTTTGAGGCAATGGTGAAAGACTACGGTTTGGTTCCCGGAAAGGATCACTACACATGCATGGTTGATTTGCTTGGCCGAGCAGGTTGCCTCGATGAAGCAAAGGACTTGATACTGAGGATGCATACACAGGCTGATGCTGTCATCTGGCTTTCACTGCTAGGTGCTTGCAAAGTTCACCGGGACATCGTTTTGGGCAAGTTCGTGGCTGAGAAGCTCTTAGAGATCGACCCTTCAAATTCTGCGCCGTATGTTCTGCTCTCGAATATGTATGCGGAGCAGAAAAGATGGGCAGATGTCGTCAGAATACGGAAACTGATGCGGGAAGGGGGTATTGTTAAACAGCCAGGTTGTAGTTGGATAGAGTTACTGGGTGAGGTGCACGCTTTCATTGCCAAGGATAAGAAACATCACCAGAAGGACGTAATTTATGCCATGTTACGGATGCTTTTGAAACAGATGAAGCAAGCAGGGTACGTTCCTGTTATGGACTTTCTTGAGGCTAATGACAACGATGAACCGAATGATTCTGAATTGTCACCGGTTTATGGAATCAAATTATCCATGGAAGCAGCTGTGTGATTGTTCATCAGCAACTCCTAATTTTTTCCATTTCTTTTTTTCTTTTCTGATAATTTACGTGTCCTGTTCATGCTACACTATGGGTAGTTCATGCATCAAATTACCCAAGGATGGTCGTTCATCAGCAACTCCTTGATGCATGAAAGGCAAGAGGCAGATTAAGCAACCAGAACCTGAAATCATTTGACAATGTCGAATGTCATTACACAAGCAGAAGAAAACCGGAATAAAAAATATTGTCAAGGGACCACGACCAGGTTAGTTGACTCTTATCGAGTATCTAAGCACATAACACTGCGTAGCTCATTCCTCGAACCAAAAAACTTGGCTGGAATATGAACAAAATAGGCCGTCCTTGAAAAATCTTGACTTCAGTAGAAGCAAACGCTGTACAACAACTTCCTCCTATTCTGCTTCTCGAAACTGGAGATGATGTCATCGATTGAATCTTCCCAGAACTCAACTGCTTCAATCTGTCAAGAAAACATGAAACGGTACTCACGATTGACACATTGGCATGCCATAACAGTCAGGCAGAAATGATGGGCATCGACTTATTAACCTCACGACAAAGGTCAAGAGCGAGCTGCGCTCCTGTTGCTGCTTCCTCGTGGTTATCCTTTACCTCCAAATTGATCACAAGCACCGGCTTCATGAGACTTTGCTCACGAGTATGGAGATCTGCAGGAACATAATGTCACAACTATATGGTCAAGAGACACTGAGGGCCAATAGTTATGGAGAATGTGACACATCTAACAGAAGGAAAATCTGACAAAGCTAATAAGAGCAAATGGAGCTAAACATGATATCCCAAAATTGTGTCAGTAACCTAACCTATCACACCTGGTAGTGTGTTGTGTTGATAGTTTTCAAAAAGAGAGAAGCACCAGACAGCTATCGAGAAATCTCAAGTCAGATAGACAAGTTTTGAGCAAATTATATTCACACAAAGCCTCCAGACAGAGACAGCACATAAGAAGAATGCAGGTAAAGTTTGGAATGGACCTTCAAGTACCATGTCGAAGACCTTCTCTTCGAATGTCATGACAACATCAAAGACGCCATCGGAAGCATTATCTTGCCATCTTTGGGGAGCTGTTTTCACCGAATAGTTTCTCTTCAGCATAGGCAAAATCCCATTGCGTTTGTATCTGAGAATGCGCTAAGTTCAGCTTTCCTTGAAATAAGAAGAAGATAAACGGGAAGCTATCTATTCAGATAACGAAAATCGCATACAACAAAGCCAACTCAAACACAATGGCCATACCAGTCACATCACGATCTTTCATTAGCTCGGGTATCTAAAAGTGTAAGTCTCAGCATCCCAGATCATACGTTTTACCTTTGGCAACAAATAAAATGGAACACTCTTCTCAGGAGTACACAGAAGGATATGGTTTGTGCGCAAGCAAACACATTGGGCTGAAAAGATGCAGGGACTAGATGAACCGAAAGGATTACTTTCTGCCGAGACAGACAAAAAGAGTCAACTAATCTCAGAAGGTATGCATAAAAGGCAGTATGCTCTTGAAGGACGTAAGGAGGAAAAAGTGTCGTTTTCACATTATCTTAGTGGAGTTAAAGAAGACACTCTATACTGGCAGAGGCATAATACGAAGGTATCACATCACCAACCTCCTACCCGCTAGAACCATACAGTTAACATCTACTGAAAACTACCTGCGTAATCAACGTTAGCCACTAATTGATGCACATTTCACCACTTTTCTTCAATAAACGCAGATTAGCGAGACTTCCACCACCATCCCCAAATACACTCACACGGTCACAAAAATAGATATGCATTCAGATGCGAGAACCGCGTTCTCGCAGCCCAGTGCCGGGAATTGGGAGATAAAACTCGAAGGCCATTGCTTACTTCAGAAGAAAATAAAAAAGCAATTTTAAGTCTCCCCACACTTGGCTACCAAACAATCCATCCGATTCTCAAATCAAACAATTCAATTCCCAGCGAAAGAAGAGGGATACAGTTCAGGGTCCTTGCGGCGGAGATCGTCGAACATCTGCCTGTAGGGAGTGCCAAAGTCGTAGACGTTGGGCTCTCTGAGGGAGGGGCCAGGGAGCTTGACGTTATTGCCGGTGCCGTAGGAAGCGACATCGAAGCCTTCCCTCCTGAGAACGGAGTGAGCCTCCATGCTCCTGTTCTGGTTCGACGAACACACCATCGCATACCTCATCCTCATTCCCAATTCTCAGCCCCCAAAACCCTTTGGTTGCTTACCGAAAACAAAGCTAGGGTTTTTCATGGAAATAGCATAGGAAAGGAACGGAAAGAAAGATGGGTAAGGTGGGTGGGCTCAATTCATTTCTTTTCACACTTAAATTATTAATTTTTTATTAAATAAAAAAGCCGTCAAAATTCTAGAACTAACGATTATTAAGCTTACAAAGCTTCTAGACCGGTTAGTCAGATGGGACGCGATTAGAATTTCCAAAAATCTCTACATATAATTTATAAGTCAAGATTTCAAATCTAAAATATGATTCAGTCGTATTTTTAAATATTAAAAATATCATCGACTTATAAATTCTTATTAAATAAGTTTAAGTCACGATTTAAAATCGCTATTTTAATACAACATCGCGATTTTAAATAGTAACTTTCATTTAATATTAAAATTATCACCGACTTGTAGATTCATAATAAATATGCCATAAGTCGCGATTTAAAATTGCTAATTTAATACAACGTCGCGGTTTTAAACCATGAAGCACACATGTGTTGTGATTTAGAGGCAATATTTATAGAGATTTCGAAACTATAACTGTATTTCACAAATTTTTAGAAATGCCGTGCAAACTTCTCAAGCATCCGAGTATTATTTTACGATCAATTCCAGCAGTATTCGTTCAGGTTCATTTGCAAGAGGTCTAATTGGGGTAACTCGTGAGCTTCGGACCAATTACGATCACTCAACTTTGAGCATTATAACACAACAAATTATGTTTAAGTAACGATTTAAAATCATTGCTATTTTAATGCAACGTTGGTTTAACTGCGACTTTCATTGGGTGCCATTGTGGCCACATTCAGTAATATTTTTCCAAGTAATCTAAAGTTGCGAATTTGTTTAAATCGTTCAAACAACTAGTTAAAGGTGATATTTAGAGAGTTTTTTAAACAAACAATATTTCGTAAATTTTATGAACTGTTCATGCAAGCCTCACTAAACGTACAATGTCGAGTATTTTTTTACTATCAATTCCGGCACTATTTGTTCGAGTTCATAAAATTTTGACAGAGGTCTAATTGGGGTAACTCGCGAGCTTTATACCAATTACGATCAGTCAACTTTGATATTCTAGCGTTATAACCACTACAAATAGGCGAGTATTCGACTGTGGTTACAATTCACCCACATTAAGCGGCTTGATTGAGTTCTTGTGTGATACGTGGACGTTCTAATACCAAAAGGACGCGGGACATCACTTGAAGGTGCGAAATGGATGACGTGTGTATGAACGAAAGATGTGTAAGGGATGTCAGAAATGGAAATGAATGACAAGGGAAAAACGGGTGAAAATGGTAAAATGACACTCGTATATCACACGATGTAAATACACCATCGTGAACAAAAACGAGGGCGATGCACAACGCGGTGGATACAGATACACTACCACCAACTGATACACTATATTCAATCCGCACTTGGAATCCATCAAATGAGAATCAAAGTTGAAGGAGAATCTATTCACTTTCGGATAGAAAAACAAAAAGTCTGCATTTGAATTTGAAATTTTGAATAATGGTTGTGTTTCAATCCTTACAAAGATGCCCTTTATATATGAATTACAAGGATTAGAATAATGAGCCTAGGGAAATGCATGCATGACTATATTCACGAACTAGCCATAAAGGCTTATTAGAAATGAATGAAACTAAATGCTGGTGCATGAATGGTAAAATGGATAATGGGTAGGAATTCGAGACGCCTTTTTCAATGCGGGGGTGCTTCAGATTCCTTTCGCCTCATGAAGCCGTTCTCGTCTCTTAATTGATCAGTCAGTCGCTCGAATGACTTCGTCGCTCAGTCCCTTTCGTCGCATCGCTTGTTCGATGACAAGCAATAAACATATAAATAGATAGATTTTTTAATAAATGGGATAATACCGTGTTTTTTTAACGAAGGAGGCCGTAAAAATGGCCTCGATCTTCTCTTAGCGCCCATTTTTCTTGACATTTGCATCTTTCACTGCCAAACTCATTTATATAAACGTGAAAATCGCAAATGAATAAGTTAAACACTTCAATGGTGAACATATTTTCAATTATAAGATTGTGAGCATTTAGGATATGTTTTCTTTTTAAAGAGCATAATAAATCCAGTCATAGACAGACAGAAATCAGTTAATCTGTATAACCGTCTATTGAAGAAAGAAGGGATTAAGAAGAAGAGAAAAAAGAACAGAGGCATTTTTAAAACTTCCCTCCAATAATAATATTCTTGGTTAGGACAGTAGATTAAGCCTAGCATCATCATCTGCAGTACGTGAGTTGTCTTCTTCCTCAGATAATCCTGAATTTATTGAGATCTTCGGTCCCAAAACAAAAGCACAATAAGGAAAACAAGAAAAAAAAGGGGCAGTAAACGGTTAAATAACTGATGTGCGATCGATTGGATAGGCTGTTTGGTTGTCAGGGGGAATTTGCACCACAGGCCGCCAACAGATAGTTGCTGTGCTAACCACATCCATAACGAAATCATGACTACTTTTGTCTCCCTGGAAGACCTCTTTCTGTTTCACTGAAACCACACCCGTCCTCCGGACAGACATCCCATGTTTCTGTTTCCTCCGTCCCCCTGTAATAAAAATATGATCGGCATTGGTCCTTCGTGATTCACTCAGGTGTTGTTGTTGGTGATTTTCCTCGTTCCTTTTCCTTTACCTCTTCACCTTTTCGGTGGGCGGAGGCGAGCGTGGATGGCCCCCAAAAACATGACCACCAGCCCGGACGATTCCATCGTCTGCTATGCCCCAACCATGATCACGACCAATGGGATTTGGCAGGGCGATAACCCCCTTGATTATTCCCTTCCCCTGTTCATCCTCCAGCTCACTTTGGTCGTCATCATTACTCGGGTCCTGGTTTATGTCCTCAAACCCTTTCGCCAGCCCCGTGTCATCGCCGAGATTCTGGTAATTCTGATTCCTTTCTCCTCTGGGAAGTTTGTCCGAGGGATGACGAGCTATTCTTTTGCATGCTTCGAGGCCTGGAATTGATGTTTTTTGTTTGCGTTGGGATGTAGGGAGGATTGATTCTCGGGCCATCGGTGCTAGGCAGATACCAGAAGTTCTCTGACTACATCTTTCCCCTGAGGAGCGTCCTGGTGCTTGAGACGATGGCCAATGTCGGCCTCCTCTACTTCCTCTTCCTTGTCGGGGTTGAGATGGACATATCCGTGATGCGACGAACAGGGAAGAAATCCCTGGCCATTGCCATCTCCGGGATGATCTTGCCGTTCCTTGTTGGCCTTGTGTTCGCATTTGTAACACGCCATAAGGAGGATGCCAATACTGAGGGCACTTACATACTGTTCCTCGGGGTTGCCCTCTCGGTGACCGCGTTCCCTGTCCTGGCTCGGATACTAGCAGAGCTGAAGCTCCTGAATACGGAGATCGGACGTTTAGCTATGTCATCCGCGCTCCTCAACGACATATGCTCCTGGATCCTCCTGGCCCTCGCCATCGCCCTGGCAGAGCACGAGACCAAATCGCTCGCATCCCTCTGGGTTGTGCTCTCAAGCATTGTCTTCGTCCTGCTGTGCTTCTTCATTGTTCGGCCAGTGATCTTGTGGATGATCCGACGAACACCGGAAGGGGAAACATATAGTGAGTTCCACATCTGCCTGATCCTCACGGGGGTCATGATCTGCGGCTTCATCACCGACGCAATTGGGACACATTCTGTCTTCGGGGCCTTCGTGTTTGGGCTCATCATACCAAATGGACCACTGGGGGTTACTCTCATCGAGAAGCTAGAGGACTTCGTCTCGGGGCTCTTGCTCCCTCTTTACTTCGCTATCAGTGGGCTGCGGACAAACTTTTCAGCAATCTCGGGGGCTTTGAGCTGGGCCATCATGTTACTCCTTATCATTCTCAGTGTGCTTGGAAAGGTCGTGGGGACTGTCGTCATCTCTTTGTTCTATCAGATGACGACACGCGAAGGAATTACTCTCGGCTTGCTTATGAACACCAAGGGCCTTGTTGAGATGATCATCCTTAATGTCGGGAGAGAACAACAGGTAATGTGACAGCCAGGTATCGTCAATATTTACTATCGTTAAAGTACTGAGGAACTTTTGAAGGATCGACGAACTTGTGTTTGCAGGTTTTGGATGATTCTACGTTTGCAGCCATGGTCGCCGTAGCTCTTATTGTTACTGGCATAGTCACCCCAATTGTGACAGTGATTTACAAGCCCGCCCGAAGATTCATACCGTACAAGCGCAGGACAGTTCAGAGGGCGAAGCCGGAGACAGAATTCCGGATTCTCATGTGCGTGCATACCCCTCGAAACGTCCCTACGATGATTAACCTCCTTGAAGCTTCAAATCCGACAAAGAAGTCCCCAATCGGCGTTTACGTGCTCCACCTCGTTGAGCTCACCGGACGTGCCTCAGCCCTGCTCATCGTGCACAACACTCGGAAGTCTGGGCGGCCAGCTGTCAACCGTACCCAGGCTCAGTCTGACCACATCATCAATGCGTTCGATAACTACGAACAGCATGCCGGATGCATCACTGTCCAGCCGCTCACGGCGGTATCTCCTTATTCAACAATGCATGAGGACATCTGTAATCTGGCAGAGGACAAACGGGCAGCTCTCATAATCATACCGTTCCACAGGCAACAGACGGTTGACGGAGGCATGGAGGACACCAATCCTGCTTACAGAATGGTCAACCAGAACGTGCTGGCAAACTCTCCTTGCTCAGTCGGCATTCTTGTCGACCGAGGCCTTAACGGATTGACAAAGCTGTCAGCAAGCCAGGTGTCACATCACCACGTAGGGGTTTTTTTCTTTGGAGGGCCTGATGACCGGGAGGCATTGGCGTATGGCTGGAGAATGTCGGACCATCCGGGGATCAAACTCACCGTCGTTAGGTTTGTCGCCAGAGGAGATACCTTGGAGGGTGCTGATGGCACTATCGACTTGAGAATGACCATCGACACCGACCGTAACAAGCAGCTCGATGAGGAGTACCTTAACGAGTTCCGGATGAGGAATGCAAACAATGAGTCAGTATCTTACATGGAGGTGGTGGCTAACAATGGCGAGGAGACAGTCGCAGCAATAAGATCGATCGACAGCTCGCACGACCTTTTCATAGTCGGAAGAGGACACGGCATGATATCTCCGTTGACAGCAGGACTCACTGATTGGAGCGAATGCCCGGAACTCGGGGCAATCGGAGATCTCTTGGCATCATCCGACTTCACGGCAAGTGTGTCAGTGCTAGTGATCCAACAATATGTCGGGGGACTACATGGAGACGGAGTAGGAACAACAGAGAGCCCTCGAATCTCCATCGATCAATTTAGCCAGCATGTGAACAGAAGGCCGCCACAGTCCAGAAATTATGGCCCGTAGGAATCAGCCTTGTTCAGTCTCCAAGGTGTAAAGATCGGTACGAACAGTCAGAGCTGGGAAAACAATGAATCGCCAGATACAACAACAAGATTTGATTCCTTTCGCCGTTGACTGAACCCATGCTCCCGGTCAAGCACGTGTAGATGAGTCCGTTCATTTTTCCGTTCCAAATGCTGGGAAGGGAATGCTTCAACCCCGATCATGTTCAGTCTCTTAGTATCTGTTCATGAAATTGATTGTTTTCTTTTATCATTCCAATAGTCGTGTCTCAAAATCATGATTTCTACAATTCATAGATATGCATATACCTGTCTTCTCGACTAACATACAAGGAGGCCACGGTGAAGCGAAACTCTTATATCATTTGGTACCAGAGTCAACTCATTAATCCTCCCGCGGTATGGTTGTACCTTAGAATTGCCACTGCACAAATCACAAACCTTCTGCCGCTGCGGCAACCAGCAGGGAAGACAAGGAGAGACGAGGAAGTTTTGCCAATTGATTACAGGCATGGGGAAATCCAGGGACGAGGTTGGCAACTGGGGACTTGCCTATTCGGCACGAGCACGGGTGCATAATGACTGGTGGAGCCCTGGAGGAAACGGAGACTGCCATCTTCCATGTAAAGTGCACCATCGACATATTCAAGCTCCTCCAGGAGATGAGTTGCCCATAGTCCTGTAACTTCATCGGATTCATCCAAGCAATTCTTCCCTGCCTTAATCACACCAATCTTTCATGATGGGTCACCCAAAACTCTTGGATTAGCGCATCCAAATAAATACCTTATATGGACGAATTGTTCATAAACTCGAGTGAAACATGCTACTGCTAATAATACCTGGTCAGTTTCATCCAAGGATGTGGTGAGCTCATCCAACAACAATACTTTACGTGCTTCAGTTGAGCTTTGTTCCTCAATAACGTTAGTTCGCAAGATATTTTGCGAAATATGGCGGTCAAACTCAAAATTCCTTGACTAATGCCAAAAATTCGGTGTTGCCAACACCGAATTCGTTGAAAAAATTGGGGAACTCGGCCCATCCAGAGGAAACTCGATGTTGCCAAAACCGAATTCTTGGCATTAGTTAAGAAATTTTGAGTTTGACCTACCTATTTCGTAAAATATTTTGGGAACTAACGTTTTTGAGGAGCTTCAGCTAAAGCACAGGCAATTGTAACACGCTGCTTCTGACCTCCACTGAGCATTTAGATTGGTCTCTGCGAGAGTGAGAACAAAGCACTATTACAGAAATAACTATGGTAGATATATCCAATTTGAGTGACGGACATGGGTGACGTACTTTCATATAATCAGACATGCCAATCCAGAGATCCCATCTTGGTGAAAGGAAACAACTGATTAAAAAGAAGAAACTACCTCCCTTCTTTTCGAAATATCAACAAAGCAAAAGATAAACATACTACCTAAGATGATTGGATATTAAGAGGGAAAGTGTGCTTTAATTACAAGAAATAGTGCGTACCTCCAGCAGCAACAAGTTTCTCTACACGTGCCACAATATGTTTCCCATAAGTGTACTTCTTAAGTGCATTCAAATGAACCTTCACTCGTGAAAGAATCAGCTCGCGCTGTTAAAACTCAAAGAATAAGATTTGTAGAGGGCTCAAATATGGTTTCAAAGGTGCTAATTTTGTAAAATTTGGGCACGTGATGAAAGAGATACGAAGTTTTTCGTATAACAGTATGAATCTTCCCTGAAATGCGACAGCACATCTGTTCTATCTGCACTCCAACAGCGATTTGACCAGGATATGTATGTTTAACAGAAATGCGTATAACACAAAAGTTTTAGAAAACTTAAAGGGAAATCCGTTCCAACCAATTTCAGGTGAAACGGAGCTCTGATGTTCGAGTTATGTCCGAAAAACAGAGGCAGCTATTCCACTCATACACAGAAACAGGCTGCTTTTTTCGAACAAACAAAACTCGATCAAGCAAGTGTCAAATGGAGAAGCTTAAAGCACGAAGGTTGTAGAATAGCAGCCGGATTTCCTGAGGCCGAATGCGACATCAGCTTCCACCAAGGGCATTACTACCTGTCATGTACCATATTTTATGATGTAGCGGAATCATACTTGACAGTCTGGCTCAGCTGATATGTTTAACTGGACTGATATATTGGACTGACTTCATAATTTTACAAGGTTTGAGAAGATTCCGACTTCTACTTAGAAATTATCTATCTGCAGAAAATTTTATTAGGACAAGGCTTCCCATATCCATCAGCAGAAATTGTTCTGAAGATTGTATGTGTATTGAGGAGATGCAATCGAAGAGAACAAAACTATGCGAATGCAGCAGAATTCAAATGTTGAGGATTAGGGAGGGAACCTGATGATCACAATTTCAAAAGACAACTCCTGGGCCTCCTGACATATTTTGGAATTCAGAAGACCAGCAAGAATTTGCACATTTCAATAAAGCCATCAAGAAAACGTGACCACGTCGTCGGACATAAAATGACCACCACACATTCTACCACTTCCAGAGTACATTGCCGACGATGATGTCTCCCAAACCTGAATGCATTGTGATATCTGCAATGTCTTGCATAAGCAAATGAACATCTTTTCGTGTCAAATGAACAAGCTATGCAGAAAATAAGCTCAGATGTTGAGGCCATCCACCATACGAGAGGAACTGAACACGAACTTTACCTTCAAGAGGGTGGACTTGCCGCAGCCATTTGGTCCCAAAAGCATCCCCCGTAGGTATGCTAATGGAGCAGTCCTTGAGTATTTGGACCACGGCCCCAAGCCTCGAAGAGATCGCAAAGTTCACATTGTGAGCTGTGGTCGAAATGCGGGGGTCCGAAGAAGCAACACTCCTACACGAACCAACAAAATTCTACATCGTCTAACACAACTACGAGCATGAATCACCGCATCTGGCGAAGTCGTGCTCGGCAAGAGACTCATAACGATATTCGACTCCTCTGCCCAAATCATAACACTAAGAATGCACAAGGACCACCTTTGCAGGGGAACCGTTGAACGCATTGCCTTGCCAAAGTAAACAAGTAAAACCCTTGGATCGACTATCTTTACCTGGAAGGAGAAATGGAGCAAACTAGGGGAAGGCCAAGAGGTGATGAGAGATTCATCGCGACAACCCAAGACTGAAGATTAGAATCGAAAAGCACGATCGCTATTCGAGAATGTGAAGGAGAAGAATATTGTAAGAAACACTAGTGTTGGAACTACAGCAACAACAACTATCTCAAAGTTATACATCGTAAAAGCCAAACTGGAACCTTACAATCAATCGATGTGTGCAAAAGGTAGAAGGAAGAATCAATTAACTTGACATAACAATTAAAAATGCTTGTATTTGTGTGTGTGTATGTGTATATTCATATTCCGCGGAGGATTGAACACTGGAAATGGCGGACTATGCTTTTCCAGGTCAGGTTCTGATACCACCCAGCTTGTTTCTTCTGAAGAAGGTCCTCTTAAAGCGTATGCTGGCATTGAGTTCCACCAGCGATGGCAGAGGACACGGCACCGCACTCTCCTTGACCTGTACAGCCCCATCAAGCCATTGCCTAACCTTCTCTCTGTTTCAGAAGGCAAATAATTCAAGCATCCACAAGTCCGTGACCCTGTCGAGTCCAAACCCCGAGTCCCTGTTACTTCTGTGATCTGATCTTCTACTTCGTTCCTCGACACGTCATCCTCATTCGTAACTTTTCCGTCTCTCGTGAAGCAACATCCTCCACTTTTTTATCTGAAGCATGCAAGCATTCACATCTCTCTGTCATTGTCTGATGTAAACTCTGTGTCTGTTTCACTTCATCAGCATGTTCATCTTCTTTTTCCTCTGTTCATCACATTTGTTCATCACCTCAATGTTTTGCTGATTCAAATTGCTGGGTTCTACCTCATTGTAAGTGACATCATTTGCTTCTTTCCTAACAGGCTCCTGGAACTGGACCTTTATCTCGCCTTCCAGCCAAAGCTCACTAGAAACCATTTGCCTCTTTTCTTTATGAAAATATATGGAGTTCTCAAGACCGATTCTATCTCTGCCGAATAGTGTTAGGGATACTCTTTTACTTGGAGGTGACGAGCTCACCAACTCTGACCTGGTGGCTGTTGGGTTCTCTACTTCCTCTTCAACTTCCGGATAGGAAGTGCTTTGGGTGGAAAACACGGTCGAAATCAACATCTTCCGCAGCAACCTCAGTATTAATTGGAGTTTGCGACTCGATGTCGAGGAGATTCCAAAGAGGATCCTCTGGAGCAATCTTACTGATGAAACAATTCCTCTTCACATAATCCAGATCCATAGCCCAACAATTAGGCGTAGTCGACACCACCCACTTCGGCACGAGAAGCTGTAAGGCCATTCGAGTTCATCCCTAGATGAGTGGATGGAATAACACACGTGCCAAACCCCATATTGGTCCTTGACAGCTGCATCAAATCTCTGTCTAAGCTTGACATCAGATTTTGAATACACCACCTCACATGCATACCACTGCGTCGAAGGACAGATAATGAGTGGTTCAGGCCTAGAGTTCTCCTGGGCTTCTAAAATCATCGCTTGGGCCCTATCTTGCAGCCTCGGGAATGCACCGAACAAATGGAAACGAGAAGAAGCGTCATCGGAAATAATATCAGGAAATGTGAGGGTCAATGCAAGATGACATTGGGGATGGGCAGCTTTATCGACGTAAATTTTGGATCCGAATGTCTGGGATACCTTAGCAAGTATATCTTCCTGACCGAGTAGGTCGCATGACAAGTATACAACCGGAGCATTTGGATGGTTCCATATACAATTAACAACCTGCACAAAGAGTGCATATTAGTAATTTTAGCAACCACCAGTTTGTTAAAAGGGGAAGAAAACATTTTTAAGGCTTGATAATTTAGGTGGCGACATATAAAGCACTACCTGTTTTATTGCCAAATGCTTGCCGGGAATGCTTTGGTAGTATTTTCCAAAAGTGCAGTCTAAGTAAACGAAGTCCAGTCGGCAGTTGGGGTCACAGCCTCTGCAGGCGAAATGTTTCTCAGGCAGATTCTGCAGACAGTCGGGTGTCAGCTGGGAATCTCCGGCGTGCAAAATGTTACCGAACTCTCCTTAGAACAGGAACATCACAGCGCCTGAAGTTTGATGCATCTTCTTTCGATAACATTCTCTACAAATCCAGCATAACTATGCACATAACTCAGGAAGAATCCTCAAATCAAAATTTCAAGTCCGCCATCAAAATCACACAGATCATCCTAATCCCATAGTTTGGATTTTCAAAAGATAGACAATGGTATGATCATTAAAGTTAATAACTTGATAATGTAATAGGGGTCCAATTAAAAAGGAAGTTGGATACATACACTTCCACGCATCCTAAACTAACGTGGACAGTGATTGGCGTCCAAAGCTGTAACCGTAAAACTCCCATCGAAATCATCAAGGACCAAGGACTGCCCTACTTCGATCCCCACAAACAATTTCTCATCAAGCTGCAGGGACAAAACAAAGGAAATTAAACAATGTTCAAAAGTTTAGCACACTGATAGACCTATTTTTGCCCTAGCCCATCGATGGCACCTTCATAAACTCCTCAGCATATGCCCTAGCCAAATTTACCCAAATACAAGGCCTTCATCGATGACACAGACTTAAGGTGGATCTAGAAGCTGCCAATTTTACCCAAATACAAGACCTTCATCTGGCACCGCTGGTGGAACAGACTACCAACCCTAGAACTACTCAAGATGAGAAAGATAACAAGTCACGACCTCTGCCCAGCATGCAAAAGAGGAAAGGAAACCACACAGCTCATACTACGAGACTGCATCAAAGCACAAGCCATCTGGAATCCCTTCCCTACCCCAGGTGGATTATGGCAAACCACCACATGCACAATGCAGGTATGGCTATTAGCCAACCTAAATACTACAAGGGCGAGGACAACTAAATATAGGGGTATCCAATGGAATATATTATGTGCCACGATCATATGGCACCTCTGGCTACGGAGGAATCGCAATGTTTTCCAGGGACAAACATCCTTAAGGGACTACAAGGAAGTCATACTGGCAAGAGCTGCAGAGATACATGCACTACTCCACTAATCGAGAAAACAAAGAATAAGCACCCTTTCCAAGACCAACACATGCTCAACCAATGAAAACCAAGGCTGGGAACCATCCAGAATACACCCTTTCACCATAAACACAGATGCAGCAGTGCATATGGCTACAAACAAGGTGGGATTGGGTGGAGTGATTAGAGATCGAAAGGGCAACTGGATTGGAGGCTTCTGCAAGAACCAAATGATTACAAACAGCCTAGTTGCAGAAGTTATAGCATTACAAGAAAGCATTGGACTAGCGAAAAAACTATAAATCTCTTCCATGGCTATACAAACAGACGCACAAGCGCTGCTGCCCTATTTACAAGGAGAAAAGCAAAGCCCCTCCTAATCTCACCTTCTGTTGATATGTGCAGGTCGCTATTAGTGACTTTGAGGACTACACCCTCCACCACATTCCAGGACAAAAAACTACTCAGCGGACAACCTAGCTAGCCAAGAAAGCGAGAAGCCAGAACGAAGCATCTATTACCTTTTGTTTCCCACCAGATTTCGTGATAAATGTTTTGCATAGTGAGATCCCTACTTTTGGAGACTATGGTGACCAAAATCACCAGCCTGGTGTAACCTAAACACTTTGGCTTTGATTAATCCATCTACCCTAACTACCAAAAAAAAAAAAAAGATAGACCTATTCTGCAGAGATTTAAGTCATTACAGACAATAACAGATTAACTACGATCACTAAAGAAACAGATGCAGAGTTACATTTATTCAGCCAATGTGACATTCACCACTCCAAAAGATCTTCTTTATGCAATCGTTACCCACCAACAATTCTCGACAAGGTACCACACCCAGATCCGAAAATAAAGAAAAGGGGTCAACTTTTAAGGGCATCTCCCGACCAATTGCACAGACAGATTGGACGAGCACAAACCCAATCAACCCATCAATCCGCCAATAATATTGCCACGACCCACCAATCAAAACCAATAAAGCGCACACAATCCGCTTCCAGAATCAAGAGACCTGAGGGAACTGGTGCAGGAGGAGAGTCCTGGTGAGCGAAGTGCAATAGAGGGGGAAGGAAGAGTACTTGAAGATTCCGACGGAGTGGTCCCGGTGTGCGTGGGTCAAGAAACGATGTCGCTTCCTCAGGGAGGACGCTGTCCACTTATCCACCGAGAACGGCAGCCTCCTCGGCATCTCCACCGGCATTTCGGCGGCTGCGCCACCCCGAACTGAATCGCCTACTCTCCTGCTCGGCTTGGATCTTCCAATTCGCGCCAAACAAGCGAACGAGGGAAAAACGGTTATTTAAAGGAGGGAAAGCTTGCTGAGGAAGCCGAAAGAAAGTTTGGATCTATCTAATGTTTTAAGGTTGTGTAAGAAGAATGAACGGTAGTTAGGAGGCTTGTACCTACATGATAAAATAATTTGCGAAAAATGGGTTTTACTAGGTTAAATGTACACTTTTACTTATCGCTGGACTTGGGTCTTTTTTTTTTTCAACTGACTCTTTTAGCTCAGAATATAAGTCTAGTGGAGTCCACTCTAAAAATTGGAGTATTAACCTATTGGGTATATATGCTAGATTGAAAGGCATTTTCTATTCAACGTGCGACTTTAGGCTTTTTTATTCAACACATGTCGACTCCATGTTGGTTTCGCTGTTGCCATTTCAAGTATTGTGCAATCAAGGCTCCAAACATCAACAGCTAGGATGTAGCCATTACTATCCCTCACAACCTGTGAGGAAAATTTTGATTATTCAACGAACATGATGACAAATTTCATATGGCTGGCCATGCTCAAAATATCAACAGATATAGAAATGTGAGTTAAGAGAGAGAGAAGGAGGGAGGAAGAGGAGATTATTTGCATACCTTTGCCACTAAGGGCTGCCTTTGAAAGAAAGCATCGATGAAGTTGTCTGATCATAGGAAGAGAAAGGGGTGGTCAGAAGAAACAACCCCCAGGGAGAAAGTAACCCAGTTTTGTAAACACGACACTGTCAGGATTTCAAGGTGGTCAGACAAAGAACTTGGAGATGACAGCAGATGGTCAAATAATTAGACTTCTCCGGCCACACTATACTGCAACGAGGAAGTTTCTCCAAGGGCGGTTAGAGGGAGAAATGGAACTCGGCAATGGTTGGCAGGGGCTTACATATTTCGCCATGCCAAAGTCAGCCAACTTGATTTCGCCATTTGGATCAACTAAAAAATTTTCCTCTTTATATCCCTGCCAAGAGAAACGGTAAAAGTCCGCGAAACGAAGTATCACCACTTGACGATTTCAACTATGAAACTTAGACAGAATGCAGTTAAACTCATTCCAGAAAAAGAAAAGAAAAAAAGGAAAAAAAAAATGAACATAGCCATAGACCACATTTCATCAATGCAAGTAGGCGGTAAGACCAGAAGTGATCTGCCTGCCTCGCATAGTTCCTTATAACAGGTTCACTAGAGGCCCCGTCCTCCTGGAGTAACCTGTGAATTGTAGTTAACTGCAAAGAGTAATATAAGCAGAAACCAATGTTAGGCAAGAGTCACATTGTGATCTTGGTTGTAACACTTGAGTCGAGGGCTGAATTGGAAATTCCTATAAAGATGATAACTAAAAGTTTGAGGACCGAATTGAACAAAAGCAAAACATCATCTCCTAAAACCCCCTCAAAACCAAACCCAAACACTCTCTCTCTCTCTCTCTCGAAAGCGCGGAGGTCGCAACAAGATGAGCTTGGGCTCCCAACTCCCGAGCCCCCTCCAGGTCAATCGCCTCCCCAAATCCCTCACCAACCATCCGCCGCTCCTTTTCCGAGTCCACGCCTCGCGTTCTTCCGGCGTCGGTCTCAGGAACCCCCTCGTGAGGCGCCGTAGGCTGTGGGGATCCTGCTCTTGCAATGCCGCGGGTTCGAGCGCCGGCGGGAGTCTGGATTCGGTCGAGGAGGATCCCGAGTCTACACGGTTGTTCGAGGTGCATTCTTGCTTTGTTTCGGCGTTTTTCTTTTCTGGATTTCTGGATTCGGATTAGCCGGGAGAATAAGCTATAATGTAATTAATGGCTTTTCGCTGAGAAATATAAGTAGTGTAGGAATTATTGTTGGAGTAATCGGTTTGGCTCAAAGTTTGTGAATTAGGCTGGGTAGTTGACTTCGGAAGCCATGCAGGGCCAGTTTTCACATTGCCGCGTCTAGCAGTCTCATTTGTTATCGGATTATTGTTTGGTGGTTTAGCAACGGGAGTATGGTTTCGTCGTTGTTTTCTTCCTTGTTGATGGCTGTAACAGTTCGTGTGTTGGATGTATTTATTAGTTAAGTTAGCTTTATCATGCATTTTCAAGCATGACTTGCTGATTCTATGGAGAGAATTAGCATTGTCGGAAACCTGGTCTTCACAATGTCCGAGCAACAAAATTTACAAACCTTCCGGCGGTCATGTCATGATGCTCACCCATCCCCATTTTCTCCCCTTTTTACCGCAACTTGCATCTTGACAAGTGTTCTTATATAGATGTTGGTTAACCATTACATCATTTATGTCGAGCTTTCAGAAAATAAAGGATTCAGAGAGGAAACGAGTAAATGAAATGGAAGAGCTTGACCGCAAGGCAAATATCCAGCTAGAAAGGCAACTTGTGATGGCTTCAAATTGGAGCAGGACTTTGTTGGCTATGCGGGGAAAGCTGAAGGGAACGGAGTGGGATCCTGAGAATTCCCATAAGATTAACTTTAGTGATTTTCTTAATCTTCTCAAGTCAAATAGTGTTCAATATGTGGAGTACTCAGATTATGGTCAGACCATGTCAGGTTCGCCCAATTTTGATTTCAACATTTGTAATGTTGGCTTTTTTGCGTTCTTTTTCAATTGCTGGGTTTACTGAACAAGCCTTATTCACTCTTGGGGTGATCTTGTTAGACTCTCTTCGGGTTTTAGAGAGGCCAACTTTGTAAGCAATTGATTCTTGGGATTACTCATATGAGATGGAGATGAGGATGGCTAAGTTACTTAAAGCATTAAGTAGGACATGCCACTACTAGTTCATGGGAGATAAGCTTGCTTGTAATGGTAGTTTTTTCGTTTTCATTATTTTGCTTTTGTAGTGTTGGCAACATGATGTAAGTGCTGTGTATCATCTACATACTGTGTTTTGATATGCTATAATTTCCATCTCGATGAAGGACAATTTAAAATTTGTTTGTAATGAGCTTGAGATTCATGAGATGGATGAAATCCAGGAAAGCTCAAGGTGCTATTATACAGGAATTTCTGTCGTTTATGTTCAAATGCCACACCTCTAGTGTAGTTTAGTATAGACCAATCAGAAAAAAAAAATTGAAATTTCTGATTTTAATTTTTGGGAATTTTTTCTGTTGTTATAACACTATGGATTAATCTGTGCTGCTTCTTATGACCTTAATTCTGACATGCACAGTGATCTTGCCATACTATCAAGATGGAAAGAAGGAAAGTTCAAAGGATATAGTCTTTCGACGCCATATGGTCGACCGAATGCCAATTGATTGTTGGAATGATGTTTGGCAAAAGCTACACCAGCAAGTTGCAAATGTTGATGTCATTAATGTAGATACTGTTCATGCTGAAGTCTATTCAACGATAGCTACTGCTGTGATATGGGGTATGAGGCTTGCATTGTCTATTGGATTGTACATTTGGATTGACAGTGTGATG
The DNA here is from genome assembly GCA_023653495.1 of Melastoma candidum. NCBI lineage: Eukaryota > Viridiplantae > Streptophyta > Magnoliopsida > Myrtales > Melastomataceae > Melastoma > Melastoma candidum. Next base: position 11,664,250 of record CM042888.1, on the reverse strand, counting down.
AGACCAATATATGCAAAGCTTATACCTTGTGATTTGGGGACTCCAAGCGAACGTACTCCGCAGCCTCTTAAGAGGCGTGCGCTCGGATCATTAGGCAAGAGTAGGTATGTATGGGATGACTTGTCTTTCTATATGTTGTTTTCCTGAGGTTATTCACTGTAATTGTTTTGATATTTTTATAATCATGTGTTTTTCTAGTGAATGGGGAGCGTTATTCATGATTAAAAATCTTTTATGAAGGAATGAAACTGGTTGTGGAGATTAAGGAAATTAAAGGAAACACGTCAGAAGAGACTGATACTAGAAATATGACAGCAAAGACTCGAGAGATTGTCGTTGCTTTTGGGAATCAACCTTGTTATTGTTTCTTTAGTTTCATAGTAACTCTTCTCTGATCGTTTCCATTTGACAATTTTCTCCCAGGAACACAGATGCAAGTAGAGGCGATATATCTGAGATTTGTGATACCCTAATTGACACGTTTTCCTTCTGTTGATGCACAATGAAGAATAAACAAATTTCCCTTAACCTTCATGCTGGATTTTCAAAATTGGAAAATTGCTGGATATATCTTTTCTTTTCCCAATATTTTTGTGAGGGAACTGCTTTGCACTTTGGTATAACTGTAGACTTGCAAACATTTTGGGGCAAGAAGCATTCGTTGGAAGTTGTTACTGACTTTTGATTTCAATACTTGTCACTGACTTGAAGTACCATTACCCAGGGCAAAATTTATATCTGCCGAAGAAAAAACTGGTGTCACGTTTGATGATTTTGCTGGCCAGGAATATATTAAAAGAGAGTTGCAGGAGATTGTTAGGATTCTGAAAAATGATGAAGAATTCCAGGATAAAGGCATCTATTGTCCTAAAGGTGTTCTTCTCCATGGGCCACCTGGAACTGGGAAGACATTGTTGGCTAAAGCAATAGCTGGTGAAGCCGGCCTTCCTTTCTTTGCAGCAAATGGGACTGATTTTGTAGAGGTGAGCGAGAACTTTTGAGTTTGATTGCTCTGGGTAGGTTTCAAGAGGACTGTTTTTAGATTTGATAATACTAACTTAATAAGACACCTAGACATTTCATAATTTGTTAACTTGATAATTTGCTTTTGCAGATGTTTGTTGGTGTTGCAGCATCTCGGGTCAAAGATCTATTTGCTAGTGCCAGATCATTTGCTCCTTCAATTATATTTATAGATGAGATTGATGCTATTGGTAGCAAGCGAGGTGGTCCTGATATTGGAGGGGTTAGTCTGAGAGCTGCATCCCCTTTCAAAACCACTCCATTTAAATTATTTTGTTGTTTTTCCTCATATGACCGATCATTTGGCTGTAGCGTTCTTGATAGATCTGTAACATTTCGTTTGTTTCTGTTGGGAGGTGGATCAGAGGCATTTTTGAAATTTATTGTTGGATGTGGAGGAAAAGTTTTCTGGTATATATAGAATACAGGAGTGCATTTCCAGGTTAAGGCGGTTCTCACCCAAGGATCTGGAACCTACCGTATAGATTTCGGGACCTAATCTTTGTAACCTTTAACCTACTTGTTAGCCGCATGAAACTACCTTTAACTTGTCTGGTTCTACCCATGCTATTTTTATTTAATTAGACATAATTTAAATGTAGACATTACACTTTACAGTATAGAAAACACAGTCGAGACTAAAAAAGTTACAATAAGTGGAATTTTTTTTAATTGTAGAATAAAATGAGAATCATAACTTTATTGAATATTATTATACTTTTACTTTTTGAATAGTTTTCTTGTTATTCGTTCTAGGTTCCTAACTTGGAGGACCAGTTTTTGAGTGGTTCTGACCTTAGCATTAGAAATCATACTTGGTATGTCGGTTCTCTCTTTTGGAACCCTCACTACCGGTTTCATTTTATTTCGGTTATACATGTATCCTAAGCTCATCCCTGTTATTAGATGACAATACCTAGGCTGTGCTCATTGTGGGTTGCATTGTTTATTAGGGATATATTTGAACTTGCCACATGAGCTTTGGTTTTTCTAACATGGTACAAAGATTTTGGTTCAAAGTTCAGCGTCATTTATTGTTACCACAGCCAGTACCATGATGATCCCATCTGTGTTTATATGCTCGAAACTTTCAAAATTAATTGTGTTGCTTCTATGCATAGGGTGGTGCAGAAAGGGAACAAGGTTTGCTGCAGATACTAACAGAACTGGATGGCTTCAAAGAGTCAACAGCACAGGTTCAATTTCATATTATGATTAGTAAGCATATCAGATTATAGAATAGTTACTTGAGTTGTTGGCATGCAGGTTTTGGTGATAGGTGCAACAAATAGACTGGATATACTAGATCCAGCCCTTTTGAGGAAGGGTCGTTTTGACAAAATCATACGAGTTGGATTGCCATCTAAAGATGGACGTTTGGCCATACTGAAGGTAAGTAAACACTTTAAATGTCAGCATTATTGTACAAATAATCTTTCCCTTTGTGAAAATAAGATTGCTTCCATTGTATCATAGGTGCATGCTAGAAACAAATTTTTCCGTTCAGAAAAGGAGAAAGAAGTGCTGCTGGAAGAAATTGCTGAACTCACAGAAGATTTTACTGGGGCGGAGCTGCAAAATATCTTGTAACTTTTTGACCTGTGATTTCTCATACGATAAAGGATGGCGTCTTTCAATATTGAATTCACTAACTGTGTTGCAGGAATGAAGCTGGAATTTTGACTGCTAGGAAAGATCTAGACTACATTGGACGTGATGAACTTTTAGAGGCATTGAAAAGGGTATGTATATAGTCCTACCATATTACATTACTGAACTTAGAAACGATTATTGTTATATGCACTTTGCAGCAAAGAGGTACCTTTGAAACTGGCCAAGAAGATAGTACTGAGATTCCCGAAGAGTTGAAACTGAGGTTGGCATATCGTGAGGCAGCTGTTGCAGTTCTTTCGTGTTATTTTCCAAATCCACATCGTCCTTTTGTGGAGGTGTGTAAACCCTGCATTCCTTTTTGCATATTGGACCTAATTTCCTCAAAGCTGCAGATGGTCAAGTGATAACGCGATGCTTTCGTGTTTATGCAGACTGACATTAACTCGGTACGCAGTCAACCAAATATGCGCTACAGAGATATTCCAGGCCAAGTGTATTTGAGGAAATCAGATTATGTGACTTCCATCATTCGTGCAACTGCACGTGAGCCATCAGTGACTCAAGATAGTTTCGTGATGCAACATAAGCTTTTTTCTTTTCTCATGATAACAGATGGTTTTTTGTAGCTAGGGTAATTGAGGAGGAAATATTTGGGATTGACAATGTTTGCTGGATATCTGCCAAGGCAACATTGGAAGCTTCCAGACTTGCAGAGTTTTTGATTCTTCAGACTGGAATGACTGCTTTTGGCAAAGCATTCTATCGAAAAGAGAGGGATCTTGTGCCAAATGTATGTATTGGTTGATTAAGAGTGGTACTTCCATGTTTTTTGTATGTCCATATTATTGGTTGTTTTTTTCTAATTATTTTACTGTGAACAATGTTCAATTCTAACAGCTTGCAGCTAAACTTGAAGCTCTTCGAGATGAATATTTGCGCTTTTCCACAGAAAAGTGTGCTTCAGTTTTGAGGGAATACCGATCAGCTGTAGAGACGATAACTGGTTAGAGAAGTTTTCCAGCTTATATGAATTTGGTGTCTGTATTTCAAAAGTTGTTTTCATTTCTCAATACTTTATTTTTTCTTATTGAAGATATGAGAAATATTTTCTTGATTTTTTTTGTCTGAATTTGGTGGGCATTTAAAACATTTTATTGATTTTTGAAAAAATCTTTGCAAGCTTTGTTTTCCTTGTCATATTCATATTGACAAAGATTAATGGTCCTTATGGAAGATGCTTTGGCCTGAACATTTGTCCTCGGTTTGACGCTAGTTTTCGGATCTGCAGATATCTTGCTCGAAAAAGGAGAGATCGAAGCAGAGGAGATTTGGGCTATATATAGGAAAGCCCCACGGATACCACAGGTAATCCTTCGTTGAAGTGTTAGTCTTTTGAAATAATTCAACTCTTGCCATTTGTTGTCCTGGTTGACTTAGACTTTATACCAAAAAATTTGCCTTCACAGCGAAGTGTTGGCTGACAGCCATTTGTTCAATGGAACATATATATTTACTACATGAAATCTTATTGCAGTATGCTAGAAATTCCAAGAAAAAAAAGGACAATAAATTCAAAGTACTTAATACTTATTATCACGTTGACCAATCAATGTATTCTCTTAATTGCTCATACAAGAGGCTTACACAGCTTTTTCCGGCCTGTAATTCCCCATCTAGTCATATAGTAGAGCAGCAGACTTCATAGTTGCTGACCCAGTATTTTCCATGCAGCCTGCTGTACCTCCCGTTGACGAGTATGGGGCACTGATCTATGCTGGTAGGTGGGGGATTCACGGAGTAACACTACCTGGGAGGGTCACATTTGCACCTGGATATGTGGGCTTCTCCACATTTGGAGCTCCTCGTCCTATGGAGGTTTGAAGGGATATGAATATGGATAAATGAGATCTCTATTTTTTTTTATCATCATTCTGTTTCTCAGAAATTCCCTTTTAATTTTTGTTGTTGAGCAGACACAAGTGATCAGTGACGAAACATGGAAGCTTGTTGATAAAGTTTGGAATAAGAATATGGAGGAAATTAGAGCTATAGCTGCAGACGTAGTAGAAGAAGATGACGAAAAACCTCTACTTCTTATAGCCAGCCATTTCCTTTGAATAAGCAGAATATGAAGAATCGCTATGATGGTTTGTCCACATACTGCTCTTTTCCCTGTTTTATACTAAAGAATTCTCATTGTTCAGTAGATCTTAGACTCTGTGCCATGTATTAAATCTTTTATTAAGATATATTAATATTGCCAAAATTGTTTTCAGTTATTTCTTCGCGGCCTTATCAAATGTTGTCTGATTGTCTTAGGTTCACCTGACATAGGTCCTTTATCATGTCTCTTTAGAAAGCTAAGCAATTTACTCCCGGGGAGAGTTGAGCAACACAGAACTGATGCAGGAACTCATTATGTAATACCAGTGAAGTTGCGGCTCTTTGTTGAGCTAGAGTTGTTGACAATAATTTGATCTGCTAGTCTTTATTAGTCTACAGATTATACACCATAACCAATATTCATGTTACAGGTTTGTTGTGCATGATGGACGATAACTTATTTGAAAAGCGGGTTTCCTTCACGCGAAGTCTGATCCGTCCAGCTGGTTGATATCTCTGGTTGAGTTGAGCAGCTTCTTAATTTTGGGACACGATGGGAAAAACATGGGGACAAGGAAGTTCTCGAGACTGAGAGAAATGATGGCCGAGTTTTGCTTTCTCAAAAATCAGCAGATCAGCAAAGTTTGTCCTCTTAGGTTACAGGGCTGAGGGGTTTTATGTTCAATAGGTTGCAGAAAAATGCCGTGCAACTCCCTTATGTAGTTTCTTTTTGTCTGATCGTATAATCTATTTCTTTCATAGAAACATCATATCTTAATCAGTCATCTGCTGCTATCAGTTAGAGGAATTCGATTCAACCTGTTGTATAAAAGAAAATATTCTCATTTTTGAAGGTAAAAGTAGTTAACAGTCTAGCATCCCTGTGTGCTCCCTAAATCTTCAAGTGCCTTGTTCTTAAAAGTCCAGCTTCCTGTCCTGATGTTGAATTGATACAAAGGAAGGGACATCTGGGCATAATTGGCTTAGTGCTCCAAGGATGAAGTGGAATTCCTCTTCTCTCATGCAGCAAGGGAAGCTGATTCTGATTCCTCTTTTTGGTTGTGTTCTTACCTTTTCATGTAAGCCATTCACATAAATTTACAATTCCCCCACCACAAGTGGATGGCGGGAAGGAACCAAGAAGGTCAAAGGCCTTGCTCATAAGTCGGATTCCAGGAGATCCAGGTCCGCCTAGAAACTTATGTCGACTCAGAAAATGTGATCTCATGTTGATGCCTGCATAAGGTCCTCTAACTTCACATAGAAAAGGCTTATAGTTAGTGACTCGCAGTCCTGTCAACACAATATGACCAAATCTGTCCATTGATTCCTGTATGCAGATGATCCAAGCTGCCAAAGTTTACTTTCGTGCAGCGTGGCTTGAATTTATTTTGAATCTAAAGAAAGAGCAAGGCAGGTGTCGTGCTTTTTGAGAATCTTTTCTCAACCATTAATGTTAGGAATGTAATCCGAAGTTGAAATCTTGGGGAATCTGATGGGTAATATCACATAAGATTTCGTATGATATTATAGAATATCGGAAAGTTATCGTCCTAGATTTTATTGTCTATTATAAATAGACGGATTGTCCAGATGTTCGAATAGTAGAGTCAAATAGGTGAAATTCACGGGTTAGTGTGATGTAGACTCTGTAACTAGGATAAGAGAGGCGATACACGGAGAGTGGCGGGAATGTTCGGAGAGTTGGGTAGAGGGTTTTCTACGAGGATTCGGGATGAAACTTTCTCGGGGCTTGTAATCGTGTAATTCATTGGTTATGGTGGAATCTCAAGAAGGACCTCCCCGTGGACGTTGGCCGGTTTGGGCCGAACCACGTATATCTGTGCGTGGGACATCGTCCCCCGTTATGCTTTCCGCTTTCGTCATCAGCGCCGGCGGTTCCCGCCCCAACAATTGGTATCCGAGCGAGGTCGTGAAGATCAATGGATTTCCTCAACGGAAGTTCAGAGGGGGCAAGCCTTGATAAGGCGAAAGATGATGATGCAGTGGGCGAGATGTCGACAATAATGCAGATTGGTAAAAAGAGTGTTTTGAAGAAGCACGGATGCATAGAGGTGTGCATGGGCTCATAGATTTTGAACCAAGAAAGGAGGTCGATGGGAGTTAGCACACTGGGTTCGACGTGGATACTTGCGGGATCAACGGACGCGTTGAGAGCAAGAGGGAACGATTCTTTAGTTCCAGGTAGAGAAGTTTGAGGATTGAACTTCTTACGGTGAGGTGGAGAAGTTTGAGGATTGAATTTCTTGCGGTGAGGTGGAGTTCACTGATTAATGATCAGGTGTGCGGAGTGGGGATAGTGAAAGCCACGTGAGTCCTAAGGCGCAAGTGCAGGTTCATGCGGAATTTGGGGTAGGAGTCAAGGGAGTTGGCAAGGCTCTTAAGGGCATGACAATTTGATCAGGTTATCTGAAGCGGGTTTCTAGTTTCAGGTGGAGCGTTAGCTAGCAATGCTGATACACGGGCAGTGTGTACGAGCTTGAGGGTGTCAAGCAGGTAGAACTGATGAGGTAGTTCGGTGGTGATGCTCGCATTGACACGGTGAAGTCAATAGTGGGATGGAACGGATTAAAGTTCCAAGTGGAGAAGTCTGGCAACGGTTGACATGTGAGACTTCTCGGGGTACCAAGAAGGTACTGAGTGCTGAGCGCAAGAAAGAGTTGGAGCCACGGTGAATAGTGGTTGCTCGGGAGCGCAAGTGCTGCGATCGCGTGAAATGTAGAGCGATTATCACATGTGGTGATGACACGCTCAGGAAGACGCGACGGATGAAAGGGGAACCTCGGAGCCTGGGAGATCTAGGAAGGAGATCTCGAAGATTTCAGGGACTTCGGCGTAGAGATTGTCAGGAATATAATCCGAAGTTGAAATCTTGGAGAATCTGATAGGTAATATCATATAAAATTTCGTGTGATATTATGGGATATCGGAAAGATATCGTCCTAGATTTTATTGTCTATTATAAATAGACGGATTGTCCAGATGTTCGAATAGGAGAGTCAGATAGGTGAGATTCATGTGTTAGTGCGATGTAGACTCTGTAACTAGAGTAAGGGAGGCGATGGGTTGTCACGCTCCGGGGTCTCTGGTGAGTCATTGTACTGAGAACGGGTGATACACGGTGAGCGGTGAGAATGTTAGGAGTGTCGGGTAGAGGGTTTTCTACGGGGACTTGGGGTAAAACTTTCTCGGGACTTGTAATCGTGTAACTCATTGGTTATAGTGGAATCTCAATGAGGACCTTCCCGTGAACATAGGCCGGTTTGGGCCGAACCACATAAATCTGTGCGTCAGACATCGTCCCCGTTATGCTTTCCGCTTTTGTCATCGGTACCGGCGGTTCCTGTCCCAACAATTAATAAATCATGCCTGACCTTGCTGCAAAGCCGAAGCAGGCCCTTTTAAATTCATGAAGAAGCCTCGAAATTGCCCTTGTGTCTGTGTATATGCCAATGACATTGCTGAAAAGGAGCATAGAGTTGGTCTGTTGGTGTTTCGAAAATACCTAAGCCCGTCTTAGTTCTTCGATGTCTATCAACCCTTTGTTATCTAGGCCGATCTATATTACTTCTGCCAAGCTCTGCCTCCATGAGAGAAAGGTTCGAAGGTGTTCGCTAAGGTCCCACAAACACCAACTATCTTTCTTCTGTCGGGATGAAGTTAATAAGCGTTTCTCTCAGAACTGATGGCACTGCAATGCCCGTGACCTCCTGCAGCCTTTAGATTGCTCCTGTGCTGCCTGATCCGCAGAATAAGAGCACATCATTTGGTCCTCCGCCAAGACATCTCTTTAGGTATCTGCTTACTTCATGCACAATGTTGTGGTCCAGTGACCGATATGGCTATCACTATTGTACGCGTGTTTCCTGCACAGTAGCATCCTAAACTAGTTAATGATGGTGATGCTAAGTATGAGGAAGCTTGGTTTTTTCAATCTTTTTAACCCTGCAGAATCAAAGGAAATATCCGGCATTTTTGTCTTACCGTAGAAAGGGAGGACATTATCCATGATGAAGTTCTCGACGTAGCGGAGGCATCTCCGGGAGGTGGTGTGGTCTTTGTAAGTGAGTCTCCTGGCCCCAAATGGGGAATCAAACACCATGTCGCAGCCAATGATCTGGGAGCGCGGTCCCGTTCTTCCCCATCCCTTGCTTGTCTTCTAGGAGTTGTAGGGTTCATTATGCTTTGGCTGTGGAAGGAGTGTTTTTAGCAATTAAATAATCCTTGCCAAAATTGGGTCGGTCTAGGGCGCGAAGAATATCCCAGTATCAAAAGCTTAGCCTCGGATTTGAAAACATTATTGACAATCTGAAGACTCTTTTTCACTGTCTTCATGTTGATACGACCACCATCAATTTCGGAGGAGGAAACGATGAAAGGTACTTTGCCCCCTCCGAAACCAAACTATTTCAGTGCATGTCTCTTGCCGTCATCAAAAGACCTTAGCAGTGTAATCACCTTGTTGGGACTGCAGATATACCCTTGGACACATCTCACCAAGAGATTATGAATTAATACAATCTTATCAACAACTGGAAGAGACCACACCTACTGCTTCTTACTCCGGCATTATCGGTTTCCATAGGATCCATTCCGGTGGGATTTTACAAAGACGCACCGTGTCCATCCCAAAAATCTGCTAACAAAAGCTCCACCTGAATTGTAAGAAAAAACAAAAATTGCAGCTCTATTCAACCTATTGCGACAAAAATTTGATTTAGCAAGAGAAGACAAAAAAGTATAATCATTTTCGGATGGCCATGTAATCGTCCATAATATTACAGAGAATGGATGACTTGGGCAATAACAAAGACTGGCTTGTTTGCCAGGATGAATGTCACAACACGACGATGGGCGATGATGCAATTGGGTCAAGCCATACAAGTATCTTGACCACAAAAGATAATCAAATGCGAATTATCTATCAAAATATACCTTCTTAAATCTCAATTCCTAATTTCTAACAATTCCTTCTTTACGACACAACAAACCCAGCTTTTCAAAACAGAGCTTTGTTCCAATTTAACCTTGTTTTTTAAAATAATTCGCGAAATGACCTCGTTAGTTTGGAAATTCGTAAAATAACCTTCTAAAATCGGCCTTTGAAAGGCCGACTTCAATTCCTTAAAGAAGTCGGCCTTTGAAAGGCCGACTTCCACTGAATAGGAAAAAAAAACAAGGAAACGGGGAATTGTGGGGGATTTGGGGGATTTGTTTTTTTTTATTTGATGGAAGTCGGCCTTTCAAAGGCCGACTTCCCTAAAATTTTTTATTTTTATTTTTTATTTTTATGAAGTCGGCCTTTGAAAGGCCGACTTCTTTAAGGAATTGAAGTCGGCCTTTCAAAGGCCGATTTTACAAGGTTATTTTACGAATTTCCAAACTAACGAGGTTATTTCGCGAATTATTTTGAAAAACAAGGTTAAATTGGAACAAAACTCTTTCAAAACAACGCCAACAGCTGTGACATCATAAACGTCTATTCGTAATAGTATTGGAGAAAGTTTTGGGATCTGCAGCAAATTTTAGAGAAAAAATCTAAGATTGTAATACATACTTGATTAGCTGTAATTTACGGAAGCGGATAACGGTACGTGCACGTAACCGTTACGTTGTTTACTAAAATTAATTTTTTTTTTAGTAAACTTTATTAAAAATCAACATTTTTTAGTAAACTCTTTAGTAAAAAGTTGTATCGGGTTTAGTAAAGTTTACTAATTTATCACTTTTCACAGTTAGTAAAGTTTACTAATTCGCGTTTAGTAAAGTTGTCCGGCAATTTCCAGATTATTTTAGTAACCGTTTACGAAAAATATCGGTGATTTCCACATTTTTTTTAAGTAACCGTTACTAAAATATCACTGTTCAAGTTTAGTAAACGGTTACTAAACTTTTTAGTAAATTTGTCTTCCGATTTACTAAACGTAGTTTAGTAACTTTCCCTAAACTTGAACAGTGATATTTTAGTAACGGTTACTAATTTTATTTAGTAAAATTTCAAATTTTAGTAATTTTTCCGGTTCGCCGTCGAACGATTTTAGTAATGCTTTACTAATTTTATAAGCTAAATTAGTAAATTACCGTTTAACATAGTAAAATCATTAGTAAATAACTAAAATCGTTTTTTTTCGTAATCGTTTATTAAGTTTTGAGCGAAATGTGCTGAAAATTTAGTAAACGGTTACTAAAATTTTTAGTAATTTACTAAGCAGAACAGTACATTCCGAACATAAAACCGAACCTATTTTCAATATGAAATTACCATTTTACCCCTGCGGTAAAATTACAAAATCGTTTATGAACTTCCCGGTTAACATAATGACGTGAGCATGTAAAATGGTAATTTCACACTGAAAATAGGTTCGGTTTTAGGTTCGGAATGTACTGTTATGTTAGTAAATTACTAAAAATTTTAGTAACCGTTTACTAAATTTTCAGTACATTTTCGCGCAAAACTTAGTAAACGATTACGAAAAAAACGATGATTTTAGTAATTTACTAACGATTTTACTATGTTAAACAATAATTTACTAATTTAGCTTATAAAATTAGTAAAACATTACTAAAATCGTTGACGGCGAACCGGAAAAATTACTAAAATTTGAAATTTTACTAAATAAAATTAGTAACCATTACTAAAATATCACTGTTCAAGTTTAGGGAAAGTTACTAAACTACGTTTAGTAAATTGGAGGACAAATTTACTAAAACGTTTAGTAACCGTTTACTAAACTTGAACAGTGATATTTTAGTAACGGTTACTAAAAAAAATGTGGAAATCACCGATATTTTTCGTAAACGGTTACTAAAATAATCTGGAAATTGCCGGGCAAGTTTACTAAACGCGAATTAGTAAACTTTACTAACTGTGAACAGTAATAAATTAGTAAAAATTAATAAACCCGATACTACTTTTTACTAACGATTTTACTAAAAAAGGTCGATTTTTAGTAAAGTTTACTAAAAAAAAGTCAATTTTAGTAAACAACGTAACGGTTACGTGCACGTACCGTTACCCGCTTCCGTAATTTACCTAAAAGGTCGTGAAACAAACAACACCACACAAAAGAAAAAGGAAAAGCTTTTCCACTAGTAAGTATTTCCAAACAATTGATTCCCTCTAAAAACGTGAGGTGAAAAATGTCCGATTTCACCCCTTGGCGGAGAAAACGTGATCTTTCCGTACACGCATCTGATGTTGATGGTGGAATGAACATGTTGATCTGGTAAGGTTTGTAGTTATTCACTTGTGTCAAGATAAGGAAGTGAAAGAAGAGCAGAAGACTAATTAGGTTTCTATACTAAGTTGGTGTAAAGTGTAAGATTGCACAAATGTATAAAAGACAGTTTTAATGAGTAATAACAGAATAACGGATTTTACCTTCAACTCTGTTTTCTTCTGGTTTCCTCCTCCGCCTCTTCTCTGGTTGATTGAAGGGATGAGTTGATCTTGAGATGGTATCAGAGCGACAAATGTTTGCCGCTGTAGTCGTCAGAAATCAGAAGAGACAATCTGCAGAAGATAGTCAAGTCGTCATGTCTCACCATCACGCTGCTATGAACAGAGTGCAGGTAACTGCAATTGCAGAAGATCCGACCTCGCCATTTCATATATAGCAATAAGATAATCTGAGCACGGTAACGATTCATCTACTTCTCAATGGATCCAATTACTACACCTGGAGCAGGGCATTCGAAATGGCCCTTGTGTTTAGAAATAAATTTGGTTTCGTAAACAGTATTATATGTGAACCAGAGGAAGGGGATGAACTGAGGGCTACATGGATCTTAAGGTCAGTGACTGAGTCTATTGCTAGTAACATTTTTTTCATGAATTCGGCAAGACACATATGGCAAGTGTTGAAAAGGAGATACTCACAGCCGGATAAGTAAAAAATCAGTAGATTGCAAATGATGTTAATGACTGTAGTGCAAGGAAAAAGAAGTATTGATGCTTACTACACATAGATAAATGGGATTTGGGAAGAGTTAAAGAATGTGCGGCCATTGCCTTATTGTATATGCGGGAAGTGCAATGAAGCGTGTTTTCAAGTGTTTATAGAAAGCATGACAGGAGATTGTATATTCAGGTTTCTCCATGGGCTGAATGATGAATATGACGACTTCAAGAGCAGAATTCTGGCTATGAAACCATTCCCAAGCCTAGATGAGGTCTATAACATGGTCATACAAGAAGAATCATCTAGAAGTAGAAGAGATGCGAAACAAGAACAGTCTGTGCTCAAGCCAGAATCTATGGCTTTTGTTACTTCTTCAGCAGTGCATTTTGATTCCAGGAAGAAGGCAATTAGGAAAGTTGAGTGGGTATGTGAACATTGTGGGAAAAGAGGACATACGAAAGACAAGTGCTTTCAATTAATTGGCTATCCTAACAATTCTGGAGTTAGAAGAAACAAACCTTATGTTTCTGGGCAAAGGTCAGCTGCAGTAGTGAGTGATGTGGCACCAACCACTGGCACTCATGTTGAAAACCTTGAACTCAACGAAGTAAAGGTGCAGATTCATAAGTTAGTGGCCCTACTTGATGGTCAAGGAGAACAGTCCAAACCTGCTGCTAATTCATCTTCTTTTGTTCATAGTTCTCATTCTCCAAAGTCATTTTCTGCAGCAGGTAGCACTCATAATTTCATTTTATCTGAGCAGTAGATTATTGATACTAGAGCAACAAATCACATTTCAAATAATAGGTCTATGTTTGATAAAATCGTTCCTGTTGAAAACATGTTTGTTTTTCTTCCAAATGGAGTTAAAGTGCAGGCTATTTCCGCTGGAGATATACCTATTCTTGATGGTTTGATTCTCAAAAATGTCCTGTATATTCCTTCATTTCACATAAACTTGATATCAGTTAGCCAAATCATGTCTTCTAGACAGTTTTATGTCTTGTTTCTAAAAAATCTTTGCCTTATTCAGGACCTATCATAATGGAAGATAATTGGACTTGCTAAGAGAGGGCAGGGCTCTATATACTAGAAAGGAACCAGGAAGCCTCTTCTGTTAAGGCTGCTTTAAGTGTGCAGTCTGCTGAACCACTTCTAATGATAAGAGTAGTAATTGTGAATTTGATTTGTGGCACTATAGACTAGGACACCCATCTTCTGTAAAAATGAAACAAATCAGTCTTGTAACTGTACGCGCGCGCCCTTCCGGCCTAGCAGCGCGCGCGACGGCGGTTCCGGCTAGCCCGAGGATCCGGGCCCGCTCCCCCTGAGGCCCAGTCCGGTCGGCGTTACGGCTCGAACGCCGGACGCTGTGGAAAGGGGCCCCAGGGTTGGGCCTTCCCTTGATTCGCGAACGGGTCTGCGGGGCGTTTCGCCAACCACCCGAAGGTGGCGAGCGAAAGGCTGCGTTAAGGCCTCGCTCGCGAATTTTGAGGAGAGCCCAAGGAGCGGCTCGAGTAGCCGTCACCTCACCCCAAATGGCTCCGAAAAAGGGTAGTGGGGTTTAGTTTAGCTTTGGAAAACTTTTCGTTCGGAGTCGCCACCGACTTAAAAAAATGTGACTTTAAGTAGGAAAAATCAGAGTCTGGGTTCGGAGATTCCTATTTACTAATTTTAATATTCTACCACATGCGAAAAGGGTGGCGATTTGTCCAAAAAGTTTAACTTTTGATTGACGGGCGTTGGGCCCGATCCGGGAGTGGGCCGGACTCTTATCGACGTTTTAACGGGCGTTGGACCCGAATTTAGGTTCGTTTGATTAAAACCAGGCATGCGACGTATAAACCTAAAGCCTAAGTCACGCACGCAACCACAGACAATAATTTAGATCAAAATGGCGGGAAGGGGCGGTGATTGTGGGCCTATGCACTTGGGCCCGCAATCCGTTACAAGTGGGCTTTTAAAATGAAATTCGAGGAGGCTCGCACCTCTCCTTTGTACCATAGATTGAAGGTTGGGGCCGCTTTGTCTTCGAGCCCGCGGTTTTTAGGCCGGGGTGGATCCGCGCGGTTTGATACACGCGCCTTCGAGTTTGTCTTCGAAATTTTGGAATTGATCCTTCGAAGTTGCATGCTCAGTGTACATGCAAAGAAAATATAAGTGTGGTTAGTATTGTTAAACTTAAATGAAATTCTAACAAAATTGAGAAAAACAAGGCATGTCTTACTATTCTAATTTTGATAAGTTCTTTTAATGTCAATTTTCCTAATATGTCATGTAATTTTAATCAAAGAAGGTAACAAAGAAGGGTACTCAAGATTTCGAATTTTAAAAGAATATGTATGCATATTAGTGTCTGAACATAGTCGAACGAAATATATATTCGTATTCAAATGATGATTAAGATAGATACGGGGCAATCATTCGTTTTGGTGTTACTAAATCATTATCTCTATCCTAAGTGCTCATGTGAACCTAATACACGAGTCACAGAAATTAAACAACACGGTCAAATACCCAAAGTAAAAGTCAAAATCGAAAGAAACTCTTACCTTTCTTGTGGGCTGCGTGGGGATCATCGTGGGGAGGAAGTCTTAGAGACTGCGGGAAGCTTCTGCCGGGAATGGAAGGCAAAGAGGGAGGAAGCGCTTGGAGGTCGTCCGCCACAGGATCCGGGTGGGTCACCGTCCAGAAGAGGGAGTCGCCGCTGTGGGTCTGTCGCCCGAGGAGAGCGTGGGTCGCCGTGAGCGCAGGAGGTCCGAGGACGTGGAAGAGGGGGATCGCTGTTGCGAGGGCTGGAAACGCCGGGGAAAACAAAGCTTGGAGAGGTGGCAAGGGACCCCGTCGATAACCAGATCTGAAGAAGTCCTCGCCTAGAGGGCATGGGATCCGTTAATGTCGACCGAGGCTGCCGTGGAGCTGGTGTCGCCGGAGCCGGATGGGACTCCGTCATGGCTGGGTCTGAGAAGGCCGGATGCACCGCTATGGAGACTGTTGTTGGTTGAGGAGGCTGGAGTTGGAGAAGAGAGGTGCCGTTGCCGCCAGGCTCTGGGTTCGCCATAAGGAAGCAGGGGTGCCGGAGAAGATGGAGCCACCATCGCTGGAGGAGGGTCGAGGAAGCAGGGCATGGATGGTGCTGTAGGAAGAGCCGAGATTGTCGAGAGCGTCGAAAGGGGAGGAGACCTGCTGGTTGCTGAAACACCATGAGGCTGGGTTGCTGCCGCATCGTTAGACACTGGAATGTCAGGAGAACAGGGCTCGACCTCGTCACTGAGGGCACCGGGAAATGGGTCTGTTGTAGACTTTCGGGAATGTCGGAGACGGGTGGTTGTTGTGGGTTCACCAGGACGAGGATGAGGAGATGAAGTCGGGGGAGGGATATGTTGCTGGGTGATGCTGAAGCTGTTAACAATCCTTGGGGGAGGTTGATGCTGTGAAGCTTCGTTGCCGAAATCTTTTCCGCCCCCACGACCAGGCACTCTCCCTGAAGGTGTTGGTCTTCACGGCTGAAAGGTTGAACCATCTTTGGATGGGTACCTGCGTAAGAATAAAGGCATATTAACGCCAAAAGAAAGCTTCTCGACGATAGTGAAGTCGGAGCTTATTGGTTTGTCTAGGAGGAGGCTTCATTGTGGCTGTAGGGAGGCATCTCGCATCACAAGTCGCCGTTGATGGAAATGAAGTTGTCCTCCAAGCCTGATGTTGATGTCCTGGTATCCAGAGGAGTTGACAACCACTGCAGCTTCAGGTATGGCGTTGTCCTTTCCGTCGCTGTTATCTGCTTGCTTGAGTTGGCCATCTGGGGGGGGGGGGGTTTCCAGTGGTGCATTCTGCTTCTTACCTTGGTGAGGAGATTGCAGGAGATGACGGGGTGGCTCCGATCCTTGGTGAGAAGATAGGTGGAGCTGGGAGTTGTGGGCTGCGATGCAAGTAGAAAAACCGGAAGAAGGGCAAGGAACAAGGGAGGGAGGTCGATGACTTCGAGATCCTCCCTTGTCTCCTTTAGAGAGAATGAAGAACGTTCTCCACGCTCCCAGAAAGTTGGTGAGTTTTTTGGAACTGTTTGATCGACCCCCTCTTTGAAGAACGGTGAGTTCTTTCATTTTATATTCCCTTCGCTTCCTCCCCTTTCCTGGTTTCTCCTCCCCTCATCCCATTTCCAATTTCGTTTAGTTTCTTTCATTTAGTTAGGATTGGATTATTCTGGTCAGGGAATTTGGAACCGTTAGGAGACATAATCTCCGTGGGCGTCGTCGAGATCGTCCTTCTCTGCAGGAGATCGACAGGGCAGAGAATTCAGGGTGAAGACTTCACGTTGCCAGGTGTGTTGGGATCTTCTGTGGTCTGATTCTGTCGGGCAAACCAAGAGCAGGTTTGCTTTGTTCCCTCTTTGGCTTGGGCTGTGGTTTACCTTGTGGGCTTGGCCAATTTCTGTGGGCTGAGAGTAGCCTTGGGCTCTGTTTGGGTTAGCTGAAATTGGAGGGCTTGGGTTTGCCCAGCCCTTTTCTTTGGTTTGTTTTGAGCTGGAGTTTTCTGATTGGCTTCTTCTTGGGTTTAATCTTTGGTTTTGTCTGGTTTCCTTTTCTTTGGCTTGGTTTGATGGCACATTGTTCTGCGTCTTTGGCGCATGTGGTTGCTGGCGTGCCGAAACTTGAAGCTTGAGAATTTGCTCGTTGACAGGAACGGGGACCTGAAATGTTGGGGAGTGGGTTACTGGTTTGCCGCCGGTTGCGGAATTTGTTCTGGAAACGACGGTGAGGACATGTTTCTGTATATGTCGTTGTTGTGTATGCTGCTTGACTGTCATGGCGTTTGTGCTGTTTAATCTGTTGTGGTTGCATATCAGTCGATTCTGCATCTGCTGTTGCTGCCGTACCGTACCGCAGCGAGTTGAGGCTGCTTCTGGAGTCGGACGTTCGCCAATGATTTTACTGAAACTGCTGCAGGTGTTTCTGGCGTAGTTGGTACTGTGCATTCTGCATTCAGGCGGGCTGTCCTGGAGGAACGTCCGCAATTGCCAGTTGGGGTGCTAGACAGGTAAGTACGTTGTCTTCGGCTTGGATGAATTGGCGTGGTTTCAACAACTAGCTGGGGGTTTGGTTGTGTCTGCAGTAACTGCTGGCCAGTTGCAGGTTGCTGATGTGTCGTTGTGGGAGTGCTGGCCTGCTGTTGCAGTGGCGACTGACTTGCTGATGCGCTTGGTGGACTTCATGAAGTTCAAAGTGCAGCCGTTCTGTTGTGTGCCTATTCTGCCTAGCATGTCCAAGATTGACATTTGGTGTATTGTCTAATCTGTGCAATGCTCAAACTTATCCCCGAACCTCTTGTTGTAATGGGGCTAGGAACCAATGTTAGTAGGAATATCTGTAAATAGTTCGCGGCTCCGACTGAGCTATTAACGTGGAAATGTCAAGATTACTTCTCATGTTTTATATGTTTTCATTCTACGGTTGAATTTTAACAATCCAAAATCAACCGAGTTAAAAGTTGGGCTAATGAAATTGGACTTGTAATGGGCTTGGACTTTGGCCATTTTGGGGAATGAATGTTGTGGGCATGAGTATCATTGCTTGTGGCACGTACGTTAATTTGAGGTATTACAGTAACCATTTGAGTCCTTGTCCTTTGTCCAATAAAGAAGTGTGTTCTATATGTCACTATGCCAAACAAAAGCGGTTGCCTTTTCCAACTCACTGTAAGAATTCAAAAAGGTATTTGATATTATACATTGTGATATATGGGGTCCCTGTTTAACTTTATCTTTACATGGGTATAAATACTTTCTTACTATTATTGATGATTTTAGTAGAATGACATGGATTCATATGTTGAAAGCAAAATCAGAGGTGTCATCTGTTCTTCATCAATTCTGCAACATGGTAGAAATACAGCATGGTACAATTATTAAGATACTAAGGTCAGACAATAGTAAAGAGTTTTTAATGTCAGATTTTTATAAGATGAAAGGCTTTGTTCATCAAACAAGTTGTGTGGAAACACCATGGGAGGTCTAAGTTCAGTCCTAGAGCATCAAAATGTGTTTTTATTGGTTATCAAGAAGGTACTAAAGGATACAAGTCGTATGACATTTCTAGTAGAAGAATTTTTGTGTCAAGAGATGTTGTGTTTTATGAACACTGTTTCCCTTTTAAAACTAAATCAGTTGAGTCTGCTGAATCTGCAATACCAGTTTCTGAAGAAGTCTCACAAGTAGTTTCATATCAACTGTTGAACTTGATATTACAAATGAGCATGGAGGTGTGGAATCCTCAGAGAGTGGTACAACAGATTTGTTGAGAAGGAGCAGCAGACAGAAGAGGCCACCTGTTTACTTACAGGATTATCATCATGCTCTTGCCCTCTCTTTAAAAGGTTCAAGCTCCTCTGGTAATTCTATTCCATTTCTTAACTTAGAAAAGTTTTCTTCCACTGCTCATTCTGTTCATCATGTTTTGTCATATTCCAATTTGTCTCCTTCATTTAGAACATTTGTTGTAAATCTCATGTTATAATCTGATCCTACCTTGTTCTTTGAGGCTGTTCAATATGACCATTGTAAGGCGATACATGCTGAATTAGATGCACTGGCTGAGAATAAAACTTGGAATTTGACTGAGTTGCCGGATGGAAAGGTACCTATTAGATGTAAGTGGTTGCTCAAAACTAAGTACAATGCAGATGGGATTGTTAACAAGTATAAGGCTCGGCTTGTAGCTAAAGGATATACTCAGAAAGAGGGTATTGACTATAATGATACATTTAGCCCAGCTGCAATCGGGTATTTCTGGCTTTGGCAGCTATGCATTCATGGAATTTATGTCAATTAGACATCAATAATGCTTTCTTAAATTGAGATTTAGAGGAGGATGTTTATATGGATGTGCCTCAAGGTCTTGCTGTTGATTATATGCAGTTTAAGGGGGAGAAGAGAATAGTGTGTAAACTACAAAAGTCTTTGTATGGACTTAAGCAAGCATCTAGGCAATAGAATTCAAAGTTTGTTGCTGCATTGTTAGATTTTGGTTTCAAATAGTCCAAATCAGATTATTCATTGTTTGTGAAGGGACAAGGAGATAGTTTTATGGCTTTGCTTGTGCATGTGGATGATATAGCCATAGAAGGACCAAACATGGCTGTGATAGAGCATTTCAAGAAGTACTTGAGTTCTGTTTTCAAGCTGAAAGACTTGGGAGCTTTAAAGTTCTTCCTTGGATTAGAGATTGCTCGATCTTCTAAAGGCATAGTGTTATCGAAAAGGAAGTATGCTTTAGAAGTTTTGCAGGAGCATGGGTTATTGGGAGTAAGACCTGCTGTGATACCCATTGATCCAAATCATAAGCTTTCAAAGGAAGATGGAGAAAAACTTGCAAACCCAACTAAGTTCAGGCAAGTAATAGGAAAGTTGATGTATTTGACATTGACTATACCCGATATTGCATACTCTGTGCAAGTCTTAACACAATTTATGTCATGTCCAACTGAGATGCACATGAATGCAGCCTTACAGGTGCTAAAGTATATTAAGAATTCTCCAGGGGAAGGAATCTTCTTTAGTACAGAACCATCAAGCAAGTTGACTATTTTTGTTGATAGTGATTGGAGGAATTGCCTAGATACTAGAAAGTCTGTCACTGGGTATTGTGTGTTCCTAGGAGGATCATTGATAAGCTGGAAGGTCAAGAAATAGGCCACAGTAGCTAGAAGCTCAGCACAAGCTGAATATAGAGCGATAGGGGGAGCTACTTGTGAAGTGATTTGGTTGGAGTCATTACTTGCAGAGTGTGGAATGGATGTACAGAAGCCAACTGAAGTGATGTGTGATAATCAGGCTGCAATCTATCTCACGAAGAATCCGGTCTTTCATGAAAGAACCAAACATATAGAAATGGATTGTCCTTTCATACGTGAGAAGTTAGAGAAAGGCATCATAAATCTGAAGCATGTTGCTTCCAGATTACAATTAGCAGACTTTTATACTAAAGGTTTGCCAAGACCCATATTTCTTTGGTTGAAGAGTAAGGTGAGTATGAAGAACTTATATACTCATCTTGAGGGGGAGTGTCAAGATAAGGAAGTGGAAGAAGAGCAGAAGACTAATTAAGTTTCTATGCTAAGTTGGTGTAAAGTGTAAGATTGTACAAATGTATAAAAGACAGTTTTAGTAAGTAATAATAGAATAACGAATGTTACCTCCAACTCTGTTTTCTTCTGGTTTTCTCATCCGCCTCTTCTCTGGTTGATCGAAGGATGCGTTGATCTTGAGAACTTGACCTGCTTTAATAAAGTCAGCATCACGGAACTACAAAAAGAAAACAAGGGAAGAAAACTAAAAGGAATATTTGATTCCATCATATCAGAAATCCATCGCACAATCTTGTCGTAAAGATCGATGCGGGCATATTTCTTTTCTAACCCCGGGAATCGAAAATGTGATGACTACATCCATGGCACTATATGCATATGAATAATAACAACTGTTTATTACACTCCCACTTAAAGAAGAGATTAATCAGCTTTTTTTTTTTCACCACAGATTCTTTACTCTTTTAGCTCCACTATTCATGAACCTAAATTCCATCTTTCAATTCGACTGCAACTCTTTGCCACGTGTTCTCTTGTTTACTTAAGAATATTATTTTGTCTAGGAAACCTACTCACTTTAGTGTTGATTTTCTTTAGATATGGTGGGATTATAATCCCAAGACGTGTCGTTCCAGATTCGATAAGATGACTTACATGGGAATATCTTATTTGATTCAATAGTGCATTATTTTATTGTCTATTTGGGTTAGGTTTTGCTATATTATAATTTGGAGGCAGGTGAGGGGTTAACTATAAGTATAGGTAGGTGCAAAATATACATTGTGTGTATATGTAATGACATTATGAGTATATTTTGTTGACAAGAGATCATAAGATCGTCATGAATGAAGATGGAGGCTAAAAGTGTGACTTATTCGTGTTTGTCTTGCATGTGACTTGAAGTGTGTTATTATTATTCATGAGATACCGCGGACGACAACAATTGCGTGGTTGAAACTGCCAACCGAGTACATGTCAAGTTCGATAACAAAAGAGCATTACCTTTAAGAAGATTAGGACGAGATGGACTATGAATGTGCTTGTCAACAATGTTCGCATAGACAGTGGAGTGAGAAATGTGAAGCGAATTACAGTTCGTGGTGGAAACCACGAGCTAGTCGACACGAGAGGGTTTTCAGAGTGCTAAGAAAATTGTATTTTGAGACTACATGCACAAATTCGACGACACAATACGTTCAAAAATACATGAGATTCTAAGGACCGAGGTTTCTTTGGACTTGAAGGTCAAATGAGGAGAATATTTAATAATTTTGGCATGAAGAGTGAACGTTCTGGTCTCCAAAGGTAGAACTTATGGTCGAAGTTGCCATCATTAATGTTTTGAAGAGACGGTGGTATTGAGAAGTGTATCCATGGATATGGTATTTCACCCATGCCATTCAAAAAACAGCGAACGGCGAAAAGATCATCAAACTACGGTGAATCCTAACATCATCTTGTACCATCATCGTCTCAGCAAGAAACTATGAAGGTCAACTCATGTTTAGTAACAGTTGTTAGTGATCATTTGATCACAAGGTAGCGAATCCTTATCCCAACCAACGACGGAGATCTGACCACGTCACCTACATTCCCTAAACCTTTTTACCACACATCATACCACCAGGCCGATGGTCGACACGTGTCCCACCCAAACGATTCCCCCTCGCAGAGGACGAAAGGGAATCCCCCCCGCTGATCGAAGATCGATCGTGGCCGTCCAATCCACAGAGGCATGTAAACGTGTCGGAAGGTCAGCCGCGGCGATGGTTGTCATTTTCTGCTTTTTTTCCCGGGGGGACAACGTGCTTGAATTGCGGGTCGTTTGATATTTTATTTTCAAACTAAAAAGTCAAACCCAATATCGAGGATTAGATTCCGCCTGCAAAGCCTGCCTACGAATAAACAACGTTCCATCCATTTTCGCACGTGCTTATCCGGCAAGCGAGACCTCCTCATGGACTCAAGTTTTGTAGTAGGAAACCATTCCAAATTTAGTGTATTTTTTTTTTACCAAATGGCTCCTCTTTATTTTTTGTATGCTAAAAGTGTTGGAAATATAAAATATACAATAGGAGTTAGAAAGAAAGGTTTCAATAGAAAACAAGCACCGTCCTTTTCTTTTTTTATATTTTTGTAAGACTAAAATGTTTTTCGCATTTATAGGTTATTAGCTCATCTTTGTAAAAATGTATGTCGTGGTTTAGTAATTAAAAAAAATAGTGCGAGATATAATCAACTTCATTTTAACAATAGTTTCCATTTACATTTCTTATAAAATTTTCATTCAAATTTATGATGAAATATACGATGGTTAATTTTTTTAGGATTCCAATTGCTGGAAATGAGGATTTTAGACACCAAATACGATGTCAGCTAAATGGAATTCCTTCTCTTTGAAGGGGTGCTCATAAATATTTCCACTATGTTTTGGTTTGAGTAGTTATGGTAAAAGGAACTCTGATCAGAATGCCTCATATAAAAATTAAATTAAAATTCGTAGTTATGCTGAAATCGCTAGTTTCATAAATGAAATTTATTTGCGTATATCAAATTCATTTTTAAATTGCTGTGGATATTCTTATTTCAGCAAATAGTTGAGAACTGGGAAATTCGTATATCAGTAGATAAAACTTAGGCATCATGTTTCAATTATTTCCGTCGAAAATATAGTCATTTCTTTACTCTCCTTTATAAATTATAGAAAATTTGTTATCTTTTGTTGGTTTATTTGACAAATTTATCATAGTTAAAAAATCTCTTTTATAGCAAAAAATAAAAAATAAAAAAATTAGTATTTCATTCACGGTAGTTTTAATCCCAATCTACTATTTTATTATGTTCCAACTCTTTTGGTTTCCACGCATATACAATACAAAACAATTTAAACACAACAATTCTCTTCAATTCAATGTGCACATTGATTGTTTTGGATTTTTCTTTTTCTTTTTTCTTTTTATATTTCCATGTACATATTTTTTCCTTTTTGCGAAATTGCAAAATTTTTTTAAGCAATTTCAAACAACGTTTTATGCAAATTCATGACTTTCAAGACTAATCTCTCTTTAAACTCACAGGGAGTCGTGCAATTGTACATCTCAGGATTATTTTAATTAATTATTTTTAGTTATGCCTTCTTTTATTTTTGTTGTTATTTAGACGTGGATTGCGGAAATGAGAGATATGTGAAAAAACAAAAATTTTAAAAGTGAATGATATTATGATGTCAATGTTAAATATATTGCATTTTCGGAAGCGTAATATGATCTTCGAATAAATAATTTGAAAAACATAATATGATTTTCGAATAAATAATCTAACAAGCTTAATATTCTTTAAAGTCCAAAGAGATGATGAAAGGAAGGATAAATACTTTTTTGAGAACTTCATAAAGCATTCGAGGATTCATTATTGAGGTTCCTCACCCTTTTGAAGCACATGCAACACCTCTTATTGGAGCTTCCATTTGAGTTATTTTATTTACCTTGTCTTGTCATTCTATGCCTTCATCGAGATTCCATTTGAGTTATTTTATTTACCTTGTATGAAAGTTTAAAAGGGAATAAATCTTTGTGCAATATTATGTTAAATTATTTGGGAGAAACAATGTTTAACTAATCATGACCTTTAAGGCATGATTGTTAATGGATACAACGCAATGTCTCACACAATGTGATAACATATTATACACTAAAAATTGTTTCCTTTTGTGCAAAACTCTTCTTTAGATTTTCACTTTCTATAAATACACTACCTTATCTATAACTACTAGGACCCTTTATTAGAAGTTAAGAGTGAGTGAGTGAGAGAGCAGTCGTAAACAAAATAAAGTGCAAGTTGCTATGCAGAAGAATCTTTCGAAAGAGGGTACTCGCGGGAAGTCGGCTTGTGGATCCATGTAAGGGTGCTTGTGGGAGAAACAACTGTTGAAAATCTTTTAGGCGAGGATGCTCATAGGAAATCAGTTGGCGGAATTAGGTGAGGGTGTTTGGGGGTGAAGATGTCGTAGTAAAAATCTTTTCGACAAAAGACTCGTAGAAAGTGCTTCAGGAGATGGTATTCGTAAGAAAGTGCTTTCAGGCAAGAGTGTTCGTAAGAAAGTGCTTTCAGGCGAGGATGCTTGTAAGGAAGTGCTTCCATGAGAGAGTGCTTACAAGAGGTTGTTTGTCCCGGTGAGAGTTCTCATGAGGATGATGCGCTTTTTCCTGACGATGGTGCCCATAAGGAGGTATTGTGAAAAGCCCCAACTAACCATAATAGGAGTATCTGGAGTTAGTCACAGTTCCTTATGCAAATTGTTACTTGGTTACTTTTCTGTACTCTTTTAATCAATCGGTCATCATAAAACTCTAACAAAAGGAAAATGTTTAGATGTAAAAACTTATCTGGGCAGAAATTTCGATGCACCAAACTACCATCGCTACAATAACCTTTCAGATTCTGGAGTTGACCTCACAGAGTAGGCTAAGGCTATCATCGCTTAGTAGTGTAGAAATTTTTAAGGTTTTGTACTTACATTCTACTACAACATATTCTTTCTTGTTTCTGGAGTAGACTTCTTAGATCAAGTTTTAACCGATCAAATTTGCAACAGCTTAAGTGGAGAAACCTTTAAGATTTTGTACTTACCTCTTGCTACTACTGAAATATTTTAGGCTAAGGAATTGACATTATATATGTAGCTTTAGCTGCTCAAGTCTACATAAACTTAAGTGTGGAAACCTTTTTTCATCAACCTTCTACTACTGTAAAAATCTCTCAGGAATGCAATCAACATTACGGATCAACTTTTTGCTGATCAAACATAATTTAAGATTGTTCACTAAGGATATGTGAATAACAAAAACATGACCTTTCGTTACTGGGTTCTTTTAACAGTAGAACGTCCAATTTGGGCCGAAATACTAATTCACCCCCTATTGATGGCCACTGTTACATCAACAATGTGTAAATGGATTCACTTTATTTTGGTGACTTGTTTCCTAACCAAATGGCAATGGTGGTTGCATTTCTTTTTTTATACGATATTTGACTAGTTCTGAGTCACTTGTGAGCCTATTTAAATTTTATTTAGTAGCTAATACATAATGGAAGTAGTCATTCAATATATATGAGATCGCGCCAGCTACATAAGAGTGATATTTATTTATGATATGTCGTTGTGTTATTACAATGGATCTTTCGAGAGAGTAGAAGACATATATGTGCCGTTTATAAAAGATTATCGTCCATTGTCCCATTATATCTTGTTGCCTTCCTAAGCTCAACCACATTGCCTTAAAGGCATCCAACGACTATGTATTCTTTATTACACAATTTTAAAGCCATCTTTATGATTGTTCTACTCGAGTTCCTTTGGACCAACCTCCTTTGGTCTAAGGGAATGCCCCCAAAATTCTCTTACTATGGTTGATGATGTGTGATATGTCTCATATGACATATTATTATTCTGGATTGTGTATCATGACTTCATTCCCACGTATTTGTTATGGTTGTGGCAAGTTTTTAGATAATTTGGTATTCAGACATTCTTAGTCGAGTGTGGTTCCTACTAGCTTCCCATAATTGGTAAGAGACTCCTCCTTCAAAGACGTTGGGGACAATCATTTTGTCTAATGTATGGATCACTCCCGATGATTATCATCGTTTCTAGTTTATTTTAAAGTTCTTTGAAGACGGTGACATTTCGACATTCCGTAGCATGTCGGGTCTCCCAGTCTTATTACTAAGATGTAATTATGTTATCGAGTTTTGAATACTCCGAATATACCAACCTACATCATTAATAAAGATTTATGAATACTACTATATATACTAGTACAAACTTATGAAGAAAATAAATGTGAATTAAGATTTATCTGATTTAATTTTTATTATCATGACATGTCCAACAATTGCGAATAAAAAGAAACATAGAGATGAATTTAAAACCACTAATAAGCAAATCTCAATGATATATTTCAAATTGGTAGACTAGTGAAGCTTGTTCATAAAGTTAAATCTATATATTTTTATGAGCCGGACTAAAATTTGGGGAAGAAGTCTATGTAAAATACACGATGTAATGATGCTAATTTACACGAGATTTTCATGTTGAAAGATAAAAAATAAAATAAAATATTTAAAAAGTATATTTTTCTCGTAAACATTATGTACAGAGTACTTATTACTGCTGGTAGTATGTTATTTTAAGCACGTGATAAAATTTGAAGTTTGAAATTGGTGGGCTGCGGTTGTTCAAAGGAATAAATCTGGACCGGAGAGGATGGTTCGGGTCAGACCGAGACGGGGAAAACCGGACAACCTTAACGAGTCCGGTCTTAAAATGACGCGACGACCCGAACGTGTTGCCACAGACAGGAAGAGAATCTCTCCTGTCCTCCACCTCCAAAAGAGGCTGAATCTCTCCTCCCCTGAAGAAAACAAAAAAGGAAAAAGAATAGCAAAGACAAAAACCAATCTCTTCCCTCATCGTCATCTCCATCTGTAGTAACAGTCACCCCCCCCCCCCCCCCCCCCCCCCGGAGGCTGTTATTTATTCACGCCCTCCGTTCCACCCTTTCTCATCATCCATCCTCTGTTTCCTTATCTGCTCCCCCCCTCCTACACATCGATCCATGTTTATCCCCTACACCCAATTCACCTTCTACTAGAAACAACAAAAGGAACGAAGACCCAGGAACAATTTATTCCTTCACGTCGCCTAGATCGGATCTTTAGGCCCGGTGTGTTACCGGGGAGGGGCGATGGAGTTGAGCTTGAATCTGGGTGTCCCTGTATTTTCTTCCTGTGATCCCGTGGAGGCTCGGACCGCTGATGGAGTCCCCGGAGGAAATGGGGATTTTGACTACTTGAGGGACTTGGAGGAGGAGATGAAGAAGATTGAGCCTTTCAGGCGCGAGCTCCCCCTCTGTATGATGCTGCTCGAAAGCAGTGAGTACTTCACCGGATTCCGGTTCTGATTGTTGCGTTCTTCCCAGTACTTTAATTTGGTTTTGGTTTGTTTTTCTTCCCCGGGTGATGTTCTGATGGGTGTTGTTGTTTTTGGTCTGGTGGGTTCTGGGATGCAGTGGTCAAGAGATTTAGGAAGGGGGTGCGCTGTGAGACTGCGGAGGACGAACAGGAGGTCGCACCTTCAATCGAGTGGCTGCTCCCGTTGAAAAGGAAGGCTGGCGATGAGGAGTCGAGGATTGAGAAGAAGCGGGCTTTCTCACTTGACGACGGGGGACAGCTTAAAGAAGGTTTAGACCGTGATGAAGTCTGTGAAAAGCCGGTATGGCGATGTTCAATTTTGCAGATCGAAGCCTGTTTCTATGGAATCACCCTGTGATTGACTCTGTAGTTTCATCTGCAGGTAAATTTGGACCGGACGAGTGATTCAGCAGCGGTGAATGGCAATGGATTCCTGCAGTTGCCGAAGAAGAGCGGCTCAGAACAACAGTCATATTTGAGGCAAGACAATGGCAGTCTGTTCAGCCTGACGAGTCCAACCTCCGTGTTGGCTAATCAGGCGGCCTCAAATTGCAAGGGCGGGGGTAGCTCAAAGCTCATTTTTGGTTCCTCATTCGTTGCCGATCAGATGAAACTTCAGAAGAAGACCCAGCAACAGAACACGATGCAGCAACAACAGCAGAGCCAGGGAATGTTCAAGAAGCAACGCAGATCGTGGTCTCCGGAGCTACATCGGCGATTCCTCCAAGCGTTGGAGAAGCTCGGCGGGGCTCAAGGTCAGTACTTGAACCCAACAAAGGTTGGTTTTGTTCCGTCTTTCGGTGTTTGCCATTTAGACATGATGCAGTTCGTTGATTGACTTTGGGAAGATGATGATTCGTCAAGTTGAGTGCTCAATACGAATTAGTTCTAAAAACAAACAACCAGTGTTCTAATATTTCTGTCCCCGCTGGTTCACAAATGGGGGCAGATGTTCCACGCAGTTGTCTCTAGTTCTTCCTGCAGTTCCTGTGTGAAATACCAAATGTGCTGATTCAATTCACCTATGTGCAGCGGCCACTCCGAAACAGATCCGGGAAATGATGAAGGTTCAAGACCTCACGAACGATGAAGTAAAGAGCCATTTGCAGGTAAAAAGAAACAGAAGCACGACTACCTCTTCTTCTTCTTCGACCTGGTGTTTTCTTCTCTGACATTGGAGCTCGAATACGACCCTGACCCTGTGCAGAAATACAGACTAAACATCCGGAGATTGCCATCCCCATCTGAAGATCCGAACTCCCCAAGGGTGAACTTGGGGAAATCGAACGTCCAAGGAGGGGAGGAAGAGGAAGAGGAGGAATACAGGTAGAATTCGGACGGGCACAGCTGGGTCACCGGACTCAGCGAGAAGCGGCCTGTTGCTTCCTAAGAGATGGGAAATTTTTGCGACCTGGCCGGAACCCAAAAATAACACACTCGGGCTGATTGACAAACCAGAGCTTCTTTGGCTTGTGTTGAGTGGAATAATTTCCAAGTACAATATTTTTTAGTAATAGTTGTTGAAGTGTTAAATGCACCCTTTTTGGTGTTGGCTCTTCCTCCTCGCCCCTGTTTTTTTTTTTTGCTTAATTATCAAATCTACCCTCAACTTTACACAATTTTTCCGATCTACCCTGAGGTTTAAAACTTATCTTCTTATAACCTGAACTTTTCCCTTGTTTCAATTTTATCCCCACTCAAATTTAATCTTTTCGATTAAATTCTCCCAGACAATTAAACTGTCTTCTTAAGCGGCTCTGATACCAATTTATTTTATAGGAATCGAACTTAAGAAGTTTGACTTAATTGTCTTTGTCGCCGGGGTTCTGCCAACCTCGAATACTCGTTTGAGTATTTCGAACTTGCCGCAAACCCAAGATTGGATTTACCTTCAAGGAAATATTCCTCGAATTCACTCTGTACTAGAGTCAGTTCTTCTAATTTCTTAGAATAACTTTCTATCTGCTTTGATATTTGTGATATCTGTGCCGATAGATTTTCAAGACGATCTACTATGGTATTAAGAAGACCAGTAGTAGAATCCTTGCCAACCCCGTGATCCAAATGCAGAAGATCTGGGTTAGGACAATCAGTCATAGAATGACTCGTGCAGTTGCACCGTCTTAATCAAGTTGCCTTAATCAAGATCTTCTTTCAAAATTGAAAGAAAAACAAAAACAACCTTTTAAAATAAAAAGATGTTTTTCATACCTTAATCGAATTGCTCAGAGGGTCCACCAAGCTTCCGCACCAAGAGAACTCAAGAAATAAATCTTCAAGAGTCTTCTTCTCAAGAATTTAGAGAAGGCTTTGGAGAGGCTCTTCTGTGCTGTCTTAATGCCCATACCATGAGGGACTTATATAGGCACTCCTCATCCAAGGATTCAGCCTGATGGCTTAGCCTTACAAGGTTTAGTCACACTTGACTTGCCCTTCAAGGTGTCGATCCGCAGATCTAACCTTTAGTTAAACTTAATCTGTTTTAATTAATTCTAACTTCCTTGGTTTCTTAAGGTATTTTTCGAAGAATAATCAGAGAAAACTTCAACTCAGATTTGAGATCGATGTTTTCATTTTAGATTTTCTTCTGGAGGACAATCAAAGAATTCTTGCTCAAGGTTTTGAGAGAGAAAATTCTCTATTCAGATTGCCTCCCCAAATGAGGTAGAGGGCTTGTGAATATATACACAAGAGAGCTGGTGCCAATGCACTGTTTGCCAGCTCAAAAGTAAAAGGAATCTAAACTGTTTCAAAAGTTAGTGAGGTCCTAGTGACCGACAAAATTGTCCTAGTCTAACTTTATACAGTTGTCTTCTCCCGTCTGCATCGGTGCGCTGTCCTGGGAGATTCCTTCTTTGTTGTTGTTGTTGTTGGCGCTTGAAGAGTGGCCAACTCCTTCTTTTTCGGAGAGTCCCGGCGGATCTTGGACCGCTTCAAGAATTTGTTGTAAGATTTGTTGGGCTCTCTCGTCATACTCGATTTGCTGATTTAAGGTCTTATATGTGAAATCAGCAATCTTACTCCAAACCTCGAAGGTGTCGGTTCGAAGGTGCAACTCAGAGTTTTCTCGCCTCCAGAAACTATTCAGAAGGTTGAGCATCCTCTGCCATCCTCGGTCTCCTGCTTGTTCGTCTATGAGACTTAGATCAGACCGAAGAATCGTGACGGTTATGATGCCATCACAGAGCACGTAGTATTCATCCTTGCGGGCTAACACATGCTCCAGCACATCCTTTAGGAACTCAACTTTTATGGCTTTTCGAACTGTTTTGTCCTTGTAATATTTCCGCCATAAACCTCTCTGATCGAGGTCCTGTCGATGAGGTTCCACCAGACGTCTACTCTCACAAGGGTGGATGTTCCATACTTGCAAATTCTGCAGTATCACCTTCCCATATAGCGGATGGTCTTCTTCCTCCCTTATTGTGCTAGTAATCAATGCCGTGGCATACTTGGGTCCATAGCCTAGGCATCCGAGTACATACCTTACCAACATTGGCAGTGTTTCCATACATTCTAGTTCAGATCTATCGATCACCAGGATGTCTACAAACCCAGCATGTATGTAAGGTGCTGCTACTCCCACCATTTCTGAATGAATTCTCAGAGACGGCCACTTCCCCGATATCCAGTGTAGATACGGTTGAAGTACAGCGTTTTCCTCAAGAGAGGATTCGCTCATGTCTACTACTACCTTTGGGACTTCATAATTTTTGACATCCCCTGGTATGATCGACATCGTGGTGGAGAATATCTGCTGCCTTTCTTTTTCTACTTTGGACAGCTCCTCCTCATATGAAGCCATAATCGATAACTTATACTCCAGATCTTTGATATACTCAACTGTCTTTTTTGCGAAATACTCAACTTGGCGTTTGTCATCATTTTTGATGCCACCCATGAGTCCTCCGCAGACTACAGACGCATCCCAACTCAGGGATTCATCCTCGAATGAGTCTTGATCAAAAAACCAGGATCCTCCCAGATCCTCTTGGATTTCTCCAACATGGCCTTTGCCACCGTGACTCTTGTCACCAGACTCTTGAATCAAGTCTTTTACAGGAATTGCTTCCTCAAGGTCCTCCTTTTTCTCCAGAGTTCCTTCCAATGCTGCGTAAGCACTCCCAAAATCGAAGTATTGCTCACACTCCATTGCAGCCGCCTCCTCAGGTTCTACCCTTGGTTCAGGGTCTACCTTTTGGACTGGCTCGCCAATTATGGCCTTGAACTTAGCCTCTTCCTCAGCATACTGTATTTCCATCCTCTCTTTCTGTTCCTCCTTGCTTTGTAACAAAGCCTTGTAGGATTTCACAGCTTGATTAATGGAAATTTTCTGCTCTTTGGCCAAGTGGTTTCGGCAGTAATCGAACTGTTCCATGGTCAAAGGTGACCACCAAGGTTCTTCAACCTTACCGTCCTTCTTAGGACCTTCCTTTACAGAATCATCCCTTTTGGGACCTGAAGACCTAAGCCTCTTGGCTTTCCTCTTCTTCCTGGCTTTCTCCTGCGACTCAGCTTTCGCCTTGTCTTTCAGATCTGCCATTTTCGCATCTCCTTTGGAGCTTTCCTCCTTCGGGTCTGCCATCTTCTCTTGAAGATCTTTCTTCACGTTTCCTCCAGAGTTGGTGTTACCCTTCTCTTTCAGATCCGTCTTCCCTTCCTGGGAAAATCTCGCTTTCCCCTTAGAATTGGCTCTTGCCTTTTCTTTGGGTTCAGCCTTCCCCTTCTGGGAAACAACCTTTGCTTCTCCCTCAGATCTAGCCTCAGCTTCTTTGGGATTAGCCATCTCCTTATGGAGATCTGGTTTCGCCTTACTCTTGGAGTCAGCTTTTGCTTTCTCCTTAAGTTCAGCCTTCCCCTTCTGGGAATCCGCAGTTTTCAGCTTCTTGGGACATTCGTAAGAACGATGTCCTAGTTGCTTACACTGCCTGCAGAGAACTGCTGCCTTCGTTCCTGAAATGGAACCAGCATCACTATGCTCACTATCTCCCTTGTTAGGACATACCTTTCAGAGTGTCCTTCCTTCTTGCATCCCCAGCATATCTTTCTCTTTGCAGCGGGATCCATCTGTAGAGTTTTTAGAAAGAGAGGTGTTTGCAAGTTCTCTAGAGAGAGAGTCAGCTATTATGTTGTGGTCGGACTGAATGTATTCGACCTCATATTTATAATAGCTAAATGATAACTCTACGAAAGTAGAGTTAAATGATCACATTTGTGCCTTGATTTGAGTTAGTTCCGCCGTTTTAAGTGTTTAGATCTGAGGTTTCGAGTTGAATTGTGTTACCTCACGTCCATTATTGTTCATGTAGGAAATTGGAGATGAAATGATGAACAACGAAGAGAGGAAGGAAGAGTTGTGAGAAGGAAGCGAGGATACGACCACAGAGACTTCCGCAGCTGCGGAATATTTCCTCGCAGCTGCGGAGAAGCCAAAGGGAGCGCACCACACTGAAGTTCACAGCTGCGGCCGTCAGCCCCGCAGCTGTGGCGGACTAGAAGATCCCCTCCGAATTCTTAGTTTCTTTCTTTATTTTTATTTAGGTCCTTTAGTTTACTCCCTAGTATAAATACTCAAACTTAAGGCTTGCTAGGGCAGAGAGGAGATTTGGGCCGTCAGAGAATTGCAATTTTCTTTTCCTTTTGCTTTTAGATTTCAATTATGCTTTCATCTTTGTTCTAGCTTTCGTGTTGCATCGCTATGAACTAATTTCTTTGTTCTAGGATGACGATGGAACCTCGTGTTCCTTTGTGATTGTTGAACCTCTCTTTATTATGATTTGAATTTCCGTTGGTTGTTTATCCAATTCCTTGTTTAATGCGTATTAGCAGCCTGATCAACTGTTGATATTGATTTGATCACCTATGGAGACTCGAGAGGGTAGTCTAGGTCAGATATGGATTAGGATAACCTAAGGAACCTTCGAGTCGAGAGACCGGGTTTTAGTGTGAGAGTAGAAATACCGTGCATCTTGGGGAATCAAAGTAAGGTTAAATCATAAAGGGCCTCCACTAGTTCTTTGCCTAGACATAGAGTAGAGAATTTGATACATGAGGGCACGTTCCCAGATATCCGAGAGGGTTATGGGGAGAGATTAGCGGCCTACATTAACAACTGGTGAAATTCAATAGTAATAAGAAGAGGGGATATGAGAGCATAAGTCACGAGGGGAAATCGGTAGTCCTAGATCTTTCATTCTTGTTGGTAATTCGATTCACGTTGCTGTTAGTTTAACTTCTCATCATTTGATTTGTTCACTTGACCTTGAATTTAGTTATCGAATTTGACGTTACAAGACCTAATTGATACTGTTATCTGTGGGATCGACCCTTGCTTGCCCTTACTGCTTAGTTTGTGTGAACGAGGATTTATTTTTGTTGCGTTGACGACGCGCAATCAAATTTTGGCGCCGTTGCCGGGGAACCAGTTTTCGTTTAGTTGTCTTTTACCTCTATTTTCGATAACTGTTTGACGTTCAAGTTTTTTTTTTCTCTTATTATATTTCAGTTTATGCTACGGAGTCAAGGAGCTAATTTGACTCCATTGGACCCAGAAATCGAGCGCACCTTTCGGCAGAGGTTGAGAGCACAGCGAGCAGCTATGGCCGACGAGGTCAACAGAAATCAGATCGATGGAAACCTAGTCCCAGATGTCGATAACAGGCCGATGATGGACTTCACATCGGCCAGAACTTACGCTCACCGGTCATGCATAGCACCACCGCCCATCGCAGCTCGTGATTACGAGATCAAGACATCGGTGATGCAGATGATTCAGAATACAGTCCAGTTCAGAGGAACACCGATGGAGGATCCGCACGAGCATCTGAGTAAGTTTCTCAGCGTATGCGACACTTTCAGGCAGAACGGAGTGTCCCAAGATGCAGTCAGGCTGAAGCTGTTCACATTCTCCCTAAAGGACAAGGCCTGGGCGTGGTTCAATTCACTCCCAGTGAATTCAATATCGACTTGGGCACAGATGGAGGAGGCCTTCCTGGATCAGTATTATCCTCCCTCGAAGATATCTCAGATGAGGAACGAGATTACCACGTTCCGACAGGACATCGATGAAACTTTCGTGGAGGCATGAGAGCGATTCAAGAATCTGGTGATACAGTGCCCACATCATGATTTGCCAGGTTGGAGACAGCTTGAGGCATTCTATAATGGACTCACTGACTCGTCCAGGAAAGACGTAAATTTGGCATCTGGAGGATCCTTTTTGAGGAAGTCCTATGTGGAA
Source organism: Melastoma candidum (assembly GCA_023653495.1). Lineage (NCBI taxonomy): Eukaryota > Viridiplantae > Streptophyta > Magnoliopsida > Myrtales > Melastomataceae > Melastoma > Melastoma candidum. The sequence goes on along the minus strand of CM042888.1, from coordinate 11,629,294 downwards.
GGACTGGAACTCCTTGAGACGATGAGGAAGACTTGTCTGCCGAACCAGTATTCGGATCGTATGAATAGAAGGAAGCCGCAGGGCATCTTTGAATTGGATACCTTAACCTCAATTCAGGCACAACTGGCCGCCCTCACTAAGAAATTTGAGGCAACGAACGTTAGTTCGGTTCAGAGCAACCAGCAGGGTTGTCAGATTTGCGGAGAAGCACATCTTACAGATCAGTGCACCATGAGCATGGAGGAAGCCAACTTTGTTGGAAACCAGCGCAACAACCCGTACTCGAATACATATAACCCAGGGTGGAGGAATCACCCGAACTTTTCTTGGAGAGCACAGGCACCTCCGTCTGGTATGTCTAGACCACCAGCACCAGCGCTTCAATATCAGCAATCACAAGCGGAAGCCTCGGAAAAGAAGCCGAGCCTCGAAGAGATGATGCTCAAGTACATGGCGAATCAAGATGCCTTGATGAAGAACCAAGCAGCGTCGATTCGGAACCTGGAGAACCAGGTAAGCCAGCTGGCTCAGGCGGTGAATTCGAGAGCCTATGGGACTCTCCCAAGCAATACAGAAACCAACCCAAGGGAGCAAGCAAAAGCCGTGACTCTAAGGAACGGCCGGTCACTTGAGGCAGAGGAAGCCGAGGTTAAGAGGGAGAGCAGTGGATCCAGTCCAGTGGAGACAACTAGTAAGAAATCTCAGACTAGTCCATTAAATTCTAACTTGGATTTGCCACAGGACAAGGGGAAGAAAAAGACGGAGGAAGAGAGAAAGAAACCGGAAATCGACATCTTGAAGCTTCCGTTCCCACAGAGAGCCCGAAAGCAAAATGAGGATGCTCAATTCCGTAAGTTCCTCGATGTATTTAAAAAGTTACACATTAACATCCCTTTCGCAGAAGCTTTGGAGCAGATGCCTAGTTACGTCAAGTTCATGAAGGACGTACTCTCGAAGAAATAGAGGTTGGGCGATTTTGAGACAGTTACACTTACCGAGGAGTGTAGCGCCATCATCCAGAAGAAGATACCACCGAAGCTCAAGGACCCAGGTAGCTTCACGATCCCGTGCACAATTGGAACGGCATTCTCAGGTAAGGCTCTTTGTGACCTTGGGGCGAGCATAAATCTGATGCCTTTTTCGGTGTATAAAGAGCTAGGTTTGGGGGAGGTAAGACCTACATCTGTGTCCCTTCAGTTAGCCGATAGATCCATTACGTACCCGAAAGGGATTATTGAGGATGTTCTTGTTAAAGTAGATAAATTTATTTTTCCGGCTGACTTTCTGGTGTTAGACTTTGAGGAGGACAAGGAGATTCCTATCATCCTTGGTCGTCCGTTTTTAGCCACAGGAAGGGCATTGATCGATGTGCAGAAGGGAGAGTTGACAATCCGTGTCAACGATCAGGAAGTCACATTTAACGTTTATAAATCTGTTAAATGGCCTTCTGAAAATTCTGATTGTTTCCGGATGGATGTTGTTGACAGGTACATTTCCAAGTTTTCCCCTCTTGGTGATGAAGGTATCTCGGATGATGAAGGAGAGAAGACCGACCCCGATTGTGACAACCAGGAAGCCTTAGCGTTATTCACACGAAGGATTCAACAATTCGACACGCTAGAGCGGCCACTGAACCCGATGCGACCTTCAATTGAGGAACCCCCCACTTTAGAGCTCGAGCAACTCCCGGATCATCTCAGGTATGCGTACCTCGGACCATCAAATACTTTACCTGTGATTATTTCTGCCAGTCTTACAGGAGAAGAGGAGGAGGAATTGCTTGAGACCCTCAAGGCGCACAAGAAGGCATTGGGATGGACTATAGCGGATATTCGAGGAATCAGTCCGTCGGTGTGTATGCACAAGATTTTGCTTGAGGATGATCATAAGGTCTCAGTCGAGGCTAAGAGGCGATTCAACCCGAATATGAAGGAAGTGGTGAAGAAAGAGATCATCAAGTGGCTAGATGCAGGTATTATTTACCCGATCTCTGACAGTTCTTGGGTTAGCCCTGTGCAGTGCGTCCCGAAGAAAGGAGGGATAACGGTGGTCAAGAACAAGAAGAATGAGTTGATTCCGACTCGTACTGTAACCGGGTGGAGAGTTTGCATGGATTACCGCAAACTGAACAAGGCCACCAGGAAAGACCATTTTCCTCTACCATTTATTGATCAGATGCTTGATCGATTGGCGGGTAAGGATTTCTATTGCTTCTTGGACGGATACTCCGGGTACAATCAAATTTTGATTGCCCCGGAGGACCAAGAAAAGACGACGTTCACATGCCCATACGGTACCTTTGCGTTTCGCCGCATGCCGTTTGGATTGTGTAATGCACCTGCGACTTTTCAACGATGCATGATGGCCATATTCTCTGATATGATTGAAAATGGTTTAGAGGTCTTCATGGATGATTTTTCTATTTTTGGTGCATCGTATGCGGATTGCCTGTCGAACCTCACTAAGGTTCTAAAACGTTGTGAGGATACTAACCTAATCCTGAACTGGGAGAAATGCCAGTTTATGGTTCGTGATGGCATTGTTTTAGGTCACCGGATCTCCAGCAAGGGCATTGAAGTAGACAGGGCAAAGATAGAGACGATTGAGAAGTTACCCCCACCCTCTTCCGTGAAAGGGATTCGGAGCTTCCTCGGACATGCTGGCTTCTACCGGAGGTTCATCAAGGACTTCTCCAAGATCACGAAGCCACTGTGCAACTTGTTGGAGAAGGATGTTCCCTTTGTATTCGATGCTGAGTGCCTTTCTGCCTTCACTGAACTTAAGAAGAGGTTAGTATCTGCCCCCATAGTCATAGCGCCTGATTGGAATTTGCCCTTTGAGTTGATGTGTGATGCTAGCGACTATGCGGTAGGAGCCGCATTAGGCCAGAGGGTAGATAAGATTTTTCAGGTTATATACTATGCCAGCAGGACCTTAGATGATGCCCAGGTTAATTACACCACGACTGAGAAAGAATTGTTAGCCGTCGTGTTTGCATTTGATAAATTTCGCAGTTATCTGGTGGGATCTAAGATAATAGTGTTTACGGATCATTCAGCGATCAAATATTTGATTGAGAAAAAGGACGCTAAGCCTAGGTTGATTCGTTGGGTGCTCTTATTACAAGAATTTGACTTAGAGATCCGAGATAGAAAAGGGACTGAAAATCAGATAGCAGATCACTTGTCTAGGTTAGAAAACGAAAATGTGATTCAAGACAAGGTTTGCATCAATGAGTTCTTTCCTGATGAGTGTTTGCTGTCTGTTGATGTGAGCGTGCCTTGGTATGCTGATTTTGTAAACTTCATTGTGTCGGAATTTATTCCTGAGGATTTCAATGCACACAAGCGGAAACGGTTTCTTCATGACGTTCGTCACTACTTTTGGGACGAACCATTTCTGTTTAAAATGTGTGCAGATCAGGTGATCAGGAGATGTGTGCCGGAATCTGAAATCATGGACATACTAGCCCATTGCCACGCATCTCCCTACGGAGGACACTTTGGAGGAGATAGAACAGCCGCAAAAGTTCTCCAGTCAGGTTTCTACTGGCCGACTATTTTCAAGGATGCTTATCAGTTTGTTCTTCATTGTGATAGGTGTCAAAGAACAGGGAGCATATCACGGAGAAACGAAATGCCCCTGCAGAACATCCTCGAAGTTGAACTTTTTGATGTTTGGGGCATCGACTTCATAGGACCCTTCATCCCATCAAACGGTAACAAGTACATCCTCGTAGCAGTAGATTACGTTTCAAAGTGGGTGGAAGCAATTGCTTCCCCCACTAATGAGGCTAAAGTGGTTGTCAAGTTTGTGCAGAAACAGATTTTCACTAGGTTCGGTGTTCCACGCGCTATCATTAGCGACGAAGGTACACACTTCATCAATAGGCAGTTTAGTGCACTTTTAAGCAAATATGGCGTGAAGCACAAGGTGGCCACGGCGTATCACCCACAGACCAGCGGACAGGCGGAAGTTTCCAACCGTGAAGTGAAGCGCATCCTTGAGAAATCGGTAAGTACAACACGAAAGGATTGGTCGTTAAAACTGGATGATGCTTTGTGGGCGTACAGGACAGCGTACAAAACACCGATCGGGATGTCTCCATACCGACTTGTCTTTGGCATGGCTTGTCACCTCCCAGTGGAACTCGAGCACAAGGCATACTGGGCACTAAAGCACCTGAATTTCGATGCAACCCGATCAGGTGAGGCTCGCCTTTTGCAGATGAACGAGTTGGAGGAGCTTCGTCATCGGGCATACGAGAATGCAACGATCTACAAGGAGAAGACGAAAAAATGGCATGATAGCCGCATCCTCAACAGGACATTTGTGCCAGGTGAGTATGTACTACTTTTCAACTCACGTTTGCGGTTATTTCCAGGTAAGCTGAAGTCGCGATGGTCCGGACCATTCAAAGTGGTCAGAACGTTTCCCCATGGCGCCGTAGAGTTGCAGTCGAATGATTCGGAGACCACGTTCAAAGTCAATGGCCAACGCCTCAAGCACTATCATGGAGAGCCACTTGAGCGAGGAACTACCTCCATGCGACTCCAAGACGCGTAAAATCGTGCGAAAGTCGAGCCATCGACTCTAAACCAGGGCGCTTCTTGGGAGGCAACCCAAGTCTTTTCATTTTATTCCCGATATTTAGTTATTTTTAATCGTTTATTTGTTTCAGTAGATCAAGAAGCATGTCCATGAAAGAGACGGATAAAGAAAATGAGGTAGCATCCACAGTAAGTTCCGCAGCTGCGGAGAAGTAGATCGCAGCTGCGGAGGAATAGAAGGCAGTAAGTCTCGCAGTTGCGAGGACACCTCCCGCAGCTGCGGAAGATGCGTATACAATCCCTTCCGAGAGAGTTACGCAGCTGCGACGGATTCTCTCGCAGCTGCGAGAGATGTGTAACCCGCGACTCTCAGAGAGTCTCGCAGCTGCGCTGGGATGTCTCGCAACTGCGAGAGGACGAAATTTCAGACAAATTAAAAGGGGGCGAACTTAAACCCTAATTCATTTCCCCCACTTTCTCAGGGCGCAGCTGCGACACAGTCCTCCTCTCCATGCGGCGGCTCCTCCTCTCCACATCGCCGGCTACTCACGCGTCCACCTCCGACGCCCTCCTCCTCCCCTGTGCGTCCATCCGCTGCAGATCCGCTCTCCGGTGCCACCCGCCAACCACCCAACCAGCCTAGCCGCCACCTTCCTGCCGTTGGTCAACCACACTCTCCCGTAGCGGCGACAGTCAGGAAAGTTCCCCATCCCTTAGTCCTATCGGTGATTTGTGTGCGGCCACTTTGTGTTCACGCGGAGATTCAATAGTTGTCTTAGTTCTTAGAATAGCGTGATTAGCGGTGGCGCCTAAGAAACGCACTACGACCGGTGCCTCTAGTTCTAGGCAAAGCAAAGGAAAGGATAAAGCCGTAGTGAATGAATCGTCGGCGGCGTACCAACGGTCCATGAAACGACCGCTGATCGCTGAGCGGGTATTCGATACCACGCATCCCGATTTGGTTGAATACCGGGCGCGTTTAGAACGTCTGGGGTGGCTTCGTTTTAGTACAACGGCAAAGCGAGCCGTCGTCCCAGTGGTCAGGGAGTTTTATGCAAACGTGCATACCCTGGACAAGGATAGGCAGAGTATTCGAGTTCGGGACAGGGAGGTTAAGTTTGGTGCATCAGTGATTTCCACATTTTATGGCCTCCCTGTTTACAATACTGAGGCATATTTCGATTATCTTAATAATCGTTTTGATAGTAACGCCGTTATTGAGCGAATTGCTAAGCCAGGATCCCAGTGGACATTGACAAGGAGCCGGAACCCCCTCAGACTCCACGGCAGCGATTTGACCACCGAAGCACGCATGTGGGCCTTACTTGTAGCCGCCCGGCTCATCCCCAGCAAGAACACGAGCGAAATCACCAGGGATTGAGCGGCGCTCATCTTTGGTATCATGGAGGAGATGCCTATTGATGTGGGCAAGCTGCTGAATTGGATGATCCACCGCTGTTTGGACGACGCACGAGGTTTGTGGTTCCCTTGTCTTATTTCTGAGTTGTGTGTCAAGGCAGGTGTGCAGTTTGACAAGACGAAAGAGCTTTGTCCCCCGAGCCAGCCTCTAGACCATCAATCGCTGGACAAGATTGGCGCAAGGCAAGGAGGCGTTTTCTCTCGCCCTCATCCAACCGCTGCGAGCGTCATGCCCTCCGAGCAAGAACGGTGGGCCCAGATGCAGGAGTTCATGCAGCAAACCAGGGACGCTCAGCAGCAAACTAGAGCCTTCCAGCAATACGCCATGGGCTTCATCCGACATCAGATGGAGTACAACCGTCAGGCTGCGCCATCCTCTGGAATAGACTTCAACGCGCTGTATCAACCAGTCTACCACCCACCGGGATGGGATCGACCCATGGGATGGAGTGATGCTGCTATGGACGATGCAGAAACCAGCCCGGCAGATGATGAGGATGTTGACTCCGACTCGGAGTCCGATTAGCCTACCATCCGGGAGCCGATCCTGAGTTTAACCGGACATGTGCCAGGTTGTATCTCTCTTAGCTTTACTTTCATCTATCTCATGCACTGTTGGAGATATAGCCTGCCATGAGGTCGTGTCAGGATTTAGGTTTGGGGGTGACGTTATCCTTTATTGGTTTTGCTTGTTAGTTCGTTTCCTTTATTGGTTTTGCTTGTTAGTTCGTTTCTTTTCTTTGAGTCGATGCTCCTCAGTTAAACCTTAGGATTTCGAAGTAGAAGAGTCGGACTCTAGGAGGATGATTTAGGGTCACACATTTAAGGCGGAGGAGGAATTAGTTCTAGTAAGCATGCCTAAATTCTTGGAAAGAATAATCTATGTTGTTCCTGATAGGAAGCTAACTAAGCAGCGTCAGCTCTACAGTTTCTTTGAAAGCATAGTCATTAAGGAAAAGTATAGGCACTCGAATCATCTTTTGGAGACGAAATTCAGGTTAGAATGTGAAAGAGAAATAGAGAAAGAAAAGAAAACGGTTGCCAAGGCTCTGAGCACCACTATTCAAGCTAGAAAAGAGTAAAAAGTAAAAGAGAGAAATAACAAAAAATCGATTTTGAGCTTGAATATGTGCTTGTGGTGTTAGTCTTCCTTGCAGCTCGAGTTCTCGTCCGAGGGGTGCTTTATCACCTAGTGCCTTGGTCCGTCTGGACCGGGAGTCACTGACTGAGAACTCGTTACACGAGCGTTTGCGGGAATTGATGAGCATTTAGGGTCGTGTAACTAAATGAAAAGAGAAAAATGAGATGAAAAGAAAGACCTCGAATTAGTTGAGAAGGTGGGGAGAGTTGAGTCTAGAAAAGTACTTGATGGCTATGAAAGATTTGAGAATGTGGGGTTGACAACGCGAGGTGTGCAAATTGAGGGAACAAGTTTTATAAGAACTACAAAATCGTGCATGCTAGCCTTGAACGAAGTCTACCTCTAAAATAGGTGTGCGTCCTTAGCTGAGAGTCATTAACGACAATTCAAGTTCGGAAGACTTGGGTGAGACTAGGGAGTATCAAGTATGATACTAGCTTTGTTTTGCTTGGTTACATTTTCGTTTTGTTTTAGCTTTGTTTTGCTCGAGGACTAGCAAAAGATAGGTTTGGGGGTGTGATAACTCTACGAAAGTAGAGTTAAATGATCACATTTGTGCCTTGATTTGAGTTAGTTCCGTCGTTTTAAGTGTTTAGATCTGAGGTTTCGAGTTAAATTGTGTTACCTCACGTCCGTTATTGTTCGTGTAGGAAATTGGAGATGAAATGATGAACAACGAAGAGAGGAAGGAAGAGTTGTGAGAAGGAAGCGAGGATACGACCACAGAGACTTCCGCAGCTGCGGAGAAGCCAAAGGGAGCGCACCACACTGAAGTTCGCAGCTGCGGCCGTCAGTCCCGCAGCTGCGGCGGACTAGAAGATCCCCTCCGAATTCTTAGTTTCTTTCTTTATTTTTATTTAGGTCCTTTAGTTTACTCCCTAGTATAAATACTCAAACTTAAGGCTTGCTAGGGCAGAGAGGAGATTTGGGCCGTCAGAGAATTGCAATTTTCTTTTCCGTTTGCTTTTAGATTTCAATTATGCTTTCATCTTTGTTCTAGCTTTCGTGTTGCATCGCTATGAACTAATTTCTTTGTTCTAGGACGACGATGGAACCTCGTGTTCCTTTGTGATTGTTGAACCTCTCTTTATTATGATTTGAATTTCCGTTGGTTGTTTATCCAATTCCGTGTTTAATGCGTATTAGCAGCCTGATCAACTGTTGATATTGATTTGATCACCTAGGGAGACTCGAGAGGGTAGTCTAGGTCAGATATGGATTAGGATAACCTAAGGAACCTTCGAGTCGAGAGACCGGGTTTTAGTGTGAGAGTAGAAATATCGTGCATCTTGGGGAATCAAAGTAGGGTTAAATCATAAAGGGCCTCCACTAGTTCTTTGCCTAGACATAGAGTAGAGAATTTGATACATGGGGGCACGTTCCCAGATATCCGAAAGGGTTATGGGGAGAGATTAGCGGCCTACATTAACAACTGGTGAAATTCAATAGTAATAAGAAGAGGGGATATGAGAGCATAAGTCACGAGGGGAAATCGGTAGTCCTAGATCTTTCATTCTTGTTGGTAATTCGATTCACGTTGCTGTTAGTTTAACTTCTCATCATTTGATTTGTTCACTTGACCTTGAATTTAGTTATCGAATTTGACGTTACAAGACCTAATTGATACTGTTCTCTGTGGGATCGACCCTTGCTTGCCCTTACTGCTTAGTTTGTGTGAACGAGGATTTATTTTTGTTGCGTTGACGACGCGCAATCACTAAACCATTCCTGCAACCTTAAGAGTCTAGTTTGCCTAGCTTCCTTAAGGTTCATACTCATAAACCTTTTTACATAGGTCGAGTCAGAGCGCACTAAAAATTCTTTTGGTGCCAAAAAGATGTAAAAAGCCTTTATCCCGTATTTTAAGGCTAATACTTCCTTTTCATGTATCGGGTACCGTAGTTCGCACCCCTTGAAGCTTCCCGACCAGTATTTGCACACCGGTTCCGGTTTTCGTCCTTTAATTTTAAGGACTGCTCCCCAATATTCTTCAGAAGCATCAACTTCCAAGACTAACTCATCTTTGTCAGATGGTAAAGCGAGTTGTGGCAAATCTTTCATCTTCACCTTGATCCTTCTGATAGATTGAGTGTCTTCATCTTCCCATATCCAAGGATTAGTAGAAGAGGTTTTCTTCGAAATCCTATTTAGATCTCGGGAAAGATCTTTCACAAACTTTCTTGCATAGTTAGCACATCCACAAAATCTTTGGACTTGCTTTCTATCCTCAAGTCTGTCAGGAAAATTAACTATTTTCTCGGCAATATGATTTTGCAGTTTAATCTTACCCTGCTCAATCTCCATGCCTAAGAAGTTAACTGACTCCTTAAACCATTCTATCTTCTTTTCAGATAGAATCATACCTTCCTGTCGGAAGACATCAGTCACCTTATCTAGGTGCCTCATGTGGTCGTCCTCAGTCTGACTGTAGACTAGTACATCGTCAATATAGACCGCACAACATTTTCGGACTTGCTTAAAAGCATTATCCATCTTGCGCTGAAATACGCCCGGAGCATTCTTCAGGCCGAACGGCATAACCAGCCATTCAAACATTCCTTGCGGAGCATTGAAGGCAGTTAGAGGAACCGATTCTTCCTCCATCTTGACTTGCCAGTATCCACTTTTCAAGTCAAACTTAGAGAAGAACTTTGGTTGGCTCAGACTTACCCTATCAATTAAATCTCCCGCAGTGGGAATCTTATAGCCATCGTCCTCTGTAGCTTTGTTAAGCTGACGATAATCTATAACCATTCGTGCTTTACCTCGCACCTGCTCGGCATGATTAATAACCATAAAGGCAGGACTAGAATGCGGACTACAACTGTCCCTAATCAAGCCTTTTCCAAGCAACTCAGGAATTTGTTTATCAAACTCCTCAACCATCTCAGCCGTATACGTAATGTTTCTGGCTCTTATAATGGTTTCGGGATCCTTCAACTCTAATCTAGCCTTTAGGCCATTTCGAGTCCACAATTTTAATGGGTCTTCACTAAAATTGTCGGCTAGTTTTACCAGGAACTTATCCCATTTCATCCCAGCTAACTGTACAGCCATACACACTTCTTGTTTTGGAAACAAGTCGTCATACCAGTTAGAACTCCTGGTATTCGTTGGTGAAAACAGGGTTTGTTCCCATGACTCGTTCTCATCCAACCGTATATCACCACGTTGAGCTCGCACTCTGAAAGCTTTTTCACATGGTGAATTACCCCAGTACTCTGTCCGTTTTACCGGATAGAACCCAAATTTTAACCTTAACTTAGGTTCTTGGAGAGCACTAATTTTCACCCCACCAATTGTCACATGATGGACATCCTGCACAAAAGGTAAGTTTTCCTTTTGTCCTTTCAGAAAGGCATTACCAATTATGATGTCTGCCTCTAATAAAGGATGGGCCAGGATCTCTTTTATGATGAACTGTTGTCCACCAATAAAGACAGGCACATTATTGGCCTGATGGCTGACTATTGTCGCCATTCCATCTACGTTTACCATGTGGATGGGTTTCTGCAGTGGTTTCCACCACTCATCTGGTAGAGCATTGAGTCTAGCACAAGTCACGCTACACCCAGTGTCTATTAAAGTATCCAAGGAATACTCATAGTATCCAGGAAACTTGAAGGTTAGAGCTACATATGTGCTCAAATCCTCCTTCCTGACACTAAACCCAATATTCTTAGGAACTTCCTGGGATGGTTCTATCATCCTCCAGATTTCGTCTATTGGTATAGACCTCTGCTCGGCTATTTGCTCAATAACCTTACAAACTTCAGGAATCTTGGATAACGAGTATTCCATACTGGTAACCCGTAGCATCCTTATAGATTCCTCTCTCGTCTGATCTACCGGGTCTTCATAGACTGGTAGTGACACCTGTCTATATCCCACGATTCTACCCGTATGTTGAGACGGGGTCCTTGAATCTATAGACCTTCGAGACGTTTCTTCTATCAGTGGTGGAGCAGACGCTTCTGCTGGTCGGGACACAATTATGTCCTCTCCCACATCACTAGCTCTAGAAGAAACTTCAGAGAACGAATGAGTTCTTGGTTCTCTCAGGAGTGGCATCCTCATAGGCAGATGCCTATCAGCTCTAAGACTTTCTCTAGACGGTTCTCCCAACATTAAAGTAATCTCATTACCTCTTTGTCGGATATTAGCCGCACTAATTGGACTAGAGCTACTACCAGGCTCAGTCATAACCCAATTTCTTGGCCAGGTTAACTCCATCGGGTTCACCTCACGCCTATGAAATTGTTGCTAGTTATTATGACCTTCTTCGAACAACTCAGTAAGTCTTGAGATGTTCCTCACACCAGGACTAGTGGTATTTACCAATCGGTAAATCACTCTAGTGTGATACGCCAAGAACTTGGCCTGGGAATTCATTCTATCCATATTCATTGATTTAATCCTTAAGGTCAATGAATTTCCCAAACAGCGATCGTTCAGGGCCATCATGAAATTTGGATGGACCTGGAACCATACAGGGCCGTGTGCAAGGTTGGCCTGTATACCTGATATCAGCTGATCTCTAAACTCTCGCCAACGTTTATCGATCACAGCTGCTACCACAGGACTATCCGCTGGTAAATGAAACAGCGGAATTAATCCTACTTGGATCAACCCAATGTGTATATAGTTATATACACCTCTTGCACGTTGCATGGTTTCCCTAATGCGTTGTACGTTGAGTAATAGGATATCCAAAGTCTCAAGTTCCGTGCTTGTAACTTGAGCCGTTGCTTCTGTTTGTGAGATGTCTATTATCGATCTAAAATTGAATCTTGACACATTATAGACTTCTCTCACATTAACATTAGGCAACCTCCATTCCAGCACTGACTGGGATGGATCCTCGTACTGGTGGGATTCCTCCAGTACCTGATTCGATGCTTCCAGAGGAACCATCTCATCACCATCTTTGTTTTGCACTGTTCTCATCATGAACAGATGCATTTTCCAAAGATCAGAATCCTCTTCTGAGTCTGTATCATAATCAGATACAACCTCGTAGATGGATTCTACTTCCGAATCTAAGTCGGAAATCTCTTGCTCATCAATTGGTTCGTAAGCAAGGATTTCTTCCTCATGACTCCTGTTGTCTAAGAACACCATACGGAGTCTTTCTCTCCTCTGGTTTTTCTTTGGACAACTATCCGCCTTGTGATATTTTGATCCACAAAACCAACAGCAATTGCAGCTGCTCAACGGTTTTCCCTTCGGACACTTAGGCTCTCTGCCATGCTTACGTTTGAAGGCGTCGATCCTATCTTTGTCTTTTAGGTTATCTCGTCTCCTAACAAACCTTCTGGGTTTGTAAGCAGGACCTCCCTTTTGCTTACGCTGGAAGTCCTCCTTGGGCCAAACTTTCCTTTTGTTGTACCCAACAAACTTCCTCTTTCGAGGAAAGTTTTTCGTTCTCAACGAGTTACCTGAAGTACTGCGAGTATCGCATCCATATCTTCCAGGTACATACTCAATTTGAGAACAACAGCTCTTGTTTAGGTATGGTAGCTTCTTAGCTGCCTCCTTAACTTGGAGCTCAGTACATGCCTTCCGCATTGCTTACTTTACCGCCTGAATTTTTCCTCCGAGTCCAGAGACAATCTTTTCCTCACTCAGAAGTAATTCGTAGGCCTTTTGCGCAACTTCTGGCCATGGTTCGGGAAGTTTTGCAAAAAAGGTTCCCAATATGAACTGTTGAGAGACTACGTCCAGATTATAATAATACTTCTGGAATTCGCATACGTAGCTATCAAACAAGCACATATCGCAGATCTGTAGTTTAACCAGAGCGGTCAATGACTGCTCTTTTTCCACAGTCTCAGTGGATAACGAAAAACCACAGAACTCCCGTTTTAATGCATCAGCTATGATTGCTAACACACCATCAACGGTCAGCGCCTGATCTATCTTTTCTTTGATGTCTGTATGAGCCACTAAAGATTTCCAGTATTTTTGCGCCGTTCCCATGAGGGCTGCCACACATAATTCATAGACAGATCCAGGGGATAGTATCCCTACGGATACAGTCATTCGAATTAGTGATAACCACTCATCTATCTTTTCAGATACATGCTTTTCACAATCAATGTCCAGAAAAGCACCAGGGGTAATTATAGGCTTCAAAACATTATCCCTAGGGACAAACTCTTGTTTAGTCCTGTGTGGATAATCGGGCCTGTAAATTTCCCTCTTCGCAGTTACCAGTTCATTAAACGTTCTATTGTCTAAATGAACTGGAGCGTCTTCTGCCAGACCTAAAGCTTTCCTTAGGTCTTTTGCCAACTCTCCACTTTGAGAGTTCAGATTTGCATCTCGCCTTTGTGAGTCTAAAATGTAAGGAGCTACTGACTCCTTATACATTTCATCCACACTCTTGCCTTGATTCTGTTTGGAATTTCTTCCTCCCAGATTCAATCTTTCGACTGGATTTCTTGTTGTGCTTTCCAGTCCAGAGGTAGCCTCGGCTTCAGGCCTTTTTAAACCTCTTTATCTTTCCAGAGCGTTTCTCTTTCCAGAGCGTCTAGCATGTTATTAACAAATGAGCCTACTTCCCTTGCCATTTGGTTTCGGCTCTCTAGACTTTATATACTCCCCTGAATGGTTAGCTGAGTTAAAACATCGTTTATACTCTTGCTAATTCCAAAAGGGGCCAGTCTAGACTCTGGAACGAACTCCAATCGTGAAGGAGTCCCAGAAGGATTCCCCGAAGATTTTCCTTCTCCAGCCATTCCGAAAATCTAATCAAAAGATTTTGATGGGGTATTTATGAAGTAGGTCTAAAGTTTAGGCAACTCAGAGATATTTCTTAAACTTCGGGATAGATGGGAAAATTCTTTGTAACTTTGGGATATTTTTGATAAATGAGCCTTTTTTTTTTACATATCTTTTTAAGATATGAAAAGAATAGAAAGATTCTCAAAACAAGGCAAAGAAGGAGGACTGTAATTGAATATATATGATAATAGATAATTTGAAGAAACGAGGATTTTTAATAATTGGTTAGGCATTGTGTTGGAGATCTATCTTAGAGGTTATTTTTGGATAGGCAATTGAAAATACATTTACCTTATAATTAATCACATCAATCCGAACTGGGTTTTGATAATAGATTAAGAGAATGGCAGTATGAAGAAAATAAGGTTTAAGAACTATACGTGTCAGAATGTTATTGGTTTTGGATGGTGATTACGATAATTTTGGGTGCAACCTTCCTCACCTTATCATTACTCTTTCGAACTATGATGGTTCAAGCATTTCTTGTGTCAGTCTGACTTCTTCCCCCTGGTTAATTAAGACATTGTTTTCTAAATTTACTACTTGGGTTCCTTCACTGTCCCCTTACCTTTGGAGGAGAAGCTCTTGTAAATCTGAGAAGCCCAAGGTGGTTTTACTATCATTTTGGGCTTTTTCAAAGCGGAGTGCGTTACATAAAGGTGAAAAATGTTTAGGGTTTTGCTAAATAGGTGTAATAATTGCACTAATTTAATATTCTTTTCAAACTGTTTTAAAATTATCTTGAAAACAAAATATTTTTTACATTTATAGGCTCGGGAGAAATTATTATACATATTTGAAGGTAATTTATGATTCAAGTGAATGCGGTATTAAAATTAGTAACAGAAATATTATTAAGTGGAGAATTAAGAGAGCATTTAAGTAGATCATTAAATCTCTAATTTAAGGTAGCGGTTTCTATTGTCGATTTCTACTCCTCCCTAAATATAGAGGAGCATGTAATCATTTGAAAAGAAGGAAGAATAAAATAGTTTGCAGCCTAAACATTTGAACTCTACCAAATATTCATTCCTCATAGGAGCAGCAGCTCTACAGAAGGTTTCTTCTATGTTACAGACGGTCGTCGACAGTACATTACCCATATTCTGCTAGCACCTTCTCCCTTCCTATCAAATCCTTTCACGTATAACCCCCAACAAGTTCGGTATCAGAGCGCAGAAGGTCATGTCTGCAACCCCTGACAACATGTTTTTCACCTTTACTCCCAATGAAATCCCCATATTCGATGGCGAGCACTTTGACTATTGGAGTTCTCAAATGGAAACCATTTTCCTTTCGCAAGATCTATGGAAACTTGTGGAGAAAGACTACGAAGAATTTTCAGAAGGAAACTCTCTCCCAGAAGGTGGCAACACTTCCGCAGAAGGTGTCATCAATCCTACAGAATATGAGTAGAAGGCATACAAGGAGAACGTCACGAAGAATGCCATGGCTCTGCGGATTCTACAACAATCTGTGAGCAAGACCATCTACCAAGGATATTCGGATTGAAGAAGATGAATGAAGCATATGAGGTCCTAAAGAAAGAGTTCAAAGGATCAACGAAGGTGATCTCTATAAAGCTACAGAACCTTTTGAGAGACTTCGAAAATCTATCCATGAAAAATGCATAAACTATCAAAGGCTACTTCTCAAGGATCGTGGAGATCTTTAATCAATTGAAGACTTGTGGAGAAGTTGTTCCGAATCGAAAAGTTGTGAAGAAAATCCTCAGAAACTTGCCACAGAAGTTTGAGCATGTGATAACCATGATTGAAGAGATGAATGATATCGTAGAAGATTACATCTATGAGTTGATGGGTTCTATAGAAGCCCACGAGAAGCGAGTCAATAAGTTCACAACCCCGGTGGAGCAAGCATTCAAGCGAAGTTGAATGTTTCTGAGTAGAAGCAAGAACGTTCTGGAAACAACAGAAGGTCCTACGGCGGAGGACGTGGAGGCAGGTCCCGTGGCAGAGGCAGAAGCTATGTAGAAGGACGACCAGAAGGTCAGCACAGAAGCAGAAGCAGTATGCCGCATCTACAAAAAGAATAATCATGAAACAAAAGATTGTCGTCTTCGATGCAGGAGATGCAAGTTCCCCACTCATTGAGATCATGATTGTTGGTACAAAGATAAAAAGCATAAGCATGAACGGAAGCATGATGACAGAAGCTCGGTAAGTTTCTCTAAGGAAGATGAACCTTCTAAAGTTTTCTATTCTTCCTCTAACTCCATGCAAGACATGAATGAGATGTGGTTCCTCGATAGTGGCTGTAGCAACCATGTCACAGGGATCAAGAAGAACTTTGTGGAGCTTGATGAGAAATACAACTCTCTCTTGGAACTTGGAGATAGTAAGAAGTTGAAGATATAATGTAAAGGTATTGATTCCGTTTTTAATGCAGAAGGTCAACAGAAGAGGATGCACGACTCAAACTCCGTCTCTCAGTAACAGAAGATACTTTCTGTTGTTCGTAGATGAGTATACTAGAATGGTTTGGCTTTATTTTCTTGGGAGGAAGTCAGATGCTTTCGCCACCTTTATGAAGTTCAAAGCACTTGCAGAGAATCAAAGTGGATACAAGATTAAGACCTTGAGGACAGATCGCAGAGGAGAGTTTTTGTCTAGACCATTCTTTGACTATTGCCAACATAAGGGGATACAGAGGCAGTTGATTATGCAGTATACTCCACAACAGAATGGCGTCGCAGAAAGAAAGAACAGAACCATAGTGAGGATGGCTAGAAGCATGCTGAAGGGTAAAGGTATGCCTAACAAGTTTTGGGCAAAAGCTGTTAACACATCCACCTATCTTCTGAACAGATCCCGTACAAAAGCAGTTAGGGACAAGACACCATATGAAGCGTAGCACAGAAGGAAGCCCGTGGGGAATCATTTGAAAGTATTTGGATGTATTGGATATGCACTCACATCTTCTCAAAGAAGAGAAAAGTTTGATGAGAAAGGTGAGAAGTTGATTTTCATTGGATATAGTGATGAATCAAATGGATATCGTCTGTATAATCCGATCACTCACAAGTTAGTTTTGTCGAAAGATGTTATCTTTGATGAACTTGCAGCTTGGAAGTGATAGGAAGAGTCTTCTATGACTCAGATATTTCAGCATACAGAAGCAGTAGCCGAAGCATCTGTACAGGATCCTATCAAAACAACAGAAGCAACAACAGTAGTTATCGTACAGAATACCGTCGGAACAACAGAAGCTAGTTCCTCTAGAACCATTCCAAAATTAAAGGGTCCTATTGGAGATACACCACCTAGGAGGTATCGATCATTCACTGAAATTTATGAGTAACCTAACTTTGGCCTTACTGCATTTAAGCCACAGAACTTTGAGGAGGTAGCCAGAGAAGAAAAATGGATAAATGTCATGAAGGAGGAGATGACTTCTATAGAGAAGAACGACATGTGGTCATTGGTCGATCTCCCAAAAGGAAAAGAAGTTATCGGCTTAAAATGGTACTACAAAACCAAGTATAATAAAGATGGAAGAGTGCAGCATAAAGCTCGCATCGTAGCAAAAAGGCTATTCACAGAAGCCTGCAACAAAAAGTGTTTTGCGCTACCTTAAAGGAACACAGAAGATCGGACTGAAGTATACAAACGAGCAGAAGGATGATCTTGTGGGTTATCTAGATAGTGATTGGGCAGGAAGCTTGGATGATCACAGAAGCTCATCTGGATACTTGTTCGGCATTGGAACAATCCCAATTCATGGAGTTCAAAGAAGCAAAGCACAGTTGCCCTCTCATGTGTGGAAGTAGAGTACATCGCAGCAAATGAAGCAACAAGAGAAGCTGTTTGGCTCAGAAGGTTACTTCTAGAGTTACAACATAAGGTGAACGAGCCAGCAACAATCTTCTGTGATAACCAATCTGCAATTGCTATGACCAAGAATCTAGTTTTCCATGCAAGATCGAAGCACATAGAACTTCGTCATCATTTCATTAGAGAGATGGTTTCGCAGAATGAGATTCTTCTAGAGTTTATCAGCACCCATGATTAACTCGCAGATGTTCTTATAAAGGCGGCGTCTTCTGAGAAGTTCGAGACTTTCAAAGACTACTTGAAGATCATAAATTAAGAGGGTATGTTGAAGGTAATTTATGATTCAAGTGAATGCAGTATTAAAGGTAGTAACAGAAATATCATTAAGTGGAGCATTAAGAGAACATATAGTTAGATCATTAAATTTGTCATTTAAGGTAGCGGTTTCTATTGTCATTTGGGTTTCTACTCCTCCCTATATATAGATGAGCGTGTAATCATTTGAAAAGAAGGAAGAAGAAAATAGTTTGCAGCCTAAACACTTGAATTCTACTAAATATTCATCCCTCGTAGGTGCATCAGCTCCACAGAAGGTTTCTTCTATACTACAAAAGGTTGTCGGCATTACAGAACTTACGTCTGCTAGCACCTTCTCCCTTCCTATCCAATCCTTTCACACATAACTACCAACATACACGACACATTTCAGTATTCTAATTTAGATTGATTCCTTTTTGTTTAAATTTATCAATTATCGTCTATAGATTATTATTTTTAAGTATAGTAGAATCTACCATCATATATGATACTTAAGGTAAAATTTTAATTTTTTTAGATATTTCAAAAAGTTTTTATGGTTAAAATTCTTTAGTTTTAAAACACCGTTAAAACTTTGATATTATAGTAATCTAAACCTTTAAAATTTAATATTTGACTTTTGATTGCGTACCTCAAAGAGTTCGACGTCAATGCTAAAGCAAAAGATATAGTATCGTTGCAATTCCAAGATGTTGATTAATAAAAAGTTTTATGTAATTAAAGTAAAGAATAAAAAATTTCACCATGTCATAACAAAATGACGTAAAAAGAAAACAAACTAATAATGAAAATCGAAATCGTTATCATGGCTCTCATCCTCGTGATCACAATCCATATAAGAGTCATCTTCATCCATATCTCCTTCAATCTCCTCCTCGACACTGGTATGGACTTCATCATCATAGCCCCAATATTCATCGACTTACTATTTGAATTCTATGTTTGACGTGTAGCACGCTAGTTGTGAGCATAATTGGAGTACGTTTAAGCATGTAGGCCATTTACCGATCATATCATTAAAGTTTAACATTCCTCATTTGTTATTATGAGCATTTTCATGTTTTCTTTTTCCTATGTGGAATCAATTAAGAGGAAACAACTTGATCATTAGAGGTTAATTGATCTTGTCTATGTCAAGTACAACCTGAAGCTCAAAGCAAGATACGGTGAACAGGATGCAACCGATCCTCTATGTATGGATAGTATTGATTATTGTGATCCGTGGCTAGTCAATAAGATGGAAAAAGAGCAAGATGCAGGCGCTGACATAGTTTTCAGCGGAGAACTTTGACATGATTTGATGCTGAGAGAGCATCAAGTGTTGATCAAATCATTAGGAACACAAGGGTTCAAGACTTATAGTAGAATTCCCTGATCCCTTTTCGGTAACGGTCAACGTCAATACACCCGGGAAGGTGTCCTTGAAGACGATGCACAAGATGAGCTAGCATGTGGAGAAATTCGTGAAGGAAACACTTCACATAAAGCGGCGGCCCAAGTCAATGAAGTCCGTTGATGATATGCCAACCCAGCGGGCCACATGTATAATAGTTAGCTCAGAATTCCCGCATTAAGCTGCTTTTGCGACTGCTTAGATTTCCCAACCACTTAATGTGTTGTTTAGGGACTCCTGTTGGGTTCTGTTGCTATCACATGAGATATGATTTCGAGTCCAATATTTGGATGAGCCCAACATCCATAAAACGAAATCGCTTTCATAAGAATAAGCCATCTCGCATGCGAAACCTAAATAAATTGAAATCCATAAAAAAATTGAAAAGGTTTTTCTGACTTAAACAATTATTTTTAAAAATTAAGTCGTGGCAACTTTATAAATTTTTCAACAGTAAAACAAACATGTTTTCGATACGAATTTCGTCCTTGGATGGTTCACGCAAGGACATTGTACGATTTTTTCTGCTTTCTCCTTCTATGAGCTGTTTCTCCATTTCTCATGCGCCGCCTTCGACTGCCCTATGAAATTATTGATGATGATTGAGGACTTGAGTAGGCCCAGTTAGGAGGAACTGAGGAACGAGCAGGGCCTTTTTCTGCGCTCGAGCCGAAAGGTCGACTGGACAACTGCTGGATGACGAACTCAATAAGTCCGCTGAGATCTGCACCCGTTCGTACACTTGGGTCTTATACCATTTAAGCGAAGTTCAGGTGCAATATTTGTTGGTATCCTTTTATTGTTTCTATGTTTTGTCAAGACGAATTCGTGTGCATGATGACAAGATAAATTCAGGGAGACCCTCCGAATGTGTATGCAACGAATTTAAATTATATTTATTCCGGGTTATGAATGGGAATTCGATTCTTGGGAAGCTGAATTTGACCTCTGTTCAATAAAAGAAATATGCGACTGGGCAAATTTTATTTTATACTTTCTTCAAAGAAAATTCTCCGGAAGAAAAAAGATTAACGATCTAGAGAAACAGAAGGACTTCATGAATTTTATCAATGCCAAGTTGGCATGATCAACGAATCTTTAATAATTTATTCCAAACATGGAAATTGTGCACTTACCATCAATGCCATCGTATTTATTTATTTTGCTTTGGAATTGTCATCGTTTACTCGATTGTTCCCCCCCACACCCCACCATCAAACAAAAAAAGACTTGTTTTCATACATAGCCGATAAACAAATTGAATACAACTATCCATTAATCGATCCCTCCATTTGGTTTAACTTTAATGTTGTTTACGGACTAACCGGCACCAGTTCACAGTGTTCGAAAGGAATATGCCGTCAAAACTAACAAGTTCTTTAAATCGCTCGATGGTCAGATGCTACATTCTCTAATATTACTACATTATATCAAACATGCTTCCTAGGTTCCAATTGGAATGAATCCCCAAGTTGTTAGACTGTTTCATGTCGTGAAAGTTTCCCGACCGGAAGGAAATGTGATCGCGCTGCGAGTCCCGGGTAGAATTGTTTCCTTTAGATTCGTGCAATTAATTTGTGTTCATACTAACAATTTCGTATCACCAATGCATCAAAACAGGCCAATGCCTAACAACAAATAATGAAGTTAGAGAGCAACCAAAACAAGATTTTCGGAAAGGACATTGTAGTACTAACATACTCCTGGTCGTTCATGTTACTATAAAAATATCATGAATGTCTTCGAATCAAAATCAAAGGACGCTGCTATTTTCCCTAAATACAGATTTACAATTCTAAAAATGTATACAAAATTTTAGAAAATGAAAAGGCTTCTAGAAAATTCACTGCCTCTGTCTTTTTCTTGTCTCGGATCGGACAGTTACCAAATACACAGGCGACGTTACATCGTTAACCGGGGGGAAAGTGAGGATTATGAGAGAAGGATATCTTCAAGAGTCTCTCCGGTCCCGAGTTATCTACTTCTGTCTTGGGCCTTGTCTCTGTTTATGAACAAACTGCAAGACAGAAAAGCTAATCTCGACAATGGAATATCATGATTCCATTAACACTACAACGTTTTTACCAAATAGCTATAAACCATTTTGTCATTATATGTATCATATTTGCCATAATAAAAGTATTTTGACAAAACTATTATAAAATGAAAAACGTAGACAAGACGAAGGAAAGGAGGGAACACGAGTGAGAAAGAGCAAAGGGAAATCTTTCTTAATTTCAATCAAATGTACAAAATACTTCTTACAAGGCCCTCTATTTATAGTATAACCAAATGAAACGTATCGATAGATGAAGGGTCTCGGTATATGAAAGGTTTTGATAGATGAAAAGTCTCCGCGGGCGAAGAGTCTCGGCGGGCGAAGAGTCTCAGCAGTTACTACTCAGAGTCATAATGACATTTACAATTATTCATAATACTCCCCCTTGAATGACCATTATGATATTGCCTCGTTAAAAACCTTACCTGAAAATCCCGTGGGAAAAAACCGTGGTTAAGGAAAAAAGAGTACAATATTTTTACTCCCCCTCTTCATAGCCTCATCGTAGATCTCCAAGTCTACGCATATCGATTTTCTGTCTAGGCTTCTCAAAGGTCGTCGTAGGCAAAGCCTTTGTAAATAAATCTGCCAGATTATCTGAAGAACAAATTTATTGAATGTCAATATCACCACTCTTCTGGAGATCGTGAGTGAAAAAGAATTTTAGTGATATGTGTTTCGTTCTATAGCCTTTGATATATCCTCCTTTCAGTTGAGCAATGCAAGCTGCATTATCCTCATTTAATGTCGTCGGGACATTCTTATTTGCATGTAAACCACATGATTCTCTAATGTGATGTATAACATATCTCAACCATACACATTCTCTGCTTACTTCATGAATCACTATAATCTTAGAATGATTAGTAGATGTGGCAGTAATAGTTTGCTTCATAGATCTCCAAGATATTGCAGTACCACCACATGTGACTACATAACCCGATTGAGATTTACCATTATGAGGATAATAGTCTGCATATCCTATCAATTTTGCTTCAGGCGTATAAGGATAATATAAACCCATATCCGTTGTACCTTGAAGATATCTAAATATGTGTTTTATCCCATTCCAACGTCTCCTTGTAAGATATGAGCTATATCTTGCTAATAAATTTACAGTAAACGATATATCAGGTCTAGTATGACTAGCAAGATACATTAGTGTTCCAATAGCACTAAGATATGGTACTTCAGGACCAATTAATTCTTCATCATTCATTCGAGGTCGAAATGGGTCTTTATTTACATCAAGCGATCTCACGATCATTGGATTACTCAATGGATGCGTTTTATCCATATAAAATCTTTTAACACCTTTGATGTATAAGCAGATTGATGGACAAAAATTCTATTTTCTAAATGCTCAATCTGCAAGCCAAGACATAACTTTATTTTCCCGAGACCTTTCATCTCAAATTCTTTCTTGAGATAATCAACTGTTTCAGACAGTTCATCAGTGGTGCCAATAATATTCAGATCATCGACATAAATTGCAATTATTACAAATTGTGATCCATATCTCTTAATAAATATGCATGAACATATTGGATTATTTTGATATCCATTTTTCAACAAATATTCACTGAGACGTTTATACCACATTCGTCCAGATTGTTTCAATCCATATAAAGATCTGCATAATTTGACCGAGTAAAGATCTCGACGATCTGAATTACATGCTTCTGGCATTTTGAATCCTTCAGGGAGTTTCTTGTATATGTCGTTCTCAAGAGAGGCATATAAGTATGTTGTAACGACATTCATCGATCGCATGTCCAATTTCTCATGAATTGATAAACTTATCAGATATCTAATTTTTGTTGCATCCATCACGGAAAATATGTCTCCTCATAAACAATACTAGGTCTCTGCGAGAATCCCTGGGTAACAATTCGTGCCTTATATATGACAATCTCATTTTTTTCATTTCTTTTTCTTACAAATACCCATTTGTAACCATTCGGTTTTACACCTTCAGGTGTACGGACAATAGGTCCAAACACTTTATGCTTTGCGAGCGATTTTAACTCTGTTTCAATCGCATCTTTCCATTTTGGCTAATCATTCCTTTGTCTGCATTCTTCAACAGACTTTGGTTCAAGATCCTCGTTATCATTTATAATATCGCATGCTATAGTATATGCAAACTTTTCATCGACGTCGATTTCATCTCGATTCCATCTTTTTCCAGTCAAAATATCGTTTATAGAGATCTCTTCATTTTCAGGTACCTGTGATTTTTCTAGAATCATTTTCTCGATGACTGGACGTTCTTCTGGAATAATTGTTTCCTCAGTTTGAGCCTTTGCTCCTTTTTTTTCCGAGGACTTTTATCTTTGGAACCGATTGGTCTACCACGTTTCACTTGTATTTTTTGCTCATTAGCAAGACTACGTTGTCCTTTAGGGACAACAATTCTTATTGGAGTATTTGCAGCTGGAATACAAAACTTTGTCACTTTCTTAGGGTCGGTAAAAGCATCTGGCAATTGATTTGCTAAGTTTTGCAAGTGAATAATTTTCTGAACTTCGAGCTCTGATTATTTTGTGCGAGGATCATAGTGAGCCAATGATAACTCACGCTAGATTATTTCCTTTTTCAACTACTTATGTTCCCCTTTCAATGTCGGAAATGTCATTTCATCAAATTGACAATAAATATATCATCTGTCACCAGTTCTAAATATTTAATAATAGACGATGATTCTTATTCGACATATATCCCCAATTTCCTTTGGGGTCCCATCTTTGTGCGTTGTGGTGGAGCGATTGGCACGTGTACCGCACACCCAAAGATTCTTAGATGGAAAATATCTGGTTCCTGACCATTAACCACTTCCAAAGGGGAGACATCATTATAATTTGTAGGTCTGATGCGAATTAACGCTGCCGTGTGCAAAATAGCATGTCTCTAAGCATGTATCGAGAGTTTTATTCTCATAAGTAGCGATCTTGCAATTAATTGAGGACGTTTTATCAATGACTCTGCAAGGCCATTTTATGTATGAACATGTGCTACAGGATGCCCCAATCGATCATGCCATGTAGTAACATTATTTTGATCGACAAACTTCTGGTTTGTAACAACATGTACTTCGCCAACACTTATATTTGTGAAATATAGTCGAGAGGAAACTGCAGGTAGTTTTTCTAATATACATTTCTTACCCGAGATGATATTTGTAATACACAAATATTCTTTTTCATTTTTATTTGAAGTCTCAATGTGATATCCATTTCTATGGATATCTTTAAAACTCAATAAATTTCTTTGAGATTTAGAGGAATATAACGCATTACCGATACAAATATTTGTTCATCTAGACAGTAAGATATTTGCTTTTCCGAAGCCCTCAATAATTTTCGTACTTCTAGATATCGTAGTCACACTTGTTTCATCATTACCAATACGGTAAAGAATTTCTTATTTTTCAAAATAGTATCTGTTGATAGGCTATCCACAAGACAAGTGCATTTATCATTGGTCGAGAATTCGCTTTCGGGAATCTCCATTTTCTTCATAAAAATAAAATAAGAATATTACAATTTAATGATATACATAAGTATAAAATAATAATAAACATGGTACAATCATCAAGTTGTTTGTGGCTTAGTGGTTAAAGTGTATGACTTAGAATCAAAGTTTATGGGTTCAAATCCCAAGTATGAAAATTTTCAACGATTTCTTATAAAAAAAAGAGTCGGCTACATAAAATAAAATAAAAACTTTAGATGACATCATTTTTATTTTCAGGCTCGATAAGAAAATTGGCTACATCAAATTGGGAGAAGTCATCGAGTCCAAAATCTATTTTGCCATCACCGGAAGTAAAGTTTGTCTCCATCGCCATTTTTCCTTGTTCGGAAACAAAGTTTGTCTCAATTACCCTTTTTCCTTTTAGTGACTCTTAATAGAGATCGGCCAAATGTTTTAGTGTACGACATGTAAGTGACCAATGACCCTAAAATGCCACATCGATAACATTTATTCTTCACATTTGTTGAGTTGACCCCTTTTGTCATCATGTGCCTCTTTATCATTTTTCTCTTTTCCACGTATTGGGGGCGATTGTTGAGAAAATGTCTACCACCAACGTCCACGATTGTAACCACGTTCACGTCCATTTCTGCGGCCACGATTGGGGCCACGACCAAGACGTCCTCCATACTTATATGTTGTCACATTCACTTCTGCGAATGGAGCAGATCCTGCCGGACGGGCCTCATGATTCTTCATCAGAAGCTCATTATTTTGTTCAGCCAACAAGAGACATGAAATCAATTTAGAATACTTCTCAAAATCTTTTACATGATATTGCTGTTGCAGGAACACATTCGATGCATGAAAAGTGGAGAATGTTTTTTCTAACATATCCCCATCAGTAATAATTTCTCCACATAATTTTAATTGAGAAGTAATTCGAAATAATGCCGAATTGTATTCGTTCACTGATTTAAAATCTTGAAGGCGCAAATGCAACCAATCAAACTGAGCCTTCCAAAGAATGATCGTTTTCAAATGATCATACATTTCTTTCAAACTATTCCATAAAATCAAGAGATCCTTCACGGTGAGGTACTCAATTTTTAAACCTTTGTGAAGGAAAATCATTGCTTTGGCCTTATCTTGGTCGAAAGCCGTGTTTTGGTCTTTGATGGTGTTTCCAAGACCATTTGCCGCCAAATGAATTTCAGCATCTAAAATCCATGAGAGGTAATTCCTTCCGGTGATGTCAAGGGCCGTAAATTCCAATTTTATGAGGTTTGACATGATGACTATAAGAGAAAATAAATGATGAGATAAAAGAAAATAAGATTGAAAGTTTTTTTGAGGATACCGTTGTCAACCTAGATTGACTTGGCTTCCACGGACGAGGAGGGAAACTTGGCTACCACGAACAAGGAGGAAAACTTGCCCTTTTCTTTGAAAACGAGAGAATCGTGCTGATAACGTATTATAAAATGAAGAACGTAGAAAAGACAAAAGAAACGAGGGAACACGGGTGAGAAAGAGCAAAGGGAAATTCTTTATTGATTTCAATCAAATTTACAAAATACTTCTTACAAGGCCATCTATTTATAGTATAACCAAATGAAACGTCATGGTAGATGAATGGTCTCGGTATGTGAAATGTCTTGATAGATGAAAAGTCTCGGCGGGCGAAGAGTCTCGACAGTTACTACTTAGAGTCATAATGGCATTCACAATTATTCATAATAAAAACTAATTTGTCAACACGTTTGTGGGGAAAACCTCGTCCTATTTTGTATAGTTTGAGGAAATTATTTTTGTCGAAATTTATTTCTTAATTGTGACAAATAAATTTATTGTAAAAACTATTTAATTTTTTATTATTTTTATATTATATTTGAATCAAATTTATTTTTCCGAATGATTAAAAAATGCTTTTAAATTTTTTCAATTAACATTCTTGTTAATTTTGGTTGCAAAGCTAAAAACCCAAATCTATTATTCAAATAACAATTATAAAATACAAATAGGAGTAAACCTAAAAATGAGAGTATTGTCGTAAAGGAGGTAATAAAGAATTCAAATAAAATAATATGTTTCTCTTCTCTTTTGCTTTCTTCTCCTCCTCTTTTGCTTGCTTCTCCTTCTCTTTTGCTTGTGTTTTGGACTTCTTGATTTCTTCTCTGGTCGGAACAAATCGCATTTTGGCGAGAACTTTATTGCTCCAAGGTCTTCGTTGTTAGAGCCTTACAAATATCTTCATCATTTGTGCGTCACGAAGAGCTCTGTTGTTTGTATCTATTCATATAAGAGATTTGTGTTTTCGGTAGAAACATAATAAAATAAAACAAGTTAATGTGTCTTCTACACAAATCATAAACAAATCAAGTACAATTGCTAAAGAAAATGCTTGGAAATCAATGAAATAGTAAAACCTTCAATCTAACATAAAAGCTTTTTAGAAGTCTTACCTGACAAGGAACTCTGTTTCAGGGAACCGAGTTATTTAAAATGATCTACATCCACTGTGAAGCTAAAATGAAATGGTAATCAAGCCTTTTTAAGAAATTTAAGGAGGAAAACAGAAATCGTGGGTGAGTGAGTTAGTGGAGAGTCTGTTGGTGCAAAAAGATTCTGCTAGATTTTTAAATTGATTTTAGTTTTATGATTTGAGATTTGAATTATTTAAAAATATTTTTTCTCTATTGATTTATTTCGCTTACAAATAATATATTTCCATACTAGAGATTTTTAGTGATAAATATAAAATAAGTGAGGAAATAAATTATTTCTCTAACTATATATTTATTTAATGAAATAAAGTTATTGAAGATAAAATAAAATGAAATTATTAACATTTATATAAAAATAAATATTTCTTCCATGCTTCCAAAGTCTGAGTATCGTTAAAATCTTCTAGTATTTAAGAATTACATAATAAAAATAAGTTAAAATTCTGAATTTTAATTTATAAGTAACTAAGAATCTTTTCATGATAACAAACAATTGTGATAAATATTTATTGTCAAGATAATTCATTTTATTATATTTATTGTGACAAATTTATTTGACTAAAAAAAATAGTCACAATCAAATTATATTATGACGACAAATATATTTTGTCTCCTATTTATTACGAGATAATGTTATTTCTGACAAATGTATTTTGTTTTGTCTCGAAAGGTCCATCTACCCATACTTATTCATACACTATGTTTCGTCGTGTGTGTAACAACACATTGCGAAAGTTACCAAACTCGACTGTGGACATGCACAATAATGAGATTTTCCTATAACATCCGTTATTTCTAACCAAAATGGAGAAAAGGGAATGAAGACATTATTTTTAAATGACCAAATACAAGAATTATTATCATTCCGTTTCATTGAATTAAATTTGGTTTGAATAAGAAATTGCTAGTTCATTCCCTTTCAGTCAAATATTTTATTTTCTCGAGAATGCGCATATAATTGGAATGATTGGATTGTAATGAAATGGCATCCATTTCACAGCATTCATTTAGGATGGAACGACCATTTCTTTGATTTCGCAAACCAAACATCCCCATAAGAAGGAATGTAATAATGAAATGAAAAGAAATAATAGAACTGTATGAATTTCACATTCCTTGGGGTGATGGGATTTTTCTTTATTTATGTAAAAAACTGAAGGAAACACGCATGTCCTGTCTAACTCCATTCCCTTTCTCTCATCATTCCTTCAAACCAAGCAAAGCAATAAGTATGTACCATATTCACTTTTCAGATCACAACAACCATCAAACCAGTAACATTGAATTGATGCCGGTTGGAATCAACTCAAGGCTCCTAACCTAGAACCTGGGGCACCATGCTGCCAACCTGGTCGAACAGTTGCTTGCCTCTGATTTATGCTATTCTCACCCGTGGAAGAGTGCATTGTACATAAAACTTTGGAGAACTTCCTTTCCCGATTAAAATGTTTTGGTAAGTAGGCACATGACCTCGTTTCTAATTAACCAAAAAATAAAAAAATAAAAAATTGCCATCCGAATGCTTCACCAAAGGAAAAGATTGGAACACCCAATAAGAATTCACAATAACAAAAATAACAAGGGTTTTGTTATCGGCCGGGCAGTTAGTAAAAATATAACTATAAATGTTAGTTTCATAATTTGAAACATATTAAATAAAAAAACAAATCATATTAAATGTTAAGTCACTAAGTAAGTCCGGTCACATTTTGCATCATATGTACGATTTTGTTCTTGCAAATAGTTATTTATACACAATTGATTTTTTTTTACTCTAGCGAAAACGACGAGAAATGTCTCCAAGTTGGATTCCCCCGATTAATAAAGTCAATATATAAATATGGTGATGAATTCCATGAAAAGTTAAAGCCGGGGCACATTGTCAAATGATCAACATCCCGAGGAGTTTACTAAATTGAATTGAGGTTTACTTAATTGTATTCTTTTGACGATAATAATAATAGTAATAGGATAATAAGTTAAGCAGAGAGTGATGATGCTATTTAACCTAGTAATGCATGTGCAATCATTTAAAGCAACCCCCCCCCCCCCCCCCGACTCTAGAAAAACACAAAAAGAAACCACAATGCTGTACAACTCCCCCTCAAGACTAAAAAACTAGGGTTTTCCTTGGATCCATCAACCGGTCAAAAAACAATGTCCAAGCAAACCTTCTAATCCCCATAAGATGGAATGACTAATGCTCTTCTTTGTGACTACCCCAAGCACTCCCTCTACTTTTGATGGGGAAGGACACATTCCTGATGCCGAATGAATCACTTAACTCTTTCCTCATTGAAAGGTCTGAGGTTGTCTGGCGCTCATGGACAGTGTGAGGGACAATCCCCATCAATGAAAGGGAAGTTAATCCTCCCCCTCCCCAACTGATTCTGAATCCCACCCTAAAGGATCATAATACCCCGATGATAATCCTATGGGGGCCAGCCCTCTTGCTTTCTATTGCCACCCAACCATGTTTCCTCATCCATGAATGAAGATACTCGAAAGTTTCACACTCTCGGTATCACCCATCAAATTCGAGAAACTGACAGGTAGATGCATCCCAAATGGGCAGCTCTTTCCCGAAATTCTAAGGACAGATAACCAGGATCAGATCGCGGGTGTTTATGGGGTTAGGTTAGAATAAGCATGTGTTACAGATCTCGACAAGCAGACCAGTTACTTTGGAAATTTTTTTACTCACAAGAGTAACATGGAATTACGAATTCGAATGGATTATGTATAAGATGTTTGAACAGCGTACCTAGAATGTGAAAACTGCCGATAATTTAACCCGAAGTCTCGTGAGGTTCGCCTTCACCTTTCCCGTTTAGTCCTTGTGGGTGTTCTTCTGGGGGTTCCTGCTCCTGCATTTGATGTTCCTTGAGTGCCAGAACCTGCTGCGGCTGCAGGCTCAGCTGGTTCTGGAAATGATGGTGGCTGAACCCACCATCGAAATTCCCCAGCAAGGGACAGGGAGACACCACCTGCGGCGTGGCATTGTTCGGAGTGAACCCTATAACTCCAACACCGCTGCTGCTCCCTTTCCCAACGTCAAATCTTACATCATGGCGGTGCTGCTGCTGCTGCACCTCCAAAGCCCTAATCATCTCCTGCTGTTCCCTTGTGACAGCAGCTGCGGCCGTGATGAGTTGCTCTGGGTTGAACAACTGCTGAGTGGTGTCGTTGTTATTTTGCCGACCAGGCTCGCGTATCGCCAACGAACCTCCGGTGGTGGGGATCCCCATTATCTGTGCCATCTTGTTCTGGTCCTCCATTGATGATGGCGGCTGGTTCAAACTGAGAGGAAGGATCCCTCCAGGCACTGGCTGGGCGACTGGGAATCCAGGAACTCCCATGGTTTGCTGAGTCTGCATTGCCATTCCTTGGTATAAGGCGAGCTCCTTGTGGGCACTCTGAAGCTCGCACTGCAAGATCTTCAGCCGCTGCTGAAGGATTGAGATCAGGCCCACGCACCCATAGACCGGGTCACGCCTGCGGGTCTCGGCCTCATAAGCCAACGAGTTGACTGCATCCTCGCGGTGGTTGACGGGTAGCTCGGCCAGGAGCTTCTGGACATTGCTGGCCCCAAACACCTTGTGGACATTGGCGAACTTCTGTGGCTGATCCGCAGGGAAGTAAGGTGCGAACATACACTCGGGGGTGCACTTGCGTCGGAGGAACTTGCACGCCGCGCAAGGGGAGTTGCTGGAGGCCATGCGATCATGCGACGGCCACCTAAGTCAGTCAAAAACAGAAGGGGAATTCAATCAAGAGAGAGGAAATTAGGGATGATTAATAATTAAAGCCTAGGTTGAGACTAGATTAAATTAAGCAGCACTCTAATCGAGTTCATCAGTGGACCAAGAAAAAAGA
The DNA here is from genome assembly GCA_023653495.1 of Melastoma candidum. Taxonomy (NCBI): domain Eukaryota; kingdom Viridiplantae; phylum Streptophyta; class Magnoliopsida; order Myrtales; family Melastomataceae; genus Melastoma; species Melastoma candidum. The sequence continues at coordinate 11,597,974 of CM042888.1, read as the reverse complement.
ACCCCAAATCAGAAACACCCCGGGGAATCATTTCCAGAGCAGAAATATCAAAACCTTTGAATTAATCCACCGATCAGTAACATCGATCACATCATTCCCGAGAGAACCAAAAAACAATTCTCTTCAATAATTCGCCATCTTTATACTAAAGATGAAGAAGGGGATCGATCTATGGCAGAACTATAAAAGAACTGAAATTAGGAAAAACAAAGAGATTTTGAGAACTTGAAGGTAATACTATTATTACACAAAGGAAATCCCTTGATTATCTCCACTGATCTTTTTCTTCTAGGAGAAAGGGTTGGAGATGAGTACATGGGGGAAAAAAAGAGAGAAAAGAAAAATTTCTACACCCTACTCGTTCGCCGCCGCTAACATGGCACAAGATTTCTGCCATGAAAAATTGCGATAATCTCTCTGGAAACTACAATGAAAATGAAAAGAGAGGAAAAAGGAGATTTCTCCCTTCGTGCCAAGGCCATGGATTAAAAGCCGGTGACGTTACCTCGGTCTACGGACCACCCCAGATAAAACACACACACTCTCTCTCCCTCTCCCCTCCCTCTCCCGTCTCTCTTCTTCTATGCTTGCGTGTGGGAATGGGGGTGGGGGCGTCGGTTGACGAAGACGAAAAGATCAGAAGAGGATGATATCCAAAGTGGATCTTATCATTATTATTATTATTATTATTATTGTGTTTTGTAAAATAAAAAAGGGTTTCTAAAATTAAAGATTAAAGATGCCGATCAAGATACATGACTCGCCCAGTCAGAATAAAATTTGCTTGGCGTTAGATGCTCTTCGTATTGGGAATTCGAGACCTGTGCATCTTAACACATGCACACGACCCTTCGGACTTTTTGAGTTTTAGTTTATCGGTGTGGCTTCTGTATAGAGTATGAAACCTTATGATCCCGAAGTGGGTTTAATGTAAAATTAACCTAAACCGAAAATCCAATCAATTGGACTCACTCAATTTCTCTTTTTATGAAATGTTTTGATACATAGAATTCACCGGAATTCGAATGCGACTTTCGATTCCAATACTATGATTTCTTTTGTTTGGTTATAGTTTACTACAATTCGTTTACAAATTCCAGCCATGTAGTGGGAAAGAGTTTTTTATCCGAATATCTTTTCCAATCCCAATATAAAGGAAAATACTCAATTTCCTTCTTTATAAATTATAAAACTTCCTTTTGCTATTTTAATTGGATCGACTATTTATTTTATTTTTTAATTATATTTATCCATCCACCCAAAACGAGGATTCCTTGAAGCGAATCATGGATTATTCTAAGTAAATTATTGATCAATGATAAGCAATTTCTTAGACCATTTGCCTCGCAAATTAAGCGATTGAAGGCTTGGAGTTGGAGCTAATTCTGCTACCTGAACAAAAATTTTGATTGATGAGACATTTGAATTTTTATATTTTTTTTGGAGAATATATTGATTTTTAAAGATATTCGCCGAATTGTAACTAATATATATAATAGTTAATTGCTACGAAAATTGCTGACATAGATATGTAATACTCAGTACCTTCCATTTAAGATGGATATAGACTGGGATCTACCAGCGACAATTATGTACTATGTAAATTGTTTTCAATATATGTAATTGTGTTATTGTTCATCATTCTTATGTAATTTTGAATTTTGACGGCGAACATAATTCACACACATCCACGTCCGTTTATATCATAATCGCGGTGTGTTCGTGCGGTTTTGACGACAACACGTTTTTGGCGACCATAATGTTTTTGTGAAATTACAAAATGTTTTCTTTCATTGAAACAGTAAGCCTGGAATGCACTGGAGATGAACATGTAATCCCCTAAAATATTTGTTCGATTATCCAACAAAGATTCGGATGATGATTTGGAACTTGCATTCGAGAGTTGGATGTGCAAATATCGAACGTGCGTCACTAAATTTTGGAAATTGTCATCCAAAGTTTGATGGAGTGGCAAGATAATTTACGTCGGGAATTAGAAAATTTGTGTTTAATACATGTTCTTACTGTGGAGCATGTTCTTACTAAAATCCGACAAATAACTACTAAGCGTGATAAAAAAATGTGATGCTAAAAAAATTTGGTTGATAAAAACCGTTGTGTCGTTCAAACAAATCGACCATCAGGAGGCCAACGTTGACTCCGTTCGTCGATTAAGAAAGATCTACATCGTAGATTTAATGTTTCTTATGAAAGTTAAGGAGTTCGTGATACTCTGGTTTTGTGGGATATCAAGGGGCTATTGAAAATGTTAAAATTTAAAGAAATCTCCTTGAGTAGTGATTTTGGACCATTTTGTGGGGACAAATGTTTACACAAGATAATTGTTAGCCGTCAATTATGAAGTTCATTTGAATAAAGCATAATCGACGAGTAAAATAAAGGCCAGTTGTCTGCGCTTACAGAAGCCCGTCGACTGAGAAGTCAGTGGACAATGTTTACAGAAACCAGTCATCTGGGCCTCTATAGAAGCAAGCCGACTGGACATAAGCCAGTCATTTGAGCCTCTATAGAAGCAAGCTGACTGGATATAAACCAGTCTTGTGAAGACAGTTAAAGATCTTGAGATTAACATATCGACCAAAGGGAAGATGAGTGACCCTTTGGCGAAGGACAATTACAAGTGGATAAAGCAGTTGGAGCTCGATTTCAGCACATGTTTAGTGGTTAACGGTAGTTGCACTCCAATATCCACGCGTGTTTTTCAATTATTGTCCTAGGATTAATATAAATAGCCATGTATATGCCAAATTAGGACACATAAACAATCACTTGACACGACATGGGTATTTTGGTAGCCTTATTTCTCTGGTTTTTTATTGTACTTCGATATGCGAATGACACAACAACCATTTTCTAACCCCACGTAAGGGTATCTGGTTTTTACTTATATACTATGTATTCTTTTTTTAATGGAAGTAAGTATTTTCTTCATCTTTATTGTTTTTGTTTTCTTTTAAATTTATCGAGACCATAATTCATACTTATCCACCTCTATTCACGTCATAGCGACGTGTTCTTAGTTACTGTACACTAAGACACATGTAATATGGCATATCATTAAGGGAAAAATCTCAAGGATATTTCCCTCTTGCAAAGTAAGATTTCGATGAGGATAAATCTTTTGATGTCTTCAAATAGAAATTACCCGATATTTCCTTCATATGTTGAGATGTTTGAAACCTGAATTGTCTCCATCAGTTACAGTTGGAAATAATGGTCACAGGGAGGTGAATTAATGTCTTTCTTTCTGCACAACTAAAACATTTTTTCAGATTTAAGGAAGCAAATGTCTGTATCCTACGAAATCGCACTCAGCATACTTTTGAAATAGCAAGTCCTGATAACAAAATTATGTCGTTGTTGAGATGTTCTAATAACAGAACAAATTCACTATCCGTGCGGATGTGTGCAGATGTACCTGTCTGGTCACACAAACACACAAGAAGGTTAGTAGCACAAAAATAAATAACACAATAATTTTTATAATGGTTCAGCCAACACAGCTTACGTCCACTCCATCCAACCAGGAGCACGTATAACAACTCATATACATAGGAATAGCTTCTTCTATACAGAGGCACTACTTCTCCGTACTGAGACACAATTAACCATTTCTGTGATTCACTACACAGTGCTAAGGATGAAATTTCTCAACGGCGGCTCCACAATATGCACGGTTTTCACGAGACAGCGACTACGTGGCAAGCCCCACGCAAGCATGTAGCGAGCCCTACGCAAGTAGACAGCGACCCCAGTCCAAGGATGGATTTTCACGACGGTTGCTCCATACGACCTGCGCGATTTCCTCGAGATAGCGACTACGTGGCGTGCTCCACGCAAGCGAATGGCTCCCCCTGTTCCGGGTCACATGCACGGCTTCTCCGTGACTAACTACACGGCGACACCCGTGTTAAGGTAAACTTGCAAACAAACGAAAACACGGAAACTTAGTCAGCACAAAAACAATTTGGACAACACCTATTTCCTGTAGCGTAACGTTCTTCTTTCTCTCAATCACCACAACGAATGATCTCTTAATCAAGACAACAATTGTTATTTTCATTTGTCTTGAATTTATAGGATCGTAAGACACTTTTAACTTTCCTTATGATTTTACAAAAATCAATCATTATTAATTTTGATTTCATTTGATTTACAATCAACCAAACTGATTTACGATAGGCAGGAAATAATGCCAATTACTTCCAATTACTTTTGGATATATTCCAATTATTAGAATGATTGTTTTGGTAATCGAAATCATCCTAAATGATTCCTACGATCAAATCAATATTTGATTGAGTGGAAAATACGTGAGTATGGAAATAATTTTAACTATTCCAAATAAGTTTGAATATTTTTTAAAATTTTCAAATTCATTTTAATAAAGGTATGTTTACTTTATCTTGAAAATAAACATGATAAATCAAACAAATCATTTGATTTGATTTACGGGATGTAGAATAGTTGATTTGGATGAATTCCAAAAAGTCATATCCATACAAGGATTTAATTAAAAATAATTTAAAGACCGCCATATTTATAAGTTTGTAAATATGAGAAATAATTTGTAGAAAAATGAAATTACCGGACAATTATATAATATTTTATACTTAGAATATTATATAATTTTATAGGCAAAAATAATTTAGAATTAAATTCTATGATAGATTTATCTCTCACAATTAATAGAAGTGAGCTACTATAAGTTTTATAATCAAAACCATATTAACGGTCACAAAATAGACATGGTGTTATATTTTTTATTGTTGGGAATACCGTCTAATTTCCACTAATCACTTGGTTAAAAAAAATATAAATATGGTTGAACTATATCGAAATAAAAATATTTAAAAACGAGAGTGTCGTTTATGATTTGTATGAAAAACCATATTATTCAGTTCGTAGTGAATGGTTGAAATCTTTGCAGCACCATAAAGAGGCATCAAAATAAAAATAAAAAAAATGAACAATCTTCTGTTCTTAAGTATAACAAGCATTCAACACACGGGTGTTCGGAACCACACCCTCTCCTCTGACCAAATATGGAGGCTGCTTGAACGAATAAAAATCAGTTGATTTAGATGTTTGATCATTTAAATAGTCAAGACAAAAGGGGGAGGGAGATCTCACTCTTGCAGATAGTCCCACTCGGATGGGTTTGTACAAATTAAAATTGGCAACCAAATTGCGTGTGCATCGGGTTTCTCGTTTCCCTTTTCCTTTTTTTTCACTGCAAATAGCTGACTGACATCTCCACCCTCACCAAACAAAAAAAAAAGGTAAAAATCGTAAACTTTGCCCACAAAATTAGCTCAATTTTGTTGTAATCAGACGTCACTTTCAAATTATATATGTTTAAGAGAAAATGACTGAATTTGAATGGAATCATGGCGGGGAAATGCCAAGAAACCATAGCTTTATTCTATTTTAGGGACCACGAACTAACTTTCCGGAGATGGCTTATCTGTTCTACGGAATGTATGGTGCTGTGTTGTATCAGGTATTGAGTAATTTAGCAAACCCTAAGAAGAGATATCTCGACCTCGGACATAACATGTCATGATGTGTCTGCATTAATATTTGAGAACATCATAAACCTTTTCTTGAGAAAGAAAAAGCAAGAAACGTTGACAACGTATTGCTTCGAAAAAGTGCCGTAGGAAAAGAAAAAAGATGAGGTGTTTTTGACGAAATCTTTTAAGTTATAACTTTTTGCTTTAGTCTCAACAGATCAATGATATACTACTAATCTATTCCACTAGTGCCGTGGGAAAAGAGAAAGGAAAAAACAAATCAATAACTCTTAACCTCTGAGGATAAACAAATGTGAGAGAACTGATTTTAATTCACAGACAGAGAGAAATGGAGTAGTTGGCGAGCTACTGAAATGAAATCGTTCTTCCCATCTTATATGACACGCTCAAAGTGTCAACTTGCTCGACAACAGGGGAGACTTTTCTGCATTGTCCTCATGAGGCGCCAGCTACTTTGCAATTCCTGCTAAGCCAAGATACAATTCTACGTGAATTTCCCCAAGTAATAATCACTACTTTCTGGGAGAAGATAGATCTGTTTTCACATATATATAGTTCAGCAACTTTTGAAGCCATTGAAAAACGAAATCACAGTAACCAAAACAGAATCAACTCTGTTGACATATACGAAATGTAGGCAACAGTGCTAGCGATGGACAATCTTGCCATTTTCGTACCAGGGAAAAGTTTTTCTTGCTGGCAAGAGCTAATGGCATTCTCTAACAAGTAAATATGTCTCCCTCCCTTCATATCAACAAAAAACGGCATATCAAAGCGCATAATTATTATGGAATTTGTACACGCAGTAACTCCCGGACCAGCGTAGAGACAATCAAACATGTCGTGATAGAAGGTAGAAGTTAAAGTAATCTGAAAACAGAAGTAGTTGAATGAATAATTTACATGTTTATTTTAGAGTCAACAAAAGATTTTCCTTATTATTTTGCATAACGTGAAGTGTATTTAAGTTTAATGCCCGTATTATTTTGAAAGAATGACCTTATTATGTTATTATACATTTTATGTGATAAATAGTGATAATTTCATTTCCTTTTATCTTAAAACTTTGTTGGTAAAGAGAAAATGCTTGTAACTCTCCAATTCATCTAAATATTAATCCTTGGAGGTGATAGTTTAATCTTTTGACAAGACTAGTCATGTTTGCATCACTCAACACTCTTTCAATTCTTGGTGTGTCCAAAGGAAAGTTATCTGTCAAATGTGTTCAAATACTTTACCATTCATTCATACTCACAAAAGTCAAAGTGAAATTTTGATCAACTCTTGCAAGTGTGCTCATTGAAACCGAAGAATCAACAACCGAGGAAAGAAGTCCATCTCAGCTTAAATCCACGGTAGTTGCGAATCTGCTGTGAGGGCCCGGCTGAGCTTTACTTCTGTAATATATTTGTTTTCGGAGTTGAGCTCGGGAAGATTTGTCTTTTCAATTGTCGATATAACTTAAGATCGAACAATGGTGGACTTCACCGAAACAAGATCGATCGATGCGGTCGTAAATGTGAATGCCGTGACATTTTCCTAGCTTCCTATAACTAAGTCGGTGATTATATCCATTGTTGGTATATGAATGCACTAAGTGCAGGGGTTGAATTAGTGCCTTAAGATTTTTGACACTTTTTTGATTATAGAAGCGTTGTTCTGTCATATTACAGAGACTGGATCTGCTGGACAGATTCCCAGTTCTGAGATGAGTTATCTTATGTGTGTGACACAAAGATTTATAGTGGTTCAGGAAACAATGCCTACGTCCACTCTCCTAACGCTCACTCAAATTAGGGCGTATTCACTATATGATGATCAGGGGACTTTATAGATGCACACTTCTATCAGAAATGTGATAACAACTTGCACGTACTCACGTGACTAACTCAACCTGCACGAACCAACATGTCTGACTCCGGCTCCTCACTGAGCCCGTGGCTTGACGGCTATCACCTGTCCACGTGGCTTGACGGCTACCACCTGTTCTTGCACACTGTGACACAGATGCTGATCTCTATAACAGAGATAGTGAACTCGATAATAGATCTCGTCCTTAGAACACCATTTCTGATGGCTAGATCGTTTCCTCCGTTGAGGTCTTCCACATAACTCTTTTATGTATTGCACACATAACAGAGATCAACTCATATCTCCAAAGACCTGTTCTTCTGTACACTTAAATAGCTCATTAGTAATACATAACCTTTGTCATCATCAAAACCAGATTATATCAACATTCACAAACACATGTTATCGTGATTAAACCTGTAATTTTGAAAACAAAAATTAAGTAGGTATATTTTCAAATTCCTTCTCATCATAAGACACATCACGTAATTACATACATGTGTGTGTGGTTAAGGAAACAAACATTAAATAACGTATCACACACACAAGACGAAGTTAATAGTTGAAGGATTGTCGACAAAATGCTTATCAAGGTTGGACCTTGGTGGTGAAAGGGGTATATAAGTAATTCTCATCAATCAAATCAGTGTTGCATGTGAACCGAGTTACCTTTTAAGAACTTCACGAAACCTAATTCGAAGAATTTTTATCGAACTTGCCCTCCACAAAACGACATGGCGTGGTGGAAAAAAAAAGCCACATTAAAAGACAAAGTCTACGAAAACAATGAAAGAGGGAGAGAGAGGATTGATTCAAACAAGAGGCGCAAAAATTGCACAACCTCGTCCTTCGTATTTTTTTTACTCGCCGGTATTCGGAGATTTGGTTTGGCTAATTCAGATTCGATCTGAATACGACACGTAGTAATGGTGGGTGTATCTTCTAACATGGGTGATTACATATAATAAGTTTTGAACCTGAGATCTCTTTAAGGAAATCCAAACTCCAATAAGACCAACCCAAGTTCCTCGTCCTTCACATCTTTAATTTCTTTTGATCTATGTGAATTTCCCACATGTAGTATGATGGAGGCGCTAAACAAAGGGGAAAAAGGGAATATGTTTCTTCTAAAGTTGGATGTTTGACTAATGGAGAATGTTCTCTTATGGAATTATATATCACGTAAATCAAACCCTAGTGGGTTTTCACACGAATTAAACAAACATGATCTTCTTTTATGTAATGGAATATGTGATGTTTATGGTTACCACCAACTGTTAATATTTTCTCTACGTTTCCACATCCCTCTCTCCTTTTAAGGAAAAGGAACCAAGAAATTGACGTGGAAACACTAACCGCGGTCGCCAATTTCGGATCGTTCTCGTTATCAAGAGGAAAAGATGCCGCCGAACGAATCCCACGTGTTGGATTTCAACAGAGTTTACAAAAACCCCATCGCCGATTGCTTGCGGAAATGGGCTTTCATTCATGCCATTTAGTCCTTGTCGGAACAACTACTTTAGCTCGGGTGGAGGAGATGAATCTATATCTTTAAAAGTAGAGCCGCATAAATTGACAAAATCTCGATCGATTTTTGTTTGCTTGCGCTTTCCTTTTCTTGTCGTGTGATTTGACTTGATGGGGGAGTGCGGCTTCCATTCCCCTCATTTCAATGGGAACGAAGATAATCACAATGATTTGAGGTAGGTTTACGATTCACATTCAGGACATGGGAAATGGATATTGTTCTAATAATGCAACGATGGGGGCGAAATTGGGCTTGGAATCATTTTGATAGCGGCTTTTACGAGGTCTTGCTTTATGAAAGCCCCCGAGACAAAGAACTAGTCACATAAAACTCATCTGATTGGGCCAGAAGTTCGTACAAAATTGGAATGCCGGTCTTGAATAGGTGATCTTGTAATCCCAGTTGCACCCCATTGATAACACAATCAGCAATACGTTGAATCCCCTTTCACACAATATCCGTACACGTACGAACACGGTTCTTGAGGAAGGAATTGAACAACCTATTCAGTTTGATTTCCGGAATGAAATTTCAGAGGAATGAAATGGAAAGAGCGAAAAAATAAAGTGATTTGGAAGGAAGTTGTTTAAAAAAATGATGTGTTTAGTAAGAAAAAAGATGAGAAGAAGAAGAGAATGGAATGGGTAACGGAACGGGCATCCCCTATAATGAGGAAGGGAATGCCCATTCCTTCCATTTTCTCTTTAAAATTTAGGAAATAGAATAGAATGAAAAGAAAAGGAGTAGAAAAAAGAATAAAAAAAAGAGAAATAAATAAGATTATTTGTCAATTCCATTTCATAGCTAAATCCTTAAAATCAAACACACCATTACAATGTTAGGTAGTAATACATTCGCTAGACTTTGTGTGCTGAAGGCGGAGATTGGGTTTGGAGAGAATTGCATTTCCTATGTGGAAGGATCCATAATATATCTTACAGAGAAGATATTATTTCGTGATATTAATTATTTTTTTGATATTTAATTATAATTTTCTAATAATTTACCTACATCTATAAAAGATGATATTGCCTAGATTTCTAACATTTTTGGGTGTGAGACGATCTTATAAGTAGGTATCACCATAAGAAATGTAGTACACAACAATGATTATAGAGAAAAAATTTGAGTGCATAAAGGATGTGATACACAAATATAATGAGTGCTTCAATAAAGAAATGACAATTAGAAAATTTGGAAACATGTCTAGTTATGCTTATCGACAAAGTGAGAATTTGTACTTAGGTGGGATGAAGAAGCAAGAGACGTTCTCAACTTAAAGTTTATATTTTATTATTAAAGTGAAATATTCCTCTTTGGCCATGGATGTAGGTCGATATGACCAAAACACGTAAATTCCTTGTGTCTTGATCTTTCGTTAACTTTCGATTGATGATCAGATTTGATTCAACATGCTTTAGAGGCTTCCACTCGCTTATAATTGGCATCAGAGCTTGATTGTGCAGAGTCAAGATCCCGGTGTTCTATGAAAGTCACTATTTCAAACGACGACTGTCATCGAAAGTTGGGGTTTGAATCTCCGACTTTGGTCAGACACCATGACACCTCATTCACTTCAATTTTTCACTAAGTCTTTGAAACCACGACTTTGACAGATTTCCCCAAAGTTACTATTTCAAACCGCTATTTAGGGGTGATATTTAGGCTATTTTCGAAATTGTAACTGTATTTCGAAAATTGTTTTGCGGACCAACGGTAATTATGTAGAAACATCTTATTTTCTAAGTTAATCCCATTGTAGTAATAAAATAATTATACCAAAGTGTAATTACTTGTACTCGAAAGGAAGCATCTTAAGGAAGCAAACATTTCATATGATACCTTAGTTAAACTCGAAAGGAACTTCGGTCGAGCCATTGACGAATTAGAATATGGAAGTGCAATTCGGAGTCTAATGCATGATATACATTGTACTAGACCAGATATAACATTAGAAGTTTGCAAACTATTGAGATATACCAGTAATCTTGAGGCTTCACATTAGAGGGCAATAGGGAGAGTATTTGCATATCTTAGAAGGACTAAAGACATAAAATTACATTATGAATGATATCCCACAATTTTAAAGGGATCTCCTATGCAACGATAAGTCGACCGCTGGATAGCTGTTGACACCAAGAGGCGAAATTTTCTCTTGGACATCAAAGAAATAAAGTTTTATGATTCACACAACGACGAAGACAAAGTTTGTCACTTGCCTTTTGCGAAATTTATTATCAACAATAGCTTATGGCCACAACTAGTTTCGACCAAATCTTTGCATTGTTATAGTGAGGCGAAGATGTCTAGAGCATTGAGCAAGACATACAATGGGAAAAATATACACATTAGTATACGATAGTCGTATATTAGGCAACTAGTAGATGGTGATTGCTGGATCGTTCAGGTGCACTAAGAAGGGGGTAAATTATTAATTGTAACTTTTTCGCCCATTCTTAGTGTAAGCGGAAGCGTACTGTTTCACAACAGAGCATTTCTCAAATTGTGAGATTTGCTTCGCGGTAAGCATTTCTCACGTTGTCGCTTTAGCGTAAACCGTTCTATCAAAGCACAAAGACAACGTTGTAATATAAATCCTAACAAAATTATCCCTTACAGTGATAGAACAACTTCTCAGGGAGCAGTCCGTTTCTGATTCACAGCAGATGAATGCTTTAGCACTTAATCACATAGCAGAGGATTCCCACACAGCTCTTGTCTCCTTTTGATGAGAACCTGTCTATAAACACAAGAGAGACAACCACAAAGAGAGTAACTTATAACATAAAAGAAAACAAAAGAAAAGGTTGGTTCATCACACAACGGAACCTGGCTTCTCACATAGCGAAGTCGAGATATCGGTCCTACACATAGTTCAGACGTACACGGTTACCATAACCATGACTCACTGCACTGCACACCCAGTGGCTTGGGTGAAATTTTCAGCTCCGACGCCTCCTACGCAACCTGCTCTACTGTCCCTCTATATCGGAAGGTCGAGAGTTCTGCACAACACCCCTGTGCTCGGGAGGACCTCTTTCAACTTCGGCGGCGCTCCCAACTCCTGCTCTACCCTGCAGGCACGAGACTTCTGGCGCGCACCCACAAGTGCGTGTCTAACTGCACAAACTCCATAGGTTCGTGATTTCTCTGCGAAATGACACGACTAGAACGGCTTCTTGCCGATGGGTTAGCAACTGGTTACTGCAATCAGAACATGTATTCACTTAACTTCCCTTAGTCGATTCGTCAGCCGCTCGTTGAATGCACCAAGGACAAACAGTCCTTCTCACGACGACCAAGGTTGCACACAACCCTTGGCACTCCCGCACGCAGTTGCGAAAGATAAGAATAAGATGATCATTTAGCACCTTTCATTCTCTGCCGATCACACAGCTCACACAGATCCTCAAAGCTTCACACAGGCTATGGACAACCACACAGACCACACAAACACCTTTGATCTGAGAGCCTTGTCGAATTTTTGTGGGGAAAGCATCGTGTGAAGTGTCCAGGTTCATTAGGACGATTCCCTTGATTTGTTTCCAAGAATATAGACAGGTCTGAGCAGATACCTACTCAACGGTCGCTGCGCCCGATATGGAAAGTCCTCAAACAGTAACTTCCCTTGATTAATCTATCTCATCTGAATGAGATTATCTATTTCCATGTTTTATAAGATAACTGGCCTAATGATAATCTTATTAGTTACTAAGATCAAATCATAATCTAGATAATTGATTTTACAATTTGTCGTAGATGATCAGAATAAAATATTTTGTTTTCAAATATTAACTTGAAAAGCTAATATTATAATTTTGAGTTGCCTAAACGTATGATTTGGAGTGTCCCAATCAAATTCAATGTATTTAGACATCTAGACATATATTATGAATTAATTCAAAATATAACATAAATAGAAAATATTTATTTCGATATATTCATTGGACAAACGTAACAGACAGTAGCAACTTACTGAAAATTAGCAACATACTGCTCACGCTAGTTGTGGCTTAACAACACTTTGCTCAAGCTCATCACTAAAGGTAAGCATACAATTTATAAATCAATATTGCTAACCATAAGTAACACGTTGCTTAAGTTTATCATCAAAACCAGTATTAATAGTGATTTAATAACCAATACATAAGTGAAGTTACACAAAAATCTTGCGGATCTTTTGGCGAAAGATCAAAGTAGAGACCTCATTCATATGACTTTGATAAGAATGTGATTAAACACACATTAGTCACCGGTGATAGGAACCTAACCGATATTCAGTTTTACAATGGCCTGGAGATGTAATAAGAAAGAAGAAGTTATCGACTTGGGACTCAAAGCACTAGATTGACCTCTTGGGTAATTTTCATTCCGAATCATATTGCATACTATTATGAAAAGAATACCGAGTATTACAACAGAGGCATGAAGAAAAGGAATCATGCTTATATGGACATAAGAGGATAAAAGTGGTTTGGGTTTTTGTTTTTCAAAATATACAAGAAACCATGATATAACATGAGGATAAAAGTGTACTATTTATATGGAAATCTCTTTGAGAATTGGAATGGCACTATATGTACGGTGTATCTGATATTGACGGATGAGATCAACTTTCTTCAGCGGACACCAAAGATTTCTTTGAAACATTGAGGCATTTGCACTAGTTGATAGTTTAATTTATAATGATATTATCTTGGATGTAGAGTATTATTAGATTTGGATGTACCTCAACTGTGTGATGTAAGCAGGGGATTTTTGTATATATTGATGTAGATCATACCAATGAACGAGTTAGAATTCTTAATTAGACTTTGGAATGTTCGGAAGTTGATAGTTGAACAGAATCGATACGGATGATTACATATTATGGACAGATGCATCCGTCAAATCAGATAGATGTAGCCATCAACATTTCCTGGCAATTTGACAATAGACGGATGCATCCATCCACGGTTTCAGAAAAATTTAAAATCGATAAAAATGATTTGATAAAGGATTTGTTTGTCATGATAAGGGAAAAATTAAACATAGTTAGTCATCATAACCTTTCGCTTTAAAGATGTATAAACCACAATCTTCATTTGCAAAAGACACTCTTTCATGATGAATTTCGTCTCTTATAATAAAAGGTAATGACAAGGACATGTCCACACCCATGTCCCTTGTCATATACAATCCAACTATTAATGATTTTTTTTTTGTCGCCACTTGATTTTCTTGAGCTTCACTTTGACTAATCCGATCTCGATTCGGATAACGCACTTGACTTTAGTGTGGGTGAGTCTCCCAGCATACGGTAGATTTCGAATTCGAAACAATTTTAAGCAAATCCAAGTTGCTTCCCGCTCGGACCTGTTTAACAACAGAAGTTCTGAACCACAGATCTCGGCTTCATCTGTGGATCAACGGTCCAAAACACATGCCCAATGAGCAGGAGACCCAGTAAGGAGGTGACCACGGAAACACACTAAACAAAGGCTTGTCGGGCGAAGCGGTCACCTAACGACCGGGTTACCAGGCGATACGCGACAAGGATCAGCGAAGCGACAGTTAACTGAGCAAGCGAGTAAACTCTACGGCGAAGGCTAATGGGCGATGCGGTCGATCAGTGAGCTGTTAAGGAAGATTCCAGACGATCCTAGGTTTCGGAAGGAGATTGTTGCCAAGATTGCTCACATGGAAAGAAGATATTCCATGGAGACTGGCGGGAAAGAAATCATAATATATGTAATATTTCGTTACCGTACATACGTAGGCATAACTTAGTATAAATAGTCGTTCTTAGGCATTGTGTAAAGACACCTCTCTACAGACGGACATATTGTCATTATTATCTTCAAGCATTCCAGCATTCAAGCTCTCTTTGTGCTCTTGCGTTCCTCCGAAGGCATTGTCGACGGCATCCGTATGTGCTTCCGTTTAAGGGAGTTCGTCCGTTGTCTTCTTTCTCTTCTTTTCATTCATAGGGTGACCACACACACAAATACAACGAACCTCCGGGCACTAGTTGCTCGTAGTGCCAGAGATTTCCGACGTGTTTAGATCCGGCTTATCCGCGGTCACTTCCGAAACGAATAGGGCCTACCGCACTTCGTTATTATCAGCGAGTTAAAGTGGTGGAACTAGATAAAACACGGAGAGTATTACGATCTCAACCACCATGATATCGATTTTTTCCAATGGGATATGATAAATATTCCATGACTTCCCACCTATAATTGGAGGCATGGCCAGGACAACTTTCGTCGTGAACCGAGTTAGTCGTGAATCACATGTGGACCAGATTCGTGATCCGGGACCACAAGAAAGATACTCTCCTCTTATTTCGGATTATATTTTAAAAACCGCCAATTATAACAAGGCTCCACCAAGGCAACTGTTTTCTTTTCTTTTGGGTTTTCTGAACATTTTGATTGTCAGAGTTCATCCTATAATGACTCAGACTCGTACGGGGTGAATCCCATTTGGGTCAACTTTGGATCATAGCGCACCCCAAAAAAGGAAAGAATATAACCTACAAACCTTTCGGGATAACATTACCATTTATAAGGCTTGGTTCGGCTATATACTACTAGTGCACTGGTGGCTTATCGGTTAGAACATAGTTTTGTGCCTTTTCATAAGTTCCAATAGACTTTGGGCAAAACCGGTAATGCACTTTCGATTGCACGGAAAGCAACTTGGACTACCCCTTCAGCAATCTCTGTTGAAGAAAACTACACCAAAATAGCACAAACCTGTTGGATCTCGTCTTAGCATTGAAGAAGGCGAACGCTAGTCTTTGAGCGGACTTCGAACTCCTAAGCTCGGAAGAAGAGGAAGTGAAACACTATCACTTGAAGCCAACACTCCACTACTTCAAATACTTGGATTCTTGGATGATTGGATAATTGTTACAAATGAGGACCCTTCCCTATTTATACTAGTTGGCCTCCTCAACCTATGGCTAGGATTACTCCACATGTACGGCTAGGATTGATCCTCTAGAATTTTCTAAACACTTCCTAGAAACTTATATCATATTCCAAGCTTCTAATATATTCTAGAATATTCTAAATTTATCTAAGAACTTACCCGATTATTCTAGAACTTTCTAGTACCTTCGAGAAACTTTGAAAGTAGTTGTTGATCTTTAACTTTCCCCCTCAACGACTACTTTCCCTTTTTATTATACCGAGTTGTACTCGAAATTCCTCGAGCGACGAGACGAGCCTTGTATCTCTCTACCGAACCATTTGTGCGAGTTTTCACCTTATATACCCACTTGCAGGATATGGGTCTTACCTCGCTAGGTTTTGGAACCAAATCCCAAGTTTGGTTTTCTTCCAATGCTCGGATCTCTTCACTCATTGCCTTTTGCCATACCTTATGCTTTGATGCTTCTTCGTAGCTTGATGGCTCTTGTGGATCAACGTCTTCTGCAAGTGATGCATCTATGTATCTTGTTGGAGGTCTTCGTTGCCTTGTGGACCTCCTCAGTGGTGTCGTCCCGTCACCAGTTTCTTCTTCCACTACATTTTCTTCGAATGACCTTTGGTACACTCCTGTTTGCCAAGGTCTCTCTTCTTCTATGTCATTGTTCCCTATTATAGTGGGCCCTTCATCAGTCTCCTCAATGGTTGGTTTTAGGATTACTTGCTCTCCCTGCTTCAATTGAGCTTCTTCTTCTGGTTCCTTTGAAGGCACCCACCAGGAAGTTGCTTCATCAAAGACGACGTTCCTTGATACAATGCACTTGTTAGTCATAGGATCGCAGCATCTCCATCCTTTTCTCTCTGTGTCGTATCCTAGGAAGATGCACTTGGTCGCCTTTTTGTCGAACTTACTTCGTAGGTGGTTAGAGATGAACACATAGCAGACACACCCAAAGACTCGAAAGTGGCTCACTGTAGGCTTCATATTCCATAGTAGCTCGAATGGTGTCTTGAAGTAAAGGCGAGCTTGCAGTAGCCTATTTGCAACATCTGCAGCTGTCTTCATGCACTCTGCCCAGTATCTTCCCGGGACATTCCTTGCGTGCAACATACTTTGGCAAACTTCTGCAAGATGCCTGTTCTTCCTTTCTGCAACACCATTCTGTTGTGGTGTGTGGGGGCATGTCAATTGTCGCCTTATCTTGTGTTTTCTTAGGAATTCTTCAAATTCCCTGGAGGTGTATTCTCCCCCATTATCAGTGCGCAGACACCTTACCTTCTTCTGCAAATCACTCTCCGCCTTGATCTTAAATTCTCTGGATTTCTGTATGACCTCCGACTTCTCCTTCATAAAGTCTACCCAAACGTACCTCGAGTAGTCGTCGATGAAGGTTACCATGTATCTGTAGCCTCCTATTGATGGATGCTTCACTGGACCGAACACATCAGAGTGAATCAGCAGCAGTAGTTCTTCGGCCCTATACTTGGAGTCTTCGTACGGTAACTGGTGTGCTTTACCGTACTGGCAGCCAGCACATATATTGTTAACATTCACCTCCAGCTGTGGCAGGGCTTTCAGCATTTCCTTGTTCATCATTACCTTCAACTTGTGGTAGCCAACGTGCCCAAGTCTCTCATGCCATAGGTCTGCCGTCTCGTTTTTCTTTACTTTGTCTATGTATGCCGATTCTGCAGACATAACATAGATAGAGTTTACCTTCCGTCCTTCCATGAACGGCGTTCCTGAAAGCTTTAGCTCGTGGTAGACCTTGAAGTCATCAGGCCCGAACACCATGAAATTGCCGGGGGCTGTTAGTTGCGCTACTGACAGAAGATTCTTCTTTATTCCAGGGACATGATAGACTCCTTGTAGTTGCACCTTGTTGGAACTGTCATCGGTGGCTATAATAGTCTTCCCGACATGAGCAATGGGCAGTCTAGAGTTGTTGGCAGTGACGACGACTCGTTGGCCTTTATATTCTGACAACTCCTGCAGCTTCTCTTGGTCACCCGTCATATGGTTGGAGCACCCAGAGTCAAAAATCCAATTCTCTGTATAGTCCACAGAGTTATTGTTAACCACTGTAAGAGCCTGGTCTTCTGACGGCTGCTTTTCTTCTAGCAAGGCGAGGGATGCTTCTAGATTCCACTCTTCTTCGGATTCATTTCCGTCTTGACTTCTTGATGTGGCAGCATTTCCTTCTACATTCTTCTTCTTGAACCAGCAGTCTCGGGTATAATGCCCCTTCTTACCACAATTGAAGCATTCCTCATTTTTTCGTTGAGTTGGCCTTCCTTATCTCCTTTGTTCTTGTGGTTGAATATGTTTTTGCTGCTCACGTCGACCGTTTTTGCCACCTCGAGGGAAGCTTCTCTCATCATCTTTGGCAAACCCTTTATATTTTCTTCCCTTGTTACTGTATAATGCTTCTTCTTCATTTTTCAAAGTCACGCCCGCCAACTGTTTTGCCAGCGTCTCCTGATTAGCTAGTAAATTTTCTAAATCCTCTAACGACGGCGGCGTGGGCCATCCTTGCACCGTTGCAATAAATCCTCTATACTCTGGTCTTAACCCATGAATAATAATCCTCCTCATCCTATCATCACTAATCCTTGATCCTGGGTCTAACTCTGATATCTCCCGGCAGATAGACTTTACTTTTGTAAAGAATTGATTAATTCCTAAATCTCCTTGTCTAACTGCCAGCAAGTCATTCTCTAGAAACTGTAGCCTCATATCATTCTTCTTTGAGAACCTAGTCGCTAGTATATCTCAAGCATCCTTTGGAGTAGTGGCGTACCATATATGCTCAAGCATTTCCTCCTCTATGGTGGTCTTAATGGCGAACATGGCCTTCCCTACCTTAATCCGCCATTTTCTCAAAGCGGCATCATCCTCCTTCGGTGGGGTCGTCTCACTTCCACCAATGATCTCCCAGAGATCTTGACCTTGGAGATATGACTCCATACACGTCTTCCATGTGCTATAATTTTGGTTATTTAGTTTCTTTAGCATGCCGACAGTATTAAACTCCGCCATACCGAATTTATCTTCTAGAAGCGTAGCCTGGTCCCCAACCTATGCCCGACGCAATCCCAGATTGCAGCTTCCTTGACAGAATTTCGGTAGTACCTCCGCTGGAATTTGGCAGATTCTCTCCTAGACTTCGGCAAAACCTCCACTAGGTTTCGGCAGATTCTCCGCTGGACTTCGGCAGAACTTCTGCTGGACTTTGACGCCTGGACCCCAACTGCCTAGCTCTGATACCAAATGTTGGATCTCGTCTTAGCGTTGAAGAAGGCGAACGCTAGTCTTTGAGCGGACTTCGAACTCCTAAGCTCGGAAGAAGAGGAAGTGAAACACTATCACTTGAAGCCAACACTCAACTACTTCAAATACTTGGATTCTTGGATGATTGGATAATTGTTACAAATGAGGACCCTTCCCTATTTATACTAGTTGGCCTCCTCAACCTATGGCTAGGATTACTCCACATGTACGGCTAGGATTGATCCTCTAGAATTTTCTAAACACTTCCTAGAAACTTATATCATATTCCAAGCTTCTAATATATTCTAGAATATTCTAAATTTATCTAAGAACTTACCCGATTATTCTAGAATTTTCTAGTACCTTCGAGAAACTTTGAAAGTAGTTGTTGATCTTTAACAAAACCTTCCTCCCCCCAAGGCACCTCACAACTTCGTCGAACTGCTTGTTCGTGCCCGGATTCTAATTCGTCATTTTTATAGAAGTGTAAATCAAGCAACAGGAGGATGTCAAAAAACTCTCGGTATCACGTTGAGGTTATCCTTTCTTCTTCCAACACTACCAAATGATTCTGTCATCTTCATGTCTTCATTCTTCATCCCTTCAGGGAGCTCAAAGTCGAAATGGTATAGCAGCATTGCTAGAGGGACTACAACATTTGCGAGGCCGAAGTCCAATCCAGGACAAACCCTCCTTCCGGCCCCAAAATTACTCCCTTGGAAATCGACCGGATTGCCCTGAAACCGTTCAGGATCAAATGTGTCCACGTCCTCCCGGTGCTCCTGATCCCTGTCGATTGCCCATCCGTTGACAATCACCTTGGTTTTGCTTGGGATAATGTATCCATTTATCTCGCACTTCTCCCTGCTTTCTCTTGGAACCAAGAGCGGAGCAGGTGGGTGCAGTCTAAGTGTCTCTTTTATAACCAGCTTAAGGTACTGGAGTTCGTCCAATTTAGCTTCCCTTACCTTTGTTTCACCCTCAAATACCTTCCTAACCTCGGCTTGTGCTTTCTTCAGGAGCGTGGGATTTCTAATCATTTCTGATAGTGCCCAGTCTAAAGTTATTGCAGCTATGTCGCTTCCGGCCGTGAAAACATCCTAGAGATAGCAACAAATGACCAAAGGTTCCTTCAGTAGCTCTCATAAGAAACGGGAAGGAATGAACAGATGGGAGAAGAACTCATACCACGATTATTCCCTTGATGTTCTCCCTTGTCAAGGTGAATTCCCCATCCATATTTCCTTCGCACTTCAAAAGAACATCGATGAGATCATCGTGTTCTTCTCCTTCTCCTTCTTCTTCTTCTTCTACTTTTCTTACACTCCTTTTATCTAATTTGTCCATATGTCCCTTTATAATACCCTCCATTATTTGGTCTCCTCTCTTATGAAGTCTTTCCAATTTGGGACTCATACCACTTATCAGATGGAGCGCCTTGTACGACGGGAACAAGTCCCCAACAGCAAATCCAGATCCAAGCCTCAGCATCTCCTCGACAACAGGTATAAGCTCCTTGTGCTCTTTGCATCTTTGCCCGATAGCAATCCTCGAGGTTGTTTCATATGTCTTGTAAAATATTTTCTCCGATAAATTGAGTGTGGTACCTGCTCGGGACACAACCCACCTCACGAGATCCAAGTAAGCTTCTTCTTTAACGCCCCGGAAGGAATGGACCCTCTTCTTGCTAAGGAGCTCAGACTTTACGATTTTCTTAACCATTCTCCAGTATTTGCCATAAGGTGCAAACACTAGGTCCCGTGAGCCGTACAGCATTATTTTAGCTATGAGGATGGATGGCCTGTTTGCAAAAATGACGTCGTGGATCTTCATGACAGCCTCAGCCATCTTTGGCGAGGAGACAACAACTGCGGAGACTTCTCCGAGCTGAAGATGCATCAGGGGGCCGTACTTCTCTGACAAGTCCCGGAGCATGTGGTGAGGCAGGGCACGCACGAGGTTGTGCAAATTCCCAATGAAGGGAAGCTTCCTAGGGCCAGGAGGGAGCTTGGAAGGTGATCTTTTGGGACTTCTGTTGAAAAGGGCGAAGAGGAGGAGGAGGAGGAGGCAAAGGAGGGAGGAGAAGATCGAGAAGAAAGAGAACTGAGTTTCCATGACCTGTGGTGGTTCTACAAGATGTGGTTGCATTGCCAGGCCTAATTACTCATTTTTATACACGTAACTTCCCTTTCTTCTTATCCCTATGGCTACTACTCAGCTACTAGTCCACGGGTGGCAAAACAGGTAAACAAATTTGGTTCATGTCCAGGCACGATAAGACATGACATGAAATACGTCGATCTAAACACGATTCATTTATGTTTTCGTGATCATAGTAGATCCAAACACGAACCATTCTATAACGGGTAAATACGAAAAAACCCGTTAAACCCGAAATAATTTAGTATAAAATAGACATAATATCTGAGTTACATCATAATTCAACGAGCAAAAACTAAAATAAATTCATAAAGATGCCATGATAAAGTTATGAAAATAAATAATTTGATGTTCAAATTATTAAAAAAAGAAAAACTTTGAATGTCTATTATGATCGTGCACTTGTAGACGAATTTCCACTTCATGCAAAAAGTAATTGTGCTCAGATTTTACAAAATAGAAAGATAAAAATAATCATGTCATAAAGAACTTAGCTAATCAATATTTGTTGAACTTTCTTAGATTTATGAATGTCTTCATTATTTACATATAAACTAACAATATTTTATGTACGTTCATCGAGTTGTAGATGTTCTTTACATGTGCAAAAACAAGAAATAAATGTATGATTAAACAAACTATAATGTATGTGTTCCATTTGAGTGAAAGTATGCATTTCGTGATATATTAATTAGAAATTAAATATTTCGGCCAAAATAAATGTTATGTTTTAAGTTTAAAATCCAACTTTTAGTATAAAGAAGGGGATGACTTTCAATTTGAGAAGACGACAAGCTTGAGAAAGGAAACAATAATAACTCTATGAAAGTAGAGTTATTTACGTCAATTTCATACCTAGAATTTGTTAGATTTGTGAAATATCGCGCTTATTGCATACTATTTCTTGTTATCTCACATTACTCTCGAGAATTTGGATACTGCCGAATTTTGGGTTTATTTCAGATTAAAAACGGAATAAGAAGATTTCGGCGTATCTACAAAGATTCTGTGCAAGGGAAAAGACTTGAAGGTCACGCGTGAAGGAGGACTAATTGAAGAGAAAAAAAAGATTTTATCTCGGATTTTCAGAGATTCTCGAGGGTTTATTTCTTTAGGACTATAAAAGGACTTTGTCCCTTAGGCTATAAAAAAACTTCGACGAGGGATAAGAAGGGAGTTAGATTATTGTTTAGGATGCTTTTCTTTCCTTTGAATTGTGTCTCGAAAACGATGCTCGGCTAAACTTTCTTGGCTAGGATTATGTTGAACTAAATTGTGTAGTTGAATTTTCTGAACTCGTTTTAGAACAATTTCGTACTTTGGATGTTTATTTATTTCGTTTGATTTTAATACATGCAATTTGTCTGATCAACGAATTGTATTGATTTGTTGTCCTAAATTAAACTCGGGAGAGAAATTTTAGGAGAGAACATGAACGAAATAGCCTTGGTTAATATCGCGGGAGCGAATTGGCTAGTAAGTAGTAGCGGGAGATATACTTCTAGGTAACCAATAAATGATTGAATCTTAATGTGTTCTGGCCTTCGTAATTCACTATAGGGATATAGGTTTATGGTGGTTTAGAATAATCTTTTGTAAACTCGGGAAAGGCACTTAGGGACATAAGAATCCGGTTAGTAAACAGAATTAGTATAAATTTGGGATAAACGAGTGAAGGGGTTTAACGAAACAAGGAGGGGATACTTGATCCTAGGCTTTTCCGTCTATTGAATTCCGATTCTTTACTTTGATATTTATTTCTTACTAGTTTAATTTTCAGATTTAAAAACTCATTTTTTTCCTATTTGTTTGGCTAAAAAAAAATTGCAATTGTGTATGCTAAATGATTTTAATTGTTATCCTCGTTGGAACGATGACTCTGCTCATTTCTCTATTACTTGTTGTGATCCGTATACTTGCAGTGTGCGAATTTAGCGATCAAACAACTTAACGTAATATATTTTAATTGACTGATCTTGTAACAATTAGTATATTATTACAATTTTTTAAAAATAGTCTAATGGATGGTAAATGGCACACCAATCAAGGATGACCCGATAACAATACGAACCCGTTCATGTTAAATGATTGTGGTCGTGTTGCGTCCAAAACACCCCTAACTACTACCATCTCCAAATTAAATTAAATTATTGAATTTGGAAATCGCATCTGCCCCAATAAGCGTTTTCTTTAAAAATTAGAGTCGCACCACGAGAACCGCGATGCTTTAAGAATTAAAAATTAACATAGATTAAACTGAACGATTCTTTACACATGGTTAAAATTAATTTATTAATGATGTTTAATAAATTAATTTTTAATGCCCATTTGATGTGATGAATGATTCCTTCTAAATTAGTTTCATCGGTCATATGTTGTCTTAGAATTAATTTCAACGCTCGTTATTTCCATTTCATTTCATTTTGCTTGACATAATGATACGAGCATTCATTTTACAACCAACCCCATGACCAGACTTTATACCAAGTCGGTTCATAAAGTTATGAACCCACCCCACCCCACCCCACTAGTTGAAGGCATAAATAAATTGAGCTTAATACTAATAATTGCGGTTACGAGCTTTTGTTAGTCGTGTAAGATAATTAACTAATGTTAATGTCTTATAGATCTAACAACGTGTGACAGTAACAATAAAAAGATCGGAAAAAATGAGTCTTATTTGGTCGGGATCGGGTACTCCGAGAAGAATTTGGCACGATCTCGACTACGTCCCGAGGCCATGGGGTCTCGAACACGAGCACGGGCCTGAGGGCCACGTCCCAGACGTGCACATAGGACTGGACGGGTCTTGGCCGATCCAGTCAAGTACCCCTTTCACCCTGCCCTCGTCCCACGCCGCCTGCACGGCACCACCTTCCCAAAACAATACAAGTTCTGCATTGCGACAGCGTCGAGTACTTGCCAGTCAACAGTTTGGTAAGCATGTGATATGCAAAAGGGTGCATGTTAGGTGTGATTTTGAGACGTCGAGGTCGCTCCAGCAAGGCTCGTCGACAACTTCCTCTGGGTCCCTGCTAGGGTCCATTGTGACCGACCCGATCGAAGACGTGAACACTACTCACCTTGCCCTGCCTCCGCGGCCGCGCTTATCACGTTCCTAGTCCCTGTAACGATCAGTATTTTCATAAAATTTTTCAGGGTTTGTATACAACTTTGACTAGTCAGAGTTTGCGGAAGCCGACAAATTTCAAGCCCTTCACCCGTGATCGACTCTATTCGCCTTTCAACTTCACTGTGCCACGTATTCCTTTCTGACTGCACTACGAAACTGGGGGTCAGCGATAAATCGCTGGTACGCCCCACCCATGCACATGCGAAACAATACGATAACTAGACTTATCCTATCGTGCATCTTTAAAACCATTTTAATGCACCATACGATTCAGGGCCACAATAAATATACAAATACAGATAGAACAGGTCACCCAACAGGAGTGTAGCAATTAACAATGATTATATATATATATATATATATATATATAAAAGGCAGTAAGCTGATGTATAATACGGAAAGCAATGAATGTACAATACGACTCCCTCATTTCACCGTCACTCTATATATAAACACTTCTTACGGTGCCAGGACCACCGCAGTGCGTCCCCACCCACTCCTCCGGGAGCGCCCGGGAATCGGAGCGGATAACCGCCGCGAGTGGAGTTACCCCAGCACTCCTCCAACCTCACAGTCGGGAAACACCACAAGAATTTCAACTCTATTAATCCCGCAGTCGCAAACTAATTCTAGAGCCTCAATCCCGCAGCAAACGATTGAAGTTTTAGCCCTAGAGAACAATCTACTAACCCGTGGCCCACGGCAAGCTAACTGTCCCCGACCGTTCCAGTGACAGGAGGCTCGGCATCCCTTCTCCTTTTGTAAGCTCACAAGGATTCCCACGTTTTCATTTCTGTTTCACATGGAGAAGAGGATTACCGTCTCGTATCACCGCGGTCACGTCGGGCTCAGCAACCATTCGTGAGATTACCGTCTCGTATCACCGCGGTCACGTCGGGCTCAGCAACCATTCGTGAGTCACGGCCGGAGGAGGACAGACGGCTGCCCATCAGTCAACCTCCACTGCTAACAGCCTCCGCGACCACCATACCACATTGAGTTCCAGCATTCAGAGGCAAGCCAGTCAACGCTCATCAGGTCTCACCATTTCAGACCAACCGCACACTTCACAAGCGACAATCCAGCCTTCCGTAGGACACCCGTGGCTCGAACGCTCACAATACTCCAGATGGTCACACACCCATGGCAGTCTCGAGACTCAGAGCACTACAAACCACGAGACGCGCAGCAAGCAAACTGTCGACGCGGATGGAACTCAACCAACCTACCCCGCCTCCCGAAAACGTCCCTACCCACACGATTTCACGGAGAAACAAACCAGCAAACAACAGATGAAGGGAGGGGGTGGAACGTACAGTAAACCCAAACCCTTCAAGTTGAGGACCTCCCTCCATTGGTATCCTCAGCCCCGGCATTGTGCCTTCTCTCCGACGGTCCGTCAGGAACTCGTAATTATCGGCGACAACAAGGAAAAACGGGGGGGGAGAGCCGTACCCTCTGTCCTCAAAGCCGATCGTTTTCCCCCCTTAACCCGCGAGGAGCTTGCAGAAGGGTAACCGTTCCTTGGAGGGGAAGAAATCCCCCGATCCCCTTTATCCTCATGTCCGTTTATTTTATTTTATTTCTTTTTCTTCCTTCTTTTTAATTGTTATTTCTTTTTTTTTGTAGATAGTTTGTTTCTTTAGCATTCCTACTAGCCTACGTGGCGAATGGATTGTCCCTATATTATTATTTTTGTTCCCTATTCTCTATTTTATGTTACCCCGTATTACCGTTATAAATACGCTATTACGAAATCTAATTTTAATGCACCTGTCAAAATCCTCGACGTAGTACATGAACAAAGTCGTTACCCGAATTCGATTACGCTTAGGTCAGGCCGTTCCCTTCCCATATGACGTAAACCCGAAGTCTTGGCCATGCCTCGTTAATAACGTCGACTGACTGCGAGAATATTAAACTCTCGTGTTCATGTCGAATTTTAACCAAGTCAACCGTTCGACCCGTCTATAATTATTCTTTTCAATTAATCATTTATATAATAATATAATGTGAAATTTCGAGTCGTTACAATCCACCCCCTTAATAAAATTTCGTCCTCGAAATTTACTTAGTAAGGTCCTTTTCATCCACGGACCTCACATTAAAGGTGGGAGCTCTTATTCTCCTTTGAGCTTAGAGTTTCTTCTGTGTTTTGCAAATCGAACACATCCTTTTCTATCAAAAAGGTAAAATTTCTGGTTGACACTTTTCTCAGATTGTCCCTGAGTAACTTCCTTCTCAGATACCTACCTCCTCACTGCTTAGGACAATTGGAGAACCGACATTTGCTTGGCTGTTATTTGAATGGTCAATGGACGGTAATGCTGGAGATTCAAAAATGTTTCCGGTAGCCATTGTAGAACTCCCTTCCACATATACTTCGTCTGGCCTTTTGAAACGTGAACTAGCCGCAGGACTAGCATTTCCACTAATTTGGCTGTTTCGACTACTGGCAGATGTAAATAAATGGCACGCAGATGCAGTTGGAGGAGATACTCTATGAGAAGAATGCACTCTATCAGATAAGGATGCACTTCCAAAGGGAGTAGCTGACTCCTCTCTTTCACTCAAATGCACATTTGAAAAGGTATGAACTCCATTCTCATGAGCCAACTGATTTGGAACATCATGTGAAGACTTGCATAAATCCCAACTGCAACAATCTTCGTGACTTCTCGAATGCTCAATCTCAGTGCAATGCATCATTTCTGTGCTGCTATCATACTTCTCCATCTGACCCGTCAGTATTTCTACATCAATATTTTCATCCTTTAAGGCAGTATCTATCCCTGCTTCAGAACACTTTGGAGTGCTTGAAAGCTTCTAAATGCCATCAGCGTCATGGTTCAGAAGCTCAAAATCAGGGCAACCATTCAATTCGCTTCCATGAGACACCTTATACAACAAGGCTTCATCTTTTCTCAAGCTACTTTAATTCTTTCCATTGACAAGGGCTCAGGACTTGGCACTTCTTCTAAACGAACAATCATACATGCAGCGGAGGATATTTCCAAAACATTTCCCTTTCTGTTCCATTCCCAACATCTTTTTTCTCGCATTTCACATACACTTTGCATGCCGACTTCTCATAAATCATCATCCCGAATTGCAGCATCAGCAGTTACATCCGGGCTAGTAAAACCTCCAGAAATTTTGATAGTAGAACCACCACCGACAGAATCGAATATTTGCTTCTCAAAAGCTTTGGTATCTTTACCATCAAGGGCCATCTGAAGGGAGGAGGAGCTCTGGACAGGAGAAATATTGTAGTCACTAGT
Source organism: Melastoma candidum (assembly GCA_023653495.1). Taxonomy (NCBI): domain Eukaryota; kingdom Viridiplantae; phylum Streptophyta; class Magnoliopsida; order Myrtales; family Melastomataceae; genus Melastoma; species Melastoma candidum. The sequence continues at coordinate 11,570,275 of CM042888.1, read as the reverse complement.
AGCCATCTGAACAACTAATGACGCTTTGTCTAAAGAGGGACGTGGTTCTGTAGCATTAGCGGACATAGCCTCAAAGGCACGATGAACTCTCTCAGAAGGAGGTAAAGTAGCCTCAACATCGGCAGAACCACTAGAACCTGCTGGTGGATTTTTCACATCTTTAGGCACTTGCAGGGCCACATCTGGATATTGAAGACAATTCTCTAATGAAGCAACATCTTGAGGAATTGCCTCAGTTCCAAGATGAGAAGTATTAATATCATTATCAGCAGAGGAGCAGCTCAATGGCGGTGGATTCGACAGATTTTGGCTGGGCGATTTCTACTCCAATTCAGGATAAGAACAGATAGCTTCAGTAGTAGATAATTTGCTCCTTCTCACCCTGGCACGCTTCACCAGGGGCAAGTGCTCATCGCCATTTTCCCTTGGACAGTTTCCCAAAGATTCAGAAGCAACCATGTTCTGTGAAGCATCAAAATTTAATTCACTCTCATTACTTGGAGTAAGTTATACAGTATCACTAATTAATCTTTTTCTATTGGGCTTCCTTTTCCTCTTAACAACAACAACCTTAACATCCACATCAAGGCCGTTTTGGTTGTTGGATATGACCCTCAACATGTTCACTTTCCATGGGTTCAACAGCAATCTCATAGCGTCCATTTCTGCGATCAGACATTACAGCACTGTCACCGTGACTGTCGTCCGAGTCCATCGACACAACTTCTGAACCACTCTCCTCCACACTACTATACTCAGAAATGGAGGGTGAATCCAAGTCTTCTATTTTTGAGACATCGACACTTCTCCTTGTCCGTCTACTCTTCTTCCAGAGGCCTCCATTACTGAATTTGAAGATGAAATCCTTGACACAGAACTATCCTCAGCATTCATTTCAATAGCTTTCCTATCTCCTAAACTAAAACCATCTAATCAACCATCATTCACTAATCCCATACTCCTAAAAGGCCCGAACTCAGACTTCCCCAAGCAGTCACCGTAATTAACCACCGAGCCACAACTGCACACACTCGGCGTGCCCATTACCGAGTTTTCCTTAGTATAATGCTTGAGCTCTGGATCCTCACAGAACGAATACCACGGCAGTGACTCCTTCCCTCCATCTGATTCGAGTCCCGTAAATCATCGGTCGATCGGGAGAATCGACCTTGGCGGCATAACCCATTGATAACAGTGTTGTAGAAAACAATGTTTTTTTTTTTGGTAGAAAGGGTAGTTTCATTCAGAAAATAAAATAGGCGTTTTGGCAGTTAGGTTACAGAATCGGTGAAGCATGGGATGTCCTCATGCAATGTTTCCAAAATGAAATCTGGGGGAAAATGGAAAGATAGGTAAAGCTCCTCCTGGTTTAGGGCTGCCTTTGCCATATTATCCGCAACCCTGTTTCTTCCCCTTGGCACGTAGGATATTGATGATGCTTCAAAATCATGTAACCGCGACCTGCATTCATCCAGAATAGGCTTAATTAATGAGTTTGGTTGCTGGGTGCCCTATAGGTAGCTAACTAGTATTGCTACATCTGTTTGGATTGCTAGATGCTTGATTCCGAGGTTCTTTACTAGGCTGAGTCCTTCTTTAATTGCCATGGCTTCAACAATTAGGCAGTTCGTGCTAGGGTGTTTAGCACAGGATCCAACTATCCAGTTGCCTTGTTGATCCCTCAGTACTGCCCCTAGGCCGATGTATAATTCGTTCTCCCTTGTAGATGCATCTGTGTTCATCGTGTATGGTAGAGCTTTGTCTGGTTCCCATTTTTCTGGGAGAATGATCTGTTGGGATTGGTCCCTATTTATGTTATCCATGTAAGAGAGGGGTGTTGGTTGGAGCCTGTGGTGCTGTCGTTGCCCTGGTTTCTTCTTGCCTCCAACTAGTGCTTTCAATTCAGCTGCTTTTCCCAGGATTAGGGAGTATGGTAGTGTGGTTTTGGTGGTATTCCTGAAGATGATGTTGTTTCTCTGCTTCTAGAGGTGCCATAGGACAGAGGTGAAAAGAATTTGCCATTGGATACCTCTATAAGTTGTGTGAGTTCCTGTTTTTAAGTTTCCTAGAAGCCACTATTGCATTGGTCCTGCCGAGATGGAGCTAGGCTGAGGAAATAGTTTTCAAGTGGCTTGAGATATGGGGCAGTCCCTGAGAATGTGGAGTGCTGATTCAGTTTCCCATTTGCAAGATGGGCATAGTCTGTCTTGAGTGATATTTCTGGAATAAAGGAGGTCTTTTGTTGGGAGTTTGTCAAACCAAGCCAGACATAGGAATGTCTTTTGCTTTGGGAGGATAGGTAGTTTTCACATCCATCTCAGGTTAGTCTGGACATAACTTCCATCCTGTGAGTGTGATAGGTTGTATGCTGATGAAAGAGTGAAGTCTCCGTCAGGTGAGAGTTTCCATGTTATCTTGTCCTGTGCGGTGAATGGGCTTAGGAGGTGTAAGCCGGTGATGTGGGACCACATTTCTGGTGGCAGCAACCATGCTGCTCCTGTTTTGATCCATGTAGTGCCATCATAGTTGTCTGCCACTCTCATGTGAGTTTCCTGGTTATGTAGGGGCCTTGTGATCATGTTCCTTCGTCTTCCACACCCTAGCCAATCATCATTCCAGAAGCTGGTCTGGGTTCCATCCTTAACTTGGAATCTTAATCCATTTTTCAGCAGGTCTTCCCCTGATCTTAGGGCTTTGAGAATGAAGGATCATGTTTTCCTGTTTTCTAGGTGGTCCCCATATTTACTGGTAATGACCTGTCACCAAAGGGAGGACTTGTCTGTTTTAAATCTCCAGGCCAAGCTACACAGAAGGGCCTTGTTCCTGTCCCTAGCTTTGAAGAGTCCTAGACCACCTTCCTCTTTATGTTTAGTAACTTGGTTCCAGTTGACTAGGTGTAGTTTTTTCTGGCTTTCGGATGATCCCCAGAAAAAATTTCTGTTGATGGAGTCCAGTTCCTCTTGAATTCTTCTTGGCCAGCATAAGCAGGACATTTGGTATGCAGGTATGGCCTCTGTTATTGATTTGATGGCTACTGATCTGATTGTTTTACTTAGAAGTTTTGTTTGCCATCCTGACAGTTTATCCCTGATTCTTTCTATAACAGAACCGAAGGCACTTGCTTTGTCTGCCCTTTTCCCTAACTTAAAACCCATGTATTATCCCAGATCTATGGTAATTTGAAAGCCTGTCTCTCTTGCTATCTTCCTTGCTTTGTTTTGGCCTACATTTGCTGAGAATAGGATGCGGCTCTTGTTTTTGCTTACTTGTTGTCCAGCTAGGTCGCAGAATTGTTTTAGGGCTCTAGTGACAGCCTTGGTATTTCTTATTGTCGCTTCTCCAAATAACAGTAGGTCATCAGCAAAGAAGAGGTGAGAGAAGGCGGGTCCATCTCTGCTTGCTGCCACCTTGTTCCACTTCCCCTTCCTACATTCCTGTTCTATAATATAGCCGAGGTATTCCAAACAGAAAATGAAAAGATAGGGGGATAGAGGATCGCCTTGTCTAACGCCTCGCCTAACGCCTCTTGATGGCTGGAAAGGGTTTAGGTTTCCTCCATTGAACAGGACACTATAGGTGGCCGTTGCTAGGCAGCTCGAGATTAGGTTGATCATCTCTTTCGGGAAGTTGAATAGATGTAGGACTTTTGCAATAAATACCCATTCTAATTGGTCGAAAGCTTTGTTCAGATCCACCTTGATTGCTAGATATCCTATCTTCCCATTCTTAGTGTTAAAAGTGTGCAGTAGCTCTTGAGCGATGATGTAGTTATCGCTTGCCTTTCGTCCAGGTAGGAAGCTGTTTTGGTTGGGGGAACTCAGCTAGCTCATGAGGGGTCTTATTATGTTGACTAGTATCTTGGATATCACTTTGTAGAGTGTGTTGCATAGAGATATAGGCCTCAACTGGTCAACAGTTTCTGGGTTGGTTGTCTTTGGGATTAGAACTATGGATGTGCCTCCTAGTGTTGGTGGAATCTGGCAGGCGGTAAGAATCTGTTTGGCCTCGTTTACTGTAGAGTTTTTGACTATGTCCCAGAAATTTTGAAAGAAAATTGGGTTTAGTCCGTCTGGCCCTGATGCTTTGATCGGTTTTAGGGAGAACAGGGCCTGTTTTACTTCTGCCTCATCACACTGTCTGGTTAGTTTGTTGTGGATTAGATGGTTGATGGTTGGGATTCCAGGAGTGGGGCTTTAAGTCTCTCTGATGTGTAATTGCTGCCGTTGGTGATTGAGGTATATCTCTCAGAGAAAGCTGATCTGATATGATTTCCTATTTCTTCTTGGTTTTCAAACCAGGTATTTCCTATTTTCAGCCTATTGATTCGGTTTGCCCTTCTCTTAGCCAGTGTAGTTGCGTGAAAATATCTAGTGTTTCTTTCCCCTTCGATGATCCAATTCGTTCTGGACTTCATGAACCATAACTGCTCTTCTTCTATCTGGATATCGTTGTATTCTTGGATGAGCTTCTTTTCGAGGTTCTTAAGGAATTCTGAGTTCTTGTTGTCCAGGTATGTTTGTATACCTAGGAGTCTCGCCTGCAGCCTTCTTTTCTTGTGGTTTATGTTTCCAAAGGTTTCTTTGTTCCAGATTTCTACTTTCTCTCCGAATAGTTTAGTTGCCAGCTCATATGAATTGTGCCCTTCATCCCAGGCTGAAGTTACTAGGTTTGGTAGGCTTTCATGGGATAACCAGGCAGTCTGGAATCTAAATGACCTTTGGAGGCGTAGTTGTTTTGATTTGTATAGGCTGAGAAGTATCGGCCTGTGGTCTGAGTAGCATCTGGGAAGGTGGGATACTTGTGATTCGGGATATTGGAGTAGCCAGTCTAGGTTCGCCATTGCTCGATCAAGTCTTTGAGAGATTCTACCCTGGGATCTGAAGTTGCACCAAGTGGTTTTAGGGCCAGAGAATCCTAGGTCTAGGAGTGAGCAGTAATCTAAGCAGCCTGCTAGTTTCCTGGTTTGAGACATAGACACTTTCCTTCCTCCTATCTTTTCTGTTTCGCTAACGATGCTATTGAAGTCTCCTACCATCAGCCATGGGTGGTTAATGTGGTCTGCAATAATTCTACAGTTTTGCCATAGGTTATCTTAGTTTCTAGACCTAGGGCTAGCATATATTGCAGAAATTAACAAGGTTGGGTAGATGGTATCCTGACCTCGGCATGGATTTCCTGCTCCGTGTTTGCCAGAGCTCGGATGTCCAGAAGAGTGGTGTCCCATTGAATCCATAGTCCTCCTCTGAAGCCGATTGAGCTTGAAACTATCGATCCATCAAACGGCAGCCTCCTTATGCTAGCAGCAGCGTTATCTCCAGTGACTCTAGTTTCCGTGATTACAGCCATGGCAGGTTTGTGTTTGTGGTAAAGGTCCCAGAAGTGTCTAAAGAAACTGGGGGTTAGCTATTCCCCTGCTGTTCCAAATTAGGATCTTCATTGGAGGGTTATAAGGTGGGAAAATGTTTGCCACTAGTTCCGAGTCCGTTGCACCAGTATTAGGATGGGCTTCATCCCTAAATTCCCATGCTATTAGTGTCAGCTCCATGACTTCTACTTCCCCTTTCATTCTCCTTGAGTGCCTGAAAAGTCTCATGCAGATGTTGAGAAGTGGTGGGGCTAAGAGCACAATCAGTGGGGATTCCGTCGTGCAGACCACCAATGGAGACACACAGAGGTGTGTTTGACTTGCTTCCTCTTCTAGAATGAAGTCTATAGGGTCTGAGTTTGATTCCCTCTCTTGCTGCCAGTACATTGGAGGGTCTAGGATCCTCCGAATTCCCAGTGGTGGAGGTGCGTTTGAGCAGTTCCGCAGGGAAAGCGGTAGCCAGCAATGCTCTTCGACCTTCAATAGGTGATTCCATTCTCTGATTTCGTCGTGGAGTTGGGCTCTGATGTTCTCCCTTAGGATTCCTAGGATATGGTTAACCACCTGGTTTGAGGTTGGCCTGCTTATGGTTAGTAGTGTCTCCAGTGTAGCGTCAATGAATTGGGAGATCGCTACACTGGAGATTTCTAGCCTGTTTACACTAGAAAAAAATGTTAAGAGAGAGAGATCGCTGTTTACTGCAAGAAGCTGCAGGTACTTAATGCCTAATTGACAAATCCCCGTTTAAAAGGCCATCTATCAACATTGTAAAATCAACCACATTCAGAGCGGGGGTAAAATTAACCTCACTGATGACTGACTTATCTGTTTCCAGAATTCTGCCATCCTCCATCAGGATCTTAAATACAGAAATGGGCAAGGCAAACCCTAAGTTTTCCAGACTCATTTTACTTACGAAGTAAAGGCCAATATTACATCCTTGCATTTCATTAGCAAGTCCCTCCAAAATTGAACAGAGAGACTCGTTTGTGATCAACAAGCAGTCTATTTCCATCGAGAGGTCAGCTTCTAACACTAAGAATACATCCCCTTTCTTGTCGAGATTGTAGGTAGCCCAATCGCATAGAGGAACATAGCTTGTGGCAGTTATTCTTTTGAATTCCCAACGAAATCTTAGAACTCCATTGGCACCCTGTTTTTCAAAAACCGCGTCAATGAATTTAACAGCAGATTCCAAATCTCCTCCTACTGTCTACAAGTACTTCAAAGACCATGTCGAACAAGCCTCTCGAGGATACCCGTCCATGACCCTATTGTAGCGTATCGATGAAGAAATAGATGTCTCCTTGTGCTTATCAATTAACTTCAACGCCTCATCAATTCTATGCACAGTATGAATCCCGTTGATCGTTGCGCACTAAGTGCCTAAACTTGTAGTTAATTTCAAGTCCTGGTTCCTTCTGTACAGCATAATGGCATCCTCGATGCTCCTACTATGAATGGTGCCTTATAAATACGTTACACCTCATAACATTCATTTCCAACCCCATTTCTCAAATCTACTCTTCGTCTCACATACTCCCTCCACATTCTTTTCTCTGATGTATCCATTTAGCAGTGTGCTATATGTAAAAACACCTCCCACTATTCCCCATGTGAAATCCTCTGCCTCAGATGTTCTCCCAGCACTACACAATCCGCTAATGACTATGTTATGTGTGACAACACCAGGAGCAACCCCTTCTTCAAATCCCCCAACTTAATCGCAGCTTGCACTGCTTTTCCATAGGCAACCGAATCAGCATGGATGCCACGATCGATCACCTCATCAACCATTTCAATCACCTTGTTGTGCTGTTTATCCGCCACTAGAGATTCCCGCAATGGATTAAGTGACGGAATCAATGGAGGAATCCCTTCCCTCTTCATCAACTCATACAATTCCACAGTTTTCTTAGTCATCTTTGAGTCAGCACACACGTACAACAACGCGTTCGAAAGCTCGGCTTCAACGAAGGACACCTAACTGAGAACATCTGGAAACGCGCTGAGGGCGAGGAGAACACATCGTCACTGCTTGTCGGCGGGACAAGTGACTTAATGTAACCAAGATCCAAATCCGTACGGTTCTGCTCGAGGAGCTTCCCGATGCAGCGGAAGACGGCCCTTTAACCAAACCGGAGAAACCGCCTTCGATGAACAAAGCAGGAATTTGGCCAGAAAACGAACTTGCCACTGCAACTCCATGGCGGGCAAACATCCAAGGTCCAATCTACCAACCTTTCTCAATCATCCATCCCATCCAACTAAAACCAGTGATTTCAAGGTGCTAAGGCGCCACCAAGGCGAGAAGGCCTCTCATTGCCTGAGGCGCTAGGCGCTAGGCGCTAGGCGAGGCGCTAGGCGCTAGGCTTTAATGCAACCATGTATAGATCATAGAACAATTTTTTGTAATTGAAATGCCAAATGTAAATGTCTTCTTAAATCAAAAAGACAATTTCAAGTTCCACAATCCACAATCCTCATCCATAAGAGGCATCATCATCCTCAATCCACATAAAAAGCATCAGCATCCACAATCACAATCCATCCAAATTCACGCCATCCTCATCTACATATCAAGATCGAAATCACCACAATCATCATCATCTAAGTCAACATCCTTTTCTAGCAAATTATCATTGCCAAGTTGTGGTTCATTGTCATCTTCAACATCGGCGTCGACTTCATCTCGAAGTATGTTTCGTGAGCTACTTGAAGTAGCTTGTCGCCTAGCTGTCCGAACTGGTTCATTGACACCCGATGCTATCTCCACCTCTCTCCACGTCAAAGTATCGTCAGGAAAAACCAAGTCATCGCCATGCTCCACTTCATCATCCATTTCTCCTAACATCCACTCATTACTCTCATCAATTTCATCCAAAGTAAGTGGATCTATAACATCGACAGCATCGTAGCGAGCCTTTAGCTTCTGATTATACTTTACATAAACCAAATCAAGCAATCTTTCATGTTCAAGTCAATTCCTCTTCTTTGTATGAATCTACAAAGAAGAAAAATGTTAATGTACGAAATGTTAATAAGAATAATGGATACAACACTTCAGTAAGAGAGGTATACATGCTCAAATGTGCTCCAGTTGCGCTCACAGCCGCTTGAACTACAAGTCAAACTTAGAATTTTGACCGCAAGACGTTGTAGATTCGGAGTATTATCTCCAAACATTTCCCACCATTCCCTGTCATTCAAATACATAATTTGTCATTTAATGTAACACTTAATTATGAATTTTGAGAATGGTCAAAGAAAAAGTACCTGGCGATCTCAATTTTCTTCCTCGATTGACTAGAGCCGTACCAAATTTCCCTCCAGATCGCATGTAAAATGCAAGTTCATTAAGTATCTTATCCTGATGCTCGATAGTTGGAGAGAACTTCTCGATACAAGCATACAAACCATCTGTTACTTCAGAATCTGTTTCCAAATTGGAAATCTTATCAAAGTATGCCGGATTTAAATAATGTGCAGCTGCATGTAAGGGCCGATGTAGCTGACAATTCCATCGCCAAATTGGAAATCGTCAATGATCTTGAACACGGCTGCATATTTGTCTTCTTTATTGTTAAAAGACTTCTGGATGGTCTCTTTAGCCCTATCCATCGCCTCATAAAAATACCCCATCGTTGGCTTCTTCTCGTTATCCACAATACGAAGAACGGATACTAATGGACCCATCACCTTCAATGCGTACATAACCTAGTCCCAAAATGATTGCCTCAACACAATCTGAAACGCCCTTCTTCCTTTTGCCGTAGTCAACAATTTGTCTACTTCCCATTCGGGGGATCCGAACATTCTCCTCAACTTAATCTTCAAGATATGAAGCCTCTGCAAAGTGAGGAAGGCCGTCGCGAATCTTGTAATACCACATCTGAGCAACTCCTTATTCTCCGTATAAGCTCTCATGGTGCTCAAAACACTACCATGATTATAGATAAATCCGACAAGGAAGATGGCATCTTGGACAGTTTTCTTCACATTCGGGAGCTTGCCGATATCTTCAAGCATCAAGTCGATGCAATGAGTCGCACAAGGCGTCCAATACAAGTGTCCTCTCTTTGCCATCAGTAATTTTCCTGGTTAGAGACAAGTTGTTAAGAATTTACACATTAGTGTTATGAATTAATAAAAAAGAATCATAACCTTTTTTAAAGAAAATAAAATCTTAACAGCCAACACGTAGTTGCTTCCATTATCCGTGATCACTTGCATGACATTTTGCTCTCCAATTTCCTCCACAAAGCAACTCTCTATAATGAAGTGTACAGGCGATTGTACCTTCTGTTTAATAGAGGATGAAATTCAACCTTCTATTATATAGAAAGGTTAATATCCTTCCTTCTATTGTGAAGTGTACAAACATGTACCTTCTGTAGATAATTTCTATATTGACGGATTCTAACCAGGAGAACCGTATTGAAGAAAACATCTATTGACGTCTTCTAAGACTTGGTTAATAGGATGTATTGTTTGTACACCACTATTAATAACCGAACGTCTTGTTTGTACACCACTACTGATGTCACCAATGATTTGATCAATATGATGTCGTTTTTGATATAGAGCAGGTGCCCTAAAATCATTTTGATTATTCTGAGATGATTCTTCAGAATTATCATTTGTTTGTTCAAGATCATTTTTAGATTCATGAACAGAGGGTTCACCCATCTCTTTCGTAGAGGGTGGATGTTCTGAAGAACCTTCTGTAGGTTCTAAAGAAATTTCTATAGGTTCAAAAGATATAACATTTCTTGTATTGATAGTAGGAATGTCATTAATTTTTACATTAATAGACTCCTCTATAGTAGAAGTTCTTTTGTTTAGAACTCTATAAGCTTTGCTAGACAAAGAGTATCCGAGAAAGATACCCTCATCTGTCTTAGCTTCGAACTTTCCTAAATTGTCCTTAGAAGGTCTCAAGATAAAACAAGGACTTCCAAAGGAGTAGAAATAGGAGATGTTCGGTTTTCTCCCCCTGTATAGTTGATAGGGAGTTTTCTCAAGTATGGGTCTGAGTAGAACCCTATTTGATATGTAGCAGGCTGTATTAACAGCTTCTGCCCATAGGTTCTGTGGAGCAGAGCTCTCACACATCATGGTTCTAGCCATGTCTATTAGAGTTCTATTTTTTCGTTCTGCTACTCCATTCTGTTGAGGAGTATAAGGAGCAGAAAAATTGTGATCGATACCATGTTCGTCACAGAAAGTAGCGAAGTCATGGTTTTCAAACTCAGTACCATGTTCTTATAGCTTTTACAGAAGATCCAGTTTCATTTTTTAATTTCTTAGCTAGCTTAATGAAAGTTTCAAAAGCATCGCTTTTGTGAGTTAGAAATTTAACCCACGTGTATCTAGAGTAGTCATCAACTACAACTAGACAGTACCTTCTACCGCCGACACTCTAAACTCTAGTAGGTCCGAATAGATCCATATGTAGAAGTTCAAGAGGTTGAGAAGTATAAACTTCATTCTTGGCTTTGAATGAAGATTTAGTTTGTTTTCCAAGTGAACATGCTTCACAGAAGCTGTCATGTTCAAAACGGATATTGGGTAATCCCTTAACCAAATCCTTTTTCACAAGCTTGGATAACAATTTAAAATTGGAGTGTCCCAACCTTCTATGCCATAGTAGGCTTTCATCTTTGACTGTCAGAAGGCAATTTTCTGTAGTACAGAAGCTATTCTGAGTCAAGGTATAGATGTTCCTCTTACGAGTCCCAATGAAGCGAACTTCATTGTTCAGGATTCCGGAACACTTGTCTTGATCAAAAGTTATTTTATAACCTTTGTCACAAAGCTGGCTAATGCTCAGCAAATTATGTTTGAGTTCTGTAACCAACAGAACCTCATCGATGACCATGGAGTCAGAACTTCCAATGGTACCTTTGCCGATGACAGAGCCTTTGCTATTGTCACCGAATTTAACTGACCATCCACATTGTAGAGTCAGTTGGGAAAATTTGGATGGTCTCCGGTCATGTGCCTGGAGCATCCACTATCCAGATACCATTCGCTTTCAATAGTTTCTGTTTGAAAGCAGGTATTGAGTTTATTTTGAGTTTCTGTGTGAGTTGTGAGGCACATTTGTGCTTCCTCATCATCAGAATCATCAAGTTCTGCCCAAGTAGCCATTGCTTTCTTGGACTTGTATTTTGGAGAAGGTTTCTCCTTTTCTTTAAGTAAAGGACATTCTGTTTTGAAGTGTCCTTTCTTTTTGCATTCAAAGCATGTGACCGACTTTGGGTCCATGTGATTTTGGCTTCTCTTATTGAAGCGCTTTTTGGAGGCGAACCGCAAAAGGCGTTTAGCTATCATTGCGAGTTCATCATCCGAATCAGCTTCTGCTTTATCATCCGAACCTTCTGTAGGTTCTTCTGATGCCCTGAAAGCAACGGGTGCTCTCTTTATATCTGGTTGAGAGGATCTTTCCATCTCATACGAGATTAAGGAGCTCATCAACTGATCTAGTCGAAGAGTAGAGAGGTCTTTAGCTTCCTCTATAGCCGTTTTCTTGGCTTCCCATTATTTGGGTAGAGTGCGTAGAACCTTTCGAACTAGTTCAGAGTTTTGATAGGTTTTGCCCAAATGAGTTAGGGCATCAACTAGAAGGTTGAGTCTTTGGAACATCTGTTCTACAGATTCATCAGCCTTCATAGTGAAGTTTTCGTATTGGTGAATTAAAAAATTCACCTTAGTTTCTCTTATCTGGTCTGTCCCAATGTACATGGTGACAAGTTTATCCCAGATTTTCTTGCCCGAAGTGCAAGTTGAAACTTTGACGAATTCACTTTCCAACATAGCATTGAACATCAAATACTTTGTCGTTTTAGCGAGTCGTCTGATCTTAAGATATTCCCGTGTAGGATGACCTTCTCGATCAAATCGTTGGTTCTCTGGTATAGAAGGTGGACCATCTTCTATATAAGACCATAAGTCTTCGTCAATAGCATCAACAAATGCGCTCATTCGAATTTTCCAATAGGCAAAATTCTTACCATCGAAAATGGGAGGATTCCCAACATGTGGTTTAGGCACATTATAGTTTTCAGCCATGTGTTTGATTCGTATAGAGTATTGCACTTCTATAGAACAGAACGTTGACGAATAGAAAATAGAACCTCAACAAAGAAGCAAGCTTCTGTTGGGTAGAAGTCAGTTGTCAAGTCAACAAACAAGCCTCTGTAAGACATAGCACGAGTGTTAATATGACAAAATGAGATTCAACTAACAGTTAACTGATGTTGGATTCGCAGAGCAGTAGGCTTCTGCAGAAAATGCCAACCGTGATGTTTACAGAAAATATGCTTCTATAGAATGTATCGTTGGCTTATACAAAGTAGAGCAACAAATCGTTTCTCACAGAACAAGATGCTTCTGTGGAACAGAGGTTAGATTCTGATAGAGCGCTAGCTTCTACAGAATAGAACCAAATAGGCTTACACAGAGCTTAAAGCTTCTGTGGAGTAGCGGGTTGATTCTGATAGAGCGTAGGCTTCTACAGAATAGCAACTAGGTAGATATTCACAGAGCTTAACGCTTCTGTGGAGTAGCGGGTTGATTCTGATAGAGCGTAGGCTTCTACAGAACAGCAACAATTACAGAGCTAAGAGCTTCTGTGGAGAAGAACGTATAGCTGGTAAGAGCTTTTTCAAGGATCTACAACAAGCTGTTAAGCCTCCGTTGAAACCCGCTCTGATACCAATTGTTACACTAAGAGGGGGGTGAATTAGTGTTAATCTCCAAATTCGGATTTTAACGCTTTTTCGTTTTACCCCGCAGCGGAAGGAAGTTTCTGTAACACAGAACCTTAGATAGGTTTCTGTACAATAGAACGTTTGATTGTGTTCACAAAATGTTTGATTGGACACAAAGCTTTTTATAGTGGTTTGGCAAATTGCCTACTCCACTCTTCACCCAAAATACTGGATGGTTTCCACTCAAATGTAACTCTGTACAAATTACACAAATGATTGCAACTAAAATCAGATCCAAAGGTTCTGTTCAATAGAGGCTTGAGTGGCAGAACACAGACCAGAAGGTTATGTGCCGTAGAGGCTCGTTATGTAACACAAACCCGAAGGTTCTGTACTATAGTAACTTAGGCTCAATACAGACCAGAAGGTTCTGTATCGTAGAGAGTAAGGCACAACACAGACCAGAAGGTTCTGTGTCGAAGAAGGTAAGGCACAACACAGACTAGAAGGTTCTGTGTCGAAGAAGCTTAGGCACAACACAGACCAAAGGTTCTGTGTCGAAGAAAGTTTGGCACAACACAGACCAGAGGGTTCTGTGTCGAAGAAGCTTAGGCACAACACAGACCGAAGGTTCTGTGTCGAAGAAGGTAAGGCACAATACTGAACAGAAGGTTCTGTGTCAGACGTGTTAACCTTCTATAGAACAGATCAAGAGATTCTGTACTGTAAACGTCAACCTTCTATAGAATAAATCCAAGGATTCTGTATCACAGAAGGTATAGCACAGACCGTAAGGTTCTGTACCAAGAATGTGTCAATCTTTAACAAACCAAAATGGTTCGTATTAGAAATGACTTGAGTTATGTACAGACCGTAAGGTTCTGCACTAAAGTAGATTCAGACCTTAAGGTTCAGCTCTACAGGAGGTTGTACAGATCCGAAGATTCTGCACTACAGGAGGTTGCACGCGTTAACGTGACTAACAAGGTAGCAAATGTGCAATCTATCAAGGATAACGACTTCGTGGCGTACCCTACGCGAGCACGTAGCGAACCGTATGCAAGCGAACAGTGACCTCTGTTCAAGGATGGATTTTTCCTCCGGCGGCTCCACACGATCTGCACGATCTCCTCGAGATAGCGACTATGTGGCGTACCCCACACAAGCACATAGCATACCCTACGCAAGCACGCAGCAGACCCTGCGCAAGCACGCGGCAAACCCCACGCAAGCAGACGGCAACCTCCGTCCTAGGTTCCTGCACACAGAGCTCTACACAACAGAAGCTGGTTAGTCCCTCACCTTCTGTGCTCCCGAGGTTCAGCCCTTCTCTCCGGCCCGCTGCACGTTGCCCACGTACACACGCTTCCAACAACGTCTCCTGCAGCTTCCAGCCGAGTCCCTCGAGCCCCCAAGTCACTCTCCCAGAAGGCTTCACCAACGATACAGCCGTCCGTCGCTAGTGCTCTTCGTGTGACTAACTCAAACGAATGAAAGAATGAAGAAACTAAAGCTCACGCTCTCTTCCAGAATGGAAGAAGGGAAAATGAATGTTTTCGTTGTTGTTTACAATGGGAGAGGGCGTGGCTATTTATACACAAAATTCTAAGAAGAAAATGCAAGAAGGAAAATATAAATGCGTAATCTGCAAAAGAAGAAATTAAAAGTTGGTTGACAAAATAATTAATCTGAATAATATCATACACGTGCAAGCATTCAGATAGAAAATAAATCAGAATAAGATTATGATATATTTTCCATGAATAGTGCACCACAGAAGGTATCACAGAAGGTTCTGCTTGATAACCTTCTACAGATGGAAACAATCGTTGATTTGTTTCCAAATGACTTGAAGTCAATTCCATCCTGATAAAAACACACGTGAGAGTGTATCTGGACAGGTGGTGGTGATTTGCAATCAAATAATGTCCGTATGTTGATCAAGTAAGCTTACAGAAGCCTGTAGACCAAATAATAGAACATTTCCATATATAGAAGATACATTTCCTTCTACAAGAAATATTATCTCCAATATGATTATTTGAAAATCAAATCATGGTAATCTGATTAGACGAATATCTTAATCAGATAATATATATTTCGTGATTAAATAATTGATAACTAATTATTTAATTACCACAATGATTCTTATAAAAAGATCCTCATTATGAGAAGCTTCTGTAGAATAGAATGTTCGACCTTCTGTAGTACAGAGGGTCCGGTTCATCATCAAAACCGTCCCAACATTATGGTTCTTCAAGACCAAGGTTCGAAGAATTATGACCATAATTTTGTTAACCATCTCAATTTGGCTATTGGTCGGAAGGTGATAAGCAATGCTGAAGATGAGCACAGTTCCAAGCTTATGAGATAGCATTTTCCAAAAATAGCTCAAGAACCTCACTTTTCAATATGGTACAATCGAATGTGACACCCCATGTAGTCTCAATACTTCCTGAAAGTACAAATCATCAACGTTAATGACATCGTTCATCTTATAGCAGTGAATGAAGTGAGTCATCTTTGATAATCGATCAACCACAACCCTAGTCAAATCTTTCCTCCTTTGCATTAAGGGCAATACTAACACATCCCATGTTCACATGTTTCCTTGGTCGGTTAGGTACTGCCAGTGGAATATACAAACCTTAGGACTGGACTCAACTCTTTGACTGTTGACAGACGAACATCTCAAGATTATGTTTCGAACCTACCATTCCATCGGATGCAAATAGAAGTTGTCCTACGTCATCGATAGGACCTTTTCGATCCACAGTGTCCTGCAATCCCTCCTCCATTAGCTTCTTGAATGAATTTTGACTCTAACATATGCGAGTTGAATTACTGGGCATGAACAAATTGTATTCTCGAATGAAGAACTCGTTCACTTGGTGAAACCTATCGATGATCGGTATTACACTGAGCATATATCTTACCAAAATAATCATTTACGTTGTAGAAGTCCTTCAAATATTCAAACCCAAATAACTTGTTTTTCATCATTGAAATGATGGTTATCCTCCTTGACGGTGACAATGATGTTCTTCATTCATGGCTTATGCTTGAAAATGAAGGTGAAGGAGTGTAGGAAATAAACCAAATTGGCTTGTCGTCGACTGAGTCTTTGTTGACCATTGAAATACTTAAGAGCTTCATGGTTGTGGTGCAACACATAATATTAAGGTAATAAGTAATGGCTTCATATCTTGAGTACTCGAATGATAGTTAGGAAATCCTTGTCGTATGCCGAATAGCTGAACCATTGATTTTCTCATTGAAGAAGGTTGTGGGCCTTCTTTCTTAAAGAATGATTCATATACACCCTCTAGATGCGTCGCACTCGAGTTTAATAACATAGACATTACTCATTCACTATCTCAGCTCCTTGAAGCTAGCTTGTGCAGTTGGTGTCCACCTGAACTTATGTCATTTAAATCACTCAGTGAGCGAAGCTGTGACAAAGTTGAATCTTTGAATGAATCTCCTATTGAATGAAGTAGGCCATGGAAGCTTCGAACGTTGTGAATGCCCTTAGGTATTGGCTAATTTCGGATGGCATCGACTTTACTATCGTCAACTTTGATTTCTTCAACAGATAATACATAACCACGAAATACTGCATTCAACTGAAAGAACTCACACTCAAGACCATCAGTTATAGGGTGATCCATATCCTTAAAATAACATATTGATGATATTCTCTTCCCAATAGCTTCTCTCAGCTCGAAGTGTGCTGGACACTGCTCTCAAAAGCTCAACATGGTCCTCCATGCTTCGATTGTAGATTAGAATATCATAGAAATAAATACTCACGAACCTCCCAAGAAATGCTCCAAACATATGGTTCATCTGTCTCATAAAGGTGGTGGGCGCATTCGATAGTCCAAATGGTATCACTAACCACTCTTATACCCGTACTTGCTCTTGAAGGCTTTCTTCTACTCATCGCCTTCCTTCATTTGAATATGATGGTAATCACTTCGTAGATCAACTTTTCAAAAAGACATGTGCTCCATGCAGCTCAATTAACAAGTCATCATGTCGAGGTATAGGAAATCAATACTTAATCGTGATTTTATTGAGAACTCGAGTGTCCATCCACACTCTCCAATATCGATCCTTCATTAGTACGAGATGGTCGGTCACTGAACAGGGGACCATGCTATCTCAAACCAATCTTTTCTGAAGAAGCTCTTTGACTTGCTTTTGTAACTCTTTAGCATCCTCTAAAGTATATCAAATGGTTGGATGATTTGACAGGGATGCTCCTTCTCCCAAGTCAATTTGTTGTTGTTGTCCCCGAGCTAGAGGTAACTCCATCAGTAAATTGTCAGGGAACACATTCTTGAACTCTTCAACTAATGCTTCGACTATAGGATGCTTCTTTGACTTGCCCTGAAAGGGTGCGAAAAGGGTGACGACGAATGGTCAAAAGGGTGTTATACTTGAGTGACAAACAAGAGATAAAACGAAAAATGAAAATATGAGAACTAGGGTGAAACTGGCATTGTTGTTGTGAAACTGAGTTCAAGTGGTGAAACTGGCATTGTTGTTGTGTGAATAAAAAAAGGAGAGTATCACGATCGCAACCACCATAACATCGACTTCTCCGAAAGGGATATGATTCTTCTACGACTTCACACCTCTAACTTTCTGTGGCTTGTCGTCGTCATCCTTTGTCGTCGTTTTGACAGTCCTCTCCAAATTATCCCAAGCATTGGAGTATGATTTGTTTATGGATGTATTCCGATCTTGTTCTCTAATGGTGTTAGTCAATGGTCGTTTTCCTTCTGAAAGCAGATATTTCTTGGACGAGTATTAAATTTCTTCACATTTATTGGTCGATAGGGTGTACTTCGAAGGCATGGCCAAGACGGCTTTCGTTGTGAATCGAGTCAGTCATGAATAACATGTGGACCAGATTCCAGATCCAGGAGCATGATGAAAAATACTGGGAAAGACTTTGTTTGCCAAACATTTTGATTCGATAGCATTCTTGCTATAATAAAGACTCGACTCATCCGAGTCATATCAAAATTTATTAGGTAACTTATTGAATTTGGGTAAGTAAATAGTATCACTGTTTTGGGTCACAGAGAAAAAGAAGAGGACAACTTGCGAACCTTTTATGGGAATAACATTACCATTTATAATGAGAAAACGCAACGATAGTATACAGTACTGGAGAGACGTGGTTTGGTTCGGCTATATATTATTAGTTCACTGGCAACATAGTATTGTGCCTATTCATGAGTTCCACCAGACATTGAGCAAAACAGATACAATGCACTTCCGATATCACGGAAAGCTGCTTGGACTACCCCTTCTGCAATCTCTGTTGAATTCTTATTCGTCATTTCTATAGTGGTGTAAATCAAGCAACAGGAGGATGTCGATAAACTCTCGGTATCACGTTGAGGCTATCCTTTCTTCTTCCAACACCACCAAATGATTCTGTCATCTTCATGTCTTCATTCTTCATCCCTTCAGGGAGCTCAAAGTCGAAATGGTATAGAAGCATTGCTAGCGGGAGTTCCACATTTGCGAGGCCGAAGTCCAACCCCGGACAAATCCTCCTTCCGGCCCCGAACGTTATGAACTCGAAATTATTCCCTCGAAAATCGACCGGATTGCCCCTAAAACGTTCCGGATCAAATGTGTCCGCATCTTCCCAGTGCTTCTCATCCCTGTTGATTGCCCATGCATTGACAACCACCCTGGTTTTGCTTGGAATAATGTATCCATTTATCTCGCACTTCTCACTGTTTTCTCTAGGAACCAAAAGTGGAACAGGTGGGTGCAGTCTAAGTGTCTCTTTTATAACCAGCTTAAGGTACTGGAGTTCGTCCAATTTAGCTTCGGTTACAGTCGTTTCACCCTCATATACCTTCCTAACCTCGGCTTGTGCTTTCTTCAGGAGTGTGGGATTTCTAATCATTTCTGATAGTGCCCAGTCTACAGTTATTGCAGATGTGTCGCTTCCCGCCGTGAAAACATCCTGCAGATATCAACAAATGTCCAAACGTTCCCTCGTTACCTCTCATAAAAAACAGGAAGGAATGAACAGATGGGAGAAGAACTCATACCATGATTATTCCCTTGATGTTCTCTCTTGTCAAGGTGAATTCCCCATCCACAATTCGTTCGCACTTCAATAGAACATCGACGAGATCATCATGTTCTTCTCCTTCTTCTGCTTTTCTTTTATCTAATTTGTCCAAGTGTTCCTTTATAATACCCTCCATTATTTGGTCCCCGCTCTTATGAAGTCTTTCCAGCTTGGGCCTCATACCACTTACCACATGGAGCGCCTTGTACGACGGGAATAAGTCCCCAACATCAAAGCCAGATCCAAGCATCAGCATCTGCTCCATAATCGATTTAAACTCCTCTTGCTCTTTGCATCTTTGCCCGAATGCAATCCTCGAGGTTGTTTCATATGAGTTGGAAAATATTTTCTCTGATAAATTGAGTGTGGTACCTGCTCTGGATGCAACCCACTTCACGAGATCTAAGTACACTTCTTCTCTAACACGCCCGAAGGATTGGACCCTCTTCTTGCTCAGGAGCTCAGACCTGACGATCTTTTTAGCCCTTCTCCAATATTCACCATAAGGTGCAAACACTAGGTCCCTTGAGCCGTACAACAGTATTTCAGCTATGAGGATGGACGGCCTGTTCGCGAAAATGACATCGTGGGTCTTCATGACAGCCTCGGCCATCTTTGGCGAGGAGGCAACGACTGTGGAAACTTCTCCTAGCTGAAGGTGAATCAGGGGGCCGTAATTCTCTGACAAGTCTCGGAGCACACGGTGAGGCAGGGCGCCCACGAGGTTGTGCAAGTTCCCAATGAAGGGAAGCTTCCTAGGGCCAGGGGGGAGCCTGGAAGGTGATCTTCGGGGACTTCTCTTGAGAAGGGCGAAGAGGAGGAGGAGGAGGAGGCAAAGGAAGGAGGAGAAGATCGAGAAGAAAGAGAATTGAGTTCCCATGACTTGTGGTTGTCCCACGAGATGTTGCGACCTCGCCAGGCCTAATTACTCATTTTTATACAGGTAACTTCCGTTTCTTGTTGTCCCGTATGGCTGCTAGTCGACCATCCCTAAATTAAATTAAATTAAATTATTGAATTTAAAAATCGGCCATAAAATCGTTACCTTCAATTTTGTTCTGTTTTCCTTTCCGACATCTATGTTGACTTTAGATGTGGTTTGTGACGTTTCATTGTAAGGGCAGAAAAAAATTATGGTAAATAATTTCAGAATTTAAAGACACAAGTTTGGCTTTTTTAATGAATAAAGTCGAATTTACGCTTGAAATATTATTTTCGAAATTATTTTAGATAGGAAAGCCATCGCATATGTGACACTAGCAACATAATCGTGGAAGATAGGTTTTGTTTTGGCAAATTGGCATTTCTCAATAAACTTTCTTTAGAAATTGGAGTCCCACCGAGTGGCCCAATTTTCGACCAAATTATTAAAAATCTTTTGGTCCATATCAGGGGGAGCCATGGCCCCCTTTGGTCCCAAGTCGCCGAATCATCTAATTTTTAGGCTTTTAGAAAAATCGGTGATTTTGGTAAATTTTCAACATTTTAGTATGTTTAGTTCCAATGACCTTATCAGGTTAAGATATCCATATATGGTGAGAATATTTTGCAACTGGAATGTTTCATATTATGGAAACAAATAAATCCCAATGCCAAATTCGAATAAGGAAAAGTGATGATTCTGCTGTCGCAGAAAACAACTTCTAAGCAGAAGACATTATCTCTTATTGGGTGATTAATCTGGTTTATCATTATCTGATATTACTAAGGATAATGTTTTAT
This sequence comes from Melastoma candidum, assembly GCA_023653495.1. Classification (NCBI taxonomy): domain Eukaryota; kingdom Viridiplantae; phylum Streptophyta; class Magnoliopsida; order Myrtales; family Melastomataceae; genus Melastoma; species Melastoma candidum. The sequence goes on along the minus strand of CM042888.1, from coordinate 11,549,364 downwards.
GTTCTTGGAAGTTTTCCCACGGGATCGTATCATGGAGAAAATGGCAAGTGAATCAACTAGCCGTTGGTAATTGATTGGGAAACTCCCTTCTACGGACAAGCTTAAATGCAAGAGTGGAGCAACAGTTTCAACTTCGTTCTACCTGAAAGCTTACCAGAATCCTTGTGCCTGCACCGTTGCAAAAGCTAAGAGCGTCCGTCGTGCATTCACCGAGTCGATCACCTCTGAGAGATAACATCTTCTGTAGCTGCAGACTGTTGGTGCTGTAGTTGCTAATTCTGTTTTGTGCAGGTTGTTAGTCACACAGGTTGTGTGCAGGGGCAGGTGGTAGCCGTTAAGCCACATTGGCAAGTGGTAGCCGTTAAGCCACGAGGGCAGGTGGTAACCGTCAAGCCACGGGCTCAGTGATGAGCCGGAGTCAGACACGTTGCGTGCGGGTTGAGTTAGTCACGTGTGTACGTGCAACTTGTTAGTCACATTTCTGACAGAAGCGTGCATCTGTAAAGTCCCTTGTTCTAAACATAGTGATTACGTCCTAATTGGGGTGAGCGTTGGGAGAGTGGACGTATGCATTGTTTGCCGAACCACTATAAATCTTTATGCCACACATATAAGATAACCAATCTCAGAGCTAGGAATCTGTCCAGTAGATCCAGTCTCTGAAATTTGACAGAACCACGCTTTTGTGGTCGAAAAAGTGTCAAAACTCTTAAGGCACTAATTCGACCCCCCTTCTTAGTGCATTCATATACCAACAATTGGTATCAGAGCACACCCCAGATGTGTCGCACTCGACTTCAAGAACAGAGGCATTACTCATTCACTATCTCAGCTGCTTGAAGTTGGCTTGTACAGTTGGTGTCCACCTGAACTTATGTCATTTAAATCACTCAGTGAGCGAAGCTGTGACAAAGTTGAATCTTTGAATGAATCTCCTGTGGAATGAAGTATGCCATGGAAGCTTCGAACGTTGTGAATGCCCTTAGGTACAGGCTAATTTCGGATGGCTTCGACTTTACTTTCGTCAACTTTGATTTCTTCAACAGATAATACATAACCACGAAATACTGCATTCAACTGAAAGAACTCACAGTCAAGACCATCAGTTATAGGGGGATCCATATCATTAAAATAACATATTGATTATATTCTCTTCCCAGTAGCTTCTCTCAGCTCGAAGTGCGCTGGACACAGCTCTCAGGAGCTCAACATGGTCTTCCGTGCTTCGATTGTAGATTAGAATATCATAGAAAAAAATGATCACGAACCTCCCAAGAAATGCTCCAAACATATGGTCCATCTGTCTCATAAAGGTAGTGGGCGCATTTGATAGTCCAAATGGTGTCACTAGCCACTCGTATAACCCGTACTTGGTCTTGAAGGCTTTCTTCTACTCATCACCATCCTTCATTTGAATATGATGGTAATCACTTCGTAGATCTACTTTTCAAAAAGACATATGCTCCATGCAGCTCAATTAACAAGTCATCATGTCGAGGTATAGGAAATTAATACTTAATCGTGATTTTATTGAGAACTCGATTGTCCATCAACACCCTCCAATATCGATCCTTCATTAGTACGAGATGGTCGGTCACTGAACAGGGGACCATGATATCTCGAACCAAGCTTTTCTAAAGTACATCAAATGGTTGGATGATTTGATAGGGATGCTCCTTCTCCTAGCTCAGTTTGTTGTTGTTGTCCCCAAGCTAGAGGTAACTCGATCGGTAAATTATCAGGGAACACATTCTTGAACTCTTCAACTAATGATTCTAGTATAGGATGCTTCTTTGACTTGCCCTGAAAGGGTGCGAAAAGAGTGACGACGAATGGTCAAAAGGATGTTATACTTGAGTGACAAACAAAAGATAGAACGAAAAATGAAAATATGAGAACTAGGGTAAGGTGAAGGGATAAAGTTGATGTCAACAACCACAAATACATATTTACCATCGTAATAGAAGACTCAGATAGGCTCTCTTGAACATGGATACATATACACCATTGTCAAAAATAAGATGATGTGTTAAACTTGAAACGAATACGGAGATCATCATCACTCCAGAGAAACTCGGTTCACCACACTTAGATCCGGGTGATACTAAGCGACATAGAGAAAAGAGACAATCGAGTGACTTTGAAGAATTTGATTTCCAAGTTAAACGCTTTCCGTCTTACAAGGTCGACAATAGTATAGCGGTCACTTAAGAAAAATACATAACTGCGATACATTAACGAAACATAAATGAGATGCATGCATGAACTTGCTGTAAATTCAATACACGAGCGAAACATAAATGAAATGTATGCATGGACTAATGCATGATCTTGCAAAAAATGACTAGCTAGGAACCTGCCCTTTGACCGGATTAGCTTCTTGTAGGTCAAGTAAAATGGATCGAATAAAGACATCCCCATTTCATTCTCTCGACAATCGGATCAACTTCACGTTGTCGAAAACCATCGACATTGGCAACTGTTCAGACATGTCGGCGATTTGTTCAAATATGTGCCTTTGTTTCATACATGACATTTTATTGTTTAGACACGTCTATCTGCTTTTATACTATGTCCGAACTCAGGGGAGTCCCGGACACGGGATTTTAGCCTTGAACTAATGACACCACTCGGCAGCAAATTTATATTTGCCTAAGGATTAGGTATTATGGAGAAGCATGACATGTAGCCTAGTCATCCTGGACAGCCTATCATTTTGCATCTGATGCACCATTTGAGTGGGGATGCATTGTTGTTACATAAGGATAATATGCGATCGAGTGGATGGTTTAACCATCCAAGGATCTGGTCGTTGAACGGTCGTGGCGTAGCTTGGTGGTGTGAGTGGTTTTGCTTTGAGAAAAGGATATATTGCAGGATTGCCTTCGGAAACCAACTGCGCTTAGACATGGGAAAATCCAACAACGTATGGCTCTAAGATCAGAGGTTCAAAATAAATAGTCCCCAGATGTGCATCATGATAAAGCATTCGACATATGTTTTTATCACTAATTCATTGTTCTCCCTCCCAGCTATATCCCCAACACAGACGACATCCGCATCCAGAATTTCGAGCACGTCAGTATCTCATATTGTGACATTAGAATAGGTGACAGTTGGATATCCGTTCGTGACGGTTTGTACAACATTTACGTCAAGGGAATGCACCGCGGACTTGGTCACGACATAAGCATCGCAAGTTTAGCCATGATCATGTCTAAAAAATTCACAACAGGAATGCCCACTTTCGAGTCATGACTAACGAAGCTAAAATAAAAACATGTCCGGGCGAGAGAGATTACTTGAAGAACATAATCTTCGAAGACATCACTAGCCACCGCATCAAAAATGTCAAGCCCTTTTAATAACGGCATCGCCTAGATTTCAACAGATTGTGCCAAACCAAACTCTGACATTGGCTCACCTGCGAAAAATATATACCTTTGTGAGTATTTGATTTTAAATTTCAATTTATGTTTTTTTTATGGCGAAAAAAATTCTTTTATCTTGGATATATATATATATGGTTTTTCAAATTTGAGACACTTGGTTTCCCCATCTCAAAGACAATTGAGGCACCTATATGATATATAAATTATATCTAATTTTAATCATATAGTTTACTTTTACTTTCCAAGAGTTATAACTTTGAATATTTTCGAACTATTTATTTCGTTTCCTTAGTAATCATCCAGATGTCCTAAGGCATGCGCTTTGTCGGATACTCTCATAACAAGAATTAAGATTAATTTTTTATTTGAGGAATTATTTGGATCCTTGGGTATCAAGACTATTTGAAGACGGCTTTGTAATCACCAATTTTTAGCATCCGCAGCTTGTAAGGTTTATTGTAAACATACCTCCAAAGCAGCAACTGATGATACAAATGTTGATGGTGGTGTTTTACTATAGGGAGAGCCGAGAAACAATATAGAATCCGTTCATCCCTACACCTTGTTCTCTATTGAATTCAATTCGGCTTAAAAATTATTAAGAGTATTAATGAATCCGTGATTGGTTGTGTTTTTACTCAAATCCAATATTATAACAAGAATTAAGAGTAATTTTATATTTGAGGAATTATTTGGATACTTGGATATCAAGACTATTTGAAAACGGCTTTGTAATCACCAATTTTTTGGCATCCGTGGCGTGCAAGGTTTATTGTAAAAATACCTCTAAAGCAGCAATTGAAGATACAAATGCTGATGGTGGTGTTTTACTATAGGGAGGGCCGAGAAATAATATAGAATCCGTTCGTCCCTACACCTTGTTCTCTATTAAATTTAATTCGGCTTAAAAATTATTAAGTGTATTAATGAATCCGTGATTGGTTGTGGTTTTACTCATATCCAATATTATAACAAGAATTAAGAGTAATTTTTTATTTGAGGAATTATTTGGATCCTTGGATATCAAGACTATTTGAAGACGGCTTTGTAATCACCAATTTTTGGCATCCGCGGCTTGCAAGGTTTATTGTAAACATACCTCTAAAGCAGCTCCTGAAGATACAAATGTTGATGGTGGTGTTTTATTATAGGGAGAGCCGAGAAACAATATAGAATCCGTTCGTCCCTACACCTTGTTCTCTATTGAATTCAATTCGGCTTAAAAATTATAAATGAATGAGTGATTGGTTGTGTTTTTACTTAAATCCAATATTATAACGAGAAAATGTTTCTAAAAAGTAATTAATATCGACTTTTAAGTGTAAACAAATTCGAGGTTTATTTGTTTAACAACGCCACATGACAAACTCATGTACTTTGAATCACATGATTAATGCATCCCTTTTCCCATGTGGAAATAATCCATAGATCCCAAGCCTAAATAAATCTCCATAATATTTTCTAACTTAATTTAAAAAGGCTAGTCCGACATATTTTTTTAAAATGTAGCCTCATCATCACGGCCTTCAAAGAGGTCTTTCCATTTAAAATAGATTTATAGCATGCTTGGTTTGCGAAATGGAATGGAAAATGAGAAATTAAATACCCATTCCCTTGCTCCTTCCATCCACCTTCCCTTCTCCTCTTCATCATTCAACTAAATACACTATTTTTTAAGCAATGCCCTTCCTATTCACTATATTTTTTCTCCATTATCATTCCATTCCATCCGGAGTTCCATTTCGAAAACCAAACGGGCTCTCGAATTGGATATTCCTGTGACAATTATAGTCTTGATTGCAAGGAGCCTATATTTATAGTGGTCGTCCAAACATAAACATTAACTAAGAAATTAATGTTTTGCATACAAGTAGTGACATACAAATTCATGTTCACAAACTTTTCAAAAAAATTAATGAAAAAATGTTAATACAGAGTCGCTTTTGAAAAAAGTAATAAATATTTGGCCTCCAATCGACCATGCGGGCTCTTTGGTATTTGCATTCCGCAAGACAATGACATAAATCGAGATTCAAATGAAAAAGGAAACGTCATATTTGGAACGGGGTCGCGCAAGTCATTTACCAATCGTTTTTTCGAGATTCTCCGTTGAGGATGATGCGACTCCAATAGGACATGTAGCCCGCTTTTCTTATCATATTAGAGAGGTCAGTAATAATGACATCTTAAAGCTGAGGCTTTTGCGAAACACTCTTATTAATCTATCACCTAATATAATTCAGGGATTGTTGTGACATGTAAACACATTTTTCACTATTGTTACAACTTGGAGAATCCTATATCCTTTTGAACTCACTCGGATTCGAAGAAAATTGTTTAACACTTTCTTTAGAGCTTCTGGCGAGCACGAACGCTTTGTACCACTTCGATATCCTAAGAGGAGCTCGTCTGTATTGCCCAAGACACCTTGGACGTTGTTTAGACATAATAATTATGGGCTCGATTGAGAGGATTTTGGCTCTTAATCGAGAAAAAATTTGACTGAAAAGTATAATTTTAGGTAAAAAAAATAAAGAAACTTCTCTCCAGAACCAAAACCTCCAGGAGAGAGCCAAATCCTTCCTCCATTCTCCTCTTCCATGCCGGAGCCAGCTCCATCCTCCTTCCAAGGGAGCTCCCCCCCTTCTGGCTCTTCCTTCACTCACCGCCTTCCTTCCTACATCGAGCTTCACCTTCCTCGACAAAAAATCACAGAAAACGGAGACGCTGGAGGTCTCACTCCTCTGCACCTAGAGCCGTCACAGCAATGCGGCAGTAAATATCCTGATTAGTTGCAACAGTTTTCCCGGCTCGAATCAACGGTTCCTCTCGGCGTCGTTCTTCCCAACTACGGCGAACCTGAGCCCAGCAGCCGCAACCTTTTTATACCAGCAGCTGACCAGCTCTGCTCGGTATCATCAACTCAGTTTTACGACACCAACTGCTCAACCTGCAGGACGATGTCAACAACTCCTTCCAGCAACCTCAGCCAAGACAACGGCAAGGTCAGGTCCCTTGTAGCTGCGTTCATTGTTCGATGGTATGAATCCCGCAAGTACACGAGTCATACAAGTAATAGAGTATTGAGTAAAATAGAAGAATCATATCCCTTTCGGAGAAGTCGATGTTATGGTGGTTACGATCGCGATACTCTCCTTTCTTTATTCACACAACAACAATACCAATTCCACCACTTGAAATCATGGACAGTCCTTTTTATGACAAGAGACGTGGTGATGGATAGGCCCACCTTAGTATACTTTTTTTAATGATGTGATACAGAAGTTAAGTTTCTGTGTGTAAAATGTAAGCTTTTATTATTTTGCAGAAATTTAATCTATAGGGACAATCCATATATTAGTACCTTCCGTCACACCGGAATAATTTAATTAATCAAAATATATTCTTATGTTATATTGCACATATAAATAATTTGATTAACGATTTATGTTCATGTGAGTTGATAATTCTAACAAATCACTTCAAATATGAAAGTAACATGTGCAAGGTTATGTAGATTAACTTGGGATTATTCAACGGTCAATCAACTTTTTCTCTTGCACTCAAGTATGCCCAGATTCATTATTAATCATGGTAAATGACGAGCCATCTGAATATTGGGCTGCAAGGTGCTCCAAACTTGCCGTACAACCTGGTCGCATAGCAACAATTCTAATTTCATCGCTTCAACTCGCTGACAGCCCAGCTGTATATGACAAGAGACATGGGGAAATGGACAAGCCCATAAACAATGGTAAACGAGGTGGTGACAATGACAAGTGATAACCAGTATTATAACAATACTCCGTTCATGAAAGTCACTTTGTCCACATAGAAGGGTAATAGGAGGTTAAACACCTCAAATATATCTTATGTTGGGAAATTTAAACATGAATAGTAGATAAAATTGCAATCTCAATCCCCCACAAGTATTAAAATTTATCTGTTGGAGTAACTAAGAAAATCACAAATGTTGATTCTGCAAAACTATTTGTTTAAAAAGGAAAGTTCAAAGAAAAATAGTTATAGGAACTTTTAAAGTTGTATTGTTTTCTTTTTAAACCTACACATATTAGTATATGTATAGGTACACGAGTGTTAATTTCAAACAATTACTGAAATGAAGAGACATAATCGTTTCGTAAAGAGACATAACTCTTCGTGAAAGAGTGTCAGTCACAAACATGGCTCATACATCTTCAAAGCAAATGGTTATGATGAATGACTATATTTATTGTTTCCCTTATATGACAAACCAATCCTTTATCGAAGCATTTTAGTCGAATTTAAATTCCCCTCAAAACGTCAATAGATGCATCCATCTACCGTCGAATTCCACAAAATGTTGAGGAACATCCAAATCTGGAAATACTTTACATACAAGATAGTACCATAGATTAAACTATTAATTAGTGTAAATGTCTCAAAGTCTGAGATAAATCTTTAGTACTCGGATATTAAATTTTGATCACATCGTTATGTCACTTATCGTATCTCATGAGTCACTCTTCTAAATTTCCTATGGTCATCACTAACGCCACATTTTATCTCTCATTATGGTTGCCAAAAATGTGTTTGCACACGAAAATACGGGCCGCTAGAGCACTAAACGGAGAATGGGGTAGAACACAATACAATATGTGGTCGCCCGTCAAAGTGAAAGAGGAAGGGTGCTAGGAATAGCGTCCTCTGCTGATGTCTTAGTTGCATCATGCTGGTTTGGCCTTTTTTGGGTGGCGGAGCATGCCTCCGGGTAAGTGTTGTCGGCCCCTTTGATTTCCTTGTTGTCGCGATCATCTTGTTGCCATCCACGAGAATTGCTATGAGAAATGTTGCAGCTAACAAGTAGTTTTGTCTTCCTACGCTGCTTCCGCATAGAGTTGGTATTTTTGCGGGTCCGAGCATAATTGAGTATTGGGATTTTGTCCGATTGAGTACTGATGGGTTTTGGTCTTATTGAATATCTTGAGTATCATAGTTTGATTTATTGATGGATGGTAATGATTGTGGAGATTTTAATACTATTGTTCACTGTTGGAGGGGTAATCTTGTCTTGTGTCAATTTTTCTCGTCTTAAAAATTGGGATCTCTCTCAATTTGTATTTTCAATCTCGGGTCGGACTTAGATTCGAACTCAAATGAAATATTTTTAAGCGGACTGACTTAGGCGTGGACTTAGATTAAAAGAGCTAGTCAGACACGAGCTCGAACTCATACTCGATAACTTTTAACTCGGACTCGAGCTCGAGTGAGGAGTGCCCAAACCCGGCCTGCCTCGTTAACGCCGCTACCCATTCTACGCGGGTTTGTTATTTACTTGTTTGTTTGTTTTAGTTTTTGTCTACGTGTGTGTGTGAGTGGGGATGGGAACCCCCTTTTCTTTTTTTGTCGTTGTTTAGATGAAGTGGTATATCACGCATTGAATCCTCACATTTTATCATGCTCTTTAAATTAGTCCGAACTTAAATCAAAGAATCACCGATTGATCCCCGAATTTAAGGTGTTCTTCAAATCGGTCTGAAATGAATAAGAAAACCTTAAAATTATTAATCTGTCCCCGATTGTTAGGGTGTTCTCTTAAATTCATTAAAAATTAAACGAATTAATCCCCTAATTCTCGCGATTAACCAAACCACCTCACTTCCTTTTTTTTAATGATATATATTTTTTTGACCAACGAGCTTAAAATTAAATTAAAATGACAAACTAAGATGACTTGTTAATGTTTGGAAACGCTTAATAAGGCTGAACAAAGGGAAAAATACACAATGGAAAGGGAGAAAATAGTAAGGTGAAAAGTGCCTAGTGATAGGGTTAATGTCTTATTTTTTTTTTCAAAAGAAAATGAATATATTTATACTTAAAGACTTTGAATAGAAAGGTAATTGTTTTAATATTATTAATTGAGAATACTTGATTTGTTGGAGAGAAAGAGATGGCGTGATAAAAAGGGATTCAGTTAGCTTATTATAGAGAGAAGAAGATCAAACCTTCCCCGCCGTATTAAGAAAATTGAGAAGTCCGAAAATTAAGAAGACGTGGGATCGAGAAACCAATTCGAGATTGTTTTGAATAACCCACAGCATATACTCACGATTTCTTATGATTTGCGATCTCTCTCCACTATTCTAGGCGGTTTCCCACGAAGTCCTGACGATACTCTAACTTTCGGTGGCTTGTCGTCGTCTCATTTTGACCGTCCATTCCAAATTATCCCAAGCATTGGAGTATGCTATGTTTATGGATGTATTCCGATCTGTGCGCTCGCCCTTCCGGCCTAGCGGCGCGCGGCGACGGTTCCGGCAAGCCCGAGGATCCGGGCCCGCTCCCCCGAGGCCCAGTCCGGTCGGCGTTACGGCTCGAACGCCGGACGCTGCGGAAAGGGGCCCCAGGGTTGGGCCTTCCCTTGATTCGCGAACGGGTCTGCGGGGCGTTTCGCCAACCATCCGAAGGTGGCGAGCGAAAGGCTGCGTTGAGGCCTCGCATCCCGAATTTAGGGGAGGGCCCAAGGAGCGGCTCGAGTCTGCCGTCACCTCATTCTAAATGGCTTCGAAAATGTGTGTAGTGGGGGTTTGTTTTAGCTTTGGAAAACAGTTCGGAGTCGCCACCGACTTAGATTTTAAAAAAAACATGATCTAAGTCGGAAAATCAGAGTTCGGGTTCGGGGATTCCTATTTACTAACCTTAATATCCTACCACATGCGAAAAGGGTGGCGATTTGTCCAAAAAAGTTACTTTTGATTGACGGGTGTTGGGCCCGATCCGGGAGTGGGCTGGACTCTTATCGACGTTTTAACAGGCGTTGGACCCGAATTTAGGTTTGTTTGATTAACACCGAACATACGACATAAAACATAAGGCCTAGGTACGCACGCATCCACAAACAATTATTTAGATCAAAAGGGCGGGGAAGGGGCGGTGATTGCGGGCCTATGCACTTGGGCCCGCAACCCGTTACAAGTGGATTGAAAGTAAAATTCGGGGAAGCCCGCACTTCCCCTTTTGTACCTGAAATGACGGTTGGGGCCGCTTTGTCTTCGAGCCCACGGTTTTTAGACCGGGGTAGAACCGCGCGGTTTGATACACGCGCCTTCGAGTCGATCTTCGAAAGGCTGGAGTTGATCTTCCGAAATTGCATGCTCAGTGTACATGCGAAGAAAATTTTAGAGTGGTTAGTTGACTTTCATTTTCAAAGTCCAAAACAACAATTCGAAATCAAAGAGACGAGCACAAGTTTCAACTAAATCAAAATATTTAAGATCCAAACGCACATTAAGTAAACAGGTTAATAACAAGCATGTTTGTCAAATTTCAGCAAAATCCAACGCTGGAATAGTGAATTATGCACACGCAAAGTCAGCCGTAGCATAGATGAGAATGCAGCATACGCAGGTTTGGAAATAAGAGCATAACTTCACTCAGGCATGTCCGATCTAAGTGAAATAAAAACCTATAGATCTGTATCTTGACGAGGAATCAGAATATAAAATTTCAAGCGAATCCAACGGTAGGATCTCATTCTACAGGGCAAAGAAGGTGATTCGTTCTTTGCGTAAGCAATCCTTGACCAGCAGAATGATGAGAAAAGAAAATTTCATAACTCTTTACTCGTTCGTCAAAAAATTTTGAAATTTTGTTACATGCTAGATAACTCAATCATGATTTAGGATACAAAATTTTAGGAAAAATGGATGTGTAGTCTGCTGCCAGCGTAGCGGAGAATCTGGACATTCGAATAGAATGTGTTTCAATCGGCCAGCATCGCAGATCAAGTTTGACCATGATTGACTGTGGGCTAAACTTGTTCAAAATAAAAAGTGTAAAACACAGAAATTATAGTAAATTAAGAGATCTAACTCTCGGTTCAATTTTACTCCATTCAAAACTCAAATGAGTAAATTACACTATCTGGTGCGCAAGATACTCATGCTGCCGCAAAAGGGGCAAGAGACATTAGAAGTCTTCGTCTTTTCTGAATGTTTAGACTAACCAGATGATCCCGAAAGCAAGAACTCAAAGAATAAGATATGTAGAGGGCTCAAATATGGTTTCAAAGGTGCTAATTTTGTAAAATTTGGGCACGTGATGAAAGAGATACGAAGTTTTTCGTATAACAGTATGAATCTTCCTTGAAATGCGTCAGCACATCTGTTCTATCTGCACTCCAACAGCGATTTGACCAGGATGTGTATGTTTAACAGAAATGCGTATAGCACAAAAGTTTTAGAAAACTTAAAGGGAAATCCGTTCCAACCAATTTCAGGTGAAACGGAGCTTTGATGTTCGAGTTATGTCCCAAAAACAGAGGCAGCTATTCCACTCATACACAGAAACAGGCTGCTTTTTTCGAACAAACAAAACTCGATCAAGCAAGTGTCAAATGGAGAAGCTTAAAGCATGAAGGTTGTAGAATAGCCAAAAAGGGAACGAATCCAAGTAGCTTTAAGCAAATCCGAGTTGTATAGTCGAAACTAAGCCTGATGGAGTGCAGCTGCACGCTCCGCGGATGCGCATAACAGGGCAGCTGCGTTCTCCAGCATACGAAGAGGAAAAACATTGGTAAAACGAGTCTGTTTGGAAAACATTTCAACAGAGAAGTTGTTCTCCATCGAGAAAGGAAGCCAAGGAGTCAAAAAACAGATCAATCCATGCACAGGACAAGAAGTTATGCTGGAAAACGTCAGGAACATGCGGCAACGAACAACATTCCCATTTCAGCATGCGTATATCCCAACAATCGCAGATAGTTCGAGCAGTTTACAACACAAACAAATTCCAGAAACTATTGACGAAGTCACAGAGGAAATAGGAAGAGAGTGGACCTGATTTCGCATAGTTTTGAGCTCGCTAGCTCCGGTTACGACGCCTCGAAGATGCCGCAACGTGTGTTCATGCAAACAAGAATAATAAATGAGGTTAGATTTGTCTAAGGGGTCTACAAAATGAATAGGAAACTGCTGGTGCAGTGACTCACCGAGAATGGAGTTCGATCGACATGAATCCTGGAAATGTTCATGGGAGAAAGGGCGCTCGCGATGGGAAACAGCCCTCTCCACACCTCCGGAGCACGCACGCTCACGATGGGAGACTCGTGTGCGCGTCGGGAGGACTTCTATGCTGGATTCTGCGAAGAAGCACCGAAGTCAAGGCTGAACAGCTAACTCCTCGAAACTTTGCCTTGTTGATGTTGTTGTCTCGCAGAAAAGAAGGGTGGAGAAGGAGGGTCAAATATTGTCATATGAAGACATATGTGAGAATAAGAGTGAGGTTGCTCACCGTCTAGCCATCTTGCTTCTCGGAGCTGTTGTTCGCCGAATGTTGGAGTTGACGTCGCTGTATCTGAAGAAGTGGGAGCCTACTGCAGCTAAAGCTCCGACGCGTTCCTGCTGAGGCATCCAGCGAAGTCGAAGCTGTTTGCAGCTCGACTCCTTTGCGTTGTTGCCGTGGTGTGCTCCACTTGGGTTGGTCATTCAGGGAGTTCCATTGCATTCAGTCCTTCTTACCTTCGTAAGGAATGATTGAGAGATGGGAACGATTGTGCAGCTTTTTCTTTGCGAGGCCGAAGAAGGGACTGGGAAATCAGAGGTTCTGGGAATCAGGCCTCCTTCTTTCAGGTTGGACAAAATTTTTTTGTAGGTGTGGGGTGTTGGGATCTTTTTTATGCTTTTTTTTATTATTCCTTCTCCTCCCCCCACCAAAGCCGTTTCATGCTTCTGTCTGCGGGGAAGAATCTCTTCCCTCAGCGAATGACGGAGTGCCAAGTGGCAAATTTGTTAACTTCTCTTGAGGATTGTACAATTCCCTCACTTGATATTTTCGGCCTCCGTTAGACCGTTGGGGAAGAGGATAATTTCAAAATAAAAATAAGATAAACAAAAAACGAAATACAAATATGACTGGGCTTGAGTTGGGTTTGGGCTTTGGCCTTTTTATGAAAGCGGGCTTTGGGCTTAAAATAAAATAAAAAGTATGGTTGGGCTTGGTTGGACTTAGGCTTTGGCCTTTTTATGAAAACGGGCTTTGGGCTTAAAATAAAATAAAAAGTATGGTTGGGCTTGGTTGGATTTAGGCTTTGGCCTTTTTATGAAAGCGGGCTTTGGGCTTTTTTAATGAATGAAAATTAGGTTTTTATGGCCCATTAATTTAATTTAAGGCATTACAGTTTGCCCCTCCTTGTGAGAGAATCTGAGAAGATTTTCTCACAAGGATATAATAAATACCTTAAATTAAGTTTCGAGGTTGTCTCTGGGTTAACTTGTACCCTGAGAGTTTATCAAGAAAATTATTAACCATGACAATGATTTTATGAAGCAAGAAGTAATCAAGCATGTATGATTACGACATTCATGTATGTCTTATTTTATTCATTGTGTTATTTTATGAGATTTGTTAAAATTGCTCCAGATTGAGATTGAAGAAGGGCTTCTGACTTCTCTCGTGTCCTACTCTCATTTCTGAAAGCCATCTCAGTTGGATTCTAGAAGTCCTTTGACTTAGATGCTCATGTACCAGTCAAAAGAGTCTTTGCCTAGGTTGTAATGTGGCTTTGGCTTAAGGCCTTTAGACTAAAAGTTTAAATTCGTCATCTGAAGGAAAAGTTTAAGGACCTCATCGAAAGCTACTGGATTGTAGAGATTTCACCATTCAAGCAAATTCTTCATCTTTCAGGCAGCTCACCAGCTGACGTGTTTTGTTGGGGGATGAATAATTGGTTTGAAAAATCCACTTTGGGGAAAGCTTTGTCTTTGAAGGGTGGCACCTGTGCTTTTGCGACCATCAATGTCGGCCCTGATGCTTTATTTTGCTCTTTTGATTTTTATTTTGCGCTTTCTTTTGCAGACCTTTGGTCTTTGCGCTAATTCTTTCTTTTCTGAATTACGGGGATTTGCCCCGTTTTGCTTTCTAATATTTTCCTTTGGTATCTGTGTCTTTTTTGAGAAGATCTTTGAGGAGTTCGGCCCTTGGGAACGACTCAACTGGTGGGCTTAACTGTCGATGATACCTCTTTGCTTGAATCTTAAGGAAGTGTAGCCTCTACAATCTGTTGCATTCGGTTTCTAGCTACAAGATCTCCCTTTAATCCTCGATGTGAGGCGGTCCTTAAACTTCTTGGGTGTAGGGTGTACGAAAACTTCAACTTTGGCTCGAAAGGGGCTAGCAATGGGCGATGTTTCGTGTTTGGGATAGAGAAAAAAGGCTCGATCTCATCCCGGTTTAGAGCATCTTTTGTCAAAGGATTCGTTATCCGCCTGAAAACTCGTGTATGAATCCTTACAGTGTTTGCGCTCATCACCCCGGGAAAGTGTTTAGGAATAGGTTTGCCTTCTCCATTCTCGCTCAGAAGCATTTTTATTGAAGATAATTTTAAATTATATGCAAATGAGCACACGAATGTTTAAGAAATGAATGGGTTTAGATACTCAAACCTCTGTAGTGCTCTTGTGCACTTTCGAGGGTAGAGTGTTTGCACTTTCATGCCCCAGTCATGTTCTTTGAGATTAGGATCAAACGGCTTCCACCCGACCATCCACGCCGTTGCCTAGGAGTTTGTACCGTACTGTGTGAATGTCCATGTACCTACACAGTTGACAACGGACAGAGACGAAGTTAGTTCATGTACTTCGACTCTTGCTTAGGTAGTTAATGAAGTAAAATTCCGCTGGGGAGATGAGATGGATATGTCCGTCTAAATGATAATCGAGGAATGCGATGCATGTAATCAGCTTGAATGAAGGCAGGACTCCAGCTGGGGAAACGGAGATACGACTCCACCTGGGGAAATATGAGAAATTTTGTTAGAGAGCAATGCAGATGATACTCCCTTTTGGTATGGTCATCTTTGGGTGACGACAAAGGCAATTTCGAAGCTTTGGTTCGAAATTTTCCACCCAACCGCCCGCGCCTTTGTCCAAAATGTAGGATGCTCATGTACCTAACTAAGCAAAGGACAGACAACAAGTGAGCTCATGTAACTTGTTTTCTTTTAAAGTAAGAATGAAGTTTGTTCATGCAACTTCATTTATACGAAAGGCGAAGTAGAGTTTTGATACTTCCCTTTTCTATGTGTTTCGTCATTGCATCTTTGTCCGTAGGAATCAAAGGATTGACGAGATAGTTACTCTTGCTTGACGTCTGTTGTGTAAGGAAGCTCATGTACCTATCAAACATATGACGAGAAACAAGGGAGTTTACGCGACTTGTTCTTGTTAGAGTAAGAATGAAGTTTGCTCGTGTAACTTCATTTGTAAGAAAGGTTAAGTAGAGTTTTGGTACTTCCCTCTTATATGATTTTGTCATTGCGTCTTCGTCCGATGGAATCGAAGGTTTGACGAAATTGCTGCAGAACTTTGGCTTGAAGCTTTTTCGCCCTACCGCCCTCGCCTTTGTCATAGGAGTTTTGTGCCATTCGTGTGAGGAGCTCTTGTACCTGCCCACGGGACAAAGGACGTAAATGAAATAAGCTCATGTAATTTTGTTTAACTCTTGATAACGAGAGTGTTGTTTTTATAATTCCCCTTTTTCATTTGCTAGCGTTTTTGCTCTAATCGACTCCCTGGGGATATATTGCTTTGGAGTTCTTGGCTTTGACGCTGCTTAGGTGTGATATCGTCGGAGAGCATCTGCGTTGATTGCTTGTGGCAGGTCTCTTCCATCCATCTTTGTTAAGATGGTTGCTCTTCCTGAGAAGGCGTGCTTAACGACGAATGTTCCTTCGTAGTTTGGAGCGAACTTCCCTCGTGGATCCTTGACATTTGGTAGGATTCTTTTAAGAACGAGGTCACCTGGTCTGTATCTGATCGGCTTGACCTTTTTGTTGAATGCTCTAGACATGCGTTGTTGATAGCATTGCATGTGGTGAGCTGCAGCAAGTCGTTTCTCATCAATGAAGTCGAGGTGGGCGAGTTGATGGTCGACCTTATCTTCTGTCATGTTGCTTTGGGATGATATCCTGAGAGTCGGTAATTTGACTTCTGCTGGAATGACTGCTTGAGTGCCATAGACAAGCTCGAAGGGGGTTGCCCCAGTTGAAGTGCGCATTGTCATTCTGTAGGCGAGTAACGCAAAAGGGAGCTTCTCGTGCCAGTCGCGATAGGTAATTGCTGTTTTCTGAATAATCTTCTTCATGTTCTTGTTGGCGGCTTCGACTGCGCCGTTCATTTGTGGACGATATGGTGAAGAGTTGAGATGTTTGATTCGGAATTCTTCGCATAAGGATCCCATCAGTTTACTGTTGAAGTTTGAACCATTGTCTGTGACCAATAGCTCCGGAACTCCATATCTGGCGATGATGTTCGCCCTCGTGAAACGTACGACATTGTTTGCTGTAACTTCTTTGAAGGATTGGGCTTCAATCCACTTGGTGAAGTAATCGATTGCGACCAGCAAGAATCGGTGTCCGTTTGACGCTTTGGGATTGATTGGCCCGATTACGTCCATGCCCCACATTGAGAATGGCCATGGCTCAAATAGCGGGTAGAGTCTTGTTGGAGGCACATGTACCTTGTCGCTGTGTAAATTTGACACTTGTGACACGCTTTGACGTATTTGATGCAATCGGCTTCCATTGTGAGCCAATAGTACCCTTGTCGCATTATCTTCTGGGCGAGAGCGTATCCATTCATGTGTGGTCCGCAAACCCCTTCATGTACTTCGACAATAAGAGCATCAGCTTCTTGCTTGGTGAAGCATCTCATGAGGGCCGTCGTGAAGGATTTCTTGTACAATGTATCCCTGTCCAGGAAATAGCTTTTTGTTATCCTCCGTATGAATTTGCGTTCTTTCCCTGTGCTACTTTGGGGAAATCCTCCTGATTGTAAATAATTCTTGATGTCCGTGAACCAAGGTAGAGCATCTTCTGGTTGACTTTGTTCAACGTGCATGCAGCTCGGATCATCAGCGGTATTGATGCGTAGAGGCTCGATGTTCATTTCTCCAGCTAACGGAATCATCGATGCGAGCACTGCAAGAGCATCAGCAAATCGGTTATCAGTTCGTGGGAGGTAGTTGAATTCAATGTCAGTGAATTGTCGGATTAGCGTTTGTAGATAATCCTGATATGGAATGAGCTTTGGGTCTCGATTGCGCCAAGCTCCATTCGTCTAGGAGATGATGAGTGCCGAATCTCCATGAACGTCCAGGAGTTTAACCCGCATGTCGATTGCGCGAAGTAGGCCGAGGATGCATGCTTCATACTCGGCAATATTGTTCGTGCATGGAAATGTGACTTTGGCCGCTGTCGGGTAATATTGTCCATCTGGGGATATTACAACAGCTCCTATTCCTGATCCTGAGGAATTCACTGCACCGTCGAAGTACATCTTCCATCTTGATTCCTGTTCCATGAGCAGGATGTTATCGTCCGGCAATCCGATTTCTAAAGAGGAATCATCCGTTCCTGGATATTCAGCAATATGGTCAGCGATCGTTCTCCCTTTCACTGACTTCGTGGAATGGAATCGAATGTCGAACTCGGCAAGCTGTAATTGCCACTTAGAGACTCTTCCCATCAGTGTTGGCTTGTCGAAGAGATATTTGAGTGGATCATTTTCGGATACTAACAGGATCTCATAGTGTAGAGTATACTGTCGGAGTCGGTGAAGGACCCAAATGAGAGCACAACAAGTACGCTCGAAAGTTGTGTATCTCGACTCACAATCCGTAAATTTCTTGCTGAGGTAGTAGATCGCGTGTTCCTTGGCACCCGGCAATTGTTGGGCGAGCTTGGCCCCAAATGATTCTTCTCTGACTGTGAGATAGAGTGTGAGAGGATGCCTCGGCTTTGGAGGGATGAGAACTGGTGGTTCTGTCAAGTATGTCTTGATTTGCTCAAATGCAATTTTGCAATCATCATCCCACTCAAACTTGACGTCTTTCCTCAGTTTCTTGAACAGAGGTTTGCATGTGTCGGCAAGGTTGGATATGAACCTTCCGATGTAGTTAACGCGACCCATGAAGCCACGGATCTCTTTGACTGACTTTGGAGCTGGGAGATCACGAATTGCTTTGATTTTATCAGGATCAATCTCAATGCCTTTATTGCTGACGACGAAACCGAGGAGTTTGCCTGAAGTTGCCCCAAACACGCATTTGGCGGGGTTGAGACGTAGCTTGTATTTACGAAGCCGCTCGAATAACTTTCGAAGAATGACAGTGTGGCTCTCATCTTGTTTGGACTTGGCGATCATGTCGTCGACGTAGACTTCAATCTCGCGATGCATCATATCGTGAAAAAGGACCACCATAGCACGCTGATAGGTTGCCCCAGCGTTCTTGAGCCTGAAGGGCATGACCCGATAGCAGAATGTGCCCCAGGGTGTCGTGAAGGTTGTCTTCTCTTTATCTTCTTCGGCCATGCGAATCTGATTGTAACCAGAGAATCCATCCATGAAAGAGAATCTGTTGAATCCGGCGGTGTTGTCCACCAGTAAGTCGATTTGTGGGAGTGGGAAGTCATCCTTGGGACTTGCTTTGTTGAGGTCGCGGTAATCGACGCAAACTCGGACCTTCCCGTTCTTCTTGATGACAGGGACAATGTTAGCGACCCACTGTGGATAGGTAGCCACCTCAATAAAGTTGACTTTCAGTAGTTTATCTACTTCTTCCTTGATGGCAAGGGCTAATTCAGGCTTGTATCGACGTTGCTTCTGCTTTATAGGGTGAATAGACGGGTCGGTTAGAATCTTGTGCTCGACAATCTCTGGATCTAGTCCCGGCATATCTGCATATGACCAAGCAAACACATCAGAGAATTCTTTAAGAAGGTTAACAATATCCTTGGCTTCATCATCTGATAAATCTACACCGATGAACAACTCCTTGGGGTCATCTTCAGTTCCGATGTTAATTGAAACTGGTTTTTGTAATGTAAGGTCCTTTGGTTCCTCATGTCGTTGAAGACCCTGCTCCAAACTGTAATACCCGTCTATAGATTTCGGGTCATTTATTGTTTCTCTGTCTTGTTCAGAAGTTTTCCCGGGTGTACCCGAAGCGCCGTTCCTGAAAAGGAGAAGGAATTAGAGTGATGTATTCAAATGAGTTATTTGAAATATTGTTTCATGCAACAATTCATAATAAGGCATGCGCTTTTGACCAAAAGAAAATAATGTGGGATCAGGACTCAGCGGGTCCCTCATCGTTTTATCGGATTCGCCCTGAACATCAGCGGCCCGATCCCACAAACGCCCTAGGTATTGCCTAGGGGTCGCGTTACATATAGACAACCTTGCTAGTCCGCGACCAGAATGTAGCAAGGAAACCTACTCTTGATTCTAAGTGCAGAAAAATAAAGATGGAAAGTTTCACTCGTCGAGAGGCATGTCTGGCTCGGCCGGGATCGACGCTTCCATCATACAGACTTCTTCTTCGGACTCTTGCGTCCCTGTTTGCTCATCTTGTTTCCCCTACGCTTCTTCGTTCGCAGTAGGGGAATCCACACGCCTATTCGGAAGCGGTACTTCAGTTCTTGGGGGAGTCCTGGGCAGCCTTGGTACCACTGGAGCTTGAAAGTGCGGTGCCCCGGCTTGTCGGATGGCAATACTGGGAGGTATGAAATGGGCTCTCATGCGAGGTCGGCGCCCATGACCAAGCCCTAAATTCACTTGGACAACATTGATATGTTCGACAGTCGTCCGCTCACCATCAATTTCTCCGTCACTCCGGATCTTCACATTCTCCAGCTTTTCTGATAGGATTTCGCCTTCCATTGTCGCCGCAGATGAACGTACGAAACGGATGCCTGATTTGTTGCTGGTGTGATTGCCTTGATTGCGTCGCATTTTGCCTGTGAATCCAAGCCCACTAGTCCCTGCAGGAGCTGGAATAGTGATCGGATAAATCATCCCTTGTCCTCTGATTCCGAGTCCTTGGCCTGGTTGATATCCATGTCTGAGGAACTCTTTTGCGGCACTGATGTTGCCCCACGTCATCAAGGGATCTGATTTGTAATCGCGCCTCACCATGTTGACCACCTCCAAGGTCTGTGTTGTTGACGGTTCTTCGGTTGGCTCTCCCACGTATGGCATGTCAATCTCGTGGCAAAGCTCCATCGAATGTTCTCCCCAGACTGTGATGAGCTTGCCATCTGAAGAGAATCTGACCATCTAGTGCAGCGTCGAGGGAACTGCCCGGCTTGATGAATCCAAGGACGCCCCAGCAGCATGTTGAAGGACCCCGCAGTCTCGAGGACTTGGAACTGAGTAGAGAAAAGCGTCGGTCCAACTCTAATCTCTAGCGTAACTTCTCCATGAGCCTGACGTTTTGCGCCATCGAAAGCGCGAATGGTTAAGTTGGACTGTGGGAGTTTTCCAATATTGATGCCGAGTTTTTGAGCTACAGCCACCGGAATGATATTAACTCCTGAACCGCCATCAATAAGAACTTTGGAGATGGTGGTTTCACGGCATTTGAGCGTGATGAAAAGCGCACTGTTATGATCCTGCCCCTGCTCCGGTAGATCATCCTCTGAAAAGGTAATCACGTTGCTTGCCAACATGCTACTCATGTATGCATCCAGTGCGGCGACTTCAACCTGCTCGGGCACAAGCACCTCGGCTAGAAATTTCTCCAACATCTCCCTGTGCTTGTCGGAGGAGTGGATAAGGTCGAACAAAGAGATTTGAGCTGGCTGTTTTCTGAGCTGCTCAACTATGTCATAGTCACTTCCCTTCACTGTATAAATCACTTTGCGGATTTGTTCGTTCGATGGCGCTTTGGGCTTCGAAGATTCAACCGGGGATGAGGCTTCAAGGGCTGGCACTACTCTCCCAGAACGGGTCATTAACTCAACTTCTGGGCTGAGGGGCGTGCAGGTGGGTCTCATCACGACCGGAATCCTTGGTTCCGTCACAGGCGACGATTCTGTCTGACACGCTCCAGATTGTGCTGATCCCAACGAAACGTAAACATACGGTGTCCTTGGCTACCGATGGGGAACCAGTGTAAATCCATCCGGCAAGATAGTGGGCTGAACGCTTCTGTTGGATTGAGGCGCACGACCTCTTCCCCTACCTCGGCTGCGACCTCGACCTCGACCACGACCGGTGCTTACAACATTGACGCTCCTTGGTTGTGCGTAGTCGTATTCATACATGTTCACTTCCTCTTCATGTTCAACCAAAACTGAGAAGAAATTTGCCCCAATATAATTTACATGCTCCGGGAGAGGATTGTTCTTAACATTTGGGGCAGTCGCAGGCACGAAGAATGTAATTGCTCCTTCGTCTAACAGATTCTGAATCTTGAACTTCAAGGCAATGCAATCCTTGGTGTCATGCCCCATTGCTCCCGAGTGGTACTGACAAACCGCCTTGGGGTTGTATCCAAACGATGAGGGATTGGTGGCTTTGGCTTCAACGGGCTTGATAAAACCCATGTCCCTCAATCGAACAAACATTACATCCAGGGGATCAGGCGTTGGAGTCAAGTCCTCCAGCCTTCGTCGTGGACGCTCCACTTGTGCAGGCCTTGGCTGCTGTTGTCCTGCCATATTAACGGGGGGTCTGAAACGAGTTGCTGCCGGTGCTGGAGGCCTAAGCGCGGCTGCAACATACGTCCTTGGCGCGTACGAAGCCGGGGGTGGAGTTGCCCTCATCGATTGCCTGTTCTGCTCAGCAGTTGCAATAAGCTCCTTGGGCCTGGGCTTCACTGCCGGTTTTGCTGAAGGGGATGGGATTAGCCCTTCTCGATTTACTCCGTCAAGTTTGTCTGCGTTGATGACTGCCTGAGCGAAGGTTGAAAATGTCTGCCCGATCATGTAGGGCATGTATTCACGTGGGAGCAACTGGAGGAATTCATCGATAAGCTCTCTCTCCGTAAGCGCCGGTTTGATCTGAGACGCAATGTGCCTGAACCGGTACGCAAACTGCTTAACGTCCTCGGCGCGGTATCTCCTCAATTTCCGCAGATCCGAGATTGTAGGCGCCATCTCCACATTAAAGCTGTAATAATTGAGGAAATCGAGGGCCAGGTCTTTGAACGTCACGTATTGGCTAACATCCTTGGTGTAGTACCAATGCAATGCTGACTCTGCCAAGCTTTCTTGAAACATGGCGATACGGAATTTGTCGTCCGCCGGATACACAGCCATCTTATGGCAGAAGTGTTTCAAATGTAGTTCCGGGCAGCCATTTCGGCGGAACTTCTCGAACTCGGGCATTTTGAACTTTGGTGTGACTTGTATTTGAGGGATTTGATAGTTGGCGTACTCCCAGTTATGTGCCCGATACCCCTGGATAGCGTTTAGACGCTCTTCCAGTTTCGCCATGCGGCGAGCCTCCTCCTGCTGCATTGAGGCAATCCTAGCCTCGAGCCTTGTCTCGATGGCGCTAGCTTGTTGTTGTTCACCAAATAATTCATCGACGATTGCCGCGTTGCGGGTTCGCGGGCTTGGTAAGGTAGGTTCCACATGTGGAGCTGAAGGGGTGGCAATTGGCTGAGGTTATGAAGGTGGGAGGTGTAGAGGTTGTTTGAGGGTAAAGAGTTGGCCCAGGTGTTTGCATTTGGGTGTGGGG
Organism: Melastoma candidum; assembly: GCA_023653495.1. Classification (NCBI taxonomy): domain Eukaryota; kingdom Viridiplantae; phylum Streptophyta; class Magnoliopsida; order Myrtales; family Melastomataceae; genus Melastoma; species Melastoma candidum. The sequence goes on along the minus strand of CM042888.1, from coordinate 11,526,464 downwards.
ATTTGCCCGAATGACATTGAGAGGTAGGGAGTTGGCCCTTGGGATGTTGGCTGAGGGTAGTATGGAGGTAGATATGGTTGTGGCATAGGAAGGGAGAGAGGTGGCCCATGCATGTATAGGTCATATAAGGATGCTACGCTTGTGGAGGTAGCGGATCCGGGTATGACCGGGTTGTAAGGAGGTAGGGTGTTTGGTGGGTTATAAGAAGGTAAAGTGTTCGGTGGAGTGTTTAGGCTAGGACAGTGTGGGTATGGTGGTGTTTGAGGTCCTGGCATGACAGTAGGAAGGTGAGGGTTTTGGGAGATGGCAGGAGCAGGTGTGGCTGCCAATTGTCGCTGCAGGAGCTCAGCCATCATTATCTTTAGGGAGGAGAGTTCAGCCGTAAGAGACTCCACCTTCTCTCCCAGTGAAGAACTGCTTGCACCTTGGGCCGGCATGTTTATGTTAGGATTGAAGGGAGCTGCGGTCGATGGAGCAGCAGGGGATTGCACTGCTGGCGCTATCGAGGCGGCGAGTGGCGGTATGTACATCGACGGCATTCCTCCGTCCAAGGATTGCCCAACAGCCAGTGTGGTCTGGGGCAACGGAGGGAACGCGGATGCTGGGAAAGGCATGGCAGGTTCTACTGGTGTTAGAAATTCGGCGGCGATGGGTGGAGGAATGGCGATGGTGACTCCAGCAGTAGGTGTAGGTTCATCTCCCGTAGAGGCCTCAACCATCACCGCTCGAAGGGAACGGAATTTTTGGCGTCTTCTGTAAGGAGCAATTGTTCGGTACCTTCGAGAAAAAGAACATTTGATCAATATCACATGATAAAATACTTTGGATGCGTGACATGTCATGATGCATGATTGCACGTCTAATGCAAGGATTGGATTGTGATTATAACGAATTCAATCCAAGTGAAAAGAAGTGCATTAGATAAAATCCCAAAAAGGTTCATTTCACAATACAGTTCTTTAAAATAAAAAAGGAAGATGGGATGAGCTCGCAGGCCCAAGGATTGGGAGGAGATGTCCGCTATCAAATGCGATCCCATGGAGTTATCCGTTTCTTCTGGAATCGTGCGGATCGGGCGTCGATGTCAGCCTGATGTTCCATGCAAAGATCGTACTCCTCTTCTTTGAGATTTGCCCAGACCTGAGCGATATGTGTCATGACCCGTTGAACTACTCCCTTTGGTGGTTGGCTGTCCAAGTCGATTGGATCAAATAATTTGCTCGGCGTTGGTTTAGCTCGTGGACTTCCACCAAACTGATGCATCACCCTCGCTGGACAGTAATAGGATGTCCCAGTGATCCCAGCGATTGGGATGTAATCTCCTCTGGGGAGCTGGTAATGGCCAGGTCCACGTCGAAGCATTTGGCCTTCTGATAGAAATCCTCTGGTTCCAGTGAGCGGAAGAGAGCCCTAACTCCTGCAAATGTGCGGGTTGGAAGTCGAGCGCGGTCTGATATGCGGTCGAGTAAGTCCGGAAACTGCTCCCGCCTGAACGACTCTCCGGTGATGCCAATGTGAGTGTAGAACCAGGCCTGGAGCAATGGAGGGCTGAAGGAGAAGTGATGGTTCTGGATTCCTTGTCTTGCTTTCCGCACTATCTTGGTAAGACTGTAGTTCATCTCACCAACTAGATTAGGGAGGAAGGGTTGTCCTTTGAGAATGGCCTTTGTCAGGTAAACCGCTCGTCCGTGAATCGATTCCTTTTTATAGGGATAAAGAACCGTTCCTGCGAACATGAGGATGAAGGCAAGCGCTGAACCTTGGCCGTCTCCTCCTTCCAGTACGTACGGTGTCAGTTGATACTTGCAGAGTTCCTTGATGCTGATGTGCCCCTCTGTCGTGAATAAAGTGGACACGTTCGCCGGAGAGATCTGAAGCAAGTTGGTGATGTATTCTTTCGGCTTGTCGAAATGAGGCAACGGTGATATTCTTGGGAGATGAGGAAGTCCGGAGAGGTGCCCGTATTCCTCGTAGAGTGGTGCGAGCTCCAAGGTACCGAAATGGAAGGTGTACGTGTTCGGATTCCACCGGGCGATGAGGTGCTGTAGCATGAACCAATCGACTTCGAGTCTGATCAGATGGAGTAGACCTTTGAGCTTTAGCTTGACAAATTCCTGCTCTGAGGGTCTGAGTACTTTGAACCAATCTCGGAGTTTGTCATAGGATGGAGTATCCGAGCACAGTGCGATTGAGTCCATTTGATAAACCTGCATGCTTGGACGTCATTCAGTTGTAATAACAATCCAATCCAACTCCTAACGTGAGGTGAATTTGCATGCAAGTTTTCTCCTACTGGAACAATGAGAATACCTAACAAATGTAAAAGTGTTGATATATTGATTATTGATTAACAAGCGTTCGTGCGAAATGGATGCAGATGAGTATGATGACATAAAGAAAAAGAGGTAGGGAAGGGAGAAAAGAAATTCGGAACCCCCCCTGTGACCAACCCAAACCTCTGCAAAACGAACAGGGTTACTGCCACGATTATCGCATACAAAACGTACCTGAACCTGTCCCTGCACAAGTAACAGGCACTTAGTAACAGACAAATGCACGTGCGGCGTCTGGTACCTGTAGTGAGCAAGCAATTCTAGACTCGGAAGAGGTTTCTAGACCTCCCTCGGACTAAGGGAGGCGGGGCCCCGACCCAAAACCACACCGCAAAGAGCAGCACAGCTGGGCCTAACGGTGACCCCCCTAAGATCCTAGCCCCGGGTTCGGGCATACCTAGAAATGCCTAAAAAGCGGTAAACAAACACAAAGAGGAGATCAAACAAAAGGCATCGAGCCAATCAATTACATGCGAAACCAAGTAACTCCTCTCCGCATGTGGTAAGAAAAGGTTTTCGGTAGGAATCCACATGCGGAGTTCCCCAGCGGAGTCGCAATCCGGGATGTGCGCGCGCCCTTCCGGCGTAGCGGCGCGCGGCGACTGTTTCGGCAAGCCCGAGGATCCGGGCCCGCTCCCCCGAGGCCCAGTCCGGTCGGCGTTACGGCTCAAACGCCGGACGCTGCGGAAAGGAGCCCCAGGGTTGGGCCTTCCCTTGATTCTCGAATGGATCTGCGGGGCGTTTCGCCAACCATCCGAAGGTGCCGAGCGAAAGGCTGCGTTGAGGCCTCGTATCGCGAATTTAGGGGAGGGCCCAAGGAGCGGCTCGAGTCTGCCGTCACCTCATCCTAAATGGCTCCGAAAATGTGTGTAGTGGGGGTTTGTTTTAGCTTTGGAAAACAGTTTGGAGTCGCCACCGACTTAGATTTAAAAAAAAACATGATTTAAGTCGGAAAATCAGAGTTCGGGTTCGGGGATTCCTATTTACTAACCTTAATATCCTACCACATGCGAAAAGGGTGGCGATTTGTCCAAAAAAGTTACTTTTGATTGACGGGTGTTGGGCCCGATCCGGGAGTGGGCCGGACTCTTATCGAGTCCGCAACCCGTTACAAGTGGATTGAAAGTAAAATTCGGGGAAGCCCGCACTTCCCCTTTTGTACCTGAAATGACGGTTGGGGCCGCTTTGTCTTCGAGCCCACGGTTTTTAGACCGGGGTAGAACCGCGTGGTTTGATACACGCGCCTTCGAGTCGATCTTCGAAAGGCTGGAGTTGATCTTCCGAAATTGCATGCTCAGTGTACATACGAAGAAAATTTTAGAGTGGTTAGTTGACTTTCATTTTCAATGTCCAAAACAACAATTCGAAATCAATGAGACGAGCACAAGTTTCAACTAAATCAAAATATTTAAGATCCAACCGTACATTAAGTAAACAGGTTAATAACAAGCATGTTTGTCAAATATCAGCAAAATCCAACGCTGGAATAGTGAATTATGCACACGCAAAGTCAGCCGTAGCATAGATGAGAATGCAGCAAACGCAGGTTTGGAAATAAGAGCATAACTTCACTCAGGATCGTCCGATCTAAGTGAAATAAAAACCTATAGATCTGTATCTGGATGAGAAATCAGAATATAAAATTTCAAACGAATCCAACGGTGGGATCTCATTCTACAAGGCAAAGAAGGTGATTCGGTCTCTTGCGTAAGCAATCCTTGACCAGCAGAATGATGAGAAAAGAAAATTTCATAACTCTTTACTCGTTCGTCAAAAAATTTTGAAATTTTGTTACATGCTAGATAACTAAATCATGATTTAGGATGCAAAATTTTACGAAAAATGGATGTGTAGTCTGCTGCCAGCGTAGCGGAGAATCTAGACATTCGAATAGAATGTGTTTCAATCGGCCAGCATCGCAGATCAAGTTTGACCATGATTGACTGTGGGCTAAACTTGTTCAAAATAAAAAGTGTAAAACACAGAAATTATAGTAAATTAAGAGATCTAACTCTCGGTTCAATTTTAATCCATTCAGAACTCAAATGAGTAAATTACACTATCTGGTGCGCAAGATACTCATGCTGCTGCAAAAGGGGCAAGAGACATTAGAAGTCTTCGTCTTTTCTGAATGTTTAGACTAACCAGATGATCCCGAAAGCAAGAACTCAAAGAATAAGATTTGTAGAGGGCTCAAATATGGTTTCAAAGGTGCTAATTTTGTAAAATTTGGGCACGTGATGAAAGAGATACGAAGTTTTTCGTATAACAGTATGAATCTTCCCTGAAATGCGACAGCACATCTGTTCTATCTGCACTCCAACAGCGATTTGACCAGGATGTGTATGTTTAACAGAAATGCGTATAGCACAAAAGTTTTAGAAAACTTAAAGAGAAATCCGTTCCAACCAATTTCAGGTGAAACGGAGCTTTGATGTTCGAGTTATGTCCGAAAAACAGAGGCAGCTATTCCACTCATACACAGAAACAGGCTGCTTTTTTCGAACAAACAAAACTCGATCAAGCAAGTGTCAAATGGAGAAGCTTAAAGCACGAAGGTTGTAGAATAGCCAAAAAGGGAACGAATCCAAGTAGCTTTAAGCAAATCCGAGTTGTATAGTCGAAACTAAGCCTGATGGAGTGCAGCTGCACGCTCCGCGGATGCGCAGAACAGGGCAGCTGCGTTCTCCAGCATACGAAGAGGAAAAACATTGGTAAAACGAGTCTGTTTGGAAAACATTTCAACAGAGAAGTTGTTCTCCATCGAGAAAGGAAGCCAAGGAGTCAAAAAACAGATCAATCCATGCACAGGACAAGAAGTTATGCTGGAAAACGTCGGGAACATGCGGCAACGAACAACATTCCCATTTCAGCATGCGTATATCCCAACAATCGCAGATAGTTCGAGCAGTTTACAACACAAACAAATTCCAAAAACTATTGACGAAGTCACAGAGGAAATAGGAAGAGAGTGGACCTGATTTCGCATAGTTTTGAGCTCGCTAGCTCCGGTTACGACGCCTCGAAGATGCCGCAACGTGTGTTCATGCAAACAAGAATAATAAATGAGGTTAGATTTGTCTAAGGGGTCTACAAAATGAATAGGAAGCAGCTGGTGCAGTGACTCACCGAGAATGGAGTTCGATCGACATGAATCCTGGAAATGTTCATGGGAGAAAGGGCGCTCGCGATGGGAAACAACCCTCTCCACACCTCCCGAGCACGCACGCTCACGATGGGAGACTCATGTGCGCGTCGGGAGGACTTCTATGCTGGATTCTGCGAAGAAGCACCGAAGTCAAGGCTGAACAGCTTCAAACTCCTTGAAACTTTGCCTTGTTGATGTTGTTGTCTCGCAGAAAAGAAGGGAGGAGAAGGAGGGTCAAATATTGTCATATGAAGACATATGTGAGAATAAGAGTGAGGTTGCTCACCGTCTAGCCATCTTGCTTCTCGGAGCGGTTGTTCGCCGAATGCTGGAATTGACGTCGCTGTATCTGAAGAAGTGGGAGTCTACTGCAGCTAAAGCTCCGACGCGTTCCTGCTGAGGCATCCAGCAAAGTCGAAGCTGTTTGCAGCTCGACTCCTTTGCGTTGTTGCCGTGGTGTGCTCCACTTGGGTTGGTCATTCAGGGAGTTCCATTGCATTCAGTCCTTCTTACCTTCGTAAGGAATGATTGAGAGATGAGAACGATTGTGGAGCTTTTTCTTTGCGAGGCCGAAGAAGGGACTGGGAAATAAGAGGTTCTGGGAATCGGGCCTCCTTCTTTCAGGTTGGCCAAAATTTTTTTGTAGGTGTGGGGTGTTGGGATCTTTTTCTGCTTTTTTTTTATTATTCCTTCTCCTCCCCCCACCAAAACCGTTTCATGCTTCTGTCTGCGGGGAAGAATCTCTTCCCTCAGTGAATGACGGAGTGCCAAGTGGCAAATTTGTTAACTTCTCTTGAGGATTGTACAATTTCCTCACTTGATATTTTCGGCCTCCGTTAGACAGTTGGGGAAGAGGATAATTTCAAAATAAAAATAAGATAAACAAAAAACGAAATAAAAATATGACTGGGCTTGAGTTGGGTTTGGGTTTTGGCCTTTTTATGAAAGCGGGCTTTGGGCTTAAAATAAAATAAAAAGTATGGTTGGGCTTGGTTGGATTTAGGCTTTGGCCTTTTTATGAAAGCGGGCTTTGGGCTTAAAATAAAATAAAAAGTATGGTTGGGCTTGGTTGGATTTAGGCTTTGGCCTTTTTATGAAAGCGGGCTTTGGGCTTTTTTAATGAATGAAAATTAGGTTTTTATGGCCCATTAATTTAATTTAAGGCATTACACGATCTTGTTCTCTAATGGTGTTAGTCAATGGTCGTTTTCCTTTTGAAAGCAGATATTTCTTGGACGAGTATTAAATTTCTTCACATCTATTGGTCGATAGGGTGTATTTCGAAGGCATGGCCAAGACGGCTTTCGTTGTGAATCGAGTCAGTCGTGAATAACATGTGGACCAGATTCCAGATCCAGGAGCATGATGAAAAATACCGGGGAAGACTTTATTTGCCAAACATTTTGATTCGATAGCATTCTTGCTATAATAAAGACTCGACTCATCCGAGTCATATCAAAATTTATTAGGTAACTTATTGAATTTGTGTAAGTAAATAGTATCACTGTTTTGGGTCACAGAGAAAAAGAAGAGGACAACCTACGAACCTTTTATGGGAATAACATTACCATTTACAAAGAGAAAACGTAACGATAGTACACAGTACTGGAGAGACATGGTTTGGTTCGACTATATAGTATTAGTTCACGGACAACATAGTATTGTGCCGATTCATGAGTTCCACCAGACATTGAGCAAAACAGATATAACGCACTTCCGATATCACGGAAAGCTGCTTGGACTACCCCTTCTGCCATCTCTGTTGAATTCTTATTCGTCATTTCTATAGTGGTGTAAATCAAGCAACAGGAGGATGTCGATAAACTCTCGGTATCACGTTGAGGCTATCCTTTCTTCTTCCAATAGCACCAAATGATTCTGCCATCTTCATGTCTTCATTCTTCATCCCTTCAGGGAGCTCAAAGTCAAAATGGTATAGAAGCATTGCTAGCGGGAGTTCCACATTTGCGAGGCCGAAGTCCAACCCCGGACAAATCCTCCTTCCGGCCCCGAACGTTATGAACTCGAAATTATTCCCTCGAAAATCGACCGGATTGCCCCTAAAACGTTCCGGATCAAATGTGTCCGCATCTTCCCAGTGCTTCTCATCCCTGTTGATTGCCCATGCATTGACGATCATCTTGGTTTTGCTTGGAATAATGTATCCATTTATCTCGCATTTCTCACTGTTTTCTCTAGGAACCAAGAGTGGAGCAGGTGGGTGCAGTCTAAGTGTCTCTTTTATAACCAGCTTAAGGTACTGGAGTTCGTCCAATTTACCTTCGGTTACAGTCGTTTCACCCTCATATACCTTCCTAACCTCGGCTTGTGCTTTCTTCAGGAGTGTGGGATTTCTAATCATTTCTGATAGTGCCCAGTCTAAAGTTATTGCAGATGTGTCGCTTCCCGCCGTGAAAACACCCTACAGATAGCAACAAATGTCCAAACGTTCCCTCGTTACCTCTCATAAAAAATAGGAAGGAATGAACAGATGGGAGAAGAACTCATACCAAGATTATTCCCTTGATGTTCTCTCTTGTCAAGGTGAATTCCCCATCCCCAATTCGTTCGCACTTCAATAGAACATCGACGAGATCATCATGTTCTTCTCCTTCTGCTTTTCTTTTATCTAATTTGTCCTAGTGTTCCTTTATAATACCCTCCATTATTTGGTCCCCTCTCTTATGAAGTCTTTCCAGTTTGGGCCTCATACGACTTACCACATGGAGCGTCTTGTACGACGGGAATAAGTCCCCAACATCAAAGCCAGATCCAAGCATCAGCATCTGCTCGATAATCGATTTAAACTCCTCTTGCTCTTTGCATCTTTGCCCGAATGCAATCCTCGAGGTTGTTTCATATGAGTTGGAAAATATTTTCTCTGATAAATTGAGTGTCGTACCTGCTCTGGATGCAACCCACTTCACGTGATCTAAGTACACTTCTTCTCTAAAACGCCCGAAGGATTGGACCCTCTTCTTGCTCAGGAGCTCAGACTTGACGATCTTCTTAGCCCTTCTCCACTATTCACCATAAGGTGCAAACACTAGGTCCCTTGAGCCGTACAACAGTATTTCAGCTATGAGGATGGATGGCCTGTTCGCGAAAATGACGTCGTGGGTCTTCATAACAACCTCGGCCATCTTTGGCGAGGAGGCAACGACTGTGGAAACTTCTCCTAGCTGAAGGTGAATCAGGGGGCCGTACTTCTCTGACAAGTCTCGGAGCACACGGTGAGGCAGGGCGCCCATGAGGTTGTGCAAGTTCCCAATGAAGGGAAGCTTCCTAGGGCCAGGGGGAGCCTGGAAGGTGGTCTTCGGGGACTTCTCTTGAGAAGGGCGAAGAGGAGGAGGAGGAGGAGGCAAAGGAAGGAGGAGAAGATCGAGTTGAAAGAGAATTGAGTTCCCATGACTTGTGGTTGTCCCACGAGATGTTGCGAAATCGCCAGCCTAATTACTCATTTTTATACAGGTAACTTTCGTTTCTTCTTATCCCGTATGGCTGCAAGTCGACCATCCCTAAATTAAATTAAATTAAATTATTGATGAAAATCGGCCATAAAATCGTTACCGTCAATTTTGTTCTGTTTTCCTTTCCGATAGCTATGTTGACTTTAGATGTGGTTTGTTACATTTCATTGTAAGTGCAGAAAAAAATTATGGTAAATAATTTCAGAATTTAATGACACAAGTTTGACTTTTTTTCATGAATAAAGTCGAATTTACGCTTGAAATATTATTTTCGAAATTATTTTAGATAGGAAAGCCATCGCATATGTGACACTAGCAACATAATCGTGGAAGATAGGTTTTGTTTTGGCAAATGGGCATTTCTCAATAAACTTTCTTTAGAAATTGGAGTCCCACCGAATGACCCAATTTTCGACCAAATTATTAAAAATCTTTTGGTCCATATCTGGGGGAGCCATGGCCCCCTTACCCAAGTCGCCGAATCATCTAATTTTTAGGCTTTTAGAAAAATCGGTGATTTTGGTAAATTTTCAACATTTTAGTATGTTTGGTAATTAAATTTTTATATAATCATTAATCACTAGTTTAAAAGTCTTCATCTCACAGTCTCTCACAACTCAGTTCACATTATGTTATTCTAACTAGCCTTATAGATTTACAGGAAAAGTTATTTACGGACCACGAAAAGTTTCTGAATAAAGGGAACAACGAAATATCATGTTGCCTCGAGATTTCGCACATATCAGTCAAAGATCAATAATTTAAGGTCTGTGTCCGTGATCCTTAAAGATATAGCTTGCAAAAAGTTTGAACAAGTATTCTCAATCAATACAAGAAAATTCTAGATATTAATTTCAATAAATAGTTGGCTCCCCTTCTACATACATACACCTTTATAGTTTGTCATTTGTATCACAGTGGTTCTAGACGCAATCACGTGCAAGAGATTAGATATAATGAAAGTTATTCCTCTCAAGTCAACCTTGAACAAATAATTTTCATACAGTTTTTCCTAATCAAATAAACCCAATATTATTTTTCCAAATCCTAATAAAATCCTCTAACTTTCTGTGGCTTGTCGTCGTCATCGTTTGTTGTCAGCACTGGAGAGTGATATGTTTATGGATGAATTCCAACATTTTTCTCCACGTCTGGTGTTCGACAAAGGTCATTGTCCTTTTGAAGGCAGATATTTCTCGGAAGAGGATTAAATTTCTTCACAACCATTGGTCGACAGGGCGTACATACTTCGAAGGCATGGCCAAGACAGCTTTCATCGTGAATCGAGTTAGTCGTGAATCGAGTCAGTCATAAATAACATGTGGACCAGATTCCAGATCCAGGAACATGATGAAAAATACCGGGGAAGACTTTGTGTTGATATAATCTGGTTTTAATGATGGCAAATGTTTGATATTGCTAATGTGTTATTTAAGTGTACAGAAGGACAGGTCTTCGGGTGTGGAAAGTGCTCTCTGTTATCTGTGCAATATATAAAAGAGTTATGTAGAGTACTTCAACAGAGGAAATGATCTAGCTATCAGAAATGGTGTTCTGAGGACGATCAACTATTGAGTCCACTATCTCTGTTACAGAGCTGAGCATCTGTGTCGCAGTTACTATAACTCTCCTTACTGAAATACTTATTACGGTCTACAGAATGGTATTTCTGTGAGTGACGATTTCCTTATGGAGATTGTTCAATATGCGAGCACGTGAGATATTTATCGCATAAGTCCTTATTGGCATCACGTCCAGGTTCATCATTGAACCTTGAGTTGTTTTGGAAAGATTTATCTCCTTAACTAACGTGATGCTATAATTATGGAATTTGGCAATGACCTTATCAGGTTAAGATCTCCCTATATAGTGAGAATATTTTACAACTGGAATGTTTCATGTTATGGAAACAAATAAATCCCAATGCCAAATTCGCATAAGGAAAAGTGATGATTATGCTATCGCAGAAAACAGCATCTAAGCAGAAGACATTATCTCTTATTGGGTGATTAATCTGGTTTATCATTATCTGATATTACTAAGGATAATGTTTTATGTTCTTGGAAGTTTTCCCACGGGATCGTATCATGGAGAAAATGGCAAGTGAATCAACTAGCCGTTGGTGATTGATTGGGAAACTCCCTTCTACGGACAAGCTTCAATGCAAAAGTGAAGCAACAGTTTCAACTTGTCGTTTTACCTGAAAGCTTACCAGAATCCTTGTGCCTTCACTGTTGCAAAAGCTAAGAGCGTCCGTCGTGCATTCACCGAGCCGATCACCTCTGAGAGATAACGTCTTTTGTAGCTGCAGACTGTTGGTGCTGTAGTTGCTAATTCTGTTTTGTGCAGATTGTTAGTCACACAGGTTGTGTGCAGGGGCAGGTGATAGCCGTTAAGCCACGTTGGCAAGTGGTAGCCGTTAAGCCATGAGGGCAGGTGGTAGCCGTCAAGCCACGGGCTCAGTGAGGAGCCGGAGTCAGACACGTTGCGTGCGGGTTGAGTTAGTCATGTGTGTACGTACAACTTGTTAGTCACATTTCTGACAGAAATGTGCATCTGTAAAGTCCATTGTTCTAAACATAGTGATTACGCCCTAATTGGGGTGAGCGCTGGGAGAGTGCACGTAGGCATTGTTTGTCGAACCACTATAAATCTTTGTGTCACACACATAAGATAACTAATCTCAGAACTGGGAATCTGTCCAGCAAATCCAGTCTCTGAAACCTGACAGAACCACGCTTCTGTGGTCGAAAAAGTGTCAAAACTCTTAAGGCACTAATTCGACCCCCCTTCTCTGTGCATTCCTATACCAACAATTGGTATCAGAGCACACTTCAGATGCGTCACACTCGACTTCAAGAACAGAGGCATTATTAATTCACTGTCTCAGCTGCTTGAAGCTGGATTGTGCAGTTGGTGTCCACCTAAACTTATGTCATTTAAATCACTCAGTGAGCGAAGCTGTGACAAAGTTGAATCTTTGAATGAATCTCCTGTGAAATGAAGTAGGCCATGGAAGCTTCGAACGTTGTGAATGCCCTTAGGTACTGGCTAATTTCGGATGGCTTCGACTATCGTCAACTTTGTTTTCTTCAACAGATAATACATAACCACGAAATACTGCATTCAACTGAAAGAACTCACAGTCAAGACCATCAGTTATAGGGGGATCCATATCCTTACAATAACATATTGATGGTATTCTCTTCCCAATAGCTTCTCTCAGCTCGAAGTGCGCTGAACACTGCTCTCAGGAGCTCAACATGGTCTTCCGTGCTTCGATTGTAGATTAGAATATCATAGAAATAAATGATCACGAACCTCCCAAGAAATGCTCCAAACATATGGTCCATCTGTCTGATAAAGGTGGTGGGCGCATTTGATAGTCCAAATGGTGTCACTAGCCACTCGTATAATCCGTACTTGGTCTTGAAGGCTTTCTTCTACTCATCACCTTCCTTTATTTGAATATGATGGTAATCACTTCGTAGATCTACTTTTCAAAAAGACATGTGCTCCGTGCAGCTCAATTAACAAGTCATCATGTCGAGGTATAGAAAATCAATACTTAATCATGATTTCATTGAGAACTCGATTGTCCATCCACACCCTCCAATATCGATCCTTCATTAGTACGAGATGGTCGATCACTGAACAGGGGACCATGATATCTCGAACCAAGCTTTTCTAAAGTACATCAAATGGTTGGATGATTTGACAGGGATGCTCCTTCTCCTAACTCAGTTTGTTGTTGTTGTCCCCGAGGTAGAGGTAACTCGATTGGTAAATTGTCAGGGAACACATTCTTGAACTCTTCAACTAATGATTCTAGTATAGGATGCTTCTTTGACTTGCCCTGAAAGGGTGCGAAAAGAGTGACGACGAATGGTCAAAAGGATGTTATACTTGAGTGACAAACAAAAGATAGAATGAAAAATGAAAATATGAGAACTAGAGTAAGGTGAAGGGATAAAGTCGATGTCAACAACCACAAATACATATTTACCATCGTAATAGAAAACTCAGATAGGCTTGCTTGAACAAGGATACAGATACACCACTGTCAAAAATAAGATGATGTTTTAAACTTGAAACGAATACGGAAATCATCATCACTCAAGAGAAACTCGGTTCACCACACTTAGATCCGGGTGATACTAAGCAATACAGAGAAAAGAGACAATCGAGTGACTTTGAAGAATTTGATTTCCAAGTTAAACGCTTTCAGTCTTACAAGGACGACAATAGTATAGCGGTCACTTAAGAAAAATACATAACTGTGATACATTAACGAAACATAAATGAGATGCATGCATGAACTTGTTGTAAATTCAATACACGAGCGAAACATAAATGAAATGTATGCATGGACTAATGCATGATCTTGCAAAAAATGACTAGTTAGGATCCTACCCTTTGACCGGATTAGCTTCTTGTAGGTCAAGTAAATGGATTGACCAAAGACATCCCCATTTCATTCTCTCGACAATCGGATCAACTTCACTTTGTCGAAAACCATCGACATTAGCAACTGTTCAGACATGTCTGCGATTTGTTCAAATATGTGCGTTTGTTTCTTACATGCCATTTTATTGTTTAGACACGTCTATCTGCTTTTATACTATGTCCGAACTCACGGGAGTCCCGGACACGGGATTTTAGCCATGAACTAATGACACCACTCGGCAGTAAATTTATACTTGCCTAAGCATTAGGTATTACGGAGAAGCATGACATGTAGCCTAGTCATCCTGGACAGCCTATTATTTTGCATCTGATGCACCATTTGAGTGGGGATGCATTTTTGTTATGTAAGGATAATATGCGATCGAGTCGATGGTTTAACCATCCAAGGATCTGGTCGTTGGACGGTCGTGGCGTAGCTTGGTGGCGTGAGTGGTTTTGCTTTGAGAAAATGATATATTGCAGGGTTGCCTTCGGAAACTACTTGCGCTTAGACATGGGAAAATCCAACAACGTATGGCTCTGCGATCAGAGGTTCAAAAGAAATAGTCCCCAGATGTGCATCATGATAAAGCATTCGACATATGTTTTTATCACCAATTCATTGTTCTCCCTCCCAGCTATATCCCCAACACAGACGACATCCGCATCCAGAATTTCGAGCACGTCCGTATCTCATATTGTGACATTAGAATAGGTGACAGTTCCATATCCGTGGGTGATGGTTTGTATAACATTTACGTCAAGGGAATGCACCGTGGACTTGGTCACGACATAAGCATCGCAAGTATGGCCGTGATCATGTCTAAAAAAGTCACAACAGAAATGCCCACTTTCGAGTCATGACTAACGAAGCTAGAATCAAAACATGTCCGGGCGAGAGAGATTACTTGAAGAACATAATCTTCGAGGACATCACTGGCCATCGCATAAAAAATGTCAAGCCCGTTTATAACGGCACCACCTGGATTACAACAGATTGTGCCAAACCGAACTCTGACATTGGCTCACCTGCGAAAAATATATTCCTTCGTGAGTATTTGATTTTAAATTTCAATTTATGTTTTTGTTTATGGCGAAAAAAATTCTTTAATCTTGCATATATATATATATGGTTTTTCAAATTTGAGACACTTGGTTTCCCCATCTCAAATACAATTGAGGCTCCTACATGATATATAAATTATATCTAATTTTAATCATATAGTTTACTTTTACTTTCCAAGAGTTATAACTTTGAATAGTTTCGAACTATTTATTTCGTTTCCTTAGTAATCATCCAGATGTCCTAAGGCACGCGCTTCGTCGGATACTCTCATAACAAGAATTAAGATTAATTTTTTATTTGAGGAATTATTTGGATCCTTGGATATCAAGTCTATTTGAAGACGGCTTTGTAATCACCAATTTTTAGCATCCGCAGCTTGCAAGGTTTATTGTAAACATACCTCTAAAGCAGCAACTCAAGATACAAATGTTGATGGTGGTGTTTTACTATAGGGAGAGCCGAGAAATAATATAGAATCCGTTCATCCCTACACCTTATTCTCTATTGAATTCAATCCGGCTTAAAAATTATTAAGAGTATTACTGAATCCGTAATTGGTTGTGTTTTTACTCAAATCCAGTATTACAACAAGAATTAAGAATAATTTTATATTTGAAGAATTATTTGGATACTTGGATATCAAGACTATTTGAAGACGGCTTTGTAATCACCAGTTTTTGGCATCCGTGGCGTGCAAGGTTTATTGTAAAAATACCTCTAAAGCAGCAACAGAAGATACAAATGCTGATGGTGGTGTTTTACTATTGGGAGAGCCGAGAAACAATATAGAATCCGTTCGTCCCTACACCTTGTTCTCTATTGAATTTAATTCGGCTTAAAAATTATTAAGTGTATTAATGAATCTGTGATTGGTTGTGTTTTTACTCATATCCAATATTTTAACAAGAATTAAGAGTAATTTTTTATTTGAGGAATTATTTGGATACTTGGATTTCAAGACTATTTGAAGACGGCTTTCTAATCACCAACTTTTGACATCCGCGGCTTGCAAGGTTTATTGTAAACATACCTCTAAAGCAGCAACTGAAGATACAAATGTTGATGGTGGTGTTTTACTATAGGGAGAGCCGAGAAACAATATAGAATCCGTTCATCCCTACACCTTGTTCTCTATTGAATTCAATTCGGCTTAAAAATTATAAATGAATGAGTGATTGGTTGTGTTTTTACTCAAATCCAATATTATAACGAGAAAATGTTTCTAAAAAGTATTTCATATCGAGTTTTAAGTGTAAACAAATTCGAGGTTTGTTTTTTTAACAACGCCACATGACAAACTCATGTACTTTGAATCACATGATTAATGCATCCCTTTTCTCATGTGGAAATAATCCATAGATCCCAAGCCTAAATAAATCTCCATAATATTTTCTAACTTAATTTAAAAAGGCTAGTCCGACATATTTTTTTAAAATGTAGCCTCACCATCACGGCCTTCTAAGAGGTCTTTCCATTTAAAATAGATTTATAGCATGCTTGGTTAGCGAAATGGAATGGAAAAGGAGAAATTAAATACCCATTCCCTTGCTCCTTCCATCCACCTTCCCTTCTCATCTTCATCCTTCAACTAAATACACTATTTTTTAAGCAATGCCCTTCCTATTCAATATATTTTTTCTCCATTATCATTCCATTCCATCCGGAATTCCATTTCGAAAACCAAACGGGCTCTCGAATTGGATCATCCTATGACAATTATAGTCTTGATTGCAAGGAGCCTATATTTATAGTGGTCGTCCAAACATAAACATTAACTAAGAAATTAATGTTTTGGATATAAGTAGTGACATACAAATTCATGTTCACAAACTTTTCAAAAAAATTAATGAAAAAATGTTAATACAGAGTCGCTTTTGCAAAAAAGTAATAAATATTTGGCCTCCAATCGACCAAGCGGGCTCTTTGGTATTTGCATTCCGCAAGACAATGTCATAAATCGAGATTCAAACGAAAAAGGAAACGTCATATTTGAAAGGGGTCGCGCTAGTCATTTACCAATCGATTTTCCGAGATTCTCTGTTGAGGACGATGTGACTCCAATAGGACATATATCCCGCTTTTCTTATCATATTGGAGAGGTCAGTAATAATGACACCTCAAAGCTGAGGCTTTGGCCAAACACTCTTATTAATCTATCACCTAATTTAATTCAGGGATTGTTGTGACATATAAACACATTTTGTTACAAACTTGGAGAATCCTACATCCTTTTGAACTCACACGGATGCGAAGAAAATTGTTTAACACTTTCTTTTGAGCTTTTGGCGAGCACGAACGCTTTGTACCACTTCGATATCCTAAGAGGAGCTCGTCTGTATTGCCCAAGATACCTTGGACGTTGTTTAGACATAATAATTATGGGCTCGATTGAGAGGATTTTGGCTCTTAATCGAGAAGAAATTTGACTGAAAAGCATAATTTTAGGTAAAAAAAATATCTTTGAATAGAAAGGTAATTGTTTTAATATTATTAATTGAAAATACTTGATTTGTTGGAGAGAAAGAGATGGCGTGATAAAAAGGGATTCAGTTAGCTTATTATAGAGAGAAAAAGATCAAACCTTCCCCGCCGTATTAAGAAAATTGAGAAGTCCGAAAATTAAGAAGACGTGGGATCGAGAAACCAATTCGAGAGCGTTTTGAATAACCCACAGCATATACTCACCATTTCTTATGATTTGCGTGCTCTCTCCACTATTCTAGGCGGTTTCCCACAAAGTCCTAACGATTTTAGTAATTTCTTTAAGTATAAATATATTCATTTTCTTTTGAAAAAAAAATAAGACATTAGCCCTATCACTAGGCACTTTTCGCCTTACCATTTTCCCCCTTTCCATTGTATTTTTCGCTTTTGTGCATTGCTGATGATCAAGCTACGTTGTAAATCCCCCAAATTGTGAGTCGATCTAAACCTTACGTAAAAGGCAATTGGTTCTAGTCAAGGATGAACATTCATATTAACGTATGTGCTTAGGACTTAGAAAAATTTTGACGCAATATCGTTAAATATGGTTAGCGATACCAAATTAAAATAACTGTTTAATCGTCACTAAACACAATTAGATAATAATTTTAAATTATGGATTAATTTCGCTAAACAAGATAAAATGACTAATTTTGAATTAAGAATTAATTATATGAAACTAATTTCTTAGTTCAGCCTTATCAAGCGTTTTCCAAACATTAACAAGTCATCTTAGTTTGTCATTTTAATTTAATTTTAATCTCGTTGGTCAAAAAAATATATATCATTAAAAAAAAGGAAGTGAGGTGGTTTGGTTAATCGCGAGAATTAGGGGATTAATTCGTTTAATTTTGAATGAATTTAAGAGAACACCCTAACAATCGGGGAGAGATTAATAATTTTAAGGTTTTCTTATTCATTTCAAACCGATTTGAAGAACACCTTAAATTCGAGGATCAATCGGTGATTCTTTGATTTAAGTTCGGACTGATAAAATGTGAGGATTCAATGCGTGATATGTGTTGGATCGTTTATGTACACTAAGAGGGGGGTGAATTAGTGTTTATCACTTTTTCGCCCTTTCTCGGTGTAAGCGGAAGCGTACTGTATCACAGCAGAGCGTTTCTCAGAATGAGAAATACCTTACTGTAACTGTTACGATTTTGTCGAGTAGGTTTTCGTACGAGTGTTGCGCGATCGTAATGGACACAGTGATTTATAGTGGTTCGGCCTTAATTGACCTACGTCCACTTTCCACCAACAAGGTGATTCCACTATATAAAATAATGGGTGCAAAAAGCCCTTGCACTAGGCGTATGTTTCTCTCACAAAGTGAGATTTAGAATCCCGTACAATAGATGATCACTCCTGGCAACGGTCAGCTCCTCACACAGTGGACGTCTTCTCGTTTCCAGCAGAATGATGCTTATCCTCAGCAGTTGGTAGCTCAATGAATTCCACACAGCTCGTTGTCGCTTAATATAAACCTGACTTATCAAAGAGCACAGACAACGTTATGTTAGAGTATAAATCCTCACAAATAATTCCTTACGGTGAAGAATGTATTCTCAGAGAGCAGCTCGTTTCTGTTTCACAGCGAAGGATTGCTTCAGCACTTGTTTGCTCAGAAGAGGATTTCCACACAGATCTTGTCTCTCCTTAAGATAAGCCTGCACTTGCTTAAGAGACAACCACAAAGTTGAACCACAAAGATCACGAAGATAGGAACCACAAAGATCACAAAGAAAACCACAAAGCCACTTAGAAGGTATACGTCCTACACTCAGTTCGGACGTGCACGGTTACCACAGCCGTGACTCACTGCACTGCACACCCAGTGCCTAGGGTGGAATTTTCCGATCCGTTGGCTTCCACGCAACCTGCTTTACTAACCCTCTGTATCAGGCGTTCAAGACTTCTGCACAGCACCCCTGTGCTCGGGAGGAACTCTTTCCACTCCGGCGGCGTTCCCAACTCCTGCTCTACCCTGCAGGCACGAGACTTCTGGCGCGCACCCGCAAGTGCGTGTCTAACTGCTCAAACTCCGTAGGCTCGAGACTTCCCTGCGAAAAGACACGACAAGAACGGCTTCTTGCCGATGGGTCAGCAACCGGTTACTGAATTCAGAGCAGGTATTCACTTAGCTTCCCTCAGACGATTCGCCGGTTACTCGTTGAACGCACGGAGGACACCCAGTCCCTCTCAGACGATTCAAGGGATCTGACCTCAGCCCCTTGACACTCTCACACGCAGCTTGCAAGAGAAAGAACCAGGAGACACTTAGCACCTTCCGCTCTCCGTCGATGCACAAAGCTCACTTAGACCACACAGACCACACAGACCACTCAGACGCACAAAGGCAGAGAGAAAATGTCGTCCATGGTCTGATTATAACGAAGAAGGAGGACGGAAATCGTCTAGGCAATCAACAAGATTTATTGCCAAAACTGGCAGCGAGGACACAGCAACGGTCTGCTCAACGTTTGCTGTGTTATAAAAGGAAAGACACAAACGGTAACTTCCTTTACATATATTAATCAGATAAATCATTTCCAAACATAATTATCTGATCATAATCTTATCTTAACAATTACGATTAGCAAAGATATTCAATCTGATAATATCTCCTACTACAGCGTATCGTTGCTGTAGAATATTAGAAAGATATTTTGTTTCCAAAAGTAAAACTTGGAAAGCTAATCTTAATATATTTAGTTGCCTAAGTACCTAAGATAAGGTCATAAGGTTACATTAAACGAACCTAGACGTTCAGACAAATAATCTGAAATAGATTAAAATAAATCTTAGTTATTAAAAAAAATGTTTCCATATTTTCAATGTACATGCGTAAAATCACAGTAACAGCTTACTGTAACGCAGTAATATATAACTGCTACTAGCTGTGGTTCAGCAACGTATTGCTCAAGCTCATCACTAAGAATGAACACATAACTTGTGAAACATTAATACTGACCACCAGTAACATGTCGCTTATCACCAGTAACATGTCACTTAAGTTCATCATCAAAACCAGGTCAACAATATGCCACTTCATCTAAACAACCAAAAAAGAAAAGAAAAGGGGGTTCCCATCCCCACTCACACACACACGTAGACAAAAAATAAAACAAACAAATAAGTAAATAACAAACCCGCACATTAGATGGGGCTGTTCTTGGATGTATAATGGGTAGCGGCGTTAACAAGGCAGGCCGGGTTCGGGCACTCCCCACTCGAGCTCGTGTCCGAGTTAAAAGTTATTAAGTAAGAGTTCGAGCTCGAGTCTGACTAGGCTCTTTTAATCAAGCCCACGCCTAAATTAGTCCGCTTAAAAATAATTTACTTGAATTCGAATCTAAGTCCGACCCGAGATTAAAAATACAAATTGAGAGAGATCCCAATTTTTAAGACGAGAAAATTGACACAAGACAAGATTACCCCTCCAACCGTGATAGGGGAAAGAACAATAGGATTCAAATCTCCACGATCATTAACATCCATCAATAAATCAAACTAAGATACTCAAGATATTCAATAAGACCAAAACCCATCGGTACTCAATCAGACAATCCCAATACTCAATTATGCTCGGACCCGCAAAAATACCAACTCTATGCGGAAGCAGCGTAGGAAGACAAAACTACTTGTTAGCTGCAACATTTCTCATAGCAATTCTCGTGGATGGCAACAAGATGATCGCGACAACAAGGAAATCAAAGGGACGACAACACTTACCCGGAGGCATGCTCCGCCACCCAAAAAAGGCCAAACCAGAATGATGCAACTAAGACATCAGCAGAGGACGCTATTCCTAGCACCCTTCCTCTTTCACTTTGACGGGCGACCACATATTGTATTGTGTTCTACCCCATTCTCCGTTTAGTGCTCTAGCGGCCCGTATTTTCGTGTGCAAAACACGTTTTTGGCAACCATAATGGGAGATAAATGTGGTGTTAGTGATGACCATAGGAAATTTAGAAGAGCGACTCGAGAGATATGATAAGTGACATAACGATGTGATCAAAATTTAATATCCGAGTACTAAAGATTTATCTCATACTTTGAGACATTTACACTAATTAATAGTTTAATCTATGGTACTATCTTGGATGTAAAGTATTTCAAGATTTGGATGTTCCTCAACATTTTATGGAATTCGACGTAGATGGATGCATCTATTGACGTTTTGAGGGGAATTTAAAATCGACTAAAATGCTTCGATAAATGATTGGTTTGTCATATAAGGGAAACAATAAATATAGTCATTCATCATAACCTTTTGCTTTGAAGATGTATGAGCCACGTTTATGGCTGACACTCTTTCACGAAGAGTTATATCTATTGACGAAACGATCATGTCTCTTCATTTCAGTAATTGTTTGAAATTACCACTTGTGTACCTATACATGTACTAATATGTGTAGATTTAAAAAGAAAACAATACAACTTTAAAAGTTCCTATAACTATTTTTCTTTGAACTTTCCTTTTGAAACAAATAGTTTTGCGGAATCAACATTTGTGATTTTCTTGGTTACTCCAAGAGATAAATTTAATACTTGTGGGGGATTGAGATTACAATTTTATCCACTATTCATGTTAAATTTCCCAACATAAGATATATTTGAGGTGTTTAACCTCCTATTACCCTTCTGTGTGGACAAAGTGACGTTCATGAACGGAGTATTGTTATTATACTGGTTATCACTTGTCATTGTCACCACCTCGTTTACCATTGTTTATGGGCTTGTCCATTTCCCCATGTCTCTTGTCATATACAGCTGGGCTGTCAGCGAGTTGAAGCTATGAAATTAGAATTGTTGCTATGGGACCAGGTTGTATGGCAAGTTTGGAGCACCTTGCAGCCCAATATTCAGATGGCTCATCATTTACCATGATTAATAACGAATCTGGACGTACTTGAGTGCAAGAGAAAAAGTTGATTGACCGTTAGATAATTCCAAGTTAATCCTGCAGAACCTTGCACATGATACTTTCATATTTGAAGTGATTTGTTAGAATTATCAACTCGCATGTAAATAAATCGTTAATCAAATTATTTATATCTGCAATATAGCATACGAATATATTTTGATTAATTAAATTATTCTGGTGTGATGGATGGTTAAATTTCTGCAAAATAATAAAAGCTTACATTTTACATAAGAGAAACTTAACTCCTATATGACAGCATTAAAAGTATACTAAGATGGGCCTATCCATCACCATGTCTCTTGTCAAATAAAGGACTGTCAATGAGTTCAAGTGGTGAAACTGGCACTGTTGTTGTGTTAATAAAAAAAGGAGAGTATCACGATCGCAACCGCCATAACATCGACTTCTCCGAAAGGGATATGATTCTTCTACGACTTCACACCTCTAACTTTCTGTGGCTTGTCGTAGTCATCCTTTGTCGTCGGCTCGTTTTGATAGTCCACTCCAAATTATCCCAAGCATTGGAGTATGATTTGTTTATGGATGTATTCCGATCTTGTTCTCTAATGGTGTTAGTCAATGGTCGTTTTCCATCTGAAAGCAGATATTTCTTGGACGAGTATTAAATTTCTTCACATCTATTGGTCGATAGGGTGTACTTCGAAGGCATGGCCAAGACGGCTTTCGTTGTGAATCGAGTCAGTCATGAATAACATGTGGACCAGATTCCAGATCCAGGAGCATGATGAAAAATACTGGGAAAGACTTTGTTTGCCAAACATTTTGATTCGATAGCATTCTTGCTATAATAAAGACTCGACTCATCCGAGTCATATCAAAATTTTGTTAGGTAACTTATTGAATTTGTGTAAGTAAATCGTATAACTGTGTTGGGTCACAGAGAAAAAGAAGAGGACAACCTACGAACCTTTTATGGGAATAACATTACCATTTATAATGAGAAAACGCAACGATAGTAGACAGTACTGGAGAGACGTGGTTTGGTTCGGCTATATATTATTAGTTCACTGGCAACATAGTTTTGTGCCTATTCCTGAGTTCCACCAGACATTGAGCAAAACAGATACAATGCACTTCCGATATCACGGAAAGTTGCTTGGACTACCCCTTCTGCAATCTCTGTTGAATTCTTATTCGTCATTTCTATAGTGGTGTAAATCAAGCAACAGGAGGATGTCGATAAACTCTCGGTATCACGTTGAGGCTATCCTTTCTTCTTCCAACACCACCAAATGATTCTGTCATCTTCATGTCTTCATTCTTCATCCCTTCAGGGAGCTCAAAGTTGAAATGGTATAGAAGCATTGCTAGCGGGAGTTCCACATTTGCGAGGCCGAAGTCCAACCCCGGACAAACCCTCCATCCGGCCCCGAACGTTATGAACTCGAAATTATTCCCTCGAAAATCGACCGGATTGCCCCTAAAACTTCCGGATCAAACGTGTCCGCATCTTCCCAGTGCTTCTCATCCCTGTTGATTGCCCATGCATTGACGATCATCCTGGTTTTGCTTGGAATAATGTATCCATTTATCTCGCACTTCTCACTGTTTTCTCTAGGAACCAAGAGTGGAACAGGTGGGTGCAGTCTAAGTGTCTCTTTTATAACCAGCTTAAGGTACTGGAGTTCGTCCAATTTAGCTTCGGTTACAGTGGTTTCACCCTCATATACCTTCCTAACCTCGGCTTGTGCTTTCTTCAGGAGTGTGGGATTTCTAATCATTTCTGATAGTGCCCAGTCTAAAGTTATTGCAGATGTGTCGCTTCCCGCCGTGAAAACATCCTACAGATAGCAACAAATGTCCAAACGTTCCCTCGTTACCTCTCATAAAAAACAGGAAGGAATGAACAGATGGGAGAAGAACTCGTACCATGATTATGCCCTTGATGTTCTCTCTTGTCAAGGTGAATTCCCCATCCACAATTCGTTCGCACTTCAATAGAACATCGACGAGATCATCATGTTCTTCTCCTTCTTCTGCTTTTCTTACACTCCTTTTATCTAATTTGTCCAAGTGTTCCTTTATAATACCCTCTATTATTTGGTCGCCTCTCTTATGAAATCTTTCCAGTTTGGGCCTCATACCACTTATCACTTGGAGCGCCTTGTACGACGGGAATAAGTCCCCAACATCAAAGCCAGATCCAAGCATCAGCATCTCCTTGACAATCGATATAAACTCCTCGTGCTCTTTGCATCTTTGCCCAAACGCAATTCTCGAGGTTGTTTCATATGTCTTAGAGAATATTTTCTCTGATAAATTGATTGTCGTACCTGCTCGGGATGCAACCCATAGAGCGAGGTCTAAAAACACTCCTTCTCTAACGCCCCTGAAGGATTGGACCCTCATCTTGCTCAGCAGCTTAGACTTGACGATTTTCTTTACCATTCTCCAATATTCACTATAAGGTGCAAAAACTAGGTCCCTTGAGCCATAAAACATTATTTCAGCCATGAGGATGGACTGCCTGGTCGCGAAAATGTTGTCGTGGGTCTTCATGACAGCCTCTGCCATCTTTGGCGAGGAGACAACAACTGTGGAGACTTCTCCGAGCTGAAGGTGCATCAGGGGGCCGTACTTCTGTGACAGGTCACGGAGCACGAGGTGAGGCAGGGCGCCCATGAGGTTGTGCAAATTCCCAATGAAGGGAAGCTTCCTAGGGCCAGGAGGGAGCTTGGAAGGTGATCTTTTGCGACTTCTCTTGAGAAGGGCGAAAAGGAGGAGGAGGCAAAGGAGGGAGGAGGAGATCGAGAAGAGAGAGAATTGAGTTCCCATGACTTGTGGTTGTCCCATGAGATGTTGCGACATCGCTAGGCTGCATTACTCATATTTATACACGTAACTTTCCCTTCGTCTTATCCGGACTGCATGGCTAATACTCAACCAGTACCATCCCTAAATTAAATTAAAATATTGAATTGAAAACCGACCATAAAATAGTAATTGTTAGTTTTGTTCTTTTTTATTTATTTCCGACCACTATGATGATTTCAGATAGGTACAAATCAATCTTTCGGAAGGCCAGGCCATAAAAATAGTAACCGTCAATTTTAGCGGTCCGATGGTTTTAGATATGTAGAAACTTTCGGAAGGCCTCGAATCTGACACCAACAATAAAACCGTCGAAGTCATGTTTTGTTTCGGCAATTAATAACGGGAACTTTTTAAATTCGTGCACAGAAGTTTTGTGCGGTCAATTTTTTTCGTATATGTGGTCCGCTTTTTCTTTTTTATAAACATCATAAGCCCACATCTTTTAAAGACCTTATTAATCATTAAATAATGTCCAACTTTGAATCTTATTTTTGGTCTCCATATCGAGGCTTATTCTACTTGAATTCCCAACACATTTCTTAATATCAAAGTAAGAAAAAAAAATTCATGCATTAGACTGTTGTTCATTTATCAGTGGAACAGATGACATAGTTGTCTCAATTAAAATTTTTAAAATGATATTTCCATTTAATAATTTATAAAGTTTCTTACAAAGTTCATAGTCTAACAATTTTGTTTCTCCTACCGACAATCCATTTTATATCGGATTACCTCATTGTTCTCCAATCTGGCATACTCAGCAAAAACAGATTGTCGAATTAGATGATAATGTGACAAATTATGGATCATCAATCTTGAGAAATTTCACCTAACATATAAAATCCACTATCTCATGCAACGGCTTGTGTACTAATAGCCTCAACAGGTTTGTGCCAATGGTATATATTTACATGAATGATCATTAAAGGTTGTAAGGATCCAACAAAAGTCTTCTATCCAACTCACTCTGCTAGGATAAATTCATAATCATGCTTACAAGTATACATGAAGGCACTCTGACTTATCTTTTATGTTCATCTAAGTTTCTAAGTACGATTATCAAGTAAGAAGCTACTCATAAAATAAGAATAAATATTTGTGAACCAAGTTCGAGGACAGAAGATAACAAATTTCCGCAATGTTATTCTACCAGTTATATCTAGTCGCATTTGGTCCATGCCTTTTGACAAACATCATAAGTAATTAAAGTCCACGTCTTTTGCCAAAGATTATAAATCAATAAACAATGTCCAACTTTGACTGGTCTAGGATGCTCCTAGACTAGACCAGTGCGAATTCTTTGAAGTTCGAGTAACTCGACAAGTAACTCTTTCGAGAAGACGTCACTGAACTCCTCGATAAATGTTTCTGCTCTAGGATACTTCTTCGACTAGTCTTGGGTCAACTTGAATAGAACCAAAACATAGTGGTCGAACCAGCTCCACACCCTTGAGAGCTTATTGTTCTCTTTCTCTTAATGATTTCTACTGAATGATTAATTAGAGGGTCGATCGATGCTAAAAATAAAATGAAACACAAAAGTTTATAGTGGTTTGACAAATAGCTTATGTCCACTTCTCGCCCTTATAGGATGACTCTCATATCGAACACTAATAACCAAAGAAGAGGACGCAAAGACTCTTATGTAAGTATAAAATTTGTGAGAAGGAATAGAGACTCTTTTGCAGTAGAAAATTCATATAGCACAAAGGCTTTTCCACAAACAACAAGTTAATGGTTTGTTCATAGATACTTGTCACAAATTTTAGAAGCCCTTCGGTTGGAGTTCTGTATTATGAACAATGGCTAACCCCATGCCATATGGTTGGGGTTCTACACTATAAACAGTGACTGGCGCCACACGCTATGTGGCTTCGGCTTTGCCATGTGAACATTGACTCACTCCACAAGGCCTTGAAGTTGAGTGCCAGATGTTTCCCTCCAACGTGTCATGCATGGCAGGATCCTCAGTAATAACATCGCTCCGGGCTTACTACTTGCTCTGCAATCCATAATAGATTCGCACTGCAAACAATGGCTTCCTTTAGGAGGCCGCTGGGTTGGGTGTCGGACGTTTCCATTCGGCGATGTCTCGCCTGCACGGCTTTTTACCAAGACTTTCGCTAAAGGTCTTGCCGCTTGTTCTCTGATGTATTACAATCCATAATGTGGATAGTGACCAACTCCATGAGGCTCCTTGGTTTAATGTCAGACTTTTCCCTGATGCAGTGTCCCAACTTCTCAACTCCTCACCGGGACTTATGTACAAACATCAAACTAGTTAGAGAAAGTGTGGATGTCAATTCCTCACCGTGTTGTTCGTAACGCGGGTCATCTCTCGTCCATTGTATTTAAACACATATATACCCCGACTCTTCCATAAGCCTAATATACGTCTGTCATGCCTCTTACAGTGCAGCCAGGTCCTTCAAGTCTTTAAATGCCCAACACGCCTGGTACCTTGGACATCAACCTACACTCTATGAACACTAACAACTCACTACCAAAATACAATTAGCACAAAGACTTTTCCACAAACAACAAGTTAATGGTTTGTTCATAGATACTTGTCACAAATTTTAGAAGCCCTTCGGTTGGGGTTCTATATTACGAACTATGGCTAACTCCATACCATGTGATTGGGGTTCTACACTGCAAACAGTGACTGGCTCCACACGCTAGGTGGCTTAGGGTTTGCCATGTGAACATTGACTCACTCCACGAGGCCTTGAAGTTGAGTGCCAGATGTTTCCCTCTAACGTGTCATGCATGCCTAGATCCTCAGTAATAACACCGCTCGCGGGCTTACTACTTGCTCTGCAATCCATAATAGATTCGCACCGCAAACAATGGCTTCCTTTAGGAGGCCCCTGGGTTGGGTGTTGGACGTTTCCATTCGGTGATGTCTCGCCTGCACGGCTTTTTACCAAGACTTTCGCTAAAGGTCTTGCCGCATGTTCTCTGATGTATTACAAATCCATAATGTGGATAGTGACCGACTCCATGAGGCCTCCTGGTTTAATGTCACACTTTTCCCCGATGTAGTGTCCCAACTTCTCAACTCCTCACCGAGACTTATGTACAAACATCAAACTAGTTAGAGAAAGTGTGGATGTCAATTCCTCACCGTGTTGTTCGTAACGCAGATCATCTCTCGCCCATTGTTTTTCAACACATATACACCCCGACTCTTCCACAAGCTTGATGTACGTCTGTCGTGCCTCCTATAGTGCAGCCAGGTCCTTCAAGTCTTTAAACGCCCAACACTCCTGGTACCTTGGACATCAACCTACACTCCATGAACACTAACAACTCACTACCAAAATACAATTAGTCTCAAAGTCTCTCACAACTCGAGTAACTAAGTTATTCTAACTTACAAGAAATCATAGACCTTATGGATTTAATGGAAAAATTATTTATAGAAAGTAAATGTTGACGAAAGGTTTACGAACAAAAGGAAAAAAACTTGTCTACAAATAATATGTTGCATCTCCGTGTGAGATATGTTTCATGTCAATTAAGGATCAATCACGCTTTAAGGTCATGATTGTGGTTGTGATCCTAATAGATAGGGCTTGCAAAAGGTCCTAATAAATATTCTCAATCAGCCTTTTGTACA
The DNA here is from genome assembly GCA_023653495.1 of Melastoma candidum. Lineage (NCBI taxonomy): Eukaryota > Viridiplantae > Streptophyta > Magnoliopsida > Myrtales > Melastomataceae > Melastoma > Melastoma candidum. The sequence goes on along the minus strand of CM042888.1, from coordinate 11,498,127 downwards.
AGGCATTTCTTGATATTAATTTTCATAAATAGTTGTACGCCTTCACATATGGACACACTTGGGATGATTCCATATAAAGATGGTTTGCGTTTCATCATTATTCATTGTAATAATCAGATGCAAGAAAAAATATAGATTAAGTGTTGTTCATCCGAAGTGAATTCGTAGTACCTCGAACAACTCTCTTAAAAATAAATCTTTGATAAAAGGATTCCAAATTGATCTAGTTTACGTAAGATACCATATAATTATAATTAACTAATCAAATGGTTAATTAAGTGATTTATGGTAACAGTTAGGTAGCAGAAGATATACATATGTTGGTTTTTGTTTCTTTTGATTAACATATTGCAAAAGTATTAGAAGCTTTTGCATGCTTACCTTCTATATGGTCATCATCATAACTATACTAACACATCTAAAATGGTTAAATTTCAGTTAAAATATTAGGGTAAATTGGTTAACTCAACAAAGACCAAACACAACAATCATTGGCCGTATTGGTTTACTCAGGTTCGATTTGGTATCAATGTTGTGTAAAAAAAAACTAGAATCGTTATCAATAAGTGATATTTTCATTTGAAATTCTTTGTGTTTACACATGATATTTTAGGCTCTCGATTCAAGGTTGTCATCGAGTCCCTCAAGATAGGGAAGAAATCTTTCATTCGAAAAAAGATAGGGATTTTATTAAGAGAATTGCATCGATAAGAAGAGAAATTAGGAACAAATAAGAGAGAATACCATACTACTCGTAAAAGAAATTTATATACAGGATTCTCTCCAACAACACAACACATGAAGAAGATCAAGAAGACACATTTTAGAAACCATTCAAGATAGAGTTTCTAAAACTAATTAAAGGTCAAGTTCGAGTCACAACAACCCGTCAAAATCGAATTCAAGGATAAGAGCAACTGACGATCAAGATTGCAACCATGTCCTCTCGACGGTTTTCAACATTTTCCCACCACAATCCTTAAAGCTGTCTCTCCCCACGATCATGGGTTTTTTTTTTTTTTTTAAGTGTAAATATGTCGTGAGTTTTCTTTGTAAGGACACGTGCAAAATTACCAGACAACTTTGACCATTGATCCTCCTAATGCTAGTTTTATCTGTTTACGGCACTCTGTATGTTATGTTTCAGGATTTTGGGTTCACCTATACTTTGATCCTTCTTATTTCAACAGGTAAGCACGATCCAAATCCGAAATCAAATTTCTTTTTGGCTCTTGGTCAAATATTTTCGACGTGCACTCTTAGTTAAGCTACCAGCCAGTTGAATACGAAACTATTATTTGTGTTCCGAGGCGGAACCATAAAATTCTACACAAACAGACAGGGTCAGAAACAGACGAAGTGTACGAGAGAAGAAAGAAACGAGCCCACCGCCAACCAATTGAGATGGAGATGGAGCCTCCCCAGACACAGGACATCAGCATGATGAAAAATACTGGGGAAGACTTTGTTTGCCAAACATTTTGATTCGATAGCATTCTTGCTATAATAAAGACTCGACTCATCCGAGTCATATCAAAATTTATTAGGTAACTTATTGAATTTGTGTAAGTAAATAGTATAACTGTTTTGGGTCACAGAGAAAAAGAAGAGGACAACCAACGAACCTTTTATGGGAATAACATTACCATTTACAAAGAGAAAACGTAACGATAGTACACAGTACTGGAGAGACATGGTTTGGTTCGGCTATATATTATTAGTTCACGGACAACATAGTATTGTGCCTATTCATGAGTTCCACCAGACATTGAGCAAAACAGATATAATACACTTCCGATATCACGTAAAGCTGCTTGGACTACCCCTTCTGCATTCTCTGTTGAATTCTTATTCGTCATTTCTATAGTGGTGTAAATCAAGCAAGGGGAGGATGTCGATAAACTCTCGGTATCACGTTGAGGCTATCCTTTCTTCCTCCAACAACACCAAATGATTCGGTCATCTTCATGTCTTCATTCTTCATCCCTTCAGGGAGCTCAAAGTCGAAATGGTATAGCAGCATTGCTAGGGGGAGTTCAATATTTGCGAGGCCGAAGTCCAACCCCGGACAAATCCTCCTTCCGGCCCCGAACGTTATGAACTCGAAATTATTCCCTCGAAAATCGACCGGATTGCCCCTAAAACGTTCCGGATCAAATGTGTCCGCATCTTCCCAGTGCTTCTCATCCCTGTTGATTGCCCATGCATTGACGAACATCTTGGTTTTGCTTGGAATAATGTATCCATTTATCTCGCACTTCTCACTGTTTTCTCTAGGAACCAAGAGTGGAGCAGGTGGGTGCAGTCTAAGTGTCTCTTTTATAACCAGCTTATGGTACTGGAGTTCGTCCAATTTAGCTTCAGTTACAGTCGTTTCACCCTCATATACCTTCCTAACCTCAGCTTGTGCTTTCTTCAGGAGTGTGGGATTTCTAATCATTTCTGATAGTGCCCAGTCTAAAGTTATTGCAGATGTGTCGCTTCCCGCCGTGAAAACATCCTACAGATAGCAACAAATGTCCAAACGTTCCCTCGTCACCTCTCATAAAAAACAGAAAGGAATGAACAGATGGGAGAAGAACTCATACCATGATTATTCCCTTGATGTTCTCTCTTGTCAAGGCGAATTCCCCATCCACAATTCGTTCGCACTTCAATAGAACATCGACGAGATCATCATGTTCTTCTCCTTCTGCTTTTCTTTTATCTAATTTGTCCAAGTGTTCCTTTATAATACCCTCCATTATTTGGTCCCCTCTCTTATGAAGTCTTTCCAGCTTGGGCCTCATACCACTTACCACATGGAGTGCCTTGTACGACGGGAATAAGTCCCCAACATGAAAGCCAGATCCAAGCATCAGCATCTCCTCGATAATCAATTTAAACTCCTCTTGCTCTTTGCATGTTTGCCCGAACGCAATCCTCGAGGTTGTTTCATATGAGTTGGAAAATATTTTCTCTGATAAATTGAGTGTCCTCCCTGCTCCGGATGCAACCCACTTCACGAGATCTAAGTACACTTCTTCTCTAACACGCCCGAAGGATTGGACCCTCTTCTTGCTCAGGAGCTCAGACTTGACGATCTTCTTAACCCTTCTCCAATATTCACCATAAGGTGCAAACGCTAGGTCCCGTGAGCCGTACAACAGTATTTCAGCTATGAGGATGGATGGCCTGTTCGCGAAAATGATGTCGTGGGTCTTCATAACAGCCTCGGCCATCTTTGGCGAGGAGGCAACAACTGTGGAGACTTCTCCTAGCTGAAGGTGAATCAGGGGGCCGTACTTCGCTGACAAGTCTCGGAGCACACGGTGAGGCAGGGCGCCCACGAGGTTGTGCAAGTTCCCAATGAAGGGAAGCTTCCTAGGGCCAGGGGGGAGCCTGGAAGGTGATCTTCGGGGACTTCTCTTGAGAAGGGCGAAGAGGAGGAGGAGGAGGAGGCAAAGGAAGGAGGAGAAGATCGAGAAGAAAGAGAATTGAGTTCCCATGACTTGTGGTTGTCCCACGAGATGTTGCGACCTCGCCAGGCCTAATTACTCATTTTTATACAGGTAACTTCCTTTTCTTCTTATCCCGTATGGCTGCTAGTCAACCATCCCTAAATTAAATTTAATTAAATTATTGAATTTGAAAATCGGCCATAAAATCGTTACCGTCAATTTTGTTCTGTTTTCTTGTCCGACAGCTATGTTGATTTTAGATGTGGTTTATTACGTTTCATTGTAAGGGCAGAAAAAAATTGTCGTAAATAATTTCAGAATTTAATGACAAAAGTTTGACATTTTTTTTATGAATAAACTCGAATTTAGAATACAATTTTAAGATATTATTTTCGAAATTATTTTAGACAGGAAAGGCATCACATCTGTGACAGTGGCAACATAATTGTGGAAGATAGGTTTTGTTTTGGCAAATTGGCATTTCTCAATAAACTTTCGTTAGAAATTGGAGTCCCACCGAGTGGCCTAATTTTCAACCAAATTATTAAAAATCTTTTGGTCCATATCAGGGGGAGCCATGGCCCCCTTTGGTCCCAAGTCGCCGAATCATCTAATTTATAGGCTTTTAGAAAAATCGGTGATTTTGGTAAATTTTCAACATTTTAGTACGTTTGGTAAATAAATTTTTTTTGAATCATTAATCACTAGTTTTTCAAAGTCCTCATCTCACAGTCTCGCACAACTCGGTTCACATTATGTTATTCTAACTAGCCTTATAGATTTACAGGAAAAGTTATTTACGGACTACGAAAAGTTCTGAATAAAAGGAATAACGAAATATCATATTGCCTCGAGATTTCGCATATATCAGTCAAAGATCAATAATTTAAGGTATGTGTCCGTGATCCTTAAAGATATGTCTTGCAAAAAGTTTCAACAAGTATTCTCAATCAATACAAGAAAATTCTTGATATTAATTTCAATAAATAGTTGGCTCCCCTTCTACATACATACACATTTAAGATGATTTTATATTTAGATAGTTTGCCATTTGAATCACAGTGGTTCTAGACGCAATCACGTGCAAGCGATTAGATATATTGAAAGTTATTCCTCTCAAGTCAACCTTGAACAAATAATTTTCATACAGTTTTTCCTAATCAAATAAACTCAATATTATATTTTCAAATCCTAATAAAATCCTCTAACTTTCTGTGGCTTGTCATCGTCATCGTTTGTTGTCAGCATGCTTTTACCGTCCATTCCGAATTATCCCAAGCATTGGAGTATGATATGTTTATGGATGTATTCCGATCTTGTTCTCTACTGGTGTTAGTCAATGGTCGTTTTCCTTCTGAAAGCAGATATTTCTTGGACGAGTATTAAATTTCTTCACATTTATTGGTCGATAGGGTGTACTTCGTGGGTATGGCCAAGACGGCTTTCGTTGTGAATCGAGTCAGTCATGAATAGTATGTGGACCAGATTCCAGATCCAGGAGCATGATGAAAAATACTGGGGAAGACTTTGTGTTGATATAATCTGGTTTTGATGATGACAAATGTTAAGTATTGCTAATGTGTTAGCTAAGTGTACAGAAGAACATGTCTTCGGGTGTGGAAGCTGCTATCTGTTATCTGTGCAATACGTAAAAGAGTTATGTGAAGTATTTCAACGACGGAAATGATCTAGCTATTAGAAATGGTGTTCTGAGGACGATCTACTATCGAGTCCACTATCTCTGTTACAGAGCAGAGCATCTGTGTCGCAGTTGTTATAACTCTCCTTGCTTGAGTACTTACTACGGTTTACAGAATGGTATTTCTGTGAGTGACGATTTCCTTATTGGAGATTGTTCAATATGCGAGCACGTGAGATATTTATCTCATACGTCCTTATTGGCATCACGTCCAGGTTCATCATTGAACCTTGAGTTGTTTTGGAAAGGTTTACTTCCTTAACTAACGTGATCCAATAATTATGGAATTTGGCAATGACCTTATCAGGTTAAGATCTCCCTATTTGGTGAGAATATTTTACAACGGGAATGTTTCATATTATGGAAACAAATAAATCCCAATGCCAAATTCGTATAAGGAAAAGTGCCGATTCTGCTGTCGCAGAAAACAGCTTCTGAGCAGAAGACACTACTTCTTATTGGGTGATTAATCTGGTTTATCATTATCTGATATTACTAAGGATAGTGTTTTGTATTCTTGGAAGTTTTCCCACAGGATCGTATCATGGAGAAAATGGTAAGTGAATCAACTAGTTGTTGGTGATTGATTGGAAAACTCCTTTCTACGGACAAGCTTAAATGCAAGAGTAACGCTACAATTTCAACTTGTCGTTCTACCTGAAAGCTTACCAGAATCCTTGTGCCTTCACCGTTGCGAAAGCTAAGAGCGTCCGTCGTGCATTCACCGAGCCAATCACCTCTGAGAGAGAGCGTCTTCTATAGCTGCAAACTGTTGGTGTTATAGTTGGTAATTCTGTTTTGTACAGGTTGTTAGTCACACAGGTTGTGTGCAGGGGCAGGTGGTAGCCGTCAAGCCAGGGGCTCAGTGAGGAGCCGGAGTCAGACACGTTGCGTGCGAGTTGAGTTGGTCATGTGTGTATGTACAACTTGTTAGTTACATTTCTGACAGGAGTATGCATCTGTAAAGTCCATTGTTCTAAATATAGTAATTACGCCCTAATTGGGGTGAGCGCTGGGAGAGTGCACGTAGGCATTGTTTGCCGAACCACTATAAATCTTTGTGTCACACACATAAGATAACCAATCTCAGAACTGAGAATCTGTCAAGCAGATCCAGTATCTGAAACCTGACAGAACCACGCTTCTGTGGTCGAAAAAGTGTCAAAACTCTTAAGGCACTAATTCGACCCCCCTTGTTCGTGCATTCCTATACCAACAATTGGTATCAGAGCACACACCAGATGCGTCGCACTCGACTTCAAGAACAGAGGCATTATTCAATCACTATCTCAGCTGCTTGAAGCTGGCTTGTGCAGTTGGTGTCCCCCTGAACTTATGTCATTTAAATCACTCAGTGAGCGAAGCTGTGACAAAGTTGAATCTTTGAATGAATCTCTTGCAGAATGAAGTAGGCCATGGAAGCTTCGAACGTTGTGAATGCCCTTAGGTACTGGCTAATTTCGGATGGCTTCGACTTTACTATCATCAACTTTGATTTCTTCAACAGATAATACATAACCACGAAATACTGCATTCAACTGAAAGAACTCACAGTCAAGACCATCAGTTATAGGGGGATCCATATCCTTACAATAACATATTGATGGTATTCTCTTCCCAATAGCTTCTCTCAGCTCGAAGTGCGCTGGACACTGCTCTCAGGAGCTCAACATGGTCTTCCGTGCTTCGATTGTAGATTAGAATATTATAGAAATAAATGATCACGAACCTCCCAAGAAATGCTCCAAACATATGGTCCATCTGTCTCATAAAGGTGGTGGGCGCATTTGATAGTCCAAATGGTGTCACTAGCCACTCGTATAACCCGTACTTGGTCTTGAAGGCTTTCTTCTACTCATCACCTTCCTTCATTTGAATATGATGGTAATCACTTCGTAGATCTACTTTTCAAAAAGACATGTGCTCCATGCAGCTCAATTAATAAGTCATCATGTCGAGGTATAGGAAATCAATACTTAATCATGATTTTATTGAGAACTCGATTGTCCATCCACACCCTCCAATATCGATCCTTCATTAGTACGAGATGGTCGGTCACTAAACAGGGGACCATGATATCTCGAACCAAGCTTTTCTAAAGTACATCAAATGGTTGGATGATTTGATAGGGATGCTCCTTCTCCTAACTCAGTTTGTTGTTGTTGTCCCCGAGCTAGAGGTAACTCGATCGGTAAATTGTCAGGGAACACATTCTTGAACTCTTCAACTAATGATTCTAGTATAGGATGCTTCTTTGACTTGCCCTGAAAGGGTGCGAAAAGAGTGACGACGAATGGTCAAAAGGGTGTTATACTTGAGTGACAAACAAAAGATAGATCGAAAAATGAAAATATGAGAACTAAGGTAAGGTCAAGGGATAAAGTCGATGTCAACAACCACAAATACATATTTACCATCATAATAGAAAACTCAGCTAGGCTTGCTTGAATATGGATACAAATACACAACTGTCAAAAATAAGATGATGTTTTAAACTTGAAACGAATACGGAAATCATCATCACTCAAGAGAAACTCGGTTCACCACACTTGGATCCGGGCGATACTAAGCGATACATAGAAAAGAGACAATTGAGTGACTTTGAAGAATTTGATTTCCAAGTTAAACGCTTTCAGTCTTACAAGGACGACAATAGTATAGCGGTCACTTAAGAAAAATACATAACTGCGATACATTAACGAAACATAAATGAGATGCATGCATGAACTTGCTGTAAATTCAATACACGAGCGAAACATAAATGAAATGTATGCATGGACTAATGCATGATCTTGCAAAAAATGACTAGTTAGGATCCTGCCCTTTGATCGAATTAGCTTCTTGTAGGTCAAGTAAAATGGATTGACCAAAGACATCTCCATTTCATTCTCTCGACAATCGGATCAACTTCACTTTGTCGAAAACCATCGACATTGGTAACTGTTCAGATATGTCGGTGATTTGTTCAAATATGTGCGTTTGTTTCTTACATGCCATTTTATTGTTTAGACACGTCTATCTGCTTTTATACTATGTCCGAACTCACGCGAGTCCCGGACACGGGATTTTAGCCATGAACTAATGACACCACTCGGCAGTAAATTTATACTTGCCTAAGGATTAGGTATTATGGAGAAGCATGACATGTAGCCTAGTCATCCTGGACAGCCTATCATTTTGCATATGATGCACCATTTGAGTGGGGATGCATTTTTGTTACATAAGGATAATATGAGATTGAGTCGATGGTTTAACAATCCAACGATCTGGTCGTTGGACGGACGTGGTGTAGCTTGGTGGCGTGAGTGGTTTTGCTTTGAGAAAATGATATATTGCAGGATTGCCTTCGGAAACTAACTGCGCTTAAACATGGGAAAATCCAACAACGTATGGCTCTGCGATAAGAGGTTCAAAAGAAATAGTCCCCAGATGTGCATCATGATAAAGCATTCGACATAGGTTTTTATCACCAATTCATTGTTCTCCCTCCCTGCTATATCCCCAACACAGACGACATCCGCATCCAGAATTTCGAGCACGTCAGTATCTCATATTGTGACATTAGAATAGGTGACAGTTCCATATCCGTGGGTGATGGTTTGTACAACATTGACGTCAAGGGAATGCACCGCGGACTTGGTCACAACATAAGCATCGCAAGTATAGCCGTGATCATGTCTAAAAAAGTCACATCAGAAATGCCCACTTTCGAGTCATGACTAACAAAGCTAGAATCAAAACATGTCCGGGTGAGAGAGAATAGTTGAAGAACATAATCTTCGAGGACATCACTAGCCACCGCAAAAAAAATGTCAAGCCCTTCTATAACGGTACCACCTGGATTTCAACAGATTATGTCAAACCAAACTCTGACATTGGCTCACCTGCGAAAAATATATTCCTTCTTGAGTATTTGATTTTAAATTTCAATTTATGTTTTTGTTTATGGCGAAAAAAATTCTTTAATCTTGCATATATATATATTTTTTTCAAATTTGAGACACTTGATTTCCCCATCTCAAAGACAATTGAGGCTCCTATATGATATATAAATTATATCTAATTTTAATCATATAGTTTACTTTTACTTTCCAAGTGTTATAACTTTGAATACTTTCGAACTATTTATTTCGTTTCCTTAGTAATCATCCAGATGTCCTAAGGCACGCGCTTTGTCGGATACTCTCATAACAAGAATTAAGATTAATTTTTTATTGGAGGAATTATTTGGATCTGTGCATATCAAGACTATTTGAAGACGGCTTTGTAATCACCAATTTTTGGCATCCGTGGCTTGCAAGGTTTAGCGTAAACACACCTCTAAAGCAGCAACTGAAAGTACAAATAGTGGTGGTGGTGTTTTACTATAGGGAGAGCCGAGAAAAAATATAGAATCTGTTCATCCCTACACCTTGTTCTCTATTGAATTCAATTCGGCTTAAAAATTATTAAGAGTATTAATGAATCTGTGATTGGTTGTGTTTTTACTCAAATCCAATATTATAACAAGAATTAAGAGTAATTTTTTATTTGAGGAATTATTTGGATCCTTGGATATCAAGACTATTTGAAGACGGCTTTGTAATCACTAATTTTTGGCATCCGCGGCTTGCAAGGTTTATTGTAAACATACCACTAAAGCAGCAACTGAAGATACAATTGTTGATGGTGGTGTTTTACTATAGGGAGAGCCGAGAAACAATATAGAATCCGTTCATCCCTACAGCTTGTTCTCTATTGAATTCAATTCGGCTTAAAAATTATAAATGAATGAGTGATTGGTTGTGTTTTTACTCAAATCCAATATTATAACGAGAAAATGTTTCTAAAAAGTAATTCATATCGAGTTTTAAGTGTAAACAAATTCGAGGTTTGTTTTTTCAACAACGCCACATGACAAACTCATGTACTTTGAATCACATGATTAATGCATCCCTTTTCTCATGTGGAAATAATCCATAGCTCCCAAGCCTAAACAAATCTCCATAATATTTGCTAACTTAATTTAAAAAGGCTAGTCCGACATATTTGTTTAAAATGTTGCCTCATAATCACGGCCTTCAAAGAGGTCTTTCCAATTAAAATAGATTTATAGCATGCTTGGTTTGCGAAATGGAATGGAAAAGGAGAAATTAAATACCCATTCCCTTGCTCTTTCCATCCACCTTCCCTTCTCCTCTTCATCCTTCAACTAAATACAATATTTTTTAAGCAATGCCCTTCCTATTCACTATATTTTTTCTCCATTATCATTCCATTCCATCCGGAATTCCATTTTGAAAACCAAACGGGCTCTCGAATTGGATCATCCTGTGAAAATTATAGTCTTGATTGCAAGTTATAGTGGTCGTCCTAACATAAACATTAACTAAGAAATTAATGTTTTGGATACAAGTAGTGACATACAAATTCATGTTCACAAACTTTTCAAAAAAATTAATGAAAAAATGTTAATACAGAGTCGCTTTTGAAAAAAGTAATAAATATTTGGCCTCCAATCGACCAAGCGGGCTCTTTGGTATTTGCATTCCGCAAGACAATGACATAATCGAGATTCAAACGAAAAAGGAAACGTCATATTTGAAACGGGGTCGCGCAAGTCACTTACCAATCGATTTTCTGAGATTCTCTGTTGAGGATGATGCGACTCCAATAGGACATATAGCCCGCTTTTCTTATCATATTGGAGAGGTCAGTAATAATGACATCTCAAAGCTGAGGCTTTTGCGAAACACTCTTATTAATCTATCACCTAATTTAATTCCGGGATTGTTGTGACATGTAACACATTTTTCACTATTGTTACAAACTTGGAGAATCCTATATCCTTTTGAACTCACTCGGATTCGAAGAAAATTGTTTAACACTTTCTTTAGAGCTTCTGGCGAGCACGAACGCTATGTACCACTTCGATATCCTAAGTGGAGCTCGTCTGTATTGCCCAAGATACCTTGGACGTTGTTTAGACATAATAATTGTGGGCTCGATTGAGAGGATTTTGGCTCTTAATCGAGAAGAAATTTGACTGAAAAGTATAATTTTAGGCAAAAAAAAGGAACTTCTCCCCAGAACCAAAGCCTCCAGGAGAGAGCCAAATCCTTCATTCTCCTCTTCCATGCCGGAGCCAGCTCCATCCTCCTTCCAAGGGAGCTTCCCCCCTTCTGGCTCTTCCTTCACTCACCGCCATCCTTCCTACATCGAGCTTCACCGTCCTCGACAAAAAATCACAGAAAACAGAGACGCTGGAGGTCTCACTCCTCTCCACCTAGAGCTGTCTCAGCAATGCGGCAGTAAATATCCTGATTAGTTGCAACAGTCTCCCTGGCTCGAATCAACGGTTCCTCTCGGCATCGTTCTTCCCAACTACGGCGAACCTGAGCCCAGCAGCCGCAACCTTTTTATACCAGCAGCTGACCAGCTCTCCTCGGTATCATCAACTCAGTTTTACAACACCAACTGCTCAACCTGCAGGACGATGTCAACAACTCCTTCCAGCAACCTCAGCCAAGACAACGGCAAGGTCGGGTCCCTTGTAGCTGCGTTCATTGTTCGATGGTATGAATCCCGCAAGTACACGAGTCGTACAAGTAATAGAGTAATGAGTAAAATAGAAGAATCATATCCCTTTCGGAGAAGTCGATGTTATGGTGGTTGCGATCGCGATACTCTCCTTTTTTTATTCACACAACAACAATGCCAGTTCCACCACTTGAAATCATTGACAGTCCTTTTTATGACAAGAGACGTGGTGATGGATAGGCCCACCTTAGTATACTTTTAATGATGTGATACAGAAGTTAAGTTTCTGTGTGTAAAATGTAAGCTTTTATTATTTTGCAGAAATTTAATCTATAGGGACAATCCATATATTAGTACCTTCCGTCGCACCAGAATAATTTAATTAATCAAAATATATTCTTATGTTATATTGCATATATAAATAATTTGATTAACGATTTATTTCCATGTGAGTTGATAATTCTAACAAATCACTTCAAATATGAAAGTAACATGTGCAAGGTTATGTAGATTAACTTGGGATTATTCAACGGTCAATCAACTTTTTCTGTTGCACTCAAATACGCCCATATTCATTATTAATCATGGTAAATAACGAGCCATCTGAATATTGGGCTGCAAGGTGCTCCAAACTTGCCGTACAACCTGGTCACATAGCAACAATTCTAGTTTCATTGCTTCAACTCGCTGATAGCCCAGCTGTATATGACAAGAGACATGGGGAAATGGACAAGCCCATAAACAATGGTAAACGAGGTGATGACAATGACAAGTGATAACCAGTATTATAACAATACTCTGTTCATGAAAGTCACTTTGTCCACACAGAAGGGTAATAGGAGGTTAAACACCTCAAATATATCTTATTTTGGGAAATTTAAACATGAATAGTAGATAAAATTGCAATCTCAATCCCCCACAAGTATTAAATTTATCTCTTGGAGTAACTAAGAAAATCACAAATGTTGATTCTGCAAAACTATTTGTTTCCAAAGGAAAGTTCAAAGAAAAATAGTTATATGAACTTTTAAAGTTGTATTGTTTTCTTTTTAAACCTACACATATTAGTATATGTATAGGTACACGAGTGTTAATTTCAAACAATTACTGAAATGAAAAGACACAATCGTTTCGTCAAGAGACATAACTCTTCGTGAAGAGTGTCAGTCACAAACGTGGCTCATACATCTTCAAAGCAAATGGTTATGATGAATGACTATATTTATTGTTTCCCTTATATGACAAACCAATCCTTTATTGATGCATTTTAGTCGATTTTAAATTCTCCTCAAAACATCAATAGATGCATCCATCTACTGTCGAATTCCACGAAATGTTGAGGAATATCCAAATCTGGAAATACTTTACATCCAAGATAGTACCATAGATTAAACAATTAATTAGTGTAAATGTCTCAAAGTCTTAGATAAAACTTTAGTACTCGGATATTAAATTTTGATCACATCGTTATGTCACTTATCGTATCTCTCGAGTCGCTCTTCTAAATTTCCTATGGTCATCACTAACACCACATTTATCTCCCATTATGGTTGCCAAAAACATGTTTTGCACACGAAAATACGGGCCGCTAGAGCACTAAACGGAGAATGGGGTAGAACACAATACAATATGTGGTCGCCCGTCAAAGTGAAAGAGGAAGGGTGCTAGGAATAGCGTCCTCTGCTGATGTCTTAGTTGCATCATGCTGGTTTGGCCTTTTTTGGGTGGCGGAGCATGCCTCCGGGTAAGTGTTGTCGGCCCCTTCGATTTCCTTGTTGTCGCGATCATCTTGTTGCCATCCACGAGAATTGCTATGAGAAATGTTGCAGCTAACAAGTAGTTTTGTCTTCCTACGCTGCTTCCGCATAGAGTTGGTATTTTTGCGGGTAATTGCGTTGATTATCCGAGCATAATTGAGTATTGGGATTTTGTCTGATTGAGTACTGATGGGTTTTGGTCTTATTGAATATCTTGAGTATCATAGTTTGATTTATTGATGGATTGTAATGATTGCGGAGATTTTAAACCTATTGTTCTTTCCCCGATCACTGTTGGAGGGGTAATCTTGTCTTGTGTCAATTTTTCTCGTCTTAAAAAATGGGATCTCTCTCAATTTGTATTTTTAATCTCGGGTCGGACTTATATTCGAATTCAAGTAAATTATTTTTAAGCGGACTAATTTAGGCGTGGGCTTGATTAAAAGAGCCTAGTCAGACACGAGCTCGAACTCTTACTTGATAACTTTTAACTCGGACACGAGCTCGAGTGAGGAGTGCCCGAACGCCGCTACCCATTCTACGCGGGTTTGTTATTTACTTGTTTGTTTGTTTTATTTTTTGTCTACGTGTGTGTGTGTGAGTGGGGATGGGAACCCCCTTTTCGTTTTTTTGTTGTTGTTTAGATGAAGTGGCATATCACGCATTGAATCCTCACATCAAAGAATCATCGATTGATCCTCGAATTTAAGGTGTTCTTCAAATCGGTCTGAAATGAATAAGAAAACCTTAAAATTATTAATCTGTCCCCGAATGTTAGGGTGTTCTCTTAAATTCATTAAAAATTAAACGAATTAATCCCCTAATTCTCGCGATTAACCAAACCACCTCACTTCCTTTTTTTTAATGATATATATTTTTTTGACCAACGAGCTTAAAATTAAATTAAAATGACAAACTAAGATGACTTGTTAATGTTTGGAAACGCTTAATAAGGCTGAACAAAGGGAAAAATACACAATGGAAAGGGAGAAAATAGTAAGGTGAAAAGTGCCTAGTGATAGGGTTAATGTCTTATTTTTTTTTTCAAAAGAAAATGAATATATTTATACTTAAAGACTTTGAATAGAAAGGTAATTGTTTTAATATTATTAATTGAGAATACTTGATTTGTTGGAGAGAAAGAGATGGCGTGATAAAAAGGGATTCAGTTAGCTTATTATAGAGAGAAGAAGATCAAACCTTCCCCGCCGTATTAAGAAAATTGAGAAGTCCGAAAATTAAGAAGACGTGGGATCGAGAAACCAATTCGAGAGCGTTTTGAATAACCCACAGCATATACTCACCATTTCTTATGATTTGCGTGCTCTCTCCACTATTCTAAAGACTCCACTCATCCGAGTCATATCAAAATTTATTAGGTAACTTATTGAATTTGTGTAAGTAAATAGTATTACTGTTTTGGGTCACTGAGAAAAAGAAGAGGACAACCTACGAACCTTTTATAGGAATAACATTACCATTTACAAAGAGAAAACGCAAGGATAGTATACAGTACTATATATTAGTTCACTGGCAACATAGTTTTGTGCCTATTCATGAGTTCCACCAGACATTGAGCAAAACAGATATAATGCACTTCCGATATCACGGAAAGCTGCTTGGACTACCCCTTCTGCAATCTCTGTTGAATTCTTGTTCCTCATTTATATAGTGGTGTAAATCAAGCAACCGGAGGATGTCGATAAACTCTCGGTATCACGTTGAGGCTATCCTTTCTTCTTCCAACGCCACCAAATGATTCTGTCATCTTCATGTCTTCATTCTTCATCCCTTCAGGGAGCTCAAAGTCGAAATGGTATAGGAGCATTGCTAGCAGGAGTTCCACATTTGCGAGGCCGAAGTCCAACCCCGGACAAATCCTCCTTCCGGCCCCGAACGTTATGAACTCGAAATTATTCCCTCGAAAATCGACCGGATTGCCCCTAAAACGTTCCGGATCAAATGTGTCCGCATCTTCCCAGTGCTTCTCATCCCTGTTGATTGCCCATGCATTGACGATCATCTTGGTTTTGCTTGGAATAATGAATCCATTTATCTCGCACTTCTCACAGTTTTCTCTAGGAACCAAAAGTGGAATAGGTGGGTGCAGTCTAAGTGTCTCTTTTATAACCAGCTTAAGGTACTGGAGTTCGTCCAATTTAGCTTCGGTTACAGTCGTTTCACCCTCATATACCTTCCTAACCTCGGCTTGTGCTTTCTTCAGGAGTGTGGGATTTCTAATCATTTCTGATAGTGCCCAGTCTACAGTTATTGCAGATGTGTCGCTTCCCGCCGTGAAAACATCCTGCAGATATCAACAAATGTCCAAACGTTCCCTCGTTACCTCTCATAAAAAACAGGAAGGAATGAACAGATGGGAGAAGAACTCATACCATGATTATTCCCTTGATATTCTCTCTTGTCAAGGTGAATTCCCCATCCACAATTCGTTCGCACTTCAATAGAACATCGACGAGATCATCATGTTCTTCTCCTTCTTCTGCTTTTCTTTTATCTAATTTGTCCAAGTGTTCCTTTATAATACCCTCCATTATTTGGTCCCCGCTCTTATGAAGTCTTTCCAGCTTGGGCCTCATACCACTTACCACATGGAGCGCCTTGTACGAGGGGAATAAGTCCCCAACATCAAAGCCAGATCCAAGCATCAACATCTGCTCCATAATCGATTTAAACTCCTCTTGCTCTTTGCATCTTTGCCCGAACGCAATCCTCGCGGTTGTTTCATATGAGTTGGAAAATATTTTCTCTGATAAATTGAGTGTCATACCTGCTCCGGATGCAACCCACTTCACCAGATCTAAGTGCACTTCTTCTCTAACACGCCCGAAGGATTGGACCCTCTTCTTGCTCAGGAGCTCAGACTTGACGATCTTCTTAGCCCTTCTCCAATATTCACCATAAGGTGCAAACACTAGGTCCCTTGAGCCGTACAACAGTATTTCAGCTACAAGGATGGACGGCCTGTTCGCGAAAATGACGTCGTGGGTCTTCATAACAGCCTCGGCCATCTTTGGCGAGGAGGCAACGACTGTGGAAACTTCTCCTAGCTGAAGGTGAATCAGGGGGCCGTACTTCTCTGACAAGTCTCGGAGCACACGGTGAGGCAGGGCGCCCACGAGGTTGTGCAAGTTCCCAATGAAGGGAAGCTTCCTAGGGCCAGGGGGGAGCCTGGAAGGTGATCTTCGGGAACTTCTCTTGAGAAGGGCGAAGAGGAGGAGGAGGAGGAGGCAAAGGAAGGAGGAGAAGATCGAGAAGAAAGAGAATTGAGTTCCCATGACTTGTGGTTGTCCCACGAGATGTTGCGACCTCGCCAGGCCTAATTACTCATTTTTATACAGGTAACTTCCTTTTCTTCTTATCCCGTATGGCTGCTAGTCTTCCATCCCTAAATTAAATTATTCAACATTTTAGTACGTTTGGTAAATAAGTTTTTTTTAATCATTAATCACTAGTTTTTAAAAGTCTTCATCAACTCAGTTCACATTATGTTATTCAAACTAGCCTTATAGATTTACGGGAAAAGTTATTTACGGACCACGAAAAGTTTCTGAAAAGGCAAATCCCCGACATGTCAGTCAAAGATCAATAATTTAAGTTATTTCGCACATATCAGTCAAAGATCAATAATTTAAGGTCTGTGTCCGTGATCCTTAAAGATATAGCTTGCAAAAAGTTTGAACAAGTATTCTCAATCAATACAAGAAAATTCTAGATATTAATTTCAATAAATAGTTGGCTCCCCTTCTACATACATACACATTTAAGATGATTTTATATTTAGATAGTTTGCCATTTGAATCACAGTGGTTCTAGACGCAATCACGTGCAAGAGATTAGATATATTGAAAGTTATTCCTCTCAAGTCAACCTTGAACAAATAATTTTCATACAGTATTTCCTAATCAAATAAACCCAATATTATATTTCCAAATCCTAATAAAATCCTCTAAGTTTCTGTGGCTTGTCGTCGTCATCGTTTGTTGTCAGCAGCATGCAATAAAGATTATAAGAATAAACTATAAAGTTTCTTACAAAGTTCATAGTCTCCCAATTTTGTTTCTCCTACATTGTTCTCCAATCTGGCATACTCAGCAAAAACGGATTGCCGAATTAGATGATAATGTGACAAATTATGGATCATCAATCTTGACAAATTTCTCCTTACATATAAAATCCAGTATCTCATGCAACGGCTTGTGTTAGCCTCAACAGGTTTGTGCCAATGGTATATGTTTACATGAATGATCATTAAAGGTTGTAAGGATCCAACAAAAGTCTTCTATCCATCCAACTCACTCTGTTAGGATAAATTCATAAGCGTGCAAGAATACCTGATGGCACTCTGATCTTATCTTTTATGTTCATCTAAGTTTCTAAGTACGATTGTCAAGTAAGAAGCTACTCATAAAATAAGAATAATTATAAATTTTTGTGAACCAAGTTCGAGGACAAAAGATAATAAATTTTCGCAATGTTAATATTGTTCTACCAGTTATATCTAGTCGCATTTGGTCCATGCCTTTTGACAAACATCATAAGTAATCCACGTCTTTTGCCAAAGATTATAAGTCAATAAACAATGTC
The DNA here is from genome assembly GCA_023653495.1 of Melastoma candidum. NCBI lineage: Eukaryota > Viridiplantae > Streptophyta > Magnoliopsida > Myrtales > Melastomataceae > Melastoma > Melastoma candidum. Next base: position 11,480,107 of record CM042888.1, on the reverse strand, counting down.
CAACTTTGACTGGTCTAGGATGCTCCTAGACTAGACCAGTGTGAATTCTTTGAAGTTCAAGTAACTTGACTAGTAACTCTTTCGAGAAGACATCACTGAACTCCTCGATAAATGTTTCTGTTCTGGGATACTTCTTCGACTAGTCTTGGGTCAACTTGAATAGAACCAAAACATAGTGGTCGAACCAGCTCCACGCCCTTGAGAGCTTACTGTTTTCTTTCTCTTAATGATTTCTACTGAATGATTAATTAGAGGGAAGATTGAAGTAGAAAATAAAATGAAACACAAAAGTTTACATTGGTTAGACAAATAGCTTACGTACACTTTTCACCCTTATAAGATGACTCTCATATCGAACACTAATAATCAAAGAAGAGGACGCAAAGACTCTTTTGTAAGTATAAAATTTGTGAGAAGGAATAGAAACTCTTTTACAGTAGAAAATACGGATAGCACAAAGGCTTTTCCACAAACAACAAGTTAATGGTTTGTTCATAGATACTTGTCACAAATTTTAGAAGCCCTTCGATTGGGGTTCTATATTATGAACTATGGCTAACTCCATACCATGTGATTGGGGTTCTACACTGCAAACAATGACTGGCTCCACACGCTATGTGGCTTAGGCTTTGCCATGTGAACATTGACTCACTCCACGAGGCCTTGAAGTTGAGTGCCAGATGTTTCCCTCCAACGTGTCATGCATGCCTAGATCCTCAGTAATAACATCGCTCGCGGGCTTACTACTTGCTCTGCAATCCATAATAGATTCGCACTACAAACAATGGCTTCCTTTAGGAGGCCCCTGGGTTGGGTGTCGGACGTTTCCATTCGGCGATGTCTCGCCTGCACGGCTTTTTACCAAGACTTTCGCTAAAGGTCTTGTCGTATGTTCTCTGATGTATTACAAATCCATAATGTGGATAGTGACCAACTCCATGAGGCCCCTTGGTTTAATGTCAGACTTTTCCCTGATGTACAAGAAATCGTAGACCTTATGGATTTACCGGAAAAATTATTTATAGAAAGTAAATGTTGACGGATGGTTTCTGAACAAAAGGGAACAAACTTGTCTACAAATAATATGTTGCATCACCGTGTGAGATATGTTTCATGTCAATTAAGGATCAATCACGCTTTAAGGTCATGATTGTGGTTGTGATCCTAATAGATAGGGCTTGCAAAAGGTCATAATAAATATTCTCAATCAGCCTTTTGTACAAGGCATTTCTTGATATTAATTTTCATAATAGTTGTACGCCTTCACATATGGACACACTTGGGATGATTCTATATAAAGATGGTTTGCGTTTCATCATTATTCATTGTAATATGGATGTAATCAAATGCAAGAAAAAATATAAATTGACTGTTGTTCATCCCAAGTGAATTCGTAGAACCTCGAACAACTCTCTTAAAAATAAATCGTTGATAAAAGGATTCCAAATTGATCTAGTTTACGTAAGATACCATATGAATATAATTAACTAATCAAATGGTTAATTAAGTGATTTATGGTAATAGTTAGGTAATAGAAGATATACATATGTTGGTTTTTGTTTCTTTTGATTAACATATTGCAAAAGTATTAGAAGCTTACATTTTGCATGCTTACCTTCTATATGGTCATCATCATAACTATACTAACACATCTAAAATGGTTAAATTTCAGTTAAAATATTAGGGTAAATTGGTTAACTCAACAAAGACCAAACACAACAATCATTGGCCGTATTGGTTTACTCAAGGTTCGATTTGGTATCAATGTTGTGTAAAAAAAAAACTAGAATCGTTATCAATAAGTGATATTTTCATTTGAAATTCTTTGTGTTTACACATGATATTTTAGGCTCTCGATTCAAGGTTGTCATCGAGTCCCTCAAGATAGGGAAGAAATCTTTAATTCGAAAAAATATAGGGATTTTATTAAGAGGATTGCATCGATAAGAAGAGAAATTAGGAACAAATAAGAGAGAATACCATACTACTCGTAAAAGAAATTTATATACAGGATTCTCTCCAACAACACAACACATGAAGAAGATCAAGAAGATACATTTTAGAAACAATTCAAGATAGAGTTTCTAAAACTAATTAAAGGTCAAGTTCGAGTCACAACAACCCGTCAAAATCGAATTCAAGGATAAGAGCAACTGACGATCAAGATTGCAACCATGTCCTCTCGACAGTGTTCAACAATTTCCCATCACAATCCTTAAAGCTGTCTCTCCCCACGATCATGGGTTTTTTTTTTTTTAAGTGTAAATATGTCGTGAGTTTTCTTTGTAAGGACACGTGCAAAATTACCAGACAACTTTGACCATTGATCCTCCTAATGCTAGTTTTATCTGTTTACGGCACTCTGTATGTTATGTTTCAGGATTTTGGGTTCACCTATACTTTGATCCTTCTTATTTCAACAGGTAAGCACGATCCAAATCCGAAATCAAATTTCTTTTTGGCTCTTGGTCAAATATTTTCGACGTGCACTCTTAGTTAAGCTACCAGCCAGTTGAATACGAAACTATTATTTGTGTTCCGAGGCGGAACCATAAAATTCTACACAAACAGACAGGGTCAGAAACAGACGAAGTGTACGAGAGAAGAAAGAAACGAGCCCACCGCCAACCAATTGAGATGGAGATGGAGCCTCCCCAGACACAGGACATCAGAAGGACCCAAGTGGTTGTGGAGGATGAACAAGACAAGGCCATCAATCAATGGTTACACAGCACAACACCAACCCTTTTTCCCCTTTTAAATCCTTCTGTTGGTTTAATTTGGTTTGATGTATTTGTTTTAGTGTTTTTTTGGTTTCTGGGTTTTGTGTAGTTGTTCCAGCTGTTATGATTGCACCGACAGCTGCTTGGACTACCTCTTCTGCAACCTCTGTTGAATGGACTACCCCTTTTCCCTTCGATATTGATCTCGTTTTTGGTGGGCTACATCTCACGAGGCATGGAGAAATTCACATGGCTTCTTTCTTCTTTTCTTTCTTCTTCTTTTCTTTCTTCTTCTTCTTCTGGGTAGAGACTAGAAATAGGGAAGCGGCTAACGGTACGTGCACGTGGGACTTACGTAGTTTACTACTTAATACTAAAATTAAGTAGCAAATTTTACTAAAAGTTGACCGTTACTACTCTAATCAACGCAAAAGTAGTAAAAAAAGTGGTAAATTTTACTACTTATTGGTCTTCTTTTAATAAAGTCAACGCAAATGTAGTATGAAATGTCGTAAATTTTACTACTTCTGGACTGTTCACCGCAGTGCAATTTTACTACTTTTACGCTGACTTTACTAAAACCTCATTTTTAGTAAAGTCAACGTAGAAGTAGTAAAAAAAGTAGTAAAATTTACTACTTTTTTTACTACATTTGCGTTGACTTTACTAAGAAAACCACACTTTTAGTAAAGTCAACGTAAAAGTAGTATAAAAAGTAGTAAATTTTACTACTTTTTTTACTACTTTTACGTTGACTTTACTAAATTTCTCCTTTTTAGTAAAGTCAGCGTAAAAGTACTATAAAAAGTAGTAAAATTTACTACTTTTAACTGTACAAATTATGTCGATAAGTAGTAATTGTTTACTACTTTCGTTGTGATTTTTAGTAAAATTATGTTTGAGTTGGTAAAATTGGTAGTAAATAGGTAGGGTTTGTCGTAAATGTTTACTACTTTAAGCATGTTTTTACTAAAATAAGTAGTAAACTGTTACTACTTTATAGGCGTTGACTAAGAAATTTTACTACTTTGAACAGTGTTTCCGAACCTAACTCCGAACCTAATTATTCTAAATTTTGATGTGAAATGACTATTTTGCCCCGGTTACCACGATCATAGGTTTGTGTCACTGTCCACGATCATAGTAACCGGGGCAAAATAGTCATTTCACATCAAAATTTAGAATAATTAGGTTCGGAGTTAGGTTCGGAAACACTGTTCAAAGTAGTAAAATTTCTTAGTCAACGCCGATAAAGTAGTAACAGTTTACTACTTATTTTAGTAAAAACATGCTTAAAGTAGTAAACATTTACGACAAACCCTACCTATTTACTACCAATTTTACCAACTCAAACATAATTTTACTAAAAATCACAACGAAAGTAGTAAACAATTACTACTTATCGACATAATTTGTACAGTTAAAAGTAGTAAAATTTACTACTTTTTATACTACTTTTACGTTGACTTTACTAAAAGTGTGGTTTTCTTAGTAAAGTCAACGCAAATGTAGTAAAAAAAGTAGTAAATTTTACTACTTTTTTTACTACTTCTACGTTGACTTTACTAAAAATGAGGTTTTAGTAAAGTCAGCGTAAAAGTAGTAAAATTGCACTACGCTGAACAGTCCAGAAGTAGTAAAATTTACGACATTTATACTACATTTGCGTTGACTTTATTAAAAGAAGACCAATAAGTAGTAAAATTTACTACTTTTTTTACTACTTTTGCGTTGACTAGAGTAGTAACGGTCAACTTTTAGTAAAATTTACTACTTAATTTTAGTATTAAGTAGTAAACTACGTAAGTCCCACGTGCACGTACCGTTAGCCGCTTCCCTAGAAATAGTGTCTGGGCTTTTAATCTTAAGAGGGGAAGAAACATGGGAGTGGATTTTGAGGTATTTTGATGATGAGACACTCTCTTTGATTGCTCATTCCTACTGACTGGTCGTACATGACTTTGTCTGGTGCTCCTCTTCCTGTTCATGCTTTATTATGACTGATTAGCTCTACTTCTGGTAACATCACAATAAAATAAAACAAGGAAGAAAAGATGTTATTCTGATATTTGCTTAGCTGGATTCCATTTGTAAAACTGCACTGCGCATATTTCTAGTAATAGACTGTTGCTATCTATGCCTTTAAAATCTTACACTATGTTCAGAATTTCACCCAGTATATGACCATTTTTAGAGACCTACACAAAAACAAAGAAACGATTTAAGAAACAAGGGGAGGATTCTTATTTGTGTCAGACCATCGTATGAAATTGTTGGACTTGACATCGGGAGAGGAAAGAGTGGCATTTGTACCTGGAAATTAGGACTTTTGTCGGAGCGTGCTTAACCTTTGTGACAAATGTAGGAATATATTTATGCTTTTCGCGAAAATGGGACGCCAATTTTATGTTTGGATAACTTAATTTGTTATGCGATTTTACTAACAACTTTAATTTTATATTGATTTTATTTTCTCTAGTATTTCGTTCCGCAAAAATCAAACAAGCCTTAATATAGTCTGGTCTGGGTCTTATAATATTGGGTATTCAACCTCTCTTTCTCGTCACATCCACCATTATTCACTTTACCCTGTATTTACAACAACCTCCGAAACAAATCAATCATCCAGCCTTTATCGATCTTGCGCAATCCATTTGATCCGCCATCAAAATCATAAATATGACGGCGTTTCAGTATTATTTCCACTTTTTAATTTTTTTTATGTTTTAGTCGATAAATAAAATCAGTATATGAAGGCTTTGTTTGTCTTTCGTACGATGAAATCCAATTTTAGCCAAAATCAATATAAAAGCAAAAATTGATGACGAAATTATATGCAAACTAAGTTAAAAGAATAAAACTTGATGCCATAAATCGGTATTTTTCAAAAATAATTTTACCTTTCTTCTAAGCTTTTGCGTTTTCAGTTGTCAAAACAACATTGGGCACATCAGCAAAAGAGTTCCATTTTTTTTGGTTAAGTAAATAAAAAATAATCCTAAAAACTAGGAATAAATATTTGTCCTCCTCTAAAAATAATTAATGAGGTGATCTTTAGATGAATTAATGAATTTTATTTTCTAATATGCTTGAGATGCGAAATTGCAGTGTTGCAGATGTCGGTCTTCTTCCATTTCATGCTTCCATTCCTGTTTAGGGGACAAGGGTTGTTGACAGTGGCGTACCTGTGGCAGTAAATTTAGTAGTGTTCAGTTTTTTAATTAACCTAAGCCAATGATTTCAAAATCCGCTTAGCGACGCGTCTTCAATAATCCGCGCTTACTATTTCCTGATTTGATTACGACGACTATGACAACGACATTCTTACAATAATGGAGTTACGAAACACGTGAAACAATTTTGAGGCATCGGTGACGAATAATTCATTTGTCGGGAAATGATCAACTAGATTCATCGTACCGCATGCAATAATTCGTAAAGAGGCGTGTATGATAGATGATAGGTGGAAAAGAAGAGTGAAGATTTGTGGAACTACTTAGATAGGTGGAATGAAAACGGGTTTCTCGTAACTTAGTCGAGAGTTCCTCGACAAGGGACATGGATCTAACCTATGAGATCTGGAATGTCACGTTTTTTTTCCTCCATAAGGTCAAGGGGAGTGATAAATAGCTTAGGATTATGTGACGGTTCAGTATGGAAATGATAGCACTTCCAAACAACAAAAGTACCACATTTAGTTTATATATAGACGACCTCTTTCTGTAATGCTGAAAATGAAAAAAAAAAAAACACCAACCATGTGAGAATATAAAGAGAAGCCGGGAAAACTGGTGTTGTAGTGATACTGAAATTATGTCCGTCCAACTTTACGCCACATTCATAACGATTCGATTCGGTTTCGGTTCATTTAGCTGTTACTCCCATCCGACCTTCGAAGGCGTGGTTGACTTGGCATCATAGATTTTTTCGTCGCTCGTCGTAAGATGACTTGTATGTTATGGTGTTCGGAAACACAATGTTATAAACGATTATTATATTGCAATGAAGTGTTGCTCGTTAAAGCAGTGAGTCGAACTTGCTCGTTGCTAGTTCTAATTATGATTAGGGGTCTCGTTAAATTGAGTGGAAGGGTAGCAAACCATGATCTTAAGGAAAACACACAGATACTATATATTAGTTATATCCAATGTCCTAAGACGGCTACACCAATTAAATTTATTTTATCATGTAAAATAATGGGGTGCAATGGATCTACACAGTACTTAAAATGTCCATCTCATCGTACGACAATTATTCTCACACTAAAAGGATGAATCCAAAGGCTCTCACTCAGTTGGGATAATGGCTAAAATGAGAATGGATCCTCAGTCATGGATCAGTCCACTGGACTAGATGAGGCCCAATAGATCACATACCTATGACTTGCTTATGACTCAATATATAGTAAGGCTTAGTGCATTTGCTCAGCGTTAGTGTGGTCGTCTAACGTGTGTTCAAAATATGCAGTACAGAAAAATCTTTCAGGCAAGCGTTCCCCCAAGAAGTCAGTCATAGATTCAAGCGAGCAGTCTTACAGATGAAACGACTGTAGTGAAAATCTTCCGGATGAGTGTTTTCACAAGAAATTGATTCAGTCCCTTCAAGTGATCTCGTTATGACAGTGTATATTCCGGTGATCATTCTCTAAGAAGGTGGTGTTTTTGTCAACTACAGAAATTGAAGAGTGGTGAAGGTTGGAATGTAGACGTTGGTGACTGCGTATTTAAGGGGCTTGGTCGGAATGTTGTGCCTAACGTCGAGGTACGTAAAGCAAGACTTGGAGAGAAATTTGATGGCTAGCGTGTCGGCGTACATTGTTGGTCGGAGAGAAGGAGTTCATAGTAAGCGTAAATAGTAAGGAACTGACAATCTTCCGTAGGTTTTTATCTTTTTTGTTTGCAGGTACTCTTGGAGTGAAGATCCAATCATACAACATTCGGATACTTGGTAGAAATTACTTGTGAACTTAGTCCAAATCCATAGGAAGGAAAAACCATTATCGAGCCATAGAAGTTCATAGTATCTAGATACATCGAAGGTTTAATAGCTGATTTACTCGGAGGATTTCTATGTGATTCAGGCAAGCGTGTTTTAACTATGTGCAAGGGAATCCCTTGCCTTGGTATTCCAAATGTTACCTTTGGTTGCTTGAATTAGGTTTGTTTTATGTAATCACGAAGTATTTTCTGATTTGGTTATTTACATTTTGTTACTATTAGTGAAAATCATTATATTTGGTGAGAGAGTGGATGTAGACAGAATTTGTCAACCCATTATAAATAGTGTGTTTTTGTTTGCTTTTATTATTAACTTATTTTTTGTCTGAATAAAGTTAGAAAAATTACGTATATGAGGCAAACCCGACCGACACACCAGGTTCCCCGCTATATTGAATATTCTTGGGGAGTTTTTCTGTTTCTCATCGCCACTTCAGAGTTCTCTAAGATTTTGAAAGTTGACATTAGATCTATCTTTAGTTGATCCAAACCTAGTTAGACAATCTGTTTTGCGTTATGTCTCACTTGCAAGCTTTTATTATGCTATAGAAACTAAGTCTACCATCGGGAGGGTTCTATAATTTTGGTCTAAAGTTCCTGTGCAATAGAAAACAAGTGACAACTCTCACCATGATATTCAGAATTCCTATTCTAGGGCCAATTGTTTGAATTTCAATTTAATCGATGTCACTCATTTCATAATATTACAAATCTCGATTCGAACATTTCGTTCGGTTCAACAAGATTCACTCGCTAAGCGTGTCACAATATACATAAAACATTATTTGTTAGTATTTGAAACGAAAATTTGCACGTGTACAAAAAAAAAATACTCGGACAAGTACGAAAAAACCACATCAAATGAACAATACATAAGTATGTATGAATAAGTCGGGTCTATGGAATCTCGGTCACTAATTTATTATATTATTTAATGAGATAAAATATTATGTATAAATACTAAGCCATATTTCTATTATTAGTATAAGCAAGAAAAAACAAATGTACCAACTTTTAAGACAAAATTACCAAATTTGAAAATTTTCCCAACTTATATTAGATTAGAAAATATTCAAAATACTTGGAAACAATCTGGTCATGAAAGTTAAGTCACGTTATATTTTCTCGACCTGCTGTTAACTCCTTTCTTTGGGTTGCTTCGTCGTGATACTTGTCGAAATGAGTATAATCCATACTGCTTGTTTCGGTCTACGAAAGCGCTCCGGCGAAACAGGGCGGATTCTTGTTCATTAATATGACTTGAAGTGAAATGGATGCCCGGCCATCTTCCGTTTATGACATGTATCCCAACAAATCACAACCATTTATTGGTACCCTATATCTCCGTTTGGATTGTGATAGTTTTGAAGGGGAATAATAGAATGCATCATGGTCTCTGACGTTTGGTTTGGACAAGAGATAGTGATCGTTGGCCAATACAAGTTATGGAATAGAATGTCTCGGCCCAAAAAATCAGGAATATTCTATTCCACCTTAACACTCATGTCTGTCATGCCCATACCGATCTACTCATAATAAGCATGCACTTTCCCCTGAACCAGAGTCAGAGTCAGAGACCACATGATACAAACTTGGACTTTGCCTTCAATTGCAAAAAGTTGAGATGGTGGAGGACGAGGACTTGTGTGCCCCCAATGATCGGATGTGACATGAACTAACACACTCCGGAATTCATCGAATGACTTCTTTAAGGCTAGAATAGAATTCTCACAGCGGAAACAAATAGTCAAAAGCAAGAAACAACACCGAGATTTAAAGTGGAAACCTCCTCAATGTGAGGAGTAAAACCACGGCCCGATGCATCATCAAAACTTCCACTAAATCAACAAAGAAGGGGTACACAAGTGTTCTTCTCTAGCCACCAACAACCAACACATAATCCCTTTTCCTTACTCAGCGTAACATCACGAGCTCATCTTGGTAACCATACGCTTAACAATACAAAAGAAGAAAGAGCTGAAATCAGGAACTCTGAATCTGGCAGTCTCGGAAACGGGGCGAAATCACAAGCTCGAAGACTCCAATAGCAATCTCATCGTTCAGAATATATAATCTCAAGTTAAGAATACTCCCTCAAAATTTCACAAAGTTCCAACGGTGCGATCGGCTGCAACATCTGGTTAAGTGAACGTCGCAGGCTGAAACTAGGCTGCGGCGGAATCCGGGTTTGCTTCTCTTCTTCGGCTGTCTCCCCTCACTCTTGCTGCGTTTTTTCTTGTCTAATGTCATCTGAAGGAAACCCTAGATGACCTCTTAAAGTAATGGTGGGCTTTGGGCTTCATCCGTGTAAGATACACGGGCTTGTGCCGCTCTAACAAATAGGAGATAACAACCCAACACCCCAGTCACTAACTTATCTCTTATTTGAAGCACGAGAGAATATCTCCTTAATCTCAAGCCCACTTATAATTGTTAGGTTTCCCATTTTAAGGAATAAGCCGGGCATTGGTTTGGTGATCTTATTAATATAATATCGGTTTCGAACATCAGAAGAAGAGCTATACTCTTTTGTACATCCGCTGCTTCAGACCGAATTAGGTAGAATTTAGAAAATTCCAAGGTGCCCGGTGTTTCCGAAACAATAGCGGGTCTTTGCAAAAATCAACATATTTGTCAGTGGAAGAATGTGATGTAGTAGTGATAGATAGTCTTGAGCACTTTTTCTTACCCGGAACACCCACATCTTGATCTCGAATGTCCAAATTGAGTTGAAAAAACATGCTGACCAAAGGAACCATATTTTCCACTAAAGTGCAGCATTACTTGTTCATATCCATTAACATGTGTACATATTGGATTTGGACCAAACTCCATTGAAATAAATATGACCAAGTGGACCTCCCACTATTCCGTCGCCTCTTGGATTTCTAATCTTATAAATTACTCCAACCCTGTTTACAATCCATTCACTCCCCACCACCACTCCATAACATCTTTTAGTAGTTTCTACAAATCATCTTGGCCTAAGAAAATCATGATTTCATTCTCTAAATACCCATTTTCCCTTATCTTTACCTACTTCATTCTCTGCCCTTTGATCTCATCCCAACTCGATTATAGATTCTATGACTACTCCTGCCCCAACCTCACCGGGCTCGTTAGATCTGGCATGTTATCCGCGATCGCAAACGAGACGAGGATGGCCGCTTCCATCTTGCGGCTTCACTTCCATGATTGTCTTGTCGATGTAAAACAACCCCCTCTGTTGTCACATCCCTTTCCCTCAGATCGAATAGTTGTTTTCCATGTATACCGCATGGTTGACAGCGTTGTCGAATAAGTAGCAAAAAGGGTAAGTTGTCGATATTTTTATCTTGATCAGGGATGCGAGGCCTCGGTCTTATTAGATGGTACTGGAGGAGAGAAGGACGCATTCCCCAATCGAAATTCCGCTAGAGGATTCGAGGTCATCGACGCCATCAAAGCCAGCGTGGAAAAGGCTTGCCCTGGAATCGTTTCCTGTGCTGATATTCTGGCCCTTGCGGCTAGGGAGGCAGTCTATCTTGTAAAACTCTTACCACCCGATTGTCATAATCAACCCTCTTGCTCCTTGGACTTCATCTCAAGCTGTAAATTTTGTTCCCTTGTTTTCACAGTCAGGGGGACCATGCTACCCACTCCCGTTGGGACGCCGAGATGGGCTGAGCTCCAAGGAAAGCTCTGCGAACGAGCAGCTCCCTTCCCCGTTTGAGCCTTTGGACAATATTACTGCCAAGTTCACTTCCAAGGGGCTCAAAATGAAGGATGTCGTCGTGCTTTCAGGTATAGATATACACAAACAAAGTCCCAAAAGAAAACAGTACGTTCGAGTGACAGCATAGGCAAGCATTTGGTTATTTACTTTCAAGTGAACTTACTCATTGAGTAAACTCTTACCTTACTGGAGCAAACAAAATATATAGGTGCACATACTATTGGATTCGCACAATGCTTCACGTTCAAACCGAGGCTGTTCGACTTTGACGGCTCTGGCAAGCCCGATCCGTCTCTCGACACATCCTTCCTCCAAAAACTACAGGGATCGTGCCCAAACCTCGCCAATTCGGATTCCAACCTTGCCCCCCTCGATTCGACCTTCGACAAGTTCGACAACACGTACTATAAGAGCCTCGTCAGCAGCTCCGGGCTGCTCCAGTCGGACCAGACCCTAATGGAAGACAACAGGACTTCATCTATAGTGTTGTACTACAGCAAGTACCCGTACCTGTTCGCGGGGGACTTTGGAGCATCGATGGTGAGAATGGGGTCCGTCGGCGTTCTTACAGGGCAGAATGGGCAGGTCAGGAAGAGCTGCCGGGTTGTCAATTAGTTGTAATTGGATATTATAGTAAATGTAATGTCCAAGGCCACATGTACCATCAGACATAATAATTGAAAATCTGAGAAGTACTCAAACTCTGAAATAAAATTCATCCCGCATTCTGTGAGTTCAGATATGTAATCGTCGAAAACCCGTCCACATTGGTATGTTAGACATGTCGATCATTTCTTTATACGCATTTTTTTTTCTATATGTCGTTTTACTGTTCAAATATGTCTATCTATTTTTATTCTATGTCCGATGAGAATCACAGACACGAGATTTTATCCTTTACTATAATTATTCAATGTATTTGAATCCCTAAACTAAAATTTTGAATTTAAATATTATATATAAAAGAAATCATTGGATACTGGGATGTTCATCACATAAAGGCAAGCAATATTCAAATGATAAATACAACCAAATATCAAGATGTGGGATTTTCGCATGGTTACATATTTAATCAAAATTGACAGAACGTGAAATTAATGTATCGTCCTTAGTGGTGTTGACGATGAAACTATATAGTAGGTCACGCTTTCACCTAAAAGTTCGAGTTTTTAGGACAGTTGACGTTTTCTACTGTACAACCGTGGCAAAAATGAAAAGAATTAAAAAGTGATAGAGGGTTCACACATCGCTAGGCGGCCAGTGGCCCTAGAGGTGGGATTATGCACCACTGTTCAACAAATTGAACCAAATAAGTTGAACCTCAATCTACTTGTTACATTCAAGGTTAGGAAAGACAATTTGTTTATACGATAAGAACACAACAATTTTCTGGGAGTGCAACAAATATCCATTTATTACGGCATTTATAGTAATTGAAGATCTTCACAAGTATTGGTAAGTCCACGGCTACTATCTCCCCATGAACACTCGATTCGATTGGAGAACCCAATTAGTAAACTTTTTTCACCTTCACCAACAAATCCTCCATAATATTGCCATTGAATTGCCATTACAATTTCCTATTTTCATTTGTACGCAGGTTTCTATCACCATAGCCAAAAGAATGAGAAAACAGTGAAAGATCAAACCCCACCAAAGGAAAAGAAGAAAGACATTAGTCTCCATGGAAGGCCAGCCGCCGCGATTCCTTTCTCATCTGCCTCCACCAACCCCCGGTTCCTACTCCTTTCTGGAGACGAGAACTATCCTTCGGAATTTGTTGGTGATTCTAATGGTGTACTTTTCGTGCCTCCTCATAATTACATACTTGTACTGCATACTGAGGAGGGAACGCCATCAGGACGATCATCAGGTGAGCCGACACGGGTGGGGAAACTTTGGGATACTCTCTGGGGCGAGCGTCACGAGAACGGAGGTGCAGGTGGAGGCCGTGGCAGACATGGTGGTGTACGGTAGCCAGGGGAAGAAGCTAGTCAATGATGACTGTGTGATTTGCCTGGCAAGCTTCGAGGACGGCGAGGAGTGCAAGGTGCTTAGGGACTGCGGGCATGTTTATCACAAGGAGTGTATAGATGAGTGGATCTGGAGAGATGGGCATTGCCCGCTTTGCAGGGTTTATGCCAGGGTTGTAAGAAGTGTCGGCCACGATTTAGAATTCGGGATCCTTCCGTTTCCATAAGATACATTTTACGGATTTTATCATAGGCGATCGATTTTCGGTTCATTTATAATATAAAAGTGGGAGAAGTAGCTGTTATTTGCAACTTTCTCAAACTTCTACTTCGACCGCAAGGGACGGCGTTGCCATACATCACAAAACATCAGAGATATACTGAATGAGAAGAGTGACGAGACTTTATCGTATTGATGAAAATACGCCGGGCGGGTAGAAAGACAGACAAGAGAGCTTCCGAGATTATAAGCATGCCTAGGATTGTTTTTTTTTTTTTCTAGATCTTCCTCGGAGAGTACTTGTGTGATGAGGTTGTTGGATCTCGACTTAGCGTTGATCAAGGCGAACGCTAGTCTTTGAGTAGACTTCGAACTCCTAAGCTCGGAAGAAGAGGAAGTGAAACACTATCACTTGAAGCCAACACTCCACTACTTCAAATACTTGGATTCTTGGATCATTGTTACAAATGAGGCTCCTCACCTCTATTTATACTAGTTGGCCTCCTCATCCTACGGCTAGGATTATTCCACATGTACGGCTAGGATTGATTCTCTAGAATTTTCTAAAAGCTTCTCCAAGTTTCTAATATGTTCTAGAGTATTCTAAATTTATCCAGAAACTTACTAGAGTATTCTAGAACTTTCTAGTACCTTCGAGAACCTTTGAACTTACCGGATTGTTCTAGAACTTTCTAGTACCTTCTAGAACCTTTGAAAGTAGTTGTTGATCTTTAACACTCCCCCTCAACGACTACTTTCTCTTTTTATCATACCGAGTTGTACTCGAAATTCCTCGGGCGACGAGACGAGCCTTGTATCTCTCCTCTGAACCATCTGTGCGAGTATTCACCTTATAGAGCCACTTGCAGAGTGTGGGTCTTACCTCGCTAGGTTTTGGAACCAAATCCCAGGTTTGATTCTCCTCTAATGCTTTAATCTCTTCTCTCATCGCTTCTTGGCATACCTTGTCCTTCGACGCTTCTTTAAAGGTCGATGGCTCTTGTGGATTGACATCTTCAGCAAGAGCTGCATCTATGTATCTTGCTGGAGGTCTTCGTTGCCTTGTGGACCTCCTCAGTGGTGTCGTCCCGTCACCAGTTTCTTCTTCTGCTGCATTCTCTTCAGAGGACCTCTGGTACACTCCTGTTTGCCAAGGTCTCTCTTCTTCTGTGTCATTATTCCCTGTTATAGTGGGTCCTTCATCAGTCTCTTCAATGGTTGGTTTTAGAGTTATTTGCTCCCCCTGTTTCAATTGAGCTTCTTCTTCTGGTTCCTTTGAAGGCAGCCACCAGGAAGTTGCTTCATCAAAGACGACGTTCCTTGATACAATGCACTTGCTAGTCATAGGATCACAGCATCTCCATCCTTTTCTCTCTGTGTCGTATCCTAGGAAGATGCACTTGGTCGCCTTCTTGTCGAACTTGCTTCGTAAGTGGCTAGGGATGAAGACATAGCAGACGCACCCAAATACCCGAAAGTGACTCACTGTAGGCTTCATTTTCCAGAGTAGCTCGAATGGTGTCTTGAGCTCAAGGCGAGCTTGGGGTAGCCTGTTTGCAACATCTACAGCCGTCTTCATGCACTCTGCCCAATATCTTCCTGGGACATTTCTGGCGTGCAACATGCTTCTGCATACTTCTGCAAGATGTCTATTCTTCCTTTCTGCCACACCGTTCTGCTGTGGCGTGTGGGGACAAGTCCATTGTCGTCTTATGTTGTTCGCCCTCAGGTATTCTATAAACTCCGAGAGGTATATTCTCCCCCGTTGTCAGTACGTAGGTACTTCACCTTCGTCTGCAAATCGCTCTCTGCCTTGATCTTGAACTCTATGAATTTTTGTAGGGCTTCTGACTTGTCTTTCATGAAGTATACCCAGACGTACCTTGAGTAGTCGTCGATGAAAGTCACCATGTATCTACAGCCACCTATTGATGGATGTTTCACTGGACCGAATACATCCGAGTGGATCAACTGCAATGGTTTCTCAGCCCTGTACTTGGATTCTTCGTACGGTAACTGGTGTGCTTTACCGTACTGGCAGCCTGAGCAGACGTTGTCGACGTTTACTTCTAGCTGCGGGAGACCCTTCAACATCTCCTTGCTCATCATCACCTTTAACTTGTGGTATCCGACGTGTCCAAGCCTCTCGTGCCACAGGTCAGCTGTCTCATTCCTCTTCACCTTGTCTATGTATGCCGATTCTGCTGACATCACATAGATGGAGTTTACCTTCCGTCCTTCCATGATCGGCGTCCCAGAAAACTTCAACTCGTGGTAGACCTTGACGTCATCAGGTCCGAACACCACGAAATTACCAGGGGCTGTCAGTTGGGCTACTGACAGAAGATTCTTCTTTATCCCAGGGACATGGTAGACTCCTTGGAGTTGCACCTTGTTGGCACCATCATCGACGTCAATAACAGTCTTCCCGACATGAGCGATAGGTAGTCTGGAGTTGTTGGCGGTGACGACGACTCGCTGTCCTTTGTATTCTGATAGCTCCCGTAGCTTCTCCTCGTCACCTGTCATATGGTTGGAGCACCCCGAGTCAAATATCCAGTTCTCTGCATAGTTCACAGAGTTGTTGTGAACTACTGCAAGAGCCTGGTCTTCCAACAACTGATCTTCTTCCATCACAGCGAGAGATGCTTCAAGGTTCCATTCATCTTCAGATTTATCTCCTTCTTGATTGGCTGACGTGGCAGCATTTCCTTCCACGTTCTTCTTCTTGAACCAGCAGTCTCTCGCATAGTGGCCCTTCTTTCCACAGTTGAAGCATTTTTCATCGTTTCGCTGTGCTAGTTTGTCTTCTCGTTTCTCATGTTGTGGTCTAGACAGTTGGTGCTCACGCCGTCCACCTCTACCACCTCGAGAGAATTTTCTATTCTCAGGCCTCTTATATGTAGCAGAGTTTCTCCCTCTGTTGCTATATAGAGCCTCTTCTTCACTTTTCAAAGATACGCCCGCCATCTGTTTTGCTAGCGTCTCCTGATTAGCTAGCAAATTTTCTAAATCCTCTAACGACGGCGGCGTAGGCCATCCTTGCACAGCTGCAATGAATCCCCTATACTCTGGTCGTAACCCATGGATGATAATCCTTCTCATCCTATCGTCACTGATCTTGGAGCCTGGGTCTAACTCCGAAATCTCTCGGCAGATAGACTTTACCTTCGTAAAATACTGATTAATTCCTAAATCTCCTTGTCTAACCGCCATTAAATCATTCTCTAGCAACTGAAGCCTCATATCATTTTTTTTCGAGAACCTAGTTGCTAGTATATTCCAGGCATCCTTTGGGGTAGTGGCGTACCTTATGTGCTCTAGCATCTCCTCTTCTATGGTGGTCTTTATGGCGAACATGGCCTTCCCTGCCTTAATTCGCCATTTTCTCAAAGCGACAGCATCTTCCTCCGGTGGAGTTGTCTCACTTCCACCAATGATCTCCCAGAGATCTTGGCCTTGGAGATATGACTCCATGCACGTCTTCCACGTGCTATAATTCTGGTTGTTTAATTTCTTCATCATGCCGACAGTATTAAATTCTGCCATACCTAATTTACTTTCTGGAAGCGTAGCCTGGTCCCCGACCTATGCCCAACGCAATCCCGGATTGCAGCTTCCTTGATAGAACTTCGGCAGAACCTCCGCTGGACTTCGGCAGAAAACTCTGCTGGATTTCGGCAGAATCACCGCTGGACTTCGGCAGCTCGACCCCGACAACCCGACCAACCTCGCTCTGATACCAAATGTTGGATCTCGACTTAGCGTTGATCAAGGCGAACGCTAGTCTTTGAGTAGACTTCGAACTCCTAAGCTCGGAAGAAGAGGAAGTGAAACACTATCACTTGAAGCCAACACTCCACTACTTCAAATACTTGGATTCTTGGATCATTGTTACAAATGAGGCTCCTCACCTCTATTTATACTAGTTGGCCTCCTCATCCTACGGCTAGGATTATTCCACATGTACGGCTAGGATTGATTCTCTAGAATTTTCTAAAAGCTTCTCCAAGTTTCTAATATGTTCTAGAGTATTCTAAATTTATCCAGAAACTTACTAGAGTATTCTAGAACTTTCTAGTACCTTCGAGAACCTTTGAACTTACCGGATTGTTCTAGAACTTTCTAGTACCTTCTAGAACCTTTGAAAGTAGTTGTTGATCTTTAACAGAGGTTTGGAGGTCATAAAGAATTTCCAGCTTCTTCAACATTTGATTGCTTGATATCATTAACCACATCATAGGACGAACGCAACCTTATCTTCTTTTTACTCCATTTTCTTTGAAGTCTAGTGAACTTTTAGCAAAATCTTATCACCTCAAACTTGAGGGGTGTCCCACGCTTGATAAAAGGAATTCCGCACCAACCTCTACTCCACAAATTGTAACTTTCATATGCTGGTTGGTAAAATCAGTAACTGCGGTAGGTAGAGATGAAATTTTTGGTCTAAGAAAATATGAATTTGTAGTAAGTAGAGGGAGGAGAAGGAACTATATCATGAAATCCTCCCAGGGAGATTTTTCAAAAGGAGTTGGGTATGTCCTCCTCTTGACAAAACTATATCAACTTGTGGCATCTGTAAGCTTCTTGTAGTTTTTTTTTTATGTGTCGCTTTTCATCGCAATGAAAGTACCTTACGTTGTCGCTATCTTTCGATTTGGTTTTGCTTACTATTAATGCTTTCGTCATGGGTCGCCCTACTATACTCGTCTAATCTTCATCAATAAAACTGTTAGATAAAAGAGCTCTAATTGTCGGAAGTTAACTTCAAAGTACTGTTTGATTGATATGAAAGAACCTTCTCCAATCACCTTTATTTCAACCGCGCCCCTCATCTTTGACTTGCCATAAGTTGAAATTTACGCTCCGATCCAACTTCTTGACCTCGAACTTGCCAACCATTATGGATCTCGATTATGCATAACCAAGCTCCGAATACAATTGTGGCGTGTGCAGAAACCTTCGAAAGCGTGTCGAAAGGATCCGCTACTTGATCGGAAGTTAACGAAAAATAAGGCGATGTAAAATTCATGTGGTCGGTCAATCGATGTTCGTCCACGAGCGGAGAAGGAGATTCACTTTAACAATGAAGCACAAATTTAGGTTAAGACCTCTCTAATCCCATCAACCAGCCCGAGTATAAGTTCTCACTTTCTCGGTAAGAAATAAACTCAAAGTGGCTCGCGTGTTTTCTCAAACACAAGCTTTCTTTAAGTCGGCACTCCTCACACTCATGTATCGATCCTCTATGCTATCAGCATTTGCTCGTTGTCATCACACAAATTCTAACATCACTAATAATCATATTTGAAACAACGTTTAAGAAATATGATTTGGCATAGAAAACATCGTTTGTGAAAAAGTGGCTCTAATTTTGAAACCGAAAGCTAATAAAGCTGAGGATAAAAATAAAACATAGTAAAACTTGTCGTTAAGGTGTGAATGGGTCAGGCCTCGGTATTTGTTGAATGAGCCCAAACAAAGCCCATAAGCCGAAATACCAAAGGAAAGAAGACAAAATCTCGAAGAAAGAAAAGAGAAGAAGAATCAAATTATTGGTGGAATTCTTATTCGTCCGCTTGGGGACAATCACATTTTATTCGGCCATGCTTACCAATTTATGTCGAGAATTATTTATTACATGGACCGGAAATGATATTCTCAATCTCATATTTGGTCCTGCTCGCTTTCAATTCAATTAAAAAAAAAGAAATTTATTCCAAGACGCAAAAATATAATATAAGAGATTTGACAACTTTTGTTCGAAAAACAAATAAATAAATTAGTAGTTTCTAGAATGGAAATTATTGCCGAACACAAAATAAACCCATTAATGGAAATCGGGGTGACGTGGCCATAAACCGAATAGAACTATATTATTATTATAAGTAAAAGTAGTCCACTGAACACGCCTTGGTCCCCCCTCACTGGACCAAACCCTTGTTATGGAACTACAACCACATGTAACGCATTATATCATATGTTGTTGCTGATGATATCTACTGCCATTTATGTTCCAATGATTGATGTTCCTAACATTGTAGAGAGAGAGGGGTTGCGAGTATTGGTGGTCCTTTTAACTATCTAGACAAAAAGGAGAAAGAAAATGTGAACGAGTCCTTATTTATAACTGCAAATTGGTCATGACTATAGTTATTAAAGCGCAAAGTGCACAAAAAGCTAATCTTTCAAATCGTTTTAAGCGCAAAACGCGCTTTTGAACAGGGAGGAGGCGGGGCTGTGGAGAGGAAGGGCAGGGCTTCTTAGAAGAGGGGAAAGGGCACAGTGGAGGGACCCGCGATTGAGGATTGGAAAGGATGAAGAAGGGAGCCAGGTAGAGGAGAAATGATTTTTAAGTTTATTTTCGAAGAGGAAGATTTACGTTGGAAAGCTTTAAGCGCGAAGCGCGCTTTGGAGAGCTTCATGCAGATCGCTCCAGCGCTATGAAGAAAAGCGACGAGGGGTCCCTTCGCTTCGCTTTTGGGCTTTAAGCGTGCTTGATAGCGCTTTTAACAACTATGATCATGACTCCACCCGCTCTTAATGAATGAACTCATTTGTTTGTGTATTGTGTGTAGGAGTGGTCACTAAGGGATGGCTTTTCCTGTGCCCCCTCCCCCCCTCGGGAATTGGCGAATGCTTTTTCCTTTCGTTAGGTTTTATACGCGCCAGGCAGAGGGAGGGGAGGTAAAGCATTCGGACACGCCTGGAGCCTTTGACGAGGATCTCCCGTTGTGATTCTCTCCCGATACGATCTTATCCTGAAAGGCGGAAAACATTAATTGGTCAATAATTTTATTACCATCTTTTGTCCCATTTAAACGCCTCATTTGGAACCCAAGAAAAAGGAAAAGAAATAATAGCCTCAACCCTTGTGTCCGACTTGGCGTCAAAACATAGAACAGGGGGATACATTCATCAAAAACCGCAATGAATCCCTCGATTGAAAACCCATGTGATTGTTTATTTCTCTATAACAATAGGGAGAATTTACTCTTACAAGTTCCATTTGATGCAAAACATTTGAAAGGTTTCTGCCTCATTGTTTGTTTTAAAAAGAAATGTTTGATTCATGTGCATTTTAATTCTGGGTTTGCGTTTGAACATTAGAAATTTTCCGTGGTGTTGATTGAGACCAGTCCTGGGGTTCTCATCTCATCCCTGGCAACGCGAGTTCGGTGTTAATGTTACCTTTTTTGGTTCTTTAATTTTATTTCTTATTTATGCTTTTTGGGTATCTGCAAGAATTGACCAGTCGTATGATTAGGGAGAAAGACCAACTTCACCAAATATTCCGTATACTAATATAAGTTTGATTTTTCATTTGAAATATTAGATGCTTTTGATGTGTTTATCATTCACGTCACATAATTATACAACTAACATATTAAAAAAAAAGAACTGACCCCAAAATGCCAAATCGACAGACGAGATGGGAATGTGGGGGTGTTTCTGAAGAGCTAAGCAAAGCAAAGAATACTTATTGCATTTTTATCAAGAGGGTTTGGGGGAAATAAAAGAAAAAGGAGAGGGTACAAAGAAAGTCGAGTGAAATGACAAGACGATGCGTTTCAAGATGTAGGTCGGTCCCCTCACTAATGATTGAAAGATCTTTGGGGGTTGGGGAGCTCTCCTCTCTCTCTCGAATGAACTTGCATTGAGAGAATCTTTATTTGTAATTTCATTTCCTTTTTCTTGATCTTTTTATTTTTCTAGTGAAAATCCAAAAGGGCATCTTGGAAGGAATCAAACAAACGTTATCCAGAAAGTAGTTATAGTTTCGGGGGAGAGTTCGTATGGGAATCCATGAACTAAAAAAAATATCTCTTCCCCATAGATGTACTCGTTGCCCGTTTATTGGCCAGTTGGACGACCCTCCCCTCCCCCTCCCCTCATTTTGACAGATTGTATTCAGTTTTACGTTACTTCTGAGGACTTTGCATCGTCTGAACATTTCTTAACTTCTTGGCATGAATTTAGGACAGAGTTCTGGATTCTTCCAGACAAGTAGCTTGGTTTTTGTCGTGTTTCAAAAAACAATTATCAAATAATTGGAAAAAAAATGTTCATTACAATTTCCCAAATATTCATTTCTCAGAAAATGATAAACATTTAAAACAGTCCATTATCAATTATGTTATTATAAAGACTTAATTTCATGAATGATAACTAAAAAACAAATTATTATTTGGATAAGTGAAAAAGAGAAATACCGAGGAATAAATTTTCGTAAGTGGCTTTTATTTTTAAAAGCTATCATAATTTTTACTTTCCTCGTTAAACGGAAAGAAACAATTTTCTCACTATTGAAATTAAAAATTCGAAGAATGTAAACATTTTTAATTAATTGAACAAGCCCTCTTCCCCCTGTTGAAAATGAAAACGCTTTTACCTACATGTTTGAGCTTTTAAGACGGTTGACGTTGACTTACAACAGTTGTATCAGAGCCAGATGTCGAGCGCTGATGCCCCCGTCAGGCGCAAAATGAAAAACATAAAAAAAAAAGGCCACAAAAGCCGACCTCTAGGGCGATAGAAGCATGTCAATTACTGAACAAGGAAATTACAAAAATGATCCATGATGCCGATTCGGGGAGTTTTCACCTATAAGATCGAGCTTTGACTATTGTTAAACATCCCAAAAAAAGGTTCAAATAATTTGAACCTATTAAAGTTTTTTTTAGGGGGGTTGAATAGGCATTTGGGATTTAGAAAACTTTAATGCAAATACCTTTGCTTTGTTGAGATATAGACCACGAGAATTCCACATAGTAAGTGTTTAAGCCGAGCTCTGTTTCAAGACTATGGATTAAGAAAAACTTTGTTCACATATTATCGTATTCATAAACAAGCCAACCTTAGAGGATTAAACCTTCCTAAAAGCATTAGAAACACATATATACACTACTTATACATTAGGATACAATCTATGGCAATAAATTGTGTTGACCTATAAGTATTCATCTTAGGCAGATTTTAGGAATGTCCCTGATAATGGCGATATAAATTGGAATCCTGCAATATTGTAAGATACTTATAGGAGTATGTTTAAAGGACTTGTACATCGTACCTAATATAGAATGTGTTTCATGCATCTACACGCTTGCTGAACACTTATTTAAATTTATCGCATATCTTTTGTGAGGTGATACTAGTATATATTTAGGCAATATTCGTGTACATTTCTATATTTATATAAAGGGACATGGACAAACCATTGTAAAAAGTTGAGTTGATTAGTAAACTCGTGTTCTTTCCCGGTCCTTTTTCTTCCTTGTGTCAATTGTGAGCGTCCCAATGTCCCTTACACTAGAGCGGGGTGTGGTTAGAATTACTAGAAATTCAAAACTAAGGGCTAATCATGTTTCTTGAAAATTCATGACGCCACCGGGACGTAGAAAATTTTCTGTGTTATATTCAGAGTTTTATATAAAAAAACGGTTAGTTTTAAAAAGAATTGCGAAATACGGGTCGAGTTTTGTAAAATATGATTTTACTGCCTTTTCAGACTCCAGAACGTCCATGCACTTAGCGAATAATTTTCCAAGTGTTGAGGGAGCGAGTTTTGAAAACCCGCCCCTTGTGTATTTCCTCAAGGGGCGGGTTTTCAAAACTTGCCCCCTAATAGGCCACCAAGCATTCCATGGCGAATTTTTACCAAGTGGGGCGGGTTTTCCTGCCCCTGCCTCTTTAGGTGGAGGACCGGCTTTTGAAAATCCGCCCATGTCCATTATTCGACCCCCTATAGCGGCGGGTTTTGTTGATGGAGTGCAGGTGTAACGCAAACACGCCCCTTTTCGACTCGGACCGTATTTCATAAATTTTTTTAAAAAACTAACCGTATATCTCTACAAAACTTATTATTCTCAACCTTGTTACGAAAAGCTATGTTATATAGAAAAGTCTGTTTTGACTGCGCTTGCCGGTCAAAAGAGAACATTTAAGTTATATTGTTGGATTAGAAAGGACAAAAATTTTCTCTTCTGCACTAAACCTATATAACTTTATAATATATCCTTGAAAACAAATTCTTTTCTTTTTATACAGCTTCAAATTAAAAAATATGGGAAACAAGATGATGTTGTTTACCACCCTCCAATTTTAACTTCTTGGAAACATCATATCCTCTCGCATTTAATGCTTACGTATGGAACGAGACCAAGTGGTTAAAAATGACAGCCGACTACAAAACAATACCATTTTTAGAACTGATTCCTTTCTTTATAAAATAAAATAAAATAAAATAGAAGAACAGAGAAAGAAAGGGAAATACCCGCAGCACTAATACAATTTAAAAAAAAAAAGAAATAATAATAATGATGAATTATTTTTATTTTTTTCTGGGGACAGTCAATTGTGGTTTTCTTAAGGCAAAGGAATTCCTGTTCAACAGGAGGCAGTGTGATTCAGACAGCGCCAGAGCACAAAAAAAAAAAAAGTTCCCAGTTTTTTCTTCCCACCTCTCCAGATCTTCAATTCTCTCTTTCAATACTATATCCTTAATTTGATTGTCTTCTAGATTACATGCAACATAATAGATCAAGCGGAGGGCGAAACGAAGAGGAAGAGGATGCGAAGCGCCGCCTGCCTCCTCCTCCAAGGGTATCGCTGCCATCGTCGGCGTCGGCCCCAATCTTGGCCGGTCGATTGCCCGTAAGTTCGCTCACGAGGGCTACACCGTGGCCATTCTCTCCCGGGACCTAGGCATGTCTACTCATGCGCCCTTCTTCCTCCCTTTAGTTGCACAATCACCTTTTTCTTTCATTTCATTCTCCTCCTCCTCTCGCTTCCTTCCTTTCTTTTCCTTATTATCGTCATGGAAATCAAATGAAATTCAGGGAGGCTGTCTAGATTCGCTGATGAGATAGCGAGGGAGGAGAAGGCACAGGTGTTTGCGATAAGGATAGACTGCTCCGACACTAGGAGCATTAAGGAGGCCTTCGAAGGCGTTCTATCGTTGGGATTCGTCGAGATTCTCGTGTACAACGCACACAGCAGCAACACCGACGGCAATACCTTGGTTCCGACCAACTTTACGGATATTAGACCCGAGAATTTTGAGAAGTCGCTCTCCGTCTCGACAGTCGGACCCTTCCACTGTGCACAACAGGTCACTCCAAAATTTTTATTGGATTCTTTACCAATAAGATAAGAATTAATGTAGTCTAAATTTTATTAGAATGAAATTGGTTAGGTGATTCCAGGGATGGTCGAAAGGGGAGAGGAACGATTTTGTTAACGGGTTGCTCCGCATCCCTCAATGGAATTGCTGGATTCTCCCAACTATGTAAGAACTGCACTTGTAGTAAAATCCAAGAATCTGCATTTTGGTATTCTATTAGTACTTCTTT